>CM077083.1:91900139-92500139 GCA_039513925.1 Platanthera zijinensis
TTGACCTTTGGTATAAATTTGGAGATGATTTGAGTTATTTTAATGAGTTTCCAAAACTATACATCTTAATATTATTATATGTCACACCCATTGTATAAATTAAATAAAAATATCTAAAAGATATTTATAAATTCTCAATCTTTTAATTTGTCCCTTTTTTGTCATTAATGACTGTTTTTTTATTATTGAGAATTATTTTTATTTGCTTTGATGATTTTCAAAAAACTATATCTCTTAATAATTATAAAATGTAACGCCCTTCAAATAAAAAAATTAAAATGTATAAAAAAACTTTATAAATCCTTGAATGCTCTCACTGTCCTACTTAGGTCATTACCGACCTAAGTTATTAATTTGGATATGATTCAATTTGTTTTGTTGATTTTACAAAACTATACCTCTAAATAATTATCATATGTCACACCTTTCATATAAAAGTAATAAAAATGTGTAAAACATTTTTATAAACTCTCAAACTTTTTTCAGTGTACTATATTGGTAATGATTGAACTAGGTTATTTATTTGGATATTCTATAATTTGTTTTGATGATTTTTCAGAACTATACCTCTAAATAATTATTATATGTCACACCCTTTTTAGAAATGAAATAAAAATGTCTAAAAATCATTATAAATTATTAAACTTTTTAGGTGTCATATTTAGGTCATGAATGACCTTTTTATTATTTGGAGATGTTTTGATTTGTTTTGATGATATTCTAAAACTATACCTCTTTATAATTATATTTCATACCCTTCATATAAATGATATAAAAATGTCTAAATCATCTTTAAAAATTCTCAAGCTTTTAAGTGTACTATTTAGGTCCTTAATTACCTTGGGTATTAATTTGGAGATTATATAATATGTTTTGATGATTTTCCAAAACTATGCCACTTAATAGATATTATTATTTGCCTGTGAGCCCACAATCATCTTTTAAACCCTTTCAGGTCGCTCAGCTAGACCACACATTACGCAGTCTAGCAGAAGGGCCCACATCTCGCGGGCTAGCCGCCTGTTCTCGCGCTGTCCTAGCTAGGCTCTCTTCTATTTTTTGAATCCCTCAACCACTATCTTGTTCTCCTGTACCACAGGCAGGCTGTTATTTTAGCACTACTCATTTGGGAAAGGCCCTAACCCTATATATTGCAAGTGCGACACTCCCAAAGCAGGCTAACTCGAATCCAATATCTCTTTTATGAAGAGTTATGGTCTCAATTCAAAAGATTTGTGGTCTGCCTGCTCGTAACAACTTTCTTTTTTCATCTCCTTATAATTATCTTTTCAATTAAGAAATGCCCACCACAAGAGAGGCATTCGACACGGTGGCCGAAGGTTTGTGTTACCGCTACAAGCAGCCCTTTGTGGTCTTCATTTTCTTAAATGCTAGTAACCAGCTACTCGCAGTCTTTTCCTTCCAACGAACTCCCCCAAGTATGTTGTTGTGGAGGTGCACTTTTGGCACCAACAGAACACACGAGACCTTCATATTATAAGTATTTCATGAAGTGTGCTGTCAGAAAATGGGAGACCGCTAGTCCGCTCAGCAAATAGAGGGCTTCAATCCAAGTGAAAGTGCTCTTTGGGAAGCCATTGAGCAATCCTGGAGAGAGCCCGACCAGTGACTTGATGCTATCGGTTTTCCCTCACTCAGTGGTTAGATCCTCATCCCATAGTACCTGCGACTATTGCAGTCGCCTGGTCTTAATTATTATGGATTCCTCTTCCACCACCATACCCACCAGATAACACCGTAGCTGCCTTGTAGCCCCATGATGAAGAGTTTATTTCCAATAGGACTTTCTTCCAAGATACGGCCCGAGGAAGTCCAACCAGGGTATTAGTTTTTCAGGAAGGTTATCCTAAACTCACCTTCTCCCACTACAATCACTGCTCCTATCATAGCCTATCCACCATATCCTCTAGCTTTTGAGTCTGTCGTCACTTTTAAAGTTCTTTCAGATGCGACAAGGTTTAAATAACTCATGACATCCTTTGATTTACAAGAACGAGAGTGGTTTTCTGGACTCCATCCCCAGTCCATCACCTATTTTACAAAGATTTATAGGGAGCTCCTCCTAAGATCCTCAACTGCTAAGAAGAGGAAGAGTGGACAAAATGCAATGTTTGAAATCAAGCAATCAAAGAACTTGTCTTAAGCTCATTTTGTAGGTTGCTTCTATAAGGAGATCATGGAAGGGAGAAATGTAGATCCTGAGCTTTATAGGGTCATTGATTAATGGTCTACGAGAAGGTCCACTAAAATTTGAGTCTAACGTAAGAGATCCGAGAACTTATAAAAAAATGATCAATATAGCCAGCATATATATCTTGGTGGAAAGGGATAATCTAACTTACGTAGCAAATCCTACTGCCAAGAAGGATGGATCCAATTCCTCTTTTTCTACATTTCAGCCGCCGATGAGGCCTCCTCGTTCAGAATATAGACCCCCTTCTCAATGGGGGAGTAATATCCACCACCGTCTCTCTTTTCAAGGTCGTCAATAGTTTCAAGACCAAAAGTTGTCATTGGCTGCTGCGCCCGCTCCACTCACTCCTACACCACAAGATCTCCCAGTATATCAGCCACAGTATGTGATAATACGTTTTGTAGCCTAAACTATTATCGTATTTTATATTTTATATTGTACAACTTTTGTCTATTATTAGTTTATTTTTATCCTTTTTATGTAATTTTATGCCACTAACTTTTTCCTGTCTTTTTGCAGGTTTTCAGAAAAATTGCCAAAATGATCTGTCACGCCCCCCTGTCACGCCCTCCCTGGGCGTGACCTAGGGCGTGTCACCCGATCCCGAGGACACCTGCTGGAAGGGATAGATAACGGTCAAAACCGCTGTCACGCCCCCCTGTCACGCCCTCCCCGGCGTGTGTCACCGGGCGTGACATGGGCGTGTCGCCCTCTGCCGCAAAGCCTGCCGCCGCATTAAATGCCCTTCCGCCTCAGCACGCAACAGTACTGTCACGCCCCATGTCACGCCCGTGACATGGGCGTGACACCTTCCTTTTTCGTTGACTGACGGATTTCCGACCAATGATTTGGACATGACATGCCTGTCACGCCCCCCTGTCACGGGCGTGACCTAGGGCGTGACCACCGACGTACCGAAGCAATCATCCCTCCCGCCAGAATCCAGAGCCCGAGGTCAACATAGTACTGTCACGCCCCCCTGACACGCCCCCCCTAGGGCGTGTCGGAGGGCGTGACCAACCCGAGAAATTTTCTATAAATTGAGCCCCCCTCCTCCCCATTTCAGCAAGCTTTGGTTGAGTGGGGGAGGTGCTGCCCCTTTGTTTCTTGATCCTTTTTCATGATTTCTCTCTCTCTCTCTCCCCCTCTCTTTGTACTTTTTGGTTAACCCAAGTTTAATCATAGTTTGTGCTAGCTTTTAATGTAATTTTCTTCTTGCTTAGTGCTTAATGTAGGGCTAGAATAGGGTTTAATTTTCATGCACTTGTAACTTTAATTTTCAATAGTGTAACTTGCCCTTTTTATTAATAAAAGTGTTTTTTTTAGTTTGTGTTCTTCTTATGCTTTTCTACTCATCTTCCCCCCTCCACTCCATTATGATTAACTAATCCTCCTTGTACTCGATCTTGATGATCCGAGGTTAGAGCGATTATGTTATGATGTTTTAATTAATCTTTTCTTTTTAGGTTAGGGCCTTGAATTACTCTTGATTTATCATGGGTCGGAGGTATATTTTCGATATATACTCTCCGCCTTTGCTTTCATTATGGGCTAGCCGAGAGGCCGAAAGAATGAAGTGAGCATTCAAGAGTAAAGGGAGTTGTACGCACCCCTCGAGAGAGGCAGACGTCCAAATCTCCTGGATTGGAGTAAAATCCAATAGTGGGGTTCACCGCGTAAAGCGAGTTTTAGGCCTCCGATTTAGACGAGAGTCGGTCGGACCTTCCTAAACTCAGTTGGGCACGACTTCGAGAGAAGCGTGTTCAAGCTTTAGGAACCTCCACGTCAAGGACCCTTATCCTATTAAGTTTAGATTTTTATCGCATTTTCTTAATCGTCTTTAGCCGAGGTGAATCTTGATCGGGTGCATTTCCATTTCATATTTTCTACCTTTCGTAGTAATCACCTGTCTTGTGCTCTTTATTTAACTGCAGTAGTTTCCTTTCTAGCTTAGTTGTTTACTTAATAGCCCTCTTAATTGCAGTGTTTCTTTTCTAGAATAGCTTTACTTTCTCCCCTGCACTTAGATTTTCTAAAACCCTAGTTTTTCCGTCGATAAGATAATAGCGTTCGTGTGAGTAAGCTTAGCCAACAGTTCCCGGATCTTAATACGACACTTGTGTCCCCTTGCTACAATTCGATAGGTATACTTGCCTCATCGGGTTGCTAGTTCGGTTGCATTTATTTTCTTCGAACCCTAGCGCGCAACAAGTTTTTGGCGCCGTTGCCGGGGACCCAATTTCCGTTGATATTTTGAAAACACGAACCTATTAATTTTATCTCTTCTCTTTCTCATCCCCTTTCTTTAAAGTTTTAAAAAAAATAAAAAAAAATTTAATCACCGCTCTTAATAGAAACCAACCTCACAATTTTCTACGCCACCTAATTCTCTCGAAAAGGGCAAAGGGCTTTAAGCGCCACTGTCTTGTCTAGTACCTTGCGAACCCTTCACGGGGTAGTCCTTGGGAAGTTCGGGAGTTAATTTATAATAAAAAAATCTATTTCAAAAAGAAAAAAAAAATTTTAATTTAATTTTCTAAATCTAGTTTTTCTTTCTAGTTTATCTTTTTTCTCTTTCTCTTCTTCTTTTCTGTTCTTTTAGTGCATGACCCGCGGGAGTCCGTCGGTTATTTTGGACTTGGACCACGAAATTGAGCGTACTCTTCGGAGAGATCGCGATTTCAAGGTCCTACTATCCAAGTGCCGGTTGAGGACTCCGAGTCATTTAATACTTTAAGAATGGAAGAACCCAACGTAGATGAGGCCGTTCAAAGGACTATGTCCTATTATGCACGACCGAACCTCGAGGGAACAGAATCGAGTATAGTCCGCCCTACTATAGCAAATAATAACTTGAACTAAAGCCTAGCATAATTCAAATGGTGCAGCAATATGTGCAATTTGACGGACTTCAAGATGAAGATCCGAACGCACATATAGCTAGCTTTCTTGAAATTTGCGACACCTTCAAGATAAATGGTGTCACAAATGATGCGATCAGGCTAAGACTCTTCCCCTTCTCTCTAAGAACTAAAGCTAAGCAGTGGCTTAACACACTTCCGAAAAATAGCATAACCACTTGGAATGAATTAACTGAAAAATTTTTGGCGAAGTATTTTCCGCCGCTAAAACTGCAAAACTTAGGAACGACATCTCTGCCTTCGGACAAATAGACTCTGAAACCCTTTACGAATCCTGGGAGAGATTTAAAGAATTATTAAGACGATGCCCACATCACGCGCTGCCTATATGGTTACAAGTGCAGACGTTTTATAACGGGCTAAATCAAAGCACGAAGCAAATGATAGACGCAGCTTCTGGCGGTACTTTAAATCATAAGACCCCGGAAGCCGCTCTTGAGCTTTTTGAGGACATGGCCATGAACACTTATCAGTGGAATGTGCCTAGGTCCCGCCCGAACAAGCCTGCAGGTATCTATGAAGTGGACAACGTCTCCCAGCTCGCTCTGCAAGTAGAAATCCTAAGCAAAAAAATAACGGAGATGACTGCTGCCTCCGCCCCTCAGGTATGGGAATCTGCAACCCCTACTCCAAAACATTTAGATTATGTTAATAATTTGCCTAGAACTGCTTGTAATAATTTTTCTGCTGCGAATTTTCATCCGCCTGGTTTTAATTTTCCGAATAGTTATAACCCCGCTTTAAGAAATCACCCGAACTTTTCATGGAGTAATCCATCGAATGCGATGCGCCCACCTCCGCAAAATGATTTTTCTCTGCACAACCACCACCACCACCACCACTTCTTCAAAATTACCCAAACCTCCGAGCTTGGAGGAATTACTTTCTAAATATATCACCACAAATGACGCTACCATAAGAACTTTAACCGGAAGCGTAAAAAGTTTAGAAAATCAGGTAGGACAGCTCGCGAAAATAATTTCTGAGCGACCCGCAGGGTCTCTTCCTTCCAATACCGAACCCAACCCGAGAGAGCAAGCGAAAGCTATAACTCTTCGGAGTGGGAAGCAAGTCTCCGGTATGGTAAGTGAAGAGCCCGAGGCAAGCTCCGCTCTCGCTTTTAAAAATCAAAGCTCCGCTCCTGCTTTTAAAAATCAAAGCTCTGCTCCGCTTACACCCTCTGCTGAAGAAGTAATCACCCCCGCTTTAGAAAATAATCTCACTCCACACCCCCATCTTCAAAAATAATTCAACTCCTCCATACCCCTCTGAACTTAATAGACAACGTCAAGATGATCAGTACTCCCCGCTTCTTAGAAATCTTCAAACAAATCCACATTAATCTTCCCTTCCACGAGGCTATTTCGCAAATGCCGAAATACGCCAAATATCTTAAAGACCTCCTCACAAACAAGAAGAAGTTAGAGAATCTTTCGCACGTCACGCTTAACGCCGAGTGCTCCGCCGTTTTAACAAACGGTTGCCGAAGAAAATCAGTGACCCGGGTAGTTTCTCTATCCCGTGTGTCTTCGGTGATCTCTTTGTTAAACATGCGTTAGCCGACTTAGGCGCAAGTATAAACCTGATGCCCTTTTCGTTGTTCAAAAAGTTAGGGATTGGTAGCCTTAACCCCACGCGTATGAGTATCCAGCTAGCCGATAGATCCGTCAAGTACCCATTAGGAATAGTGGAGGACGTTCTGGTGAAAGTCGACAAGTTCATCTTCCCGGTGGACTTTATCATTTTGGACATCGAAGAAGACGTCGAGGTTCCCCTGATCCTTGGCCGACCCTTCCTTGCCACCTCCCGAGCCATCATTGACGTAAGCAATGGTAAGCTCTTTCTTCGAGTAGGCGACGACGAAGTCACATTTCCTATCACCCCTTCGATGAAGAACACCTTAGCGAACGATGACTCATGTTTTTTCATAGACGCCGTGAGTGATGATTCTTCCTACTGCCTCTCCGACTTTGAAAAAGAATTTTCTACTTTTTGCTCCTCTTCTCTTACAACAGAATCACTGCAAGGAAGTGATGAATCTTCTTATTGTCTTTCTGAGTTTGAAAAAGAGCTTTCTGATTTTTGTTCTTCCTCTTTCCTTACCACTGAATCTGTACAAGAAGCCATCTTGGCTGCTAGCCCCACCCCTTATTACGTTCCTTATAAAAAGTTTATGAAGATATTATTTTTGAAAAAGAAAGAATCTCAAAATCCTCTTATGAAGAACCCCCTACCCTAGAACTTAAAGAACTTCCCGAACACCTTAAGTATGCTTTCTTAGAAAAAGACTCCAAGTTACCAGTTATCGTTTCGGCCTACCTCACGGATACGCAGAACGATAAACTTCTTCTAGTTCTACGTAAGCATCGCCGGGCTATTGCTTGGCAAATTTCTGATATCAAGGGCATAAGCCCATCTTTCTGTACACATAAAATTCTAATGGAAGATAATTCGCGTAACTCTATTCAACCTCAGCGCCGTATAAACCCGAATATGAAAGAAGTAGTTAAGGGCGAGGTTATGAAACTATTAGACGCAGGAATTATCTACCCTATATCGGACAGTAAGTGGGTTAGCCCCGTTCAGGTAGTTCCAAAAAGGGAGGGATAACCGTAGTTAGTAATGAGAATAATGAATTAATCCGGACACGGACGGTGACCGGTTGGCGTATGTGCATAGATTACCGTAAGTTAAATGACGCCACCCGTAAGGACCACTTTCCTCTACCGTTTATCGACCAGATTTTAGAACGTCTCTCCGGCCATAGCTTTTATTGTTTTCTCGATGGCCTCTCGGGATACTTTCAAATACCCATCTCTCCCGAGGACCAAGAGAAAACTACATTTACTTGTCCCTTCGGCACCTTCGCATACCGAAGAATGCCGTTTGGATTATGCAATGCGCCGGCTACATTCCAACGATGTATGCTCGCAATATTTGACAAGTACGTAGAAAGCATTATGGAGGTATTCATGGACGATTTCTCCGTGTTCGGCGACTCCTTCGATAGATGTTTAGAAAACCTCCAAAAAGTCTTAGAACGATGCGAAGAAACTAACCTTGCCCTAAATTGGGAAAATGCCATTTTATGGTGAGGGAAGGGTTAGTTTTGGGTCATAAAATTTCTGCTAAAGGTATTGAGGTAGACGTTGCCAAGATAGAAGTTATTGAGAAGTTGCCGCCACCTACAAACATAAAAGCTATAAGAAGTTTCCTAGGCCACGCTGGTTTTTATCGTCGTTTTATAAGGACTTCTCCAAGATCACTAAGCCCCTCACCCATCTCTTAGAAAAGACGCTCCATTCATTTTTGATGACTCTTGTATTTCTGCCTTTGAATTAATTAAAGAAAAGTTAATTAACGCGCCAATTATGATAGCTCCGGTGTGGGACCTTCCTTTCGAGATTATGTGCGATGCGAGTAGTTTTGCGGTGGGAGCCGTATTAGGTCAACGCATATCTAAGAACTTCCACCCCATCTATTACGCTAGTAAAACCCTCACATCTGCACAAGAAAATTACACCACAACCGAGAAGGAGCTCTTAGCCGTAGTATTTGCGTTTGATAAATTTCGCCCTTACATTACACTTTCAAAAATCATTGTTTTTACGGACCACTCGGCCCTCAAGTACCTTCTTGCCAAAACGGATGCCAAGCCTCGCTTGATTCGCTGGGTCTTACTCCTCCAGGAGTTTGACTTAGAGATCCGTGATAAGCGAGGAGCCGAGAACTTGGCCGCCGATCATTTATCAAGATTAGATAACCCCTTTATAGAAAAATTAAATGAAAAATCTTTTAATGACTATTTTCCTGATGAGAAGCTGCTTTTAGTTAATACATCTACTTCTCCTTGGTTCGCGCACATCGCCAACTATCTAGTGGCCCGGGTGCTCCAAAAGAGTTCTCCTCTCAGCAGAAGAAGAAATTCTTTTCTGAGCTGAAGAACTACTTTTGGGAAGACCCGCATCTTTTCAAAATTTGTGCGGATCAAGTGATAAGGAGATGTGTTTCTTTTGATGAAGGAATTGATATTCTAAAACATTTGCATGAAGGTCCGACAGGTGGGCACTATCAAGCTGCTCGCACCGCTCATAAAGTGCTTTGCGCGGGTTTTTACTGGCCTAGCCTGTTTAAAGACGCGCAAGCCTTTGTGAGCAGGTGTGATAGTTGCCAACGGTCGGGCAATATTTCTAATAAAAATGAAATGCCGCAAAATTATTTCTTAGAGTGCGAAATTTTCGACCTCTGGGAATTGATTTTGCTGGCCCCCTTCCTTCTAGCTTCGGAAACAAATATATTTTAGTTGCTGTTGATTATGTTTCACGATGGCTGAGGCCCAACAAGCTCTTCCTACGAACGACTCCCGAGTTGTAGTCACGTTTTTAAAAAATTATTTTCTAGATTCGGTACGCCACGCGCAATCGTTAGCGATAGGGGTTCCCATTTCTGAACGCGCAATTTTCCAAAATCCTTACTAAATACGGCGTTACGCATAAACTGTCCACTGCCTACCACCCCCAAACTAACGGTCAAGTCGAAGTAGTTAATAGAGAAATAAAAAGAATATTAGAAAAGACTGTTTCAACTTCTAGAAAAGACTGGTCAGCCAAACTTGACGATGCTCTATGGGCCTACCGAACAGCGTACAAAACCGCCCTCGGATGTACGCCGTATCGGCTGGTCTATGGAAAATCGTGCCATCTGCCCGTAGAGTTAGAACACCGCGCCTTTTGGGCCTTAAAATTTTTAAACTTCGATCCCCACTCAGTCGGTGACCTTCGAAAATTCCAACTAAATGAACTCGATGAGTGGCGCTCTTATGCTTATGAAAATAATAAACTTTATAAAGAGCGGACGAAGCGTTTACACGATAAACACTTAAGGCACCCTAAAAACTTTAAGCCGGGCGACCAAGTCCTGTTATATAAAGTCGTTTACGTTTATTTCCGGGCAAATTAAAATCTCGCTGGTCTGGCCCGTTTTCTGTTTTAGAAGTATTTCCTTATGGAACTGTTTTAATTTCTCACCCTGATAAGGGTAATTTCAAAGTGAATGGTCAGCGTCTTAAACTGTATTTTTCTGGTGATGATGATGTCAGTCCAAACACTATTAAGTTTCTGCTTCACGAACTCTAACTTTGAACTTTTATTTTTTTTGCTAAAACAATTTTATTTCGGGACAACAATATTTTTGGACAATATTATTTTTTGATGCGTCGAGCTCAACGACGCTTTAACCAAAGGGCGCTCTTGGGAGGCAACCCAAGTTATCTTTTTCTGTTTTCTTTATTTTACAATTTTTGCCTCGGACGGCTCCGACAAGCTGAAGCTTCTGCGATCGCCTGCTCCAACATTGCTGAATCCATCACAAAGTCCAAAGAAGACATTCGGGGAGCGGCATCACTCAGTTTTCGCAGCAAATAAATCCGGGGAAGTACCTATATTTCAATTCTGTCTTTCAACTTCTGTACTTTATTTTTCTCTCCTTCTCCAATCCCCTTCTTTAGCCATTGAGGACAATGTCTGTTTTAAGCTTGGGGGAGGATTTCCTCCTTCATTTTTGCTTAGTGTAAATAATTTCCTTTTTGTAATAGTTCCATAATTAAAAAAAATGAATATCTTAAAATTCCAAAAAAGAGAAAATTTTCCAAAATCCAAAAAAGAGAATATTTCTCAAAATAAAAAAATATATTATTGTTTGAATAGTTTAGACATTTTGGTATTTCAATAGTACCCCTAGTTTTTAGTTTTGTTTTACTCAAAATCTCCTATAAACAACTTAGTTAATTATAATATTTCTAATCGTCCTTTTTAATTATGTTTCACAAGTAAAATGTTGGCCATGCTGTGTTTCTAATTCGCGGTAGCATGTTAAGGTGAAATATTTTTCTAAAACTCGCATTTCTATTATGGTTTTTTGTTTTTTTTTATTTCCTTTACTTTCTCAAAAATTCATCATCCACTATTTTCTTTTTCATTTTTGAATAATTTTTGTAAAGTCAACTTTTGAATAACGTAGTAGATGTGAACGATCCAAGTCACCTATTATTTCTATTTTCGAGTTAATTTCATCAATCTTCTTTTATTATCTAGGACTCGCTTTTTGAAATTTTTCAAACCTTTGTTTTAAATAAATTCAAAAGCGTGAAAATGATTTAGGCCGTTTTTGTTTTCGTTTGAGCTTTCCTGCCAACCTAAAAACTCTTTACCACTAGTTAGCCGTTTTTGAGCCTTTTTCCGATTTCATTTGATAGCTCCTCTCTTCATTTCAGTTTCACCAAAGCCAAAATTTCTAACCTATCGAATCGCACTAGCCTTTTTGAGTTTCATAAATTATTTTGACGATTTTTGATAGGGTATTTTGTGATTTTTGTGGAGAAAGGTTTTCGAAAAAAAAGGAAGTATGTTCAAAAGTGATGTTTATTTTTGTTTGGCCAACTCAAAAAGGAAAATAAAAATATTTATGGCCTTTGTTTTGAAAAAGAAAAAAAAAATGAAAAGAAAAAAAAGAAAAAAAATGTGTACATATTTTTATGAAAGTTTTTGAAACTCTTTGCTTTGGTTTAGTGTGATTTTAAACCTTCACGTTTATCTTTGAATTCCACTCCTAATCATTTTCCTAAACCAAACGTTTCTGTCCTATTTAAGTCCTTTTGATTCACGCTTTTTGTTTTTTATTTAACAACTAAGAAAAGAAAAACAGTAAATCAGTTTTAGTTTTGGATTTAAACCTAGATTTTTGATAATTAAATTGATATAATTATAATACGTTGCTTGGATCTAGTAACAACTCAATGCGTGTTTTTCATTTTCGTTGCTTTACTTAAGTCCATTTAAAAAATCTCGTTAAAATTTTGGATGATTTGTTTTTATTAAGTAAAGTTTATAAAGTTTTACCATATCTAAATAATTGTTTTAGACTTACATTTCACCTTTTCCCTACTAAGAATTTCGCATAGTACTTGTGTAGGCATAATTAGAAATTTTTGATTAGTCCTTTTTATAAATATCTAGTTTTTATATTTTTGCTTGGGACAAGCAAAGCTTAAGCTTGGGGGAATTTGATAATACGTTTTGTAGCCTAAACTATTATCGTATTTTTATTTTATATTGTACAAATTTTGTCTATTATTAGTTTATTTTTATCCTTTTTATGTAAATTTTATTGCCACTAACTTTTTCCTGTCTTTTTGCAGGTTTTCAGAAAAATTGCCAAAATGATCTGTCACGCCCCCCTGTCACGCCCTCCCTGGGCGTGACCTAGGGCGTGTCACCCGATCCCGAGGACACCTGCTGGAAGGGACAGATAACGGTCAAAACCGCTGTCACGCCCCCCTGTCACGCCCTCCCCGGGCGTGTCACCGGGCGTGACATGGGCGTGTCGCCCTCTGCCGCAAAGCCTGCCGCCGTATTAAATACCCTTCCGCCTCAGCACGCAAACAGTACTGTCACGCCCCATGTCACGCCCGTGACATGGGCGTGACACCTTCCTTTTTCGTTGACTGACGGATTTCCGACCAATGATTTGGACATGACATGCCTGTCACGCCCCCCTGTCACGGGCGTGACCTAGGGCGTGACCACCGACGTACCGAAGCAATCATCCTCCCGCCAGAATCCAGAGCCCGAGGTCAACATAGTACTGTCACGCCCCCCCTGACGCCCCCCCCTAGGGCGTGTCGGAGGGCGTGACCAACCCGAGAAATTTTCTATAAATTGAGCCCCCCCCTCCCCATTTCAGCAAGCTTTGGTTGAGTGGGGGAGGTGCTGCCCCTTTGTTTCTTGATCCTTTATCATGCTTTCTCTCTCTCTCTCTCCCCCTCTTTTGTACTTTTTGGTTAACCCTAGTTTAATCTAGTTTGTGCTAGCTTTTAATGTAATTTTCTTCTTGCTTAGTGCTTAATGTAGGGCTAGAATAGGGTTTAATTTTCATGCACTTGTAACTTTAATTTTCATAGTGTAACTTGCCCTTTTTATTAATAAAAGTGTTTTTTTTTTAGTTTGTGTTCTTCTTATGCTTTTCTACTCATCTTCCCCCCTCCACTCCATTATGATTAACTAATCCTCCTTGTACTCGATCTTAATGATCCGAGGTTAGAGCGATTATGTTATGATGTTTTAATTAATCTTTTTCTTTAGGTTAGGGCCTTGAATTACTCTTGATTTATCACGGGTTGGAGGTATATTTTCGATATATACTCTCCGCCTTTGCTTTCATTCTGGGCTAGCCGAGAGGCCGAAAGAATGAAGTGAGCATTCAAGAGTAAAGGGAGTTGTACGCACCCCTCGAGAGAGGCAGACGTCCAAATCTCCCGGATTGGAGTAAAATCCAATAGTGGGGTTCACCGCGTAAAGCGAGTTTTAGGCCTCCGATTTAGACGAGAGTCGGTCGGACCTTCCTAAACTCAGTTGGGCACGACTTCGAGAGAAGCGTGTTCAAGCTTTAGGAACCTCCACGGTCAAGGACCCTTATCCTATTAAGTTTAGATTTTTATCGCATTTTCTTAATCGTCTTTAGCCGAGGTGAATCTTGATCGGGTGCATTTCCATTTCATATTTTCTACCTTTCATAGTAATCACCTGTCTTGTGCTCTTTATTTAACTGCAGTAGTTTCCTTTCTAGCTTAGTTGTTTACTTAATAGCCCTCTTAATTGCAGTGTTTCTTTTTCTAGAATATCTTTACTTTCTCCCCTGCACTTAGATTTTCTAAAACCCTAGTTTTTCCGTCGATAAGATAATAGCGTTCGTGTGAGTAAGCTTAGCCAACAGTTCCCGGATCTTAATACGACACTTGTGTCCACTTGCTACAATTCGATAGGTATACTTGCCTCATCGGGTTGCTAGTTCGGTTGCGTTTATTTTCTTCAAACCCTAGCGCGCAACAGTATGATGTGCTTCCACCTCCAATTTCCCATCCCCAACAATATAACGATTCTCAAGAAGCTTTCAATCCTTCGAATTTTTAAATGAATGATGTCGTCCAGATCCTACAGAAGAGGACTTATTATAAAAGGTCGGGTCGTTTAAAAGCATATATGAGAAAATACAATACCAATATCTATTGTTTGCACCATAAAGAGAGTGGACATTTAATTTAAACTATAGTGCTCTCCACTAGTTAGTTGAGAAGTGATTAATTGAAGGAAAGCCCTAGGATCTAGTCCGTAAGGACACTTCTGCCAAGCCATCCACCTCCAAAGTCAAGGACGTAGCAGAATTTGATTTTGAGTGTGGAGAAGTGGAAGATGATGGACATCTTGGAAACATCAATATTGAAGGTGAATGTATCTAATCTAACAATAAAGGTTCTCTTGGCAACCTCTTTTGTATCCATGGAGGGGGCAGACCTGAGTCATCCCGAAAATCAAGCATTTCAAGAGTTTTCCGATAAGTGGTCGTTGTTACCTCCTCTTCTTCTCATGTTAGGTGAGTAGTCATCTTTGACTAAGATGACCTCCTCCATACTGCCAATCCTTTCAATGATGTAGTATTAATCAAGGTAGTAATCTAGGACTACAACGTCTATAAAATTCTTATTGATAGAGGTGGTTTAGTGAATCTCCTCTTCTAACTAACTTTTGAGGCCATGAAGACTGGAAAGCCTCTACATTCCACTGAAGTTCCTCTCCATGGCTTTTTAAGGGAAATGAGAGAGTTAAATGGAAGTGTATCCCTATTAGTGACTCTTCGAGGAGTCACCAGCCTCATCCAATTCATAGTAGTTGACGCTCCAAGAAACAACTATGTTATCTTTCGAAGGCCGATCCTTAATGATTATCAAGCGGTGGTATCTACTTACCACTTGTCCATCAAGTTTGCCTTAGAGGGGAGGCAGTACTGAGTTTGGATAGACCCAAAGCAAGCTCAGGAATTCTATGTCCGAATGGTTAATATTACCAAGCAAGTTCCCCCTCAAGATCCCTCAATAATTCTTATAGTGTTTGAAGTGTTAGAGCATCTAGAGGCAGCTGAAGAGCTAGCTAAAGAATATCAAAAAGAAGGAGCTTATCAGGAACCGGCCAAGGTAACTCAAGGAGTCCAAATAGCTGAGAAAAAGGAGAGGAAGCTCTCCATCAAAGTTGAATTGCTAGCAGAAGAGAAAACTTAGCTGATCGCATGCCTGCTGAAGAACCTGGATGTCTTTGCTTGGTCTACAAAATACATGCGAGTAGTAGATCTGAATGTTGCTTTCCACCACCTCAATATTGACCCCAGATTCAAATTTGTTCAGTAGAAGAAGAGGGAGGTTGCAAGCAAGCTTGTTGAGCCAATTCGGGAGGAAGTCTACATGCTTCTTAAAGATAAATTTTTTATGAGATACAATATCCCGCCAGTGTGTCAAATATTATAATGGTTAAAAACAAGGGGAAAATGGGGGCATGTGTGTAGATTTTACAACTCTTAAAAAAGTTTGCCCGAAAAATTGTTACCCCTTGCATCAGATAGATTCTTTAGTTGATTCCATGGTATGGTATTCATGCATAAGCTTTTTAGATTCATTCTTAGTTTGTCACCAAATTAAAATGCATAAGCTTGACATACCTCACACATCATTCATGTTGAATGATGGTTGTTATTGCTAACTTTTAATGCCTTTAGGGCTTAAGAATGTGAGTTTAACTGTTGGGAGCATTGACCATAATGTCCTTGATTTGAAGAAGATCCATAAGTCAATAATATACACAGAGGTGTATTGGATATTTCTCTGAGATAACTTGTGCAGGTGATCTGTAAATGTGTAACAAACTATATGTACACATCAGTAAACAAATGTTACTATTGTCAGCACACTCAAAGGAAATGAATCTGGGTAAGGACAATTGCGTCTAGTCATTACATAACACTCGACGCCTGAAGACAAGCATCAAGACTGGCTAAGGATAAATACATCGTGTCATTACACAACACTTGATGCATGGTGACAGGCAGCAAAATTTCCAAAGGTTAAACTCATTGAGTATTCACGCTTCACTCGACGCTTGAGTTCAAGATGTATTGAATTAAGTTTGTTCACTCAGCATCTCATTTAAGGTACAACAATTCTTCCTATGTCCAAATGCGTCGAGTCATTAGATATCACTCAACTCCTGTGCAAAAGTGTAAGTACTTGTCTAAGTCCAGTGGCTTCTTGTCATTACATATCACTCAACGCCTTCACAGAAGCATGGATGAGGGTTGTAAGTCAAATAATACTTAGTCATTATGCTGACGTCAGTATATTTAAAATGAGTGTCTAGCTCGCACTAAAAGACGGAAGTTGCCGCATTTTGGGGACTTGATTTCTATAGAATTTACTTTTATGTTAAAGCAACACTTGTTGCATATTAAAAGGGAGATAGAGTTGTTGTTGATGGTGCTGTATAAAAGTTAAGTTTTGGCTACTTTTGTAAACACTTTTCCACATTTCTAAGAACCCTAATTATGCAGAAGTAGTCGTCGCCAGCAAGAAACTTTTTGAAAGAAAAGATAGACGTAGTTGTAGAGAAATAAACATTATTATCTTCAAGATCAACATTCTATGAACATTAATTTCTCTAAAGCTTGAAGAAGAAGTTCTCTGCACATATTCAATACAGCTTAGCCAACACTATTCCTGACGATTTTTTCTGCTGTTGTGGTTGAAAGGAATTGTTTGCTGAAACAACCACAGTAGAAAGCTCTTGTATTTTCACACTTAAGTCTTTCAAATTACCAAAACAATTTCTATTTTATTCTAGTAAGATCTTCCTGAGATCTTAGTGTAGGAATTTTTTATTAAAATTCTAAGGTATTAGTCTAAAGGAGAATCTGAGGAAGGTCTAAGTTATAAAGGATGAGGTAGGGCTTGATGTTAGCCTTAGGTAGGAAATTTGTTGCTTTCCTTGAGGTAAGACTTGAAGAGTCTTACATGTAGGTGTGGGTGTAACTCTGTAGTGTAAGATCCAGGGAGGGATCTGAGGTGTAACATATATTGATTCGAGTTTTGGAAAAGTTGTCCTTGACTAGCACTCTACTAGATAGGTGAAAGGGGGAAAGTGGATGTACCCTTGATAGGAGAACCACTATAAATATTTTGGTCTTGTTATGTGTTTCTTGAAAGCTACTAACAAATACCTAATAAACAAAGATTCCAAGTGAAAAGCTTATAAATATTAAAAGAATCCTATTTACCCCCCCCCCCCCCCCCCACCCCCCTCTAGGTATTTAGCTTCCCTATAAAAGATTTTTAAGTAATATAAGAGGGAGGTTGTTAAAAAAGGACTTAGTAGTCTGAACTAGATCTCTGGGTAGAAAAGTTAAACACCGTGTCTTTTAGTTAGCATCACAAAGAACTTAGTTCTATAAAACTTCCTATCTGCAGGAAGGACAACTTTGGTATTTGGAAGCAAAGGGTGAGGCTCTTCACGGAAGCCTCTTACCCTAAGTTATATGTGATAGTGAAAGAGGGAAATTTTATTTTCATGATTATTTCTACTGTAAATGCCAACATCTAAACCCAAAGAAATTCTCGGTAATGAATAAGGATGAGGTATTTCTGGCCACCTTGGATAAGATTGCTAAGAAGATTATTAACAATATAATATATGACTCAACCTTTCATAATCTTATTCGCTATAAGATTGTAAAGAAAATTAGGGACTCTCTAGTAGTCTGTATTGAAGGAATTGAGGATGTAAGTGATGATATAAAATCCCTTCTAAATTAGTAGTATAAGTCAATCAGACTGTAATGTCCCATTTCACGCTATATTCCTTCCATGCATTTTGAGTCAAGAGACCTGACTCGGGCTCGGGGTGCACAGGATTATGAATGTAAAATTCATCGGTTATCGTCACGGATATCCGACGAATTCGTCGAGTATTACTTGCCAATTTAGGCCAGTACCATTCGTCGAATATCGTAGCGGATATCCACAAATTTGTCGAGTATATAAACAAATTGGACTTAGAATATTTTAGCCATTAGAATTCGATAAACTTTGAGTGAACTCGATGCCACTCGACGAAGCGTTGAGAGATACTCGACGAACTCAACGCTTTGACTTAGGAAAAAATATCTGACTCAAAGAGGCGCTGAGTGAACAAGACGCCACTCGATGAAGCATCGAGTGATACTCAACGAACTCAGCGCTTTGACATATGAAAAATATCAGACTAAACGACACGATGAATGAATTCAACGCCACTCGACGAAGCACGAGTGATACTCGACGAACTCAATTCTTTGACTTAAAAGTACAGAATCGATGAGACGTTGAATGATCACGATGAATTTTGCAGATTCATTGAGTGTGTATAGTTTACACACTGATTTTGACTTGGAGCATTTATTATAGACCGTGTTGCTGGTAAGGAGTACAGGCTGAACAAGGTTTTTAGAAAAGAAACTGATGGCTCCTTTGGACCAGTCTTTTTAATGATACTTAATTTAAGTAATAATAGGCGGTCCAATGTTAGGGTGACACATGGTAAAGCAATCTAACCCTAATTCTTCTCATAGAAAGGAAACGTACAAGAAACCCTGGGCATAACTTTCATTTCACACCGAGCCGTTACCTGTGCTGAACCCATCAAAGAGAGAGAATAGTCAGTGTAATATTTTCTTGATAAAGAACTTTCCTTTTAACGACGAACAAAACCGACCAGGAAGAAGATGCCACCGAGAAGGATAATAAGATCCATGGCCAGAAATGAGGTGAGATTCCTACCCTCTCCCTTGGTGATAGATCTATAGTTATGGTATAGGAGATATATCGACTCAAAAGAGTTGGACTGTGCAAGATGAAGCTCTTCTAGGAAGAGACCATGCTAGGACCTTGTCCTAGAAATTTGATGTCTTAAACCTCTCCTCGCTTCGTGTGAAGTTGATGGACTTGATTTCCTGAAGATAAATGGTCTATTGAGGGTGAATAAGGGAGGAGGTAGTATTGTATATGGTTTTGAATAGATATCTAGAGGAAGTGATGAACCGATGTCATTCATCTTTCTTTAAGATGTGTGCAAAAATCTACTTTTTGTGCACAACGAACTTCGAGGCCTTTTTCGAGGGTGATACGGCCGAATATAAGTCTTGGGCCGAAGAGGAAAGTTGTAGTCCTTAGAAAGACCTTTACAATGGATGGTTGCACATTTTCATGTGAGTCATATAGCCTCGGGAATGCCTAGTCAAAGTTCCTGGACAATAATATTTTAGGTCCATGTTGTCTCGGGTTAGTGTATAACCGGATTGGTCTAAGAAGAAGAAATGTAGAAAGATGATGTTGATGATTGGAGTAGCCTAATTATATGTAGCCATCATAAACAAATGGTTAGGAGGAGTTTAATATACAAATAGTTTGGGGAGACTATTAACACCGGATTTGACCTCTCCCCTGGATGACCTCAAGTACCGGCGACAAAGCTTTCTCGATCCATCTAGCCATCTTTCTGCTGAGTCTCCCTGGCATGGCAGTTGCTGAGAAGTTCTCGGTCAGTGTCTAGTCTATCTGCCTAACTGCGAAGATAGGTGGCCCCTCGTCCTTCTTTCCCCCCTGTATCTGGTCACCGCTGCCCATTTATCTTGTATGCGGGCAGCCGGTATTTTTATCCCTGCCCTTATGGGAAGGCCCACTGAGCCTATAAATAGGCATGAACAGTACAGTCCAAGGGGTCAAGTTCGAACCCCAAAGATTATTTCCTGTGGTAGCGGATTCGAATTGTTCCTTTAGCGGGTACCTATTCGCTCAGGCTCTCAATGCTAACCGCTATAACCATTTTCTCCTTTTATTAAAGAAAAGCCCGGCAAAAGAGAGGCATTCAGGCAACGGCGGGTGAAGTTTGGTGTCCCCGTTTCGTGCAGCTTACTCTGACTAACTGCTAGTAACCAACTACCCGACAGTCTCCTCCCTACTCCTTCCCCTGTGATCGAACGGTTAACTAAGTAGTGCCATTTTGCACATCAACAGTTAACACGCGACCTTCATATCTAAGTTAGTTGGTGAATATATTCGGTTAGATAATGTCAGACCATTAGACCGCAAAGAACAACCTTCATCCCAGTGAGGATACTCTCTAGGAAGCCGACCAAGTTCATAAGGAAATCGCTCAGCAGTTTGTGGTGACAAACAATGTCTTAGACGCTATTATTCAGCGACTAGACTCGCAGTACACACTAGCGCCAATTACATCTGCCAACTCGGCGCCAGCAGTGGAGAGCCCGCCTATTAAACAACCTACTTATCCTCTAGGTGGACCATTTTCCTATCCGCAAGTCTTTCCACAAGTCTATCCGCAAGTCTTTCGGCAAGTCTGTCCACAAAAATGCCCGGCATTTTATTTGCCTGTGTTGGCCGCAGCACCCCTGCGGTTTCCAGTTGTTGGGTATGAAAGGGTATTTTCTTATGAACCCGGTCCCCAGTCCGTCGCTTACTCTGCCAATAACACAGAGACAATGAAAAAAAAACTCTGCTTCTGTGAAAAGAAAAAAATACATCAACTTTATTCCGAGTCAGGCAGCATGACAATGAGACTCTCTCATTTTATTGGCTGCTTTCAGAAGGAGGTTTCAGAAGTTGAGAAGGCCAATCTAGAATTATATAAAATTTCTCTGATTGAATTCTTAAAAGAAGGACCATCAGGTTCGAAGTAACCCCGAAAAAGAAAAACATATCTGGAGATAATTAATCTTGCTAACAAGTACTTTCGTACTGGAAGAGTTAATTCTGACGAAGTCATGAAGAACAAACCAAATTGTAAGAAATCTTTTCATCATATAGACCAGAAGTCCAAGGGATCTAATCAGTACTGTGAGTATCATAAGGGAAAGGGTCACTTGACATAAGATTGCAGAGCTCTTCAATAAGTAGTGGAGAGAATGATGAAACAGCAAAAGTTTTGTGATGCCGTTCAAAAGATTTATGAATCTCACTCCAGAACCTGAAAAAGCAAAGACATGCTGGACTTCCTCCTCAGCATGGAATAAATAGATCCAAAATCCTCACCTTTAATATTGAGAACAAATGTGTCAATTTATTTGCATTACCAAATCATTTCCTAAAACTTCTTTATTGAATATGTTTTTCTATCATTTGTTTTTACCTTATACCTCAAGGCCTCTTACTGAGACTTTTCCAAGTATTTTCATTTCTTAACAGCTTGATAAGTAAGGATAACCAACTCTAGGAGACAACGTTGTTTTCAGCTGGGAACCGTCCTAGAATCGTTGTCATTAGCGTAACACCACGATGACCATGTATAGCGGGGAGATTTCGCACCGTGTAGTGGGAGATTACAGATTCTAGAGAGGTGGGAAACTGAATTATGGATCCCGACTGGTATCTCTAACCCTATCTCTGCATTCTGGATGGACAGGGTGGGTGCTAGTTCTACCGTGCCTTGTAAAGGATATCGTTATAGCTTTTGTGAACCTGGTAGAAAAGCAATGCTATATGCACCTGCATGCAGATCATCCTAGCTTGTGACCCTCGAATACTCTTTGGAACTTTCAAAGTAGTGCCTTCAGGAGACCCACAGGCGGGTTTATCTCTAAGGAAAGCATTGGGCTTTATGCGCACCTGCACGAAATATGAACTTAGGTTGTACTCTAGGCAAGAGGGCATAAAATCCTTCCTCTTTTTATTGGGTGTGGAATGAGTCTATAGCTTTTGTGACACTGTGAGGAAAGCAATGCAATATGCATCTTCCCGCTTAGTCACCTAAGTCTGTATCTCATTTCTCAGCTGGTAGAATCATGGTATTCGCTTTAGTCCACAAAAGTTGATTGATCAAGTCACCGAGATACTTTATTATTGGGTGATGTGGTCTACAATGTTTTTGACCCTATGAGAAAAGAAATGTTATATGCACCTACCAGCTTGGTCGCTAAAGTCTGTAACCATCTTTCTTGGCTCGCAAAATTTATTGTCAGATTCCTGGTTAGTGAAATAACAGACTGGAATTGGTGTTCGTAAAAGGTCTGGATGAGTTTCCCACTAAAGCAGGAGGTTAATAATGCCTTTGCTGGATTATCAAATGTTACTCAATATTCTTATCGCTTTACCGCGCGGTTAGATGACAAGCAGGCCGATTTTCTCCAGCTGATCGTGAAATTCATACTACGAATATCGTTGTTAATCACTCGAGAAGATTATCGTATGTCTATAAAATTGATTCATGTTGCGGATATCGTTCTTAACCGCTCGAGAAGACTATGCGTATTGGTCACTTGTCTGTTCTGCTTCCTTTTCATATTACGGATATAATCTCTACTCGCGCGATAAGAGGATTGCTATGACATAAAATTATTATTCTTTCTTATTCAATTAAATAGCAGAGTTTGGTCCCTCTGGCTGGCCTAACTCATCATATTATATAAAAATACTTAGTCACCCAGCAAGAAACGTTTAATCGCAAAGTTCTAGCTTATTTCTATCTTGTCGTATAATGTTAAAAATAGAATATTAAGATCCCAATAAAATTGGCTTTCCGGATTCACTTAGCTGGTAAATTCAGTTAGCAATGCAGAAGATAAACCTCTATTTATTATACAAGTCGGTGTTTGTTAACAGATTGCCCGGCCAGATTTATCTATTCGCGTCAAAATATGTGCGACTTAACAATATCAGCTCAAATTCAATTATTTTATTCGCCTACATTTCATTTAATGAGTTATCAAGATCTATTTGCACGAACATAAGTAATATCATTTCCTTTATCAGAAATACAAAAATCCTTATCCGCGCGTTTTACATAAATCTTACCGCGGGATCAAAAAATTTTCTAAGTTAAAAATTTGTTATACATCAGTTTCACCATTTTCCTCAATGGCTTAGAATCTGCCTAACAAGAATAACTTGTATAACTGCTAGTTTTAGTTGATCTTAAACTCAGGGATTCCTCTCCGCTCGAGCTGCTGGTTTTGCTTGAACTCTTGTCTGTAGCGGTCTCATCGGGTACATCATTTTGATCGCTTTTAAATTCATCCTCTGTGAGGATCTCTTCAATAGCAGCCCTAGACGCAACATCTCGCGCAGCTTATGATTCCTGGAAGCCTGGGAATAAGTAGTCAAAAGAGACTTTTTCATGATCAGTCTTAAATGCTCCCTGCTCCCTCAGAATATCCAACATATCCTCCCCGCCTTCCCGCAAATGTACAAAAATTTCATTCAGGAAGGCCGAGTACTCCGGGTCATAGGCTTTCTGCAAAAGAAGTTCAAGGTAAATTTTCAGTTAATGCTAATATACCTAGAAAATCCGCGAGGTAAAATCTTTCTGCATTAGTATTCTTCAATTTATCATTTTCTTCATTGAGCTGCTTCACTTTCTCCTCTAGCCACTCGGCTAAGGTGACTACTTCGGCAAGAGCTTCGGCAACGAAATGGTCCGTGATGAAGCTTCTCGCGCGAATTTGTGTGGTTAGAGCAGCAAGCTTTTTTATGGGAATTGTTCATAGGTTGGCCAAGTTTTCCTTACCATACATCGCCCAGCTAAACATGCGGGCATGCTTGGAGATCTTCTCATTCTTCCACAAAGGAAGAGCAGTGGAGACCTAAGCCTGCTTCCCACGGGGATGCGACTTCATGACCGCCTTGTCGCGGTAGTCTTTCAACTTCTCACCCATTCTACGGGGAGTGAAGGATTCAGAATCATAGCCGGCGGCGTCATCTTATTCCGCGCGGCAGTCATCCTCACTTTTCTTCCACGCCTCGATCTGCCTAAGAACGGGCCTTCCAGGTGTTTTCGGCCTATTGATGAGTCCAAATTATACACTTATTTTTGGACTCATCTGGACCATTTTTATCGTTATTGCATTGCACTTGAGAGCAATAACCGCTTATATTTGTTTATCTGTCCATTTCATGATTAAGTGCACCTTAGGCCCATATTCAGTGTGGTTTCGTTGTTTCTGTATTTTCGTTCGTTTTTCTTGTTCTCTCGCTGTGTCGGAGAAGGTGGTGTGCAGTTTTGGTGGCCTATCTGTTTCTACTACAATTGCATGGGTCGCTTACGTGTTCCGAAATCGCTCGGGAAATCCCAAATGGTACATGAATACTACGCAAGATCACTGGACTCATTGCGCACGACCACTGGTCGTGCGCCACTTATCGTGCGCACTACATTCTCGATTTCCCAATTTATGTCTTGACGATCGCTCGATCACAGGACCTATTGTGCACGACCACTTCATTTTCCTTGTTCTGTCCGGGTAATCGCACGAGCACTGGACATTGCGCGTTTACCTCATGTTTCTGCAATTCTGTCTTTGCCAATCGAACGATCTGTTGATTCAATGCGCACGACCACTGGTCGTGTGCAACTGATCATGCGCATATATGTTAATATTTCTGTCCAAGTTGTAGGTTTATTTGGGAATTGCGCACGATCATAGGACGACAGTGCGCACGACCACTGGTCGTACGTCACTGATCTTGCGCTCTGCTTATTCTGCCTCCGTATTTAAGGGCCGGTTCCGCGATTTAGGTTAATGCTCGTCATTTTATCCGATCAGGAAGTGCGCGGGAAGTGTCGTTTTACTTCTCACAGTTTCTGCACCTATTTACTCCCTCCGGGAAGCATTCCCTGGCCATTCGAAGCCATCCTCAACCTTCAGAGAGCTCCCGGCCATCAGCAACAAGCAACTGGAACTCTTGGTGACATTTCTCTGGAGTAAAGGAATAAAAGATCAAAGGAACGGAAAAAAGACGGAGAAGAACAAGTGGATTGACAACCCACATGCATCCGGTAGCGACCACGGTCCATGTACTGAAGTGGATTGACAACACACCACTCCAGCCAAGAGCCACGGCTACGCCTTTGCTCTTGCGGTTTACTCTACCTTTTCTCTTGTGGATTGTAACTTTAAGCTTGTAATCGACTTTAACCTACTTTTCATTTGTCTATGAATGAAGTATGTTTGGAGAGTTAAGTATTTTGTTGTAGTTGTGATGCACACGCCTCCGCTCGCACCCACTCACTAACGCACTTGAATCCACTCTATCAAGGGCTAGAGTTGGTGTTTGAAGAGGTGTTTACGACCCTCAATCGCGGACTGAAGCACGGCATAGTGGCCTGCACTCACTCATCCACCAAGCGAAGCGGTGCTGACGACCCGCAGTAGTTTTTTTTCTATTCTGTAGCATTAGGAAATCAAACCAAAAGCCCTATGTTGTTTATTTTCACTCTTAGTGACGATCTTCACACTATGCTATCACGTACCCTTCCTGCATTCCCTCGATATCAATATTCGGGGAAGCTATTCCCAATTTATTATTTGACAACGACCGGTACACTTCTCGTCTGCCCATCAAGTTTTTGGCGTTGTTACCGTGGAATGCAGGCGTATTGTTTATTGTGTTTTGTTAAGATAGTTACGTAAGAGTTGTTGTTTTTTATCGTTTTGTTATACGTGGTGTGTTGTTTGATCATATGGATTGCTTCGAGATTTCTACAGAGTTAGTTGAATTTTTGTCTCACGGAAGATCCTTCGGGGGTGTCTCAAAGGATGACGCTCTTGATCATCTGTAATATTTTTGTGAAGTTTGCAACACACTCAATTACGAAAAGAAGAAGTCGGATTGGGTCAAGATAAAATTGTTCACATTTTAACTTGTTGGAAAGGCAAGAATATGGTATCGTGAATTCCTGACTGAGCCGTTTGAGTCCTAGAGTAGGGTTGAAGAAGAGTTTTTTAAGAAATTCTTATCCCCGCGAGCGACTGTAGGAGTTGCACAATGAGCTGCTTCTATTTTCGCAATGGGACGGTGAACTACTAATAGAAGCCTAGGAGAGATATCAAGGATTACAGAAATTCTGCTTTGAGAATAGTCCATCTGAAGCAGCGCAACTCAAAATGTTCTACTTTGGGGTTTCGACTGAGTACAGACACTACTTTGATTTAGCGAAGGGAGGATCCCTATTCAGTAAGAGCTGTGCCGAAGCATGGGAGATAATTGACAGGATATCGCGGACCAGTGGAATGTAGTGCACATCAGTGGAGAAAGTTGAGGAAGTCAGTTCGATCGGAGCTGAGAATTGCGGGTGATAGTTTAACTTTCAAGGCAGCCTAAACACCTAGAGGGGGGGGGGTGAATAGGTTCTGCTTCTCTTTCTAAAACTTCTAGACAGAATTCAATTTAATAATTAATACAATAAACACAGCAATCACAGAAAACAAAACATCACAGATTGCACTATGTTTTATAGTGGTTCCCCAAGGTCTGGGTACATCCACTTTCCCCCTTCACCTATCTAGCAGTATGCTAGATTCGGCCAAACTTCCACTTATCTCAGATCAATAGATCTTACAACTCAGAACCCAACTGGTTCCTACAACTCAGGCACAACTGCCCTAACTCAGCCTTGCCCCAAGGCCTACAACTCAGAGAATATCCTTCTCCTACACTCAGGCAAATAGCCCTACCACTCAGAGTTCAACACTCTTACACTCAGCCTTTATAACATAGGCTTACAACTCAGATCTGTATAAACAAATCCTACAGAAATATAGAAAAGATTGTTTTAATTGTCTTGCCAAAGTTGAGAGAGAAAAGGCAATGACAATTCTTGATCAGCTGATGCAATCAACTGTTTCTTAGCCTTCTTCAAAGCTTCTTGAAAATGTACTTAGCTGAGTTGATTCCAAACAGCTTCTTGAGAATCCACTGGTGGATTCTTTCTTCTTCTTCAAATTCTGACTTGATCTCTCTCTACCCAGAACTTTGAATGATTCTTCTGAATTCTGATTAGAACTCTTCTTAGATCTATCCTTAGATAGTCTTCTTAGATCTCCCGGAGAAGATCTTCTTAAGTGCCTAGCACTTTCTTGAAATGAGTAGAACTGTAATCCTTCTCCACTTTCTGATCCAATGTATTTCAAAAGGTCAGTTCTATATGTTGTTGATTGATTCTCTCCTTCTGAATCTGTCTATTTATAGACATTCTTCATGGTAACCGGCTGATCCGGTTTCCAACCGTTTTCTGACAAGTCTGACAACTTCAGTTAACCGGTGATAACCCACAGCTGTCAAGTCTTCAAACAAGTCCTGTGCCTTAGTCTTGAATCACAAGTTGTTGAAACAGTCTGTCAGAAAGTGTCGAGACAATCTGTCTATTTGTGTCGACATAATTGACTTTGGTGTCGACACAGTCTTCAGTGATGTCGACTAAGTTTCCTTTGAGTCGACACAGCTTCTTCTGCAAATAACTTGATCTTGACTCTTCAGTGTGTCGACACAAGTCCTGTGTGTCGACACAATTGTTGTAGAATCATAACTTTAGTAAGTGTCGACTTAGCCTTCAGGTGTCGACACATTCATTTTTTAACTCTGCTATTATGTGTCGACTTAACCACAATGTGTCGACACATTCTGCTGGTGTCGACTAACTTGAGGTCGACTATTTTCTTCTGTGTCGACACATTCAGATGATGTCGACAATCTTGAGATCGACTATATTCTTCTGTGTCGACACATTCTCCCAATGTTTGAGGTCGACGCTTTTCTTCTGTGTCGACACAATTTCCCAGTATTGTGTCGACTCTTTTCTTCTGTGTCGACACAATTTCCCAGTGTTGTGTCGACTCTTTTTCTGTGTCGACACAAATTCCCAGTGTTGTGTCGACTTACTTCTTTTGTGTCGACACTTTTTCCCAGTGTAGTTGTAGACTAACTGCTATGTGTCGACACTGCTTCCCAGTGTTGTGTCGACTATTTTCTTCTATGTGTCGACACTGCTTCCTTTGTGTCGACACTTGGACTTAGAACTTTTTTGCATACTTTAACAATTCTCCACCTGCACATGTCAACTTAAAATAACATCAAATACACCTTGATGTATATCATTGAGCTAAGTTGGGCTTCTTCAAATCAGGTACACATTCTCCAATGTACCCAACAATCTCCCCCTATTTGGAGAAGTCATAACCCCTATAGCCAATGATATACACCATTTATAAACAGTACTAAATGATGATTAATGACATAGCAGGAATACTTTAAATATAAACAAAACATAACATAGAATAATTCATCACAGAATGCACATTATAATATGCCAAACAACATTTTGTTTATAACAGGGTAATGTTTGATTACAAAGTTTTACATTTGATGAGTACATCACAACATTACAAAATATTTAAAACAAAATCAGGATTGATCAGGCTCTCTAATCATAATCCCTTTGCCAGACTGAATTGTAGCTGTCACAGGAGCTTCTGATTCTTCAGCTAACTTCTTTCCTTTAAGATCAGCCTTCTTCTGAGCTTCTTCCTTGATCCTTTGCCTTTCAAAATAATGAAAAGGCTTTGGGAAGTATTTGCTTGGCTCCTTAGCATCTGATGGCAGTCTTCCCAGCTTGGCTTTCCTTCTGAATTGTACAATTGCCTCTTGCCTTGCCTCATACTTCTGCCATTCAATTTCATTGTACCACTTTCCTCTTTCATGAACTTTATCTTGTACAGCTTTCCATGCAGTGAGTATGATGTTCCTTGAGGTAGGACTCCACTGCTCATAATCTGGCTTCAGTACAGCCTGCTCTCTGAATTTCTTCTTTGCCAATAGAGCATCCTGCTGTTCTTTCAGAATAGCCTCAGGCTTATCAACTTTTCCAAAGACAATATTAGTAACCTCCTTTGGAGGACTATACATTCCTTGAACTTTCTGATCAATCAAGTCAAAATCTGGAGGGGGGGTATATGACTTGGGCAACCTCAGGTTGATTGCCTTCAAGTAGATTAGATTGTATTCCTGACTCAGCTACCATAGCATCATCACACAATGGGGGATATCCCAAAGTGGCTCGTATGCTATTGGTCACCCACTTGGTGTGCTCAGAGCCTGCATGAATTAGCATCCTCTCCCCCTTTATGGCTTCTCTTGAGACATGATCTCTAAGATCTTCTTTTTGAAATCGAATTTGGCCATCCAAATAATTCACTCCCTCCTTGAAAAATGGTCTTAACTTTTGAAGCTTTTCAGATATGTCCTTTTGAGAGGTTGTGATGGCAGTCTTAACAGATGCAATAGCAGCCTGAAAATTCTTATCAAATTCTTCCATTTCTTTGGCTCTATCTGCAGGCATCCCTGGAACAATCTTCTTCACCTCTTGAATGATCTCATTATGAGATTCAGTTAAATTGTCATTCATTCTTATTTGATTTTCCAGAACATAACTTTGCTTCAAAGCAATATCATCCACCTTTGTAGAGATAGCCTCCTGTTGTTTAGCCAGATAAACTACAGCATTGCCACCCTTGTGGAAGCAATCTGTCATTTCAGTTTTATGCAAGTTTACTTGAAATTGGATGGACTTGATATCCTGAGCTAAGTCAAACTGAACTGACTTGCTATTTTCATCAACATACTTCTCCAGAGCCATCCTTTGGTCATCCAATTTTACTTGAAGATCTACCATAAATTTATTGTAATCAAAGGCTGGAGAAACTTGTGGAGTTGTTGTCTGCAATGCCTGCTTATAGTTCTTGCTTTTTCTCTTAAAGACAACAAGTTTTCTTTTCTTTGCCACTCTGGCTTCTTCAGTTTCTGTTTCAGAGGAAGTATCTACATGAATTCTTTCTTGTGGATGATGAATTGTATCTGTTCCAGGGAGTTGTTGCTCAGCTTCAACATCCACAGGCTCATCCTCAACCTGTGTTTCCACAGCAGCTTCCTGATCAATGTCCATTCCTATGGACTTCTCAATATCTGGTCCACCTCCTTCTTTATCAGCAGCAGTATCAACATCTGGGAATAACTCCTCCATAGTAAATTCCAGTTGAGTGGTCACTTCTGCAGCAGTTAAATCTTGAGAATGTTTAACTGTGCTTCCTCTTGGACTTGCACCTCAATATTTGTAGTGGCAGGAGTACGTGTGGACACTAGCTCCCCCTGAACCTGTGCAGTAATAAGAATATGAGCAATGTCTTTTTAAAGTAAATACATTAGCTCCCCCTATACCTAAGCAGGAGTAGATACCTTTGGAGCAGAAGTGGAAACTGGCTCCCCCTGCATCTGTGCAGGTGTTGGTACTTCCTGGACCACAGTTGAGTCAAGCTGTGTCCCTTCTTGTACTTGTTCAGATTCTTGATTTGGTGTAGGGGATTGCACAGGGGTGTCTGGCCTGCTCTCTTCAGGCACATCCTTTGACAGCACCCTATCCCACCTGGAGAATAGTCTCATATCCATTCTTCTCATATGGTTAATCTTACTCCCTTGCAGCTGCTGCATCACATCAGGAATCACCCAGTGAAGTACAGGCTCATGATCCTAGCCATGTTAGGCTTCTTAATTCCCTCTTTGATCTTGTCAATGAGCACTCCTGACCAATCAGTAGGAATAGTAAAAACTATCCTGGTCATCAGGCTGAACATATAGGCAGAAATCCTATCATGTCCACCTGTCTTGCAGAGGATTACCTTTCCAACAACTTCAGACAAGAACTTCCCTTGCTGATTCATTCCCTTTCTGTTGAATGCAGCTCCAATCTTCAATCCTGAATCCAGGCCACACCATTAAAGGGCTTCCCTTGTCTTAGATATAGGAACGTCCTCTTCATTCTCAACCACTTGCAGTTGGAAGATCTTTCTTAAACTTCTTTGATTAATCTTTACCTTCGTCCCTTGAACAGTGGACTTAATCTTGAGGCCAGTAGAATGGAATGATGCAGAGATAAAGAACTCGTGCACCTCCTTCTTCCAGATCTTAGTTGGTTCTGAAATGAGAAATTCTAACCCTGATGCAGAGAGAAGGGTGATAACTCCTTGAACATCAGGCGGCGCCTCTGCAAAGGCCTGGCGCACTAACTCATATCCTTCATTGATGTTATCTTCAATCCTTGGCGCCATCGTTGTGTCGAGAAAGCTTGAGAGAAGAGAGAAAGAAAGACTGTCGACACAGGGTTTGAGTCTCGAAAACCTTGAAAGCGTGTCGACACAAAGAGCTTTTGACCTATTTATAGCTTCTATTGAAAGAAGTTCAAAAGGCGCCAAAAACAGTTTAAATGTGTCGACACAGACGGAATGTGTCGACACAAGCTTCTATTAACTCAACATTTCTTCAGCCTACTATGTGTCGACACCAATTTGTGGTTATGTCGACACCTTGGATACATAGTAGAAAGACAGAAATTCTGTGTCGACACTAAAGACAAGTGTCGACACAAATTCTGTAAGTGTCGACACCATAATTCTGGTTGTGTCGACATTATATTTCTGGTTAAGTCGACAATAAAACTCTTAAGTGTCGACACATATTCTCTGTGTCGACACAATATTTCTGACTTGTCGACATAATTTCTCTGAGTCGACACATTATTACTGAATGTGTCGACACATTCTTACTTAGCCAATTTCTGTAACTTCAATGTGTCCTTTTTTTTTAACACTTGATTATGTTGTTACTGCTTTTACTTACTTATAAACCATTTCAATAGCATTGTTAATGATTTTGTTTAATACATTAATCAATGGTTAACATACCTAATTCAATTTTGAATTTATTGAATTTGGTTTCATCTAAAGGCTTAGTAAATACATCTGCTATTTGATAATCTGTTTTTACAAATTCCAATGAGATGTCACCTTTTTCTACATGTTCTCTAAGAAAATGATATTTGATTTCTATATGCTTAGTTCTACTATGAGAAACTGGATTATTAGCAATAGAAATAGCACTCTTAGAATCACATAAAAGGGGTGTTCTACTTACCTGAATACCATAATCTTTAAGCTGATGCTGCATCCATAATAGCTGTGCACAGCAGCTTCCTGCAGCAATATACTCTGACTCAGCTGTGGAAATTGCCACACTAGTCTGTTTTTTACTACTCCAAGATATTAGTCTTCCTCCCAGGAATTGACAATTACCTGTAGTACTCTTTCTATCCTCTCTACATCCTGCAAAATCTGCATCTGAATAGCCTGTTAGTTGAAAATCTCTATTCCTAGGGTACCAAAGACCTAGAGTAGGAGTGCCCTTTAGATATCTCAGAATCCTTTTGACTGCAGTATAATGAGATTCTTTAGGGCAGGCTTGGTACCTAGCACAGACACATGTTGCATACATAATGTCAGGTCTACTAGCAGTGAGATATAGTAGAGACCCAACTATTCCTCTATACAATGATTCATCAACAGGTTTACCTGCCTCATCTTTGCATATTGGCATACTTGTGCCCATAGGAGTTCTCATGGAGGAGGATGACTCCATACCATATTTTTTAATTAATTCCTTGGTGAACTTAGACTGGGATATGGACAATCCATCATCAGTCTGTCTTACTTGGAGTCCCAAGAAGAACTTAAGTTCTCCCATACTGCTCATCTCAAACTTCCCTTGCATAAGTTTGGCAAACTTTTTACAAAGGTTGTTTTAGTAGATCCAAAGATTATGTCATCAACATAGATCTGGACTAAGATGATTTTTCCTTTGGATTCCCTAAGGAATAGAGTTTTGTCTATCTTTCCTCTTGAGAATTTATTCTCAATGAGGAAGGTAGACAGGGTTTCATACCAAGCCCTTGGAGCTTGTTTTAACCCATACAAAGCTTTCCTAAGCTTATACACAGAATCAGGTTTAAGAGGATCTACAAAACCTGATGGCTGCTCTACATATACTTCTTCTTTAAGATCACCATTCAGAAATGCTGACTTCACATCCATCTGGTATACTTTGAAGTCTTGGTAGGCTGCATAGGCAAGGAACATTCTGATTGCCTCCAGCCTTGCTACTGGAGCAAAGGTTTGATCAAAGTCAATCCCTTCTTCCTGCCTGTATCCTTTTGCAACCAATCTTGCTTTATTCTTTACTATTATTCCACTTTCATCTAGCTTGTTCCTATAGATCCACTTAGTTCCAATTATGTTGTGGCCTCTTGGTTTAGGAACAAGCTCCCAGACTTTGCACCTTCTAAATTGATTCAGCTCCTCTTGCATAGCATCAATCCAGTGCTGGTCTTGGATAGCTTCTTCAAATTTCTTAGGTTCCATTTGGGACAAGAAACTAGAATGCAAAACTGTGCTTTGATTTCTGCTTCTAGTTTGCACTCCTTGTCTTGGATCACCAATTATCTGATCAGTAGGATGATCTCTTAGATATCTTATAGCTGGAGGTAGATTCCCTTCTGGTTGTGCATCTCCAGCTTCTTCATTCTGCTGTTCCTCTTGGTTTTCATCAGCTTCCATTATCTCTTGTACTCCCCCTGGACAGCAGCCTTCATTTTCCAATGCTCCCTCTTCCTTTGAAGCTTCAGCAATGGAGAGCTTGTCCATTTTCTTGCTTATACCTGTTGAGTCATTTGATCTACAAGACAACTCACAATTGATTAATCTTGTTTCATCAAAAACAACATGCACAGATTCTTCAACAACTTGAGTAGTTAAGTTGAAGACTCTATAGGCCTTACTATTTATGCTGTACCCAACAAATATCCCATCCTGGGATTTGGCAGCAAACTTAGTCAAATATGACTTGCCATTGTTAAGTATATAGCATTTGCAACCAAAGATCCTAAAATAGGATAGGTTTGGTTTTCTGCCTTTCACAATCTCATAGGGAGTCTTTCTGTGGCCTTTGGTGATAGAAGCCCTATTGATGACATGACAAGCAGTGTTAACTGCCTCAGCCCAAAAATATTCTGGGAGAGAGGTGTCACTCAATAGAGTTCTACCAGCTTCAATTAATGTTCTATTCTTTCTTTCAGCAATACCATTTTGCTGAGGTGTTCTAGGTGAGGAGAACTCTTGGAAAATCCCAAAGTCTATACACAAGTTTGTTATGCTTTCAGATTGAAACTCAGTACCATGGTCACTTCTAATTTTGACCACTGTACTATTCAGTTCATTCTGAATTTGCTTTACAAAATTAAATAATACACTTGGGGTTTCAGATTTTTGTCTCAGAAAGAACACCCATGTAAATCTAGAATAGTCATCTACAACCACCAGAGTGTAGACCTTCCTACCTAGACTGTGAACTGGCATAGGACCAAAAAGATCCATATGCAAGAGGTATAAGCACCTCACAGAATCCTTGTTTTCAAGGGTTTGAAATGAGGTTTTTGTCTGCTTGCCCTTTTGACAAGCTGAGCATACCCCTTCCTTTATACACTTAACTTGAGGCCCATTCCTCACTAGTTCTTTACTAAAGAGTTGGCCAACTGTCTTGTAGTTTAGATGAGCCAATCTCTTGTGCCACTTAACACAATGAGAAGCATTGTCATCAGCTACAAGACAAATGGGGGATGCCTTATTCTCACATTCAAAATTAAGGCAATACACATTTCTCTTCCTATACCCAGTCAATATGACCTCTTGATCACTTGACCTTTTGATATGACATCCATCCTTACCAAATGAAATGTCATATCCTAGATCACTCAGCTGGCTTATGCTTATTAGATTATGTTTCAAACCTTTTACATAGGCCACTTGGGTGATAGTAATTAGGTTTGAAGAGATGTTACCAAATCCTTTGATGACTCCTTTTTCAGATCCACCAAAGATCACTTTATGTCCATCTTTGACAGATGAATACTCCTTCAGCAGCCCCTTTGTTCCAGTCATGTGTCTGGAACAACCACTATCCAAGTACCATATAGGGGCATGGTAACTTGGATTCACCTGCAATACAGAATTACTTACCCTTAGAACCCAAGTAAGTCTTGGGTCCTTTGTTCAGGTTAGCCTTAATAAAGTTATCATAACCTCTTCTAACAGGTAGACTTTTATTCTTTATAACACTTGTGTTATACCAGCAGTCCAATGCAAAATGACCCCTCTTGCCACAGCACCAACATTCAAACTTATTATATCTAGATCTAGATACATCCTTGTCAGAAGCATTTCTGTTCATTGCTGGTGCTGTTGCAACTTCACCTACTGATTTCTTAAAACCATAGGGTTTATGACCATAGGTAGGCCTGCTTGCCTTAACACCCTTGTTCTTCAGAACATTTGTCTTAATATGATCCTGAATGTCTTCATGATCATATATGTTAGAAGGCACTTTCTCCTTACCAAACCTTATGGGGACTGAAAGGTTTAGTGGCTGAATAGGGGCTTTGCCTTTCCTCTTGAATCTGCCAGCCCTGGAGTTACCCTTAAATCCTAATCCAGCCTTACCCTTCTGAGTGACAAATTCATCTATCAAGGGTAAGACAGATTTTGGCTTAGAGTAACTAGCCACTAAATCCCTTTCAATTCTAAGTCTGTCCTCCAGACTCTTTACTTGATCATTAATATAATTAATTGTGCCCATCTGAATAATAGTTATATTCTTCAGCTTGGCAATTTCAGCTAACTTTTGATCAAGGACTTTTTCTAACTCAGTTATTGCAACCCTTAGATCAGCAATTTCCTGAGCCTGTGATTTAACCAGGTTCTTGCTTTTCTTAAGGGCCTGCAACAGGTCCCCATACTTGTCTATCAATTGATAGACATCTCCTTCAGATCCAGATACATCTTCATCACTTGATGCAGATGTAGCTGATTCTTCACTTGTATTACAAACAGATGTACAAGAAGGACAGTTTACCTCATTAGAACCAGACTGATTCTGGCATAGGTCCTCTTCTGATCTAGTCATCAAACCCATGCATTGATGTTCATTGATGGAGTCTAGCAACTGCATAAACTCCTCTTCCTCAGAGCTTCAGATCCTGATTCTGAAGTTGACTGGTCTGACAGACTTTTATCTTTCTTTGCTACAAAGGATTTCTCCTTCTTGCCTTTCTGATAAGTCTTCTTCTTTTCTGAAGATTCCTTCCTTTTGTCAGGACAATCAGCCACTACATGTCCAGGCCTATTGCAACAATAGCAGACAATCTTTGAAGTAGTGGCTTTGCTGGGCTTTGACCTGCTTTTCTCTTTCCTTGATGACCTTCTTTTCTGATAATAGTCATCTACTTGCTGTGATGAGGAAGGCCTAGACTTCCATTGCTTCTTTTTCAAGAACCTTTGAAATTGCCTAGTGAATGCAGCAAAGTCTGCATCTGAATCACTGCTGACTGAACCCTTATCTGAATTTTCAGAACTACCTTCTTCAACTTCCTTAGGAGGAGATGGTGATTTCCTCCTATTCTTTCTGGTGGCTTCAGCATTAAATGCCACAGTCTTTTCTCTATGCTCTCCTCTTGAGTTTCTTTCCTCCTCCTTCCTTACCATAAGTTGCATTTCATAGGATAGCAACTTTCCAAACAGAGTTGGAGGAGATATCTCTACCAATTTTGCCACTTCTCTTATGGCACAGATCTTTGTATCCCAATCCTTTGATAAGGATCTTAAGAATTTGTCATTCAGTTCATAGGTACTGAAGACTCTTCCATAGGAAATTAGCTCATTCACAATTCTATAGAATTTCTTATAGCACTCAGTTATGCTATCAGATTTTCCTTGTCTAAAACTTTCATACTCCTGATTTAGCATAGATTTTCTGTCCAGCCTTACTTCTTCTGATCCCTCCATGTAGACAATCAATGTGTCCCACATCTCCTTGGAGGTCTTGCAGTGAATCAGATTCTGAAATGTTGAATCATCTATGGCACTGACAATGATGTTCTGTGCCCTTTTGTCCATGGTTGCCAAGATGATTTCATCCTTGGTCATTTCAGAATAAGTCTTTGGTGTTTGGATATTTGCATCAAGAACAGATATCTTCATTGGTATGAAGGGGCCTTCCTGTACTGTGATGTAAATCCTTGGGTCAGATGCTTCCATAAACAATCTGACTCTTTCTTTCCAGATCCCAAAGATTTCCTTCTTGCATATGGGTAATTTCATTGACCCTAGCTCCTTATGATTCTCTCCAGAACCCATCTTCTTGATTCTTGAATCTGCCTATCAGATCTACCTCAGACTGTTAAGTCCTTTTTGAGGAACCTCCCTCTGATACCACTTGATAGTTTAACTTTCAAGGCAGCCTAAACACCTAGAGGGGGGGGGGGGGTGAATAGGTTCTGCTTCTCTTTCTAAAACTTCTAGGCAGAATTCAATTTAATAATTAATACAATAAACACAGCAATCACAGAAAACAAAACATCACAGATTGCACTATGTTTTATAGTGGTTCCCCAAGGTCTGGGTACATCCACTTTCCCCCTTCACCTATCTAGCAGTATGCTAGATTCGGCCAAACTTCCACTTATCTCAGATCAATAGATCTTATAACTCAGAACCCAACTGGTTCCTACAACTCAGGCACAATTGCCCTACCTCAGCCTTGCCCCAAGGCCTACAACTCAGAGAATATCCTTCTCCTACACTCAGGCAAACAGCCCTACCACTCAGAGTTCAACACTCTTACACTCAGCCTTTATAACATAGGCTTACAACTCAGATCTGTATAAACAAATCCTACAGAAATATAGAAAAGATTGTTTTAATTGTCTTGCCAAAGTTGAGAGAGAAAAGGCAATGACAATTCTTGATCAGCTGATGCAATCAACTGTTTCTTAGCCTTCTTCAAAGCTTCTTGAAAATGTACTTAGCTGAGTTGATTCCAAACAGCTTCTTGAGAATCCACTGGTTCATTCTTTCTTCTTCTTCAAATTCTGACTTGATCTCTCTCTACCCAGAACTTTGAATGATTCTTCTGAATTCTGATTAGAACTCTTCTTAGATCTATCCTTAGATAGTCTTCTTAGATCTCCCGGAGAAGATCTTCTTAAGTGCCTAGCACTTTCTTGAAATGAGTAGAATTGTAATCCTTCTCCACTTTCTGATCCAATGTATTTCAAAAGGTCAGTTCTATATGTTGTTGATTGATTCTCTCCTTCTGAATCTGTCTATTTATAGACATTCTTCATGGTAACCGGCTGATCCGGTTTCCAACCGTTTTCTGACAAGTCTGACAACTTCAGTTAACCGGTGATAACCCACAGCTGTCAAGTCTTCAAACAAGTCCTGTGCCTTAGTCTTGAATCACAAGTTGTTGAAACAGTCTGTCAGAAAGTGTCGAGACAATCTGTCTATTTGTGTCGACATAATTGACTTTGGTGTCGACACAGTCTTCAGTGATGTCGACTAAGTTTCCTTTGAGTCGACACAGCTTCTTCTGCAAATAACATGATCTTGACTCTTCAGTGTGTCGACACAAGTCCTGTGTGTCGACACAATTGTTGTAGAATCATAACTTTAGTAAGTGTCGACTTAGCCTTCTGGTGTCGACACATTCATTTTTTAACTCTGCTATTATGTGTCGACTTAACCACAATGTGTCGACACATTCTGCTGGTGTCGACTAACTTGAGGTCGACTATTTTCTTCTGTGTCGACACATTCAGATGATGTCGACAATCTTGAGATCGACTATATTCTTCTGTGTCGACACATTCTCCCAATGTTTGAGGTCGACGCTTTTCTTCTGTGTCGACACAATTTCCCAGTATTGTGTCGACTCTTTTCTTCTGTGTCGACACAATTTCCCAGTGTTGTGTCGACTCTTTTTCTGTGTCGACACAAATTCCCAGTGTTGTGTCGACTTACTTCTTTTGTGTCGACACTTTTTCCCAGTGTAGTTGTAGACTAACTGCTATGTGTCGACACTGCTTCCCAGTGTTGTGTCGACTATTTTATTCTATGTGTCGACACTGCTTCCTTTGTGTCGACACTTGGACTTAGAACTTTTTTGCATACTTTAACAATTCTCCACCTGCACATGTCAACTTAAAATAACATCAAATACACCTTGATGTATATCATTGAGCTAAGTTGGGCTTCTTCAAATCAGGTACACATTCTCCAATGTACCCAACAGCGGGAAAGAATAACACTCTCAGGAACTCACCGAGGAGAAATTAAGCAACTTCACCGCATTCATTCTGCAATGTCTAGAAGCCCATAGCGATGCATTTCAAAAATTTCAATCTTTGGTTACCAGCATTATTGCCGCCAACACTGCAATTTTTCAACAGCCCACTGATGCGCTAATGGCAAGTGTACTGATCACTGTCAAGTAATAATAATGGAGAGTAGCTTCCCCGAGGATCGATCTCTCCCCGAGAGCAAGTAGGGAGAAAGGGTTTTAGTACTTTTGATAAATGAGTGCAAGTGCAAGGTTAGCAATGGGGGTTTTGATTAGGGTTTCCTAAATTAAACAACCTAAAATTCTTGCGGGTCGCCTTCACTGCTTCGCTCGGGTGAATCACTCCGGAGAGTGATCGCGGAAGTGGGAGAACTGGTGAGGGTCGAAAACACCTCTTCACAACGCACACTTCTAGCAAATGCTAGAATGGCCAAAACACCTTACTCTAGCAAGAATAATGAGCTTAACAATGCATAGCAAATTCAGAAAACACCTAAGCAGAAGCTTAAAGTATTCTAGAACCACATACGCTTATCACACTACAATATTCAACAAGAGTTCAGAAAGGAGTAAATATAAGAGGAGGGAGGAGAGATTACAACCAAGACAAAGAAGCTTTCCAAGGATCTCGACCGGAAATTAGGGGTGTCAACCCTTGTCCGTGCTCGGTCTTAGAAAGGAGTCCAGGATCCAAGAGGAGCTGTCACTTCCTCCTTCTAACCCGTCTTCGTATTGCAGAGGTTGTAGAGGAGGAATGAAACTTGGTGGGATGCAACGATTAGCTTAAATCGAAGCTTAAAATGTGGCAATGTCAATGGCGTTGGAGGATGAAGCTTTTACAAGCTCTATAGAGTGGAATGAGTGGCCGGATCTTCCCTCCAAGGAAGAGAAGGAAAAAGGGGGCTGGAGACTGGTTTTCCCGCTCAAGAGAGCCAAAAAGGAAGGCTGGCCGATCATCCCTCGGAAATGGCCAAGGCTGCAACTTAAATAGAAATTCATCAGAAAATTGGTCTCGCACGGTTCGACGCACGACCGTGCGCGAACCGTACTATATTATATTAAAACATGCGCCTACGAAGAAGAAGCGTTGACCCGTGTGTTTCCTTCGCGCACGAGCGATCTGCCCGTGCGTGAAGCAATTCGCACGGGTAACTACAGAACGAAGAATGACAGGAAAAATCAAGAATGTAACTGGACAACCGTGCGTTTCCTTTGCAAATAGTTTTGGTGAAACCGTGCGTGAAGGATTCGCACAAGCTGGTCATTTCACCAGATTGACCAGAACAAAAGGCACGACCAAAACTAACTGTGTGCTAAGGAAGCGCACGACCGTGCGCTTTCCTCAATTCAGAATTAAGAAAAGGGAAAACTGACCACCTGTAAGCAAGGAAAATAAGGCAACGGAGGACCCTCAAGTAATACAGAAATGAAGTAAAAACTACTATAACGAGCCCTGGGGGGCACCACATGCTTACCCCCAACCAACAAATGCGCAATTGCGCACGCAAGGGTAGGAAAAGTACATAAAGTAAGAACGGCATAAAGGATGAGATAAACAGTGAAAACATCCAATAAATGAAGTGTAAAGGCATGAAAACCAACCCAGATGAGCCCGCAAAACCCTATATAAATGGGACTCATCACGCCCCCAGAGTTAACCATTTGTGCGTCCCGAGCAATGAAGATCCTCGAAGACCAGAAAAAATACTAGCTAACATAGCAATTATGATCGGGAGTAACATGTGTAGTCGCATGCTCACAGGCGTAAAAATTGAGTAGAGAAAATTTCTAAGCATACAAACTAATTTATAATTTTTAGCGTGCGTAAAAATAAATTCTATAACTACTAAAAAAGAGAATCACGGTGAATCCTTCAGTCGCTCGTAGGGAGAAAATAAACTAGCTGCTAAGACAAGTATTTCCAAAGATCGTGATTCAAGACAACCTCCAAAGGAATCCACTAATGTCGGTGTCCATAAGCTTGCCCTTCCTAACTCTCTCCACGATACAAGTTCGACTTAAGCACAAGTCAGTAGGACATTAGGTAAAAGTTGGGGCTTGGGTTTCGGTGAGGTAAGCAAGGATAAAAAGGGAGGCTATGCACAAAAACCCAAATGAGCTAGCAAAACAAGGATCAAATCCCCTTTCCGCCATAAATACAAGTACACCACACCCCATACTTTATTTTTAAAGCATGAGTATGTGTACCGCCTACACCAAAAACTATTTTATCATAAAAAAGATGTTCAATAAACTTGACCTCTCTCATTTCTTTTCAATCAAATTTTTTTTTTTCAACTTTTTTTCATAACTAAGCCTTTTTATACAATATATTTTCCTACATCACAATTCCAGCAATTTAAGCATTGGAAATCATCCACTTATTTCACAAATACAACATCCCATAACACCCTGAAAGTGAAGGGATAGATATTACCCTAGAGGGGGGGTGAATAGAGTTATCAAATTTTGCACAGACAAAACTTAATAGTCTACCCAACTCCCTTGGAGTAAAGTGCGGAATGAAAAGATTATAGATATTGATTTAACCTTAAAGCCTAACACAAGTGATGTGTACAAACACAAGCTAACTGTATCTACAGTTAAGCTTGGAAAACCTAATCAGCAACTAACAACCTAGTTATATCTAATCACAGCCACAATACAGGAATTAAACAAAGGAATCCAGACGACACAAGGAAATTTATAGCGGTTCCCCAAACAACTTGGGTACGTCCACTCTTCTACCCACACGGTAGGAATCCACTCAGGTTTTTGATCAGGTGCCCTGCCACCAACAGGATCTGCTTCAGGTAGATCCAGAAACCCTTTAGACTTTTGATCAGGTGTCTAAAAACCAAGCACAGGTTTTTGATCAGGTGCCCTGCCACCAAGGGATACTTTTGAAGGGAGTAATTAACCCTGTATAGGAGGGGGAAGAAGGTTAAGATGTCTTCTCTATTTTACAAAGATTAGAGAAGCACAAAAGCTTGCACTGAGCTAGAATGCTCTAAATAATCAAGGCTCCCCCTGGCTCAAAGATGTCGAGGTGAAGTCTTGCTTCAGTGCAGAAAACTCTTCAGAAAGTTCTGAAGGAAAAGCTACAGGAAGAAAGAAAATAATAAAATCAAAGATCTTCAAGCAGCTATCTTCTTCTTCTTCTTCTTCAAAGGAACTCTGAGTTTGAACTTCCTGAAAGCAGGAGAACTCAGGTGAAGAAGAGATGAAGATCTTAACACTTCTCAGTTAGATGGAAATTGTTGAGAGCAGAAATCTTTTTCTTGATGAAGGCGTGAGAGCTTGAATGAACAACTGGTTAGCTATTAGCTAGCTTGAATCCTTCTTCAAAGGGTCCTTTTTATAATCATCAGCAAGCAACGGCTCTCTTCCATTTGAATTATTTGTCTTCTTCTGAGCCTTGAGACCTGGGCTGTAGATATCAAGAAGACAAAAACATCTCTGCAGCGAAACATTCTATAAAAGGAATAAACCTCTTTCTAAGAAGCTGCGGGCTTAAATCAAATAACAGAAGGACTAAATAAAGTCACATCAGAAATAATCTCTTTATAGCAAAAAGAAGACTTTTCAGTCTAACGGCTATAAAGGGCTGACAATGGATAAAGTAATTTATAAAGACAGCTAATAAGACAAACGACTTTATCTTAAAAAGATTTGACTCAGGCAAAAGAGATGGAGCAAATATTGCCTGGTAATTTTATCATACAGCTTAAAATAATGTGCCAGAAAATGTATTAATTAATTAAATATAATAAATAAATACAAAATACAAAGGCAGACAGAAAACGTCGAACGACCCTCGAAGATCGTCGAACGACGCACGGAGATCGTCGAACTATCGGGCAGATAGTCGAACGATCCAGATAGTCGACCTATCGAAGAAGATAGTCGAACTACCCCGGCAGATAGTCGAACTATCAGAGCAGATAGTCGAACTATCAGATAGTCGATCTATCTTGGACAGATAGTCGAACTATCAAGCGCACAGAGATAGTCGACCTATCAAGCAGATAGTCGACCTACCTCAGAAAACAGATAGTCGATCTATCAACAGATAGTCGAACTATCAAAACAAACCAGATAGTCGAACTATCAGTAGATAGTCGAACTATCAGATAGTCGAACTATCAGATAGTCGAACTATCAGGACAGATAGTCGAACTATCAAAGACAACAGATAGTCGAACTATCAACAGATAGTCGAACTATCAAGACGAAGCAGATAGTCGATCTATCAACAGATAGTCGAACTATCAAAGCGGAACAGATAGTCGACCTATCAACAGATAGTCGAACTATCAGATAGTCGATCTATCAAAACAGATAGTCGAACTACCTCGCCAAGCAGATAGTCGAACTATCAACAGATAGTCGAACTACCAACGCAAAACAGATAGTCGACCTATCAACAGATAGTCGAACTATCAACGCAGACAAAGCGTCGACCAACTGATAGACGATCGTCGATCAGCCGAGAGACGATAGTCGAGCGGCGTTCGACTATAGTCGAACGAAAAAACTACTTAACCAAATTCTCAATATGGAAAAGTGAGGACTCTACAGCTAGACTCCTAACCATTGACCATAGGTATTTCTTGGGTCAAGGGGCACAAAGGAGAGGACTAAACTCAAATCAAAACTAGGGTACCAACAATCTCCCCCTATTTGAGTTAAGTCTCTCAACATAAAGCTAGCTAAAGAGCAATAAAATAATACAGAAAAAAAAATTAACAATTAACTAGCAGATTATCAAACAGATAAACAAATATAGCACAGCAGTTAATCAAATTATGGATCAACAGAGTCAGGCTTAGCTACAGAAGAGCTAGAAACAAAAGAGATTTTCCTTAAAGGATCATCAGATTCTTTCTTTGACAGTTTCAGGTCCTGCGCACCAATGATCTTCAGTTCTGCAGCTCTTGGGACTACTGCTTCAGGATGCTTTTCCATATATTTTGATGGATCAAAAATCTCAGGGCTAACCTGGAACTTTTCAAACTCTTTCTTTCTGTAAGCAGACATGGTAGTTAGACCAGTCGTATCTTTTCCTTCGGCTCTAGCTTTTCTTATTTGAGCTGCTCCAACTAGTTCTTGAAAGCGAGCCATCCTAAAGTTAGGATCAAGCTCAGGATTTTCATACACAGGCTCAGGAGAAGCAGCATCAGCTATTTTATCTTGAATAACTAGATAAGACATTAGAGTATACTTAGCAAAAGGTTCTTGCTAGAAATTTTAGAGCAAGGTAAACTATTTACCTTTTGAGACAATTTCCTCAGACTGAACTGGTGTTGGAGATGGAATTCTTTTCTTTGGAGATGGAGGTGGGGAAAAGGTTGGTCTTTGAACCACAGCCTCCTTCATTTGTCTTTGAGAACCATAAAATGATTTGCCTTCCGAGCTTTGATAACCTTGTCTTGGCTGGGGCTGAAAAGAAGCAGATCTTCCAGAAGAGGCAGCAGGATTAGCTGATAGGTTCCTAGAAGCTCCTGCACCTGGAGGAGGAGGAGGACCTCTGGGAGTCCATCTTGAGACAGGACTATCATACCTCTTAGTTCTTTTTCTTTCTTTCTGCTGATTCTTTGAAAACCACATCCAGTGCTGAAATTCCTTTGATTTAGGGTCAATGCCCTTCAAAATATAATAGGGAGTATCATTATCCTTACTGGGAGGTGGAGGAGGAGCAGCTTTTCTCTTCTTTGAAGCAGCTTTCTTTCTCTTTGATTTCTCAGAAACATCAGAATCATCATCATCATCAGAATGAGATGAGGGAGGATTTTCATAAGGATCATAGGCTTCTGAAACAGCCTTTTCTTTAAGCTTAAGAGCAGATTTTTCTCTTTCCTCTTCCATGGCATCCAGAGCCAGAAGGGAATCTAAGTCCAACCCTGGTGAGTCATCCCAGATGGTTGACTTTTCAATTTGCAGATCTTTTTCTTTCTCTTTTAAAGATTGTACTCTTAAATCCCAGGCAGCTCTTGCTTGAGCTTCTTCCAAATTCAGAACAGGAGAGTCATCCTTGACTTTATCTTGATTCTCAGATTCATCCTCTCTATCATTTAAAAAAGATTCCAATTCAGGATCTACTTGAGTATCAGGAACACTTGGATCAGCTTCAGAAACACTTGCTACGATCTGAGCAGCTAAATCTTCTCTAATAACATCTGTAGAATTATGAATACAGATCTGCTAAATAAACAGAAATCATTCCTTCCAGGAATTCACAAACTAACAAATTAATCGACTCATCAACAAAACGGATGAAAGAGTTACCTTCATACTTGACCATCTCCCATGATTCATTCAGATATGAAGTTATAATTCCTTCTAGGAATCTAGCAATCACAGGAGTGGTAAGATCTTCTAAGCAGACTTTAACTGCAATTTTAGATAGCAAGATTCCATCTGCTATTTCCTTATCAGACAAAACTGGAGCTATTTCTTTCTCAGCTGGAGCTATTTCTTCCTCAGCTGGAGCTATTTCTTCCTCAGCTGGAGCTATTTCTTCCAGGGCTGTCATGACTGTATCTTTTATAGCTGGAGGGGAGGCAGGATGGTCTGAGGCATCTTCATGGAACATCTCCCCCTGCCTGATTTCAGTGGAGACTGAAACCAGGCCCCTTGAGGAAGATGGCTCAGCAGATTTTGAAAGGGATTTGATGGAGGCAGATAAGATATCAATGGAGGCTGCAAGGGGAGCGATTGCCTCTTCAATCATGGTTTTGATTGAGGGGGTAATCAACTCCACAATGCGGGAGATGAATTCAGGAGAGATCTCAAGAGATGAAGGATGTGAAGTGGATGGAGCTGCAGCAGATATGGTAGTGGTGCTGGGATGAGAAATGGTGTGGACAGGGGATCGAGCAGGAGATGGAGCAGGAGAGTTAATTGGGGAATTAACTGGGGAATGAACGGGAGATACAGGAGGAGTAGGAATTCTCTCTGATCCTAACAAATCAAAGCTAGGAGCAGATATCCTAGCCAGATGAGCAGGTAGAGGAGAAGCAGGAGGGGAAAGAGGAACAACCGTAGTTGTTTCTGGAGCAGAAGAGGAAGAAGGTCGTACTTCAGCTGAAGTTGATGGTACTTCAACTGAAGCAGACAGCAAAGCAGAGGAGGAGGATGGAAGAGCTGAGCCAGCTTCAACATGGTGAGGAGTGACTGATTCAGTCCTGGTGTCCTCAGATGTTGCTGGAGCAGGTTTCACAAAAGTTCTCTTCCACTTAGAGAACAGGTTGGGGTCCATCTTCTTGCTTGCATTGATTGTTGTTGCAGTTGAACTCAGCAGCTGGGGGTATTTTTCCTTGAGGAAGATTCCAATGACCCTTCCTAGGGTGACTTCCTTCTTACCAGTCTTTTTCCTGATTAAATCAAACACAACTGCTGCCCAATCGATCTTTTTCCGATTAACAATCGCACACATGAGTGCGAATTGCTGCCTTGTTATATTATCGTGGGCAGAATGCTTACCCAGGAGCACTTTTCCTACTAACTCAGCCAGAAACTTGATCTTGAAAGGAAAATTCACTTTGAGCAGCTTCGTGGGAATGCCCTCAGCATGTCCCAGCTCAACTAGCATTCTTCTGAATTACTGAGCATCTTGCTCATAATCCTCGTCACCATTAACTAATCCAAAAACATCAGATAAAACGGCCGGAGTCAAGATTACCTCTTCTCCGCCGATGGTACCAGTCATCGAATCGTTTGTGGAAGACGACGTGAAAGCCCATTCTTTGATTTCTGGGATGTTTATCTTAATCCTTGCAGACATTAACTTCTCTAATCCCTGATCCCTGCATAGCTGTAGAACTTCTACGATTCCTGCATCGCAGCTGCTGAACGCGTCGAAATCCACGCTAAATCCTGCATCAAACTTCACGACGGCTAGAACTGCTGGGGAAACCGCCATAGATTCACTGGAGAAAGCTCGAGAAAGCTGCAGAGAACGAATAAGATGAAATGCCCGGAAATCGCAAGCGGGAAAGCAGAATGCAAAAGGGCACGCTCCGTCGACGATAAAACACAAGATCTTTTAACCTAGGTCGACTAACGACTTTATATTAGACCGGGAATAGTCGATCTATTAAAAGGATACTTGACCCGATAGTCGAACGGCCGTTCGACGATCGGCTCAGAAGCAGAGTAGTCGAACCATCGTTCGGCTATTTCTGGCTTCACAAGCAACAAGCTGTCGTCGTTCAGAGATCGACGATGAGCTCAACCTGTTCGACGATGGTCGAATGTCGATCGACGATTTTCAAACAGATAAGCTATCATTAACCAGAGGTCGACGATAGGCTTAATCCGTTCGATGATCTTCGATCATCGTTCGACGATCTTCAAGCAGATTTCAACATAGGCAGATATAGTCACACTTAGTCTCGTCCATTAATCATGCCTAGTTGAACTAAAAAGAATAGATGCTTCTGTTCATCTAAAGGCTTGGTGAATATATCACCTCTCTGAAACTCAGTGGATATGAACTCAAGACAGATCTTGTTCTTTTCCACACAATCTCTCAGGAAATGGTGCCTAATCTCAATGTGCTTCGTTCTAGAGTGGTGCACTGGATTTTGTGCAATAGAAATGGCACTGGTACTATCACACATGATCTTGGTGTTCTTGTGTGATTAACCATAATCCACAAGCTGGTTTTGAATCCACAGGATCTGTGAACAATAACTGGCAGCTGCTATATATTCAGCCTCTGCAGTTGAAGTTGAGACAGAGGCCTGCTTCTTACAGAACCAAGAGACCAATCTCTCTCCCAGGAACTGGCAAGTTCCTGAGGTGCTCTTCCTGTCAACTCTGCAGCCAGCATAATCAGAATCAGAATATCCAATTAATTCAAACTCTGACTCAGCTGGGTACCAAAGTCCTAGATTTGGACATCCCTTCAGGTATCTCAGGATTCTCTTTAGAAGAATCAGATGAGATTCCTTGGGGTTGACCTGGAATCTAGCACAAAGGCATGTAGCAAACATTATATCTGGCCTACTTGCAGTTAGATATAATAGGGAACCAACAATGGCCCTATAATTCTTTTGATCAACTGGCTTGCCGTGATCATCAGAATCAATAACTACATTAGTAGCCATGGGTGTAGGCATTGCTGAAGCATCAGCCATCCCAAATTTCTTTACCAATTCCTTGGCATATTTGGATTAGGAGATGAAGATACCATCAGCATCTTGCTTGACTTGGAGACCAAGAAAGTAAGACAGCACACCCATGCTACTCATCTCAAACTTGGAATGCATCAAGTTGGAAAACTTTTTGCACAGTTTGGGATCAGTGGAGCCAAAAATAATATCATCTACATACACCTGAACTAATAGGATTGTGTCCTTGTGATGCTTGACGAAAAGGGTTCTATCAACTACTCCCCTAGTAAAGTTGTGCTCTAACAGGAAACTAGCTAAGGTCTCATACCAGGCCCTAGGAGCTTGCTTTAGTCCATAAAGAGCTTTCTGCAACTTAAAAACATGAGACGGCTGAGTTGAAGAAACAAACCCTGGTGGTTGTTCAACAAACACCTCTTCCTTAAGCTCACCATTTAGGAATGCACTTTTGACATCCATTTGGAACACCTTAAACTTCATGAAGGCTGCATAGGCCAAGAAGATCCTTATTGCTTCTAGCCTTGCAACAGGAGCAAAGGTTTGGTCATAGTCTATACCTTCCTCCTGTCTGTAGCCCTGAGCTACAAGCCTAGCTTTATTCCTTACTATAATTCCATTTGCATCTAACTTGTTTCTATACACCCACTTGGTGCCTATGATCAGTTGGCCTTTAGGTCTTGGAACCAAAGTCCAAACTTTACATCTCTCAAACTGATTGAGCTCCTCTTGCATTGCAATGATCCAGTGGGGATCTAGCTCTGCATCTTTAAAAGTGAGGGGCTCAACCTGTGAGAGGAAACAAGCATGCATCACATCCTGTCTTAATTGGTGTCTTGTTTGCACAGCAGCTGATATGTCTCCAATCACTTGAGATGTGGGATGATCTCTAAGTGTGACAATATCAGCAGGTGGGATGTGATCTTCAGCAACAGTTGGGATTAATTCCTCAGGAGGAATTTGATCTACTGTTGGTGGAACAACAACAGCTTCAACAGCTTCAGCAATGTCTTCATCACTGTCTGATTCAGTGATCTGAAGAGTTGAAAGTTGAAGAATTTCTTGAGGGGCATCAGGTACCTGCAAAGAACTGGAGGAAGGAGAATTTTCCTTCTCCTTGTAAAACATCTGAGACTCATCAAAAGTCACATGCACAGATTCTTCTATCTTACAGGTAGACTTGTTATAAACCCTATAAGCTTTGCTTACTTGGGAATATCCAAGCATGATTCCCATTGAAGCTTTTGATTCAAATTTTCTAATATATTCTTTATTATTATTATGAATATAAACAATACAGCCAAAAACTCTAAAGTAATTAATTTTTGGTTTCTTTCCTTTAAGCAACTCATAAGGAGTTTTACACTTAAGTTTGTGTATCAAACTTCTATTCAAGACATAGTTGGCTGTACTAACAGCTTCTGCCCAATAGGATAGAGGCATGTTAGCATCTGCCAACAATGTACTAGCAGCTTCAATGAGTGTTCTATTCTTCCTTTCAACTACCCCATTTTGTTGGGGAGTTCTAGGAGCTGAGAAGCTATATTTGATACCTTCTCTCTCACAGAATTCTTGCATGAGAAGAGAGTCAAACTCAGTACCATGATCACTTCTGATCAAGGCCACATGAGTAGAGTACTCAGTCTGCACATAAAGTAGAAAGTCTGTAAGGGCTTTGAAGTTATCTGACTTAGTTCTCAAAAAGAAAACCCAACTGAACCTAGAGAAGTCATCTACAATTACTAATGTGTAATACTTCCCTCCTAAACTCTGTACATTTATTGGGCCAAAAAGGTCCAAATGTAATAAATACAGGATTCTAGGAGAATCACTTTTATTTATAGATTTAAAAGAATTCTTGGTTTGCTTGCCTAGCTGACAAGCCTTGCATAGGCTCTCCTTCTTGTAGGGGCAAGAAGGTAAACCTCTAACAAGGTTGTGCTTAGATAACCTAGATATATTTTTAAGGTTTACATGGCTAAGCCTCTTATGCCATAGGGAATTATTATTAAGGGTTACTTCATTAAACAGGCAGATTTCAGAATGAGATGAATTGAAATCTACTAAGTAGATATTACCTATTCTAATACCTACTAAAACAACATTATTATTTAAAGTAATATTGCAAGAGAAATTAGAAAATGAAACCTGGTAGCCAGCATCACATAGCTGGCTGACTGAAATCAGATTATGCTTCAGTCCATTGACATAAGAAACTCTCTTGAAAGTAACTGCTCCAATTGTGATCTTGTCATAGCCTTCTGTCTGACCACAGCTGGAGTCTCCAAAGATAACCTTTGGGCCGAGCTTAGCTTTGAACTTTGACAGTAGATCTTTATTTCGTGTCATATGCTTAGAGCATCCACTATCCAAATACCACTTATTTTGAGTGATTGGATAGGCCTTCACCTGCAAGACAATTATTTAGACAGAGTGGACCCAGGTAACCTTGGGTCCCTTGTTTTTCACATAAGAAAAACTGGAAATATATGAGAATGTAGGCTGAGGGTGATAACATAGTGGGTGAGATCTCCTAGGTGGGATTCTCCATGCAGATGATGGGTCAACAAACCTAGGGTTTCTATTCTCATTTTGGTTTCTATGGAATTGATTATGATTTTGAAAATCATATTGAAATCGTCGATCGACGTTTGACGATGGGCGCTCAGATCGTCGAGCTTCGTTCGACCATGGAGCTTCCGATCGTCGAGCGGCGTTCGACGCTCTTTGCATTTCTTTAAAGAATTTCTTTCTCTTTTCTCTCTTAGCTTTATTTAGGGTTTTATTAACTAGATTTACTTGCTCAGTGTTCTTCTTTCCACTAGCTGAAATGAAGTTCACTGGAGTTGAAAGATTATTTTTAAGAAGGATTGGGGGTTCACTGGGAGAAGCTCCTAAGCCTAGTTTATCATTACCTGACCTAGTGTTAGTCATGCTGGTAATTTCTAACAGCTTAAGGCTTCTACCATTAAGGGATTCTTCTAATCTCTTAGACTTAGCTAACTCTATTTTAAGAAATTTAATTTCTTCACTACAAGTAGTGAGATCTTCCTTTAACCTAATGTTTTCAGAGGCTATTGATTCTGAGTCAGCTAACCTATTTCTAAGTTCTTTTATTTCCTTTTCTGAGCTAATTAAATCTAAACATAAGGATTTAAATTCTAATTTAAATTCTTCTGAAGTAAAATCATAAGAAGAAAGTACCTCATCTTCAGTAGGCATCTCTTCATCAGAATCAGAACTCTCTGCAGCAGAGTGGTTGCTGCAGGCATCTATTACCATTAGGCAAACTTCTTTTGCCTTCTTCTCTTCCTCATCTTCACTGGAGCTTGATGAGGAGGATTCTTCATCAGAATCACTCCAGGTTTCAGCAATGAAACCTCTCTCCTTCTTTTTGTTTTTGTAGGAGGATGGCTTGGAGTGCTTCCTATGTTGTTCTTTTTCTTTTCTCTTTTCTTTGTTCTTCTCCTCTGGACATTCTGGCAAGATATGTCCAAGCTTCCTGCAACCATAACAAATAATTTCTTTAGCAGGAGAGCGATCATACCTTGGTTTGTCTTCATATCGTGAAGACTTCTTTCTGAACTCCTTTCTCCCCATCTTGAAAAACCTTTTGGCAAACAATGCCATAAGTTCCTCATTAGATTGGCTACCTTCAGAAACATCTGCAGCCTTAAGAGCTAGAGATTGCTCTTTTCTTGTTGGAGTGGGGGTATTGGCTTCAGATTCTGCTTCTCTGGTCTTCAGCACTTGCTCAAAAGACTTGAGCTTGCCGAGGAGAGCTTCAGTTGAGATCTCATTAGTACTTCTGGCTTCCTTGATGGGCCAGATTCTTAGATCCCATGTGCTAGGGAAGCACATAAGAATCTTATCATTGACCTCTGTCAATGATATGTCCTTGTCCAGGGTCCTCAACTCATTGATGATTGAGCTGAGCCTGGTGTACATAGCTTCAACTGATTCAGCATCAGTTTTCTTGAAGTTCTCATACTGTGAGATCTGGTTGGACCTTCTATCCTTCCTTTCATCAGCTGAACCAGCTACAATCTGGTTCAGTGTGTCCCACATGGCCTTTGCTGAGGAGCAGTCAGCCACCTTCTGGAACACCTCATCAGACATTGTCTGAGCCAGTATGTTCATTGCCTTGGCATCTGCTATTTTGGCCTTCTTGTATTCATCATTGTAATCTGGAGGAGACACTGCACTCAAATCAGATGATGAGGCAGTGGCAGAAGCAGGTGCTCTTGGGGGACCTGACAAAATAGAAGCAAAGATGCTTTCATCAATAGAGTTCATATATAATTTAATCCTTGACTTCCATATGCCAAACTTAGCTAAGTTGCATGCTGGAGGTCTGGTGCTAGAATAATCCTTGGACTGGGCCATGATAGTGAATATCTATAAGCTCTTGGTATCTATCAGGATCTTGTGACTTAGGTGTTAGCCTATACAGTCATTCAACCTCCCTCTGATACCAATTGAAAGTGAAGGGATAGATACTACTCTAGAGGGGGGGTGAATAGAGTTATCAAATTTTGCACAGACAAAACTTAATAGTCTACCCAACTCCCTTGGAGTGAAGTGTGGAATGAAAAGATTATAGATATTGATTTAACCTTAAAGCCTAACACAAGTGATGTGTACAAACACAAGCTAACTGTATCTACAGTTAAGCTTGGAAAACCTAATCAGCAACTAGCAACCTAGTTATATCTAATCACAGCCACAATACAGGAATTAAACAAAGGAATCCAGACGACACAAGGAAATTTATAGTGGTTCCCCAAACAACTTGGGTACGTCCACTCTTCTACCCACACGGTAGGAATCCACTCAGGTTTTTGATCAGGTGCCCTGCCACCAACAGGATCTGCTTCAGGTAGATCCAGAAACCCTTTAGACTTTTGATCAGGTGTCTAAAAACCAAGCACAGGTTTTTGATCAGGTGCCCTGCCACCAAGGGATACTTTTGAAGGGAGTAATTAACCCTGTACAGGAGGGGGAAGAAGGTTAAGATGTCTTCTCTATTTTAGAAAGATTAGAGAAGCACAAAAGATTGCACTGAGCTAGAATGCTCTAAATAATCAAGGCTCCCCTGGCTCAAAGATGTCCAGGTGAAGTCTTGCTTCAGTGCAGAAAACTCTTCAGAAAGTTCTGAAGGAAAAGCTACAGGAAGAAAGTAAATAATAAAATCAAAGATCTTCAAGCAGCTATCTTCTTCTTCTTCTTCTTCAAAGGAACTCTGAGTTTGAACTTCCTGAAAGCAGGAGAACTCAGGTGAAGAAGAGATGAAGATCTTAACACTTCTCAGTTAGATGGAAATTGCTGAGAGCAGAAATCTTTTTCTTGATGAAGGCGTGAGAGCTTGAATGAACAACTGGTTAGCTATTAGCTAGCTTGAATCCTTCTTCAAAGGGTCCTTTTTATAATCATCAGCAAGCAACGACTCTCTTCCATTTGAATTATTTGTCTTCTTCTGAGCCTTGAGACCTGGGCTGTAGATATCAAGAAGACAAAAACATCTCTGCAGCAAAACATTCTATAAAAGGAATAAACCTCTTTCTAAGAAGCTGCAGGCTTAAATCAAATAACAGAAGGACTAAATAAAGTCACATCAGAAATAATCTCTTTATAGCAAAAAGAAGACTTTTCAGTCTAACGGCTATAAAGGGCTGACAATGGATAAAGTAATTTATAAAGACAGCTAATAAGACAAACGACTTTATCTTAAAAAGATTTGACTCAGGCAAAAGAGATGGAGCAAATATTGCCTGGTAATTTTATCATACAGCTTAAAATAATGTGCCAGAAAATGTATTAATTAATTAAATATAATAAATAAATACAAAATACAAAGGCAGACAGAAAACGTCGAACGACCCTCGAATATCGTCGAACGACGCACGGAGATCGTCGAACTATCGGGCAGATAGTCGAACGATCCAGATAGTCGACCTATCGAAGAAGATAGTCGAACTACCCCGGCAGATAGTCGAACTATCAGAGCAGATAGTCGAACTATCAGATAGTCGATCTATCTTGGACAGATAGTCGAACTATCAAGCGCACAGAGATAGTCGACCTATCAAGCAGATAGTCGACCTACCTCAGAAAACAGATAGTCGATCTATCAACAGATAGTCGAACTATCAAAACAAACCAGATAGTCGAACTATCAGCAGATAGTCGAACTATCAGATAGTCGAACTATCAGATAGTCGAACTATCAGGACAGATAGTCGAACTATCAAAGACAACAGATAGTCGAACTATCAACAGATAGTCGAACTATCAAGACGAAGCAGATAGTCGATCTATCAACAGATAGTCGAACTATCAAAGCGGAACAGATAGTCGACCTATCAACAGATAGTCGAACTATCAGATAGTCGATCTATCAGAACAGATAGTCGAACTACCTCGCCAAGCAGATAGTCGAACTATCAACAGATAGTCGAACTACCAACGCAAAACAGATAGTCGACCTATCAACAGATAGTCGAACTATCAACACAAACAAAGCGTCGACCAACTGATAGACGATCGTCGATCAGCCGATAGACGATAGTCGAGCGGCGTTCGACTATAGTCGAACGAAAAAACTACTTAACCAAATTCTCAATCTGGAAAAGTGAGGACTCTACAGCTAGACTCCTAACCATTGACCATAGGTATTTCTTTGGTCAAGGGGCACAAAGGAGAGGACTAAACTCAAATCAAAACTAGGGTACCAACACACCCCAAACTAAAATCAGAAAAACGACAAAGCTCAAATTGGTCGTGCAACAAGGATTGGCTTTTAAGCTTTGGCGAAAAACACATGGAGTTGAAACAAAAGGAAGGGTAGGAACAATGGTGCTAGAAAAATTAAAATGTTAGGAACGGGAACAAAGCTCAAATTTGCCAAGAAGATGGCCTACATCATGCTCGCTCTTAGCAAACCATGTACCCATGCTTCAAGAGAAGCATGGGGAAAGTTCTTAGCCAACAAGAAAGACTACCCCTTCTCTCGACTCGAGCAATACAAATCTAACGACCATCTAAACACATACTTAACCTACCGTCGGATATACACCGAATTCACCAAAAATTTTCTGAGTAGGTTAAAAAGAATTTACGTAGCTAGAAAAAATATAAACTAGCAGTATGCAGAAAAATTAATCTTACTATAATTTCTACAAGAGATGGGAGCACTTGACTAGGAACACAACACGACCAACTTTTTACTCCGTCAAATAATCCTACGTTAGCATGGTAATCATCCCATATCTAACGAAAGAAGATAGTTTTACTCGCAGCATGTAAAAAGTTAAGAACGCGCTCAAGTGGGTCATGGGTGCCCAAAGCAATGACTACGTAATTCAAAAAAAACAACTACTGCGAAGCAAATGAAGTGCGAGTGCAATGAGTAACAACTACAGCGTCGCCTCACTGGCTTTCAGAAATGGAACCCCCAAAATGGGTTTGGAGGTGTTTTCCTCTGATCTTAATACCTGAAAGTCGGTGACCACAACAGCCCCGTTAAGTTTTACCTTAACATCTTTAATTTCGCCCTTTATTTTAACAACTGATCCATCGGCCAGCACAAGCGACTTCTGGTTATTATTCTCGACATTCAAATTAAGCTTCACAATATCTCGTAGGGCAAGAATGTTGCATGTCGATCAAGAATCGCATACAGCCGCCATCTCTATTTCATTTTATCACACATTCAATAGTCAATTCATCGCTACTACACTCGCCCACCTCAACAGTGCCCTTCCCTTGGTCACTCATAAGTAAACTCCCACAGGGTGCACTCATAAGCGTGGTGCCCAGGGTTTCCATAACCTTTGCACGCAATGTTCAACATAGGAGCTGGAGGCAGGGTAGACCTTGTCATCAATGATTTTCCTTCCAAAGAAGGATGACATGGTTCAGCTAGCTGCACAACCGCGTTCACATCGAACAAGTTCCTTGTGCCTATCAGGGCATTCCTTCCGCCGTTCCAATAGGTACTGTGGGAGGTCGTATCATGTAGAAGCTTCAGCGCTTCATCAGGAGCCAAATTCTTGATTGTCCCACCTATAGTAGCATCGATCATCGTCCGGAAATTTGGTTCGATTGGGAAACTAAATATCTCGACCAAACTCCAGGGCTCACAGTCGTATTGTAGACAGCGGCATTGCAAATCAGTAAACCTCTGTCAAGCCTCGGAGAGGGTCTCTTTGTCTTGTTGGTGGAACATGGCAATATCCCTGCGCGCATTGTTGGTGGAACATGCCAAAAATAAGGAAGACAAGGCTTCCCAAGTTGTAGCAGATCCTGGAACAATAGTATGCAGCCACGTCTTGGCTCTATCCCGCAATGAGAAAGGGAAAAATTTTAATTTTACCACTTCATCAGCAATTCCCACATAACGAAAGGTTCCTCAAATTTAAGAAAACTCAGAAAGATGTAGCAGAGGATCCTCGCTCAGCAACCCCGAATATTGTGTGTTGTTTCTAATCATATTGAGGATTGTCGGCTTAATTTCGAAATGGTTGTTGGCGATGGCTGGTCCAAACCCGGGGAAAACATTCCCCGCCAAAGGGGTAATGAAATCCCTCATTGTCCTAATTCGAGGTTGGACAACCTCGTTTGCATCGGTGACTCTATCTTCCTGGCCAATTCCTCCAAGGACCAGATTGTCCATTCTCACTTCCGCAGTAGCAGAGCACAATCGAGCTCTCCTAGCTCTTACAGTCTCAGCTTCAACTCTTAAATCTTCAACTCTATAAACATAGTTCTGATCTGTCATAAACTCACAAAACAAAAAGATAAAACGCAATAAAGCACCCACAAAGTTTTCACCAAAAAAAACAAGCAACGATTGCACTCCCCGATAACGGCGCCAAAAACTTGATGCGCTGACGGCAAGTGTACAGATCGCTGTCAAGTAATAATAATGGAAAGTAGCTTCCCCGAGTATCGATCTCTCACGGAGCGCAAGTAGGGAGAAAGGGTTTTAGTACTTTTGAGAAATGAGTGCATGTGCAAGGTGAGCAAGGGGGGTTTTCATTGGGGTTTCCTAAATTAAAAAACCTAAAATTCTTGTGGTTCGCCTTCACCGCTTCGCTCGGGTGAATCACTCCGGAGAGTGATAGCGGAAGTGTGAGAACCAGTGAGGGTCGAAAACACCTCTTCACAATGCACACTTCTAGCAAAAGCTAGAATGGCAAAAACAACTTTACTCTAGCAAGAATAATGAGCTTAACAATGCATAGCAAGTTCAAAAAACACCTAAGCAAAAGCATAAAGTATTCTATAACCACATACGCTTATCACACTACAATATTCAACAAGAGTTCAGCAAGGAGTATATATAAGAGGACGGAGGAGAGATTATAACCAAGACAAAGGAGCTTTCTAAGGTTCTCGGCTGGAAATTAAGGGTGTTAACCCTTGTCCGTGGTCGTTCTTAGAAAGGAGTCTAGGATCCAAGAGGAGTTGTCACTTCCTCCGTTGAACCCATCTTCATATTGTTGAGGTTGTGGATGCAGAACAAAACTTTGTGGGATGCAACGAGTTGCTTAAACCGGTGCATAGAACATTGCAATGTCAATGGCGGTGGACGATGAAGCTATTGCAAGCACTGTGGAGAAGAATGAGTGGTCGGATCTTCCCTCAAAGGAAGAGAGAGAAAAAGGGGGCTGGAGACTAGTTTTCTCGCTCAAGAGAGACAAAAAGGCAGGCTTGCCGATCCTCCCTCGGAAATGGCAAAGGCTACAACTTAAATAGAAATTCATCAGAAAATTGGTCTCGCACGGTTCGACGCACGACCATGCGCGAACCGTGCAATATTATATTAAAACATACTCCTGCTAAGAAGAAGCGTTGACCCGTACGTTTCCTTCGCACACGGGTAATCCGCCCGTGCGTGAAGCAATTCACACGGGTAACCACAGAACGAAGAATGGCAGGCAAAATCCAGAATGCTACAGGACAGTCGTGCATTTCCTTCACGGACGGTTTTGGTGAAATCGTGCGTGAAGGATTCACATGAGCTGGTCATTTCCCGAGATTGACTAGAAGGAAATGCACGACGAAAACTAATCGTGCGCTAAGGAAGCGCACGACCGTTCGTTTTCCTCAAATCAGAATTCAGAAAAGGGAAAACTGACCACCTGTAAGCAAGGAAAATTAGGCAACGGAGGAACCTCCAGTAATACAGAAATGAAGTAAAAAACTACTAGAATGAACCCTGGGGAGCACAATGTGCTAAACCCTAACCAACAAATGCGCATTTGTGCACGCAAGGGCAGGAAAAGCACACAAAGCTTGAACGGCATAAAGGATGAGATAAACAGGGAAAACATCAAATAAGTGAAGTGCAAAGGCATGAAAACCAGCCCAGATTAGCCCGCAAAACTCTATATAAACGGGATTCATAACCCACTGAAGCTGTAAATACCATGCAGCTAAGGAGTGGAAATTCCACTACTGTTAATGAGCCTCAGTTGGGGTCATCAAAAGGGAAATATAAAGAGCCCAAAGAATGACCAAACATCGAAGATTGCAATAAAAGTCAACCTTCAGAGGTTGTAATTCCAGTTGCAGACAAGATTCACCCTCCTTTCCCTCAGCGATTAAAGGACAAGAGGAAGGAAAAACAATTCATGAAATTTCAAGAATTGATGAAAGGAGTGCAGTTGAACATCCCGCTTATTGACTCTCTCGTCCAAATTCCGTAGTTTAAAAGATATCTAAAGGATCTGTTAGCGCAGACAAACATTTGGAGAGTGCATATGCGCTTTCAACTGTGGGAGCTTGAGTAGTTTTTTCCTTGGAGCATTGGCCCACAAAGTTAAAGGACCCAGTGACTTACATGATTCCTTGCACGATAAGGAATTCTGGTTGTCATCATATACTATGTGATTCTGGGGCCTCGATCAATTTGATGCCTCTCCATCTCTTCTTGAAGCTGGGAACGGGAATTTTGAAGCACACCAACATTACAATTAAGTTGGCTGACTGGTCAAGTAGGAAGCCCGTGGGGATTGTCGAGGATCTCACTGTTGCTGTTAATGGATTAGTTTTCCAACCTGATTTTGTTGTTATGGACATTCTCCGGATTCCGCTGCGCCTCTTATTTTGGGAAGGCCATTCCTAGCCACGGCACGTTAGATCATTGACACAGAAAATAGTATGCTAATATTGTGTGTCGGAGGTTCAAGAACCACATTGATATGTATAAGGCCACGAGGATGAAATTCTATGAGGAGAAGGAAGATATTGAATTCATTTGCAGCTCTATCCATGAACCCTTATCTCTATTATCTGAGAAAGATGTTGAGGAGTTGCAGTAGGGCATTTACGGAATATAAATGAATCAGAGTGAACACTACCCCAATCGAATTCCAGAATGTATTTTTGCGGAACATCATCAAGCTCAACCCAACGTTACTCTTAAACCTCTTCCACCAGCATTAAAGAATGTATTTTTTGGGGAAAAGCAGACATACCCGGTAATAATTTCAGCGGTTCTTTATCCGAAGGAAGAGTAGCGTCTCAGTGGTGTATTGTGGCTACATAAAAGGGCTTTTAGCTGGAACATACAAGATTTGAAGGGGATCAACCCAACGGTGTGCATGAATAAAATCCTGTTGGATGACAGCGTGAAGCCTTCTGTGCAACCGCAGCGATGATTAAACCCGAAGATGCAAGAGGTAGTGCAAAAGGAATTGATCAAAGCTTTTAGATGCTGGAATCATCTACCCCATCAGCGACAGCAAATGGGTAAGTCCTATTCATGTAGTTCCCAAAAAGGGGGGAATTACAGTGGTAGAAAATGAGCGCAGCAAACTGCTCCCTACCAGGACGATCACTGGATGGAGAGTGTGTATTGATTATAGGAAGCTAAATGAGGCTACGCGCAAAGACCATTTCCCACTACCGTTCATTGATCAAATGTTGGAAAGGCTTGTCGGAAAAAAAATTTATTGCTTCTTAGACGGATACTCAGGGTACAACAAAATTCTTGTAGACCCTGTAGATCAAGAAAAAATAATATTCACCTGCCCTGCTGGAACCTTTGCATTCAAGAGGATGCCTTTGAGACTATGCAATGCTCCCGCAACCTTTCAATGATGCATGCTAGTTATCTTCCACGACATGGTTAGAAAAATTTTAGAAGTTTTTATGGATGACTTTACTATTTTTGGTGCAGATTTTGATGTGTGTTTTGCGAACCTAGCGACGGTTCTCAAACGTTGTGAAGATACTAATCTGGTGCTTAATTAAGAGAAATGTCATTTCATGGTGGAAAAGGGTATAGTACTTCGGCATGAAGTATCGAGTGTGGGTATGGCAGTGGATCAAGCTAAAGTTGATATCATCAAGAAACTGCCTCCTCCAACTTATGTGAAGGGTATCCGAAGCTTCTTGGTGCATGTCGGATTTTACAGGCGCTTCATTAAAGACTTCTCTTCTATTGCGAAGCAGCTGAGCAATCTTCTTGTTAAGGATGTGTTATTCAATTTTGACGAAAGTTACTTGCAAGCCTTTTGCACCTTGAAAAGCTGTCTGACTAGTGCCCCTATTCTCACTTCTCTGGATTGGACATTACCATTCAAACTAATGTGCGATGCAAGTGATTTCGCTGTCGGAGTAGTTTTGGGACAGAAGAAAAATAAGGTTTTCCACACAATTTATTATGCTAGTCGTACTTTGAATGATGCTCAACGGAACTACACCACTACAAAGAAAGAGCTATTAGCTTTGGTCTTCGTATTGGAGAAATTTCACCCCTACCTAGTGATATTGAAGGTCATGGTGTACACTGATCATGCCGCTCTTAAGTACTTCATGCAGAAAAAGGATGCAAAGCCACGACTCATCTGATGGATTTTAATGTTGCAAGAGTACGAGCTAGCAGTGCGGGACAAGAAGGTGGTTGAGAACATTATTGTAGACCATCTATCGCGATTGGAAACTCATGAGACTTCGACACGTGAGGATTCTATACTTTCCGACTCATTTCCTGATGAGTCTCTTTTCACTTTAACAACATAACATAGTAAGGCTCCCTGGTTTGCTGACTTAGCTAACTACCTTGTGTGCAGGAAATTGCCTCCAAATCTCTCCTTCCAAAGGAAGAAGAAGTTCCTCTCGGATGCTAAGTACAACTTCTTGGAGGATCTGTTTTTGTTCCGAACTTGTGCTGATGGGATCATTAGACAGTGTGTCCCGTAATCTTAACACGGATTGATTCTTCAGCACTTCCACAATCGCGAGGCAGGCAGACACATGAGCACGACCAGGACAACACACCATGTTCGGCAATGCAAGTTCTACTGGCCCATGTTGATCTGAGATGCCTACATATATGTGAAGGAATGAAATGAATGTCAACAGGCTGGGAACATCTCCAAAAAAAATATGAAATGCCCCTCAACAATATGTTAGTTTGTAAGCCGTTTGATATTTGGGGAATTGACATTATGGGGACCTTTCCTCCATCGTTTGGAAAAAAGTATATTCTGCTTGCAGTTGATTATGTATCGAAATGGGTTGAAGCCGAAGCTATTACTGCTAACTACGGCCTCACCGTGTTGCTATTCTTGTACAAGAACATTTTTACAAGATTCAGAGCTCATCGCTCTGTCATCTCGGATGGTGGAAGCCATTTCTGCAATCAGCAGTTCTCTAATCTCTTAAAGCGGTTAGGTGTTCATCATAGGGTTACTTTGGCCAATCACCCGCAAACTTGTGGTCAAGTAGAAGTTTCTAATAGGGAATTTAAAAGGATTCTGGAAAAGTCTATTCTTGGAAATGGAAGGGATTGAGCAAAGAGAGTAGACGAAGCATTATGGGCATACATGACCTCTTATAAAACCCCTATTGGAATGTCCCCATATCAGCGCGTTTTCTGCAAATCATGTCACCTGTCAGTTGAGTTAAAACACAAGGCTCCATGGCCAACTAAATTCCTTAATATGGATCCCACCATAGCTACAAAAGATAGGATGGCAAAACTAAATGAATTGGATGAATTCAGGGTACTTGCTTATGAGAACGCGCACAACTACAAGGAGAGGACTAAGAGATGGCATGACTGACATATTGCACCTAAGGATTTCAAGGTTGGAGATAGGGTCCTATTGTACAACTCTCTCCTGAAACTATTTCCAGGCAAGTTGAATTCAATATGGAGCAGACCTTTCACAGTGAGCGGAGTGTCACCTTTTTGTGCGATTGAAGTCAATGGCGAAAAGCTCGAGACATTCAAGGTTAACGGACAAAGGCTGAAGCATTACATTCAAGGGGAGATTGTTGACCAAGGACAAGTTATGGATTTTGCAAACCCTGCCGAAGATGTCACTTGAATCGCATTTTTGATTATTTAGTTCAAATAAGCTATGCTGTAATATAATTAAATAAAATTTTATTTTTTTTCTGGAGAACACGTTATATTACAGGTATTTGGTCCACCTTAAGGAAGGTAAACAAAAGTGGCTTCTGGGAGACAACCCATGTTTGACGATTTGGTCCTGTGTTGTGCTTTGTGCTCTTCTTTTTCTATATATATATATATGTCTATCTTTTGTTTTGTGTGGATATTTAAATCACAGGTGCAGGAAAATTTTTGAAGCGCGACAACTTGGCCGAATTTGGACATCTCATTGCACGACTGGTATGCTCAATTCTGAGCATAGGTACCTCTTTCCCCTAGCCCTTTATTTTTATATGCATGTTTACTTTTATGTTTTGGCGCATTCTAGTATGGGGGTGGAGTTGCCTGTGGTCTTTACACAGTACAGTTTATTCAATACTAGTCTGTATTTATTTATTTCATGATCACTTTTGCACACACTGAATCACCCACATGAGTGCGCACTTGACCACTCGCGCGGCTCATGTAAAATATATTACATTTGTGTCAACTCAAAAGAGTGTTGTTGGCTTGAAATTTTGGGATAGAGTAGTTCGAAACTCATACAGTGCTCCTAATTGAGTACTCATGATTTGCGTAGAAATAGTATAGGTTTACTTTTTCTTCATGCTCGTAGATTTAAACTAATTCTGCAAAAGTAAATATTTTTTGTGCTACTCAAAATTGTTGAATCTGGAGTAATCGAACGGTAGTGTAGGGATGTGTGTAGCCGTCACTAGACTCATATTGCTCTTGTCAGGGGGATGGATCGTATTTCTCGGTGACTGAGAACTTGCCCCAAGCTACTCTCGAAGCATTGGTGCCCAGTTAGTTGAGTGTGAGCGTGAGGTAGGCCATCATTTTGGCTATTTTGAGCCTTGTGTGCCTAGTCTTAGCTCCTGACCGTTGCAAGCCAAATTTGTGTTAACCCCCCTTTTGTTTCAGCTTCACCTTCATTCACCAAAGCCTAATGCCAACCTTCCTGTCGCAACCAAAACATTGAGCTTCATCGAATTCAATATTTGATATGTTGTGATATGTGGGATACATGTGATAAGGAGATGAATTCATGAAATGTTAATTGTAAAATTTTGGGATTGCTAAAAGAAAAAAATGAAAAAAAAGAAAGGGATGAAAAAAAGAGAAAATCTAAAAGTGTTACAATGAGAATTGTAATCCCCATCTTTTGTGTCAGTTTTTGGTCTGGTTAGGCCGTGTGCATACTAGGTTTTCAAGACAAGTCTGGGGGTGTGTCACACGTGCATTTCTTAGTGGCTGTATGGGTTTAGGTTTTGTTTGCTCGCTTTGGTTGCATGTAGCCTCCATGTTTATCATTGACTACCACACCATAGATTATGCCCCATTCAATCCGACAAGTCCTACTGATTCATATTTGAGTCTACCTAGCATTATTGAGAGAGTGTGATCGGGCAAGCGTATTGTCCCCGACATTGATGGATTTCTTTGGAGGTGATCACGACCCCGGTCTTTGGCAATGTTCACCTTAGTGGCCTGCTTACTTTCTTCATACACATGTCCGAACGATTCTCCAGAATTCTAATTTTAAGTGTACATAATATTTATTTACCTCTGTCGAATAGTTTAATCTCCGTAGTATAATTAAAAAGTTTTTCTATTCTATTTTCTATGCGCATGATGTATTTGATTTCTCGTCTTACTATATTTTTAAATTTCAAAGCCAACTAGCTATTTTTACAGTCCACGGAGTGATGATTTTTGCGAGACGCGCAATTGGGTATGTCTGGGGGTGTGATGAGTCCAAATTACACACTTATTTTTGGACACATCTGAGCCAGTTTTATCGTTATTGCACTGCACTTGAGAGACATAACCGCTTATATTCATTTATCTGTCCTTTTCATGATTAAGTGCATCATAGGCCAATTTTCAGTGTGCTTTCGTTATTTCTGTATCTTCGTTTGTTTTTCTTGTTCTCTCGCTGTGTCTTGAGAAGGTGTTGTTCACTTTTGGTGGCCTATCTGTTTCTACTGCAGGTGCATTGGTCGCGTGCGTATTAAAAAATCCCTTGGGAAATCCCAAACGGTATAGGAATACTGTGCACAATCACTGGACTCATTGCGCACGACCACTAGTCGTGCGTCACTAATCGTGCACACTACATTCTCCATTTACCCATTTCTATCTTGGCGATCGCACGATCATTGGACCTAATGCACACGACCACTGGTCATACGCTAGTGATCGTGCGCTCTGTCCTCTTCATTTTCCTTGTTTTGCCTTGGAATCGCACGAGCACTGGAAATTGCGTGCATGCCCACCGGTCGTGTGTCACTGCTCATGCGTGTTGACCTCATGTTTATACAATTCTGTCTTTGCCAATCGCACGATCAGTGGATTCAGTGCGCACGACCACCGGTCATGCGCCACTGATCGTGCGCATATATGCTGATATTTCTGTCCAAGTTGCAAGTTTATTTGGGAATTGTGCACGATCATCGGACGATAGTGCGGACGACCACTAGTCGTGCGCCACTGATCGTGCCCTCTGCTTATTCTGCCTCCGTATTTAAGGGCCTGTTCCGCGATTTAAGTCAACACTCATCATTTTCTCCGATCGTGAAGTGCGCGGGAAGTGCCGTTCTACTTCTCACAGTTCCTCCACCCATCTAAACCCTCCGAGAAGTATTCTCCAGCCATCTGAAGCCATCCTCAACCTTTGGAGAGCTCCCTGCCATCAGTAACAAGCAACTGGAACTCTTGGTGATATTTCTCTGGACGAAAGGAAGAAAAGATCAAAGGAATAGAAAGAAGATGGAGAAGAATAAGTGGATTGACATCCCCCTTGCATCCAGTAGCGACCACGGTAAGTGTCTTGAAGTGGATTGACAACCCACCACTCTGGCAAAGAGCCACGACTACGCCTTCCCTCTTGCGGTTTACTCTACCTTTAGTCTTATAGATTGTAACTTTAAGCTTGTAATCGACTTAAACCTACTTTTCATTTGTCTATGAATGAAGTATGTTTGGTTAGTTACGTGTTATGTTGTAGTTGTGATGCACTCACCTCCGCTCGCACCCACTCACTAGCAAACTTGAATCCACTCTAGCAAGGGCTAGAGTTAGTGTTTGAAGAGGTGTTTACGACCCTCACTCTCGCATTTGCTCTCTGTCCATCCGCGTACCGAAACACAGCATAGCGGCCTGTACTCACTCATCCACCAAGCGAAGCGGTGATGGCGACCCGTAGTAGTTTTATTTTTATTCTGTAACATTAAAAAATCAAACCAAACCCCCTTGTTGTTTATTTTCACTCTTAGTGACGTTCGTCACACAATGCTATCACGTACCCTTCCTATATTCCCTCGAGATCGATATTCGGGGAACCTATTCCAAATTTATTAGTGGACAGCGACCAGTTTACTTGCTGTCTGACCATCGCCTATTCGCCGGAACTCTCAAAATGGCTGCAAAGGGATAAAAGCTTTTTGCCGCCTGGTAAGACGGGTAACAAATAATTAATCGCTAAAACATACATTCTTTTATAGGCCAGTCAGCCACAATCGGTAGCATCGGAATGTAGTGCCGAATATTAAGCTGTGAGCTGACAAGAAATTTGACGATCTCTTTCTCGATTCCTTCAACGTCAAACTGCTCGAATAGTATTGCAGGCCAAACTTGCAGGCGGACAGGTAAAACACCCTAATTCCCCTCTAATATGAGGAATCTTGTTGACCAGTTTGGGAATTTATTCGGTAAGTTTACCGTCTTCATCACGGTGCAACCAAAATAAACCTCAGCTTTGAAGATCCGGCAATCTTTCTTACTAGAAGTGATGGAGATGACTACAAAGAAGTTGAGGAAGATATCCATGGTGAACTTTACCCGCTCGGTACATATTTAAATGATGAAACTAACAACCGAGGCAACTGTGTTCGGCTAGAGTTGACCGAGAACAATCCCGAAGAAATCTAGAATTTCGACAAGTTTGAGTAGAGGTGGAAGGTTGAAACCATAATCAAAGTGATTGATCAGGATGGCCACCAAATTCCTCTCGGAAGTATTGTTTCGCTCGTCTTCTCGCAGTAATCGAGCGACTATGTCAGAATCAGCCATGTGGACGGCGATGAAGCGGGCAAGTTCGGTTGTCATTATGAAAGATCTCCTGTGCTCGACTTCGAGGAAGTTAGATGCAGCAGTAGCTCACGCGGGTGCCATGAAATCTTGCTACAAAAATTGGTGCTTTGATATTCTTCCATAGAATGTGGAGCAAGGCTATATTTATAGAACCTGCACACATAAATCTAGTCGCGCGACAAGATAAACGAAGTTACTTCATTGCTCTACCTGTAGATCAGTTCCTGTGATCATAATATTGTAACCGGTATAATCGCAAGCGGTAAGAAATAATTTTGAACAAGAGAATCATCACATATCGTGCGGACAAATAAATCAAACCGCAAATATTGAACGGTACTAAAAATGAAAAATGTATCAGCGACCACGATGTTAGTCCGTTCTAACTCAATATTTTTTTAATTAACGTTCCCTCTCCTCGCATCGCTCCCCGCCTTGTTCTATGGGGTCCCTCCTAATGTGAGCCACTTGGTCGCTAATGATTAGTAAAACTGACATCGCGGTTATCAAATGGTGGTTCAAGGTGTTCTGGGCCTGGTGTATCCGGGACGCATCCCGAACTATGTGGCTAATTAGAATAATTGGCTCAGAAAAAGCCACCTGTTCGCTAGGCCGCACAGGTAGGATTGCCTAACCGACCACCGGGGCAGAAGCTTCCCCCTAGCAGAGCTGTGACCCGATTCCCATGGTTTCTCCGAACTCGCAAAATCAGGTCGCCGACTCTTCTATCTTTCCACCCCCCAATAATATTTTCTAGTATAGTTAGCAGCATCATCCTCCGACTTCTGAAGTCGCCTGGCCTGGGTCGAGACTTGATCACGGGCAGCTCTTTCTTGATCGCTACTAGCGGCCAGTTCAGCGGATTTAATGCTTTCCCTCCCACGGCAAGCCGCTAGATCCGCGGACAAAGACTTTACCCGCTCCTCCAAGCTCCTCCAAGCCTATTCTTCAACCTGAAGCCTCGCCTTTAACCGCTTGAAGTCGACGAACAGCTCAGAGAAGGTGCGTTTTACTTCATCATTCTGGAGTCGCCGCACTGTTTCATCCAGAACAGCCGGAGAATTTATTCCCGCAAGGTCTGCATCACAAAGCGATCAAACAGACAAAGTTAGTCTTGTCGAGCTGCAAGATCGGCAAGCAGCAATACTGAGAGAATAGGCACCCGAGCAGAGGCTCTCATCGTCCCGGCCATAGTATGACGGCTAGAAAAAATTGGTCGCCTCAGCCTCCAAGGATAAGTCTTCTTCAGGTAATTATCCCTCAGAAGTCGATCGGCCCGCCTATTATTCTCAAGCTCTTCGCAAGACAGGAGCAAGTCGTCTATCTCAATAATTATGCGGATAGACCTTTTTGACTACAACAGTTCCTTGTAAGGTGATGGAATTTTTATTACCTTCGGGGAAGGTTTTATCATACCTGTCCGCAGAAGCTTGGCGGCGGTCTGGCGGTCAGCTTCAGCTTTTTACTTCACCCGAAAGAACCAGAGGTTTGCTGGACTCTACTCCGGAGGCTTGAAGTTTCTTCTCGGCAAGAATATTTTCTCGCAATTTCACCTTGTCTTCCCTAACGCATGGTTCAGGGACTTCTTTTCCTGTTTTCATGAACTCCAAGTCGGAGTCTCCCACGGATAGTAGCTTGTTGCTGGCAATATTTTCCTTCTCCTACAGGAGATCGCAGTAATCGAAAATGTTAGAGTTAACCGCTAAGCTGTCCTCTGCCTCAAGGAGGCGTTCAAGCCATTCGAAAGCGGTTACCTCATTAGACCGAATGGTTATATCGGCTTTGCTGGTCGCTTCCATGAGTTTTGCAGGTTTCTTGTTTTCTCTCTTCTTTTTTCGGATAATCACATCAATCCTCTCCTCCACTGATAAAGTGGGCTAGTATTTCTGTTTCTTTATCGGGATGGAGGCCATCACTGCGTCGATGTTCTCCCTCGGCTTCTCGGTGGCATTCTTGGAAACCTTCTTTGCCTTGTTGATAATGTTGGTAACCTCTTCGCATTCTCGCTCGACTTTAGCGCTAGAGTCCGCCTTGTCGTGGTCTTCGCTTGATGGGGTTTATGTGATATCCACATCCGAGGCGTTCATGTGATGAGGAGTGGTTGCCCGGGCAGCTTCCCGAATCTTGCTACACGACGCGTTTTCGGAAGCTCTTCAGCAGACTTATCTGTATCCTTCTCGATAGGTTGTTCTAAGGTTCGTGCAGTTACATTCTCGGTAGCCGCATTCGAGGATTGTCAAGTCTCAAAAATTTTGGCCTCAGGATTCTTCGGTAATCCTTCATCTATCTGACGCGGCATTAGTGAGACTACCATGGCAGTGTTCACTTTATGCAACTTCTAATGGGCTTCGCAGCTAGCTGATTCTGTCAGCGGCGATTTAGACGCGGCAAGGCCCTTGTCGCTCATCTTCCCCAAGATGCTCTTTCTGGATGACATTTCGAATAGCAAAGTTCTAACCGCAGTAGGGGAAAAATGGCCCGCCTAAATGGTTGTTTTATGAAAACAGCGTCTGTACCAGTATTTAAGAATGTGCGGGGATTATTTTAACACCGGATTTGACCGCTCCCATGGATGACCTCAAGTACTTGCGGCAAAACATTCACTAGCCATCTAGTCGTCTTTCCACGGAGTCTCCCCGGCATGACGGTTGCTGAAAAGTTCTCAGTTAATTGCTGGTCTATCCGCCTAACCGCTCGGATATGTGGCACCTCTTCCTTTTTGCTTCCCTATATCTAGTCACAACTGCCCGTTTCTCCTTTACGCGGACAGCCGGTATTTTTAGCCCTACCCGTATGGCAGGCCCCCTGAGCCTATAAATAGCCATGAATAGTACCTTCCAAGGGGTCAAGTTCGAACCCCTAAGCTTGTCGCCTGTGGCAGCGAATTTGAATTCTTCCTTTACCGGGTACTTGTTCGCTCGGGCTCTCTATGTTAACCGCTCTGACAATTTTCTCCTTTTATTAAAAAAATCCTGTCGCAAGAGAGGCATTCAGGCTGCGGAGGGGGAAGTATGGTGTCACCATTTCGTACAGCTTGCTCTGATTTTTGCTCTGACCGCTAGTAACCGACTACCCGACAGTCACCTCCCTACTCCTTCTCCTGTGATCGAACGGTTAACTAGATGGTGCCTTTTCGCGCATCAACAGAGACGTAGTGAACCCATGATTGCTAGTGAATGTGGAATGGTAGGAGAGCTTGCCTTTGTCTTCCTTGAGCTATCCGCCTTCAGAGCGACAGACTACTCTTTGGAAGCAGACCTGCTCATCTCTTCTTTAGCTTTTCTTGAGTTGATTTGAAGCTCGTAAGACATAAGCTTTCCGAACAGATTCTGCCGGTCCGTCTCGGCTAACCTTCCGAACTCCCGAATGGCGCATACCTTATTATCCCATTCCTTGGTCAGGGATCTTAAGAATTTGTCATTCAATTCCCCGTTGGTGAAGACTCGACAATAAACTCTTAGGCCGTTGACTATCTTGAAAAAGTTCTCAAAGGTATCAGTTATGGCTTCCTTGTGACCTTGCTTGAAGGCTTCATACTTCTTAATTAGAAGGGATCTCCGATCATCCTTAACTTATTCAGTTCCTTCCATCAGAGTCACCAGGGATTGGCACATCTCCTTGGTAGACTGGCAATGAATCAGATTTTGCAGCATCGAGTCATTGACTGCACTTGCTATAATATTTTTAGCTTTCTTGTCCAGAGAGACAAGTGAAATCTCGTCCTTATCAAAATCCATCAACTTCTTTGGGATCTTTTTGATTGGATCTATTGTGGATGCATTCATACGAATATATGGACCTTCTTCAACAATCATGAAGATCCGAGGATCCACAGCTTCTATGAAGAACTTAACTCTTTCCTTCCACATAGGAAAATTGTTCTTGTTAAATACAGTAAGGGTATAATCCGGAGAATGAAATAGGTTTTGACTATGGGAGTGATGCCTAATAACTGAATGTGTAACCTATTGCAATGTTATCATGCTTGATGATTATATGAAGTACCATTATATTGTTTTGATTATCATGTGGAAGCATTATTGTTTGTGAATGCTTGAATATTAGGATGGAATCAAATGAGGTAAATCTCATGGCCATGGAATATGTGGAATGGTAATCTCAAGTGTTTGATGGTATAGTTAGTATAGTACACTACTTAGAGTTGCGTCTCCATATGGGTAGTAGTGTGGGATTGGTACGTTGTATGAGGTGGCCTACCACCTGTGTTGATTTTGAACCCATGAGTGCTTGGGAGCACAGATATGTGAAAGGGTTAAAGTGCGTGAGTTTTTGACCATGCTGGATTGATGTGATTATAAGGTACTAAGTATGGATCCCTTTAGTGTTGTTGAGCACTAGATGGTTGATGGCAAGGCCATGTTAAATTGCATGTGGTGTGAGCTGATACACGATTTCATTATCCTAGGTTAAGGATAGTGTGGAAGGGTAATGGTCTCACTAGTCATCACACCGATGGGAGTCGATAGATAGACTTTGGGCGATTTGGCTTGGTCCTTAGTGCTCATTCCCGGGGCTCCTTCTGTGATATATGGATGGTTGGGATGGTCCTTTGGTGATACGCTCTCATAGGGTCCTTTCATGCTACAACATAGGCCAGTTGGGCTGTAACATCCCATTTCCGGCTAGGCCCCTAGGAGTCGGTTGGTCGTGACAGGACCCTAGGAAGCCTAAAAATTGAAATCAATCGACCGAGATTTCGGGTCACGGGTTGGTCACGCCCGAGACCGACCCGTCACGCCCGTGACATGGGGCATGACTTCTTCGATGATCGTCGATCCCAGGGAGACGATCGTCGGGCGCAGAATTTTCAACCCGGGCCCTGTCACACCCGTGACCCAGGTGTCACCCCCGTGACCAAGGGCGTGACCACTTCGGCGATCGTCGATCTCAGCACGACGATCGCCGAGCGCGGAATTTACCTCATGACCCTGTCACACCCGTGACCCACAATGTCACGCCCGTGACATAGGGCATGACCACGTTCGACGATCGTCAAATTCAGTTCGACGGTCGTCGACCCAGAATTTGCCACACGGGCCTGTCACGCCCGTGACCCACAATGACACGCCCATGACATAGGGCGTGACCACGTTCGACGATCGTCGATTTCAGTTCGATGGTCGTCGATTCAGAATTGGCCACACGGGCCTGTCACTCCCGTGAAACCACAATGTCACGCCCGTGACATAGGGCGTGGCCACGTTCGACGATCGTCGATTTCAATTCGACGGTCGTCGACCCAGAATTGGCCACACGGGCCTGTCACGCCCGTGACCCACAATGTCACGCCCGTGACATAGGGCGTGACCACGTTCGATGATCGTCAATTTCAGTTCGACGGTCGTCGACCCAGAATTGGCCACACGGGCCTGTCACGCCCGTGACCCACAATGTCACGCCCGTGACATAGGGCGTGACCATGTTCGACGATCGTCGATTTCAGTTCGACGGTCGTCGACCCAGAATTGACCACCCGGGCCTGTCATGCCCGTGACCCAGGTGTCATGCCCGTGACCACCCTTCGACGATCGTCGATCTCAGTTCGACGATCGTCGAACCCAGAATTGACTATCCGGGCCTGTCACGCCCGTGACCTATGTGTCACGCCCGTGATAAAGGCCGAAACGTCAGCCAGACTGGAAATTTTGGTAACCGACGTTGTAATCAATTCGGATTATGGGAAGTTACACCAGGAGTATTTATGGGCCGTTTCCTACTTTAATTATTTAAATAAATAAGGAAATGTTAGTCCAATAGGTACTCGCCACCTGGCAAACGTCTCTTCGTTTCCAGCAAATTAAACTCCCTGCATCATAACCGAAACGTTGATAAGAGAAATATTAATGGCCATGAACGTTTCAACCTTTCCCTTCCCTCCTTTCTTCCCTTTAAAAAGGCCCCTTAGGCTCAATGATGAAGTTTCCCAGCCCTTACCTGAAGTTTCGGACCTCCTACTGTGCTGTAGAAGAATTCCGACGACGCCACCACCGCGCCATGACAGTCCAACGTCCATCTCGCCGTCAAACCATTAATAAGGTCCTCCTCTACCATTTCTTCTATGGATAGATCTTAGAAATCATTAGGAGAGATATCTGGCTCAAAAGAGCTGGATCGGGTGAGCGTTTCCTTGCTTTTCTGAAATTTGCATGGTGGCGGGTTCGCCGGAAACCGCCTCTCCGGCGGCAGTGCCGCCGCCCAACGATAGCCCTCACCTCAACAGAGGTGGTGGTGGTGGTGGCCGGCCAGGGAGATGGCTGGATTGCCGGGAAATAGCTTTGGAAAAGCTACAGGAAAATGAGTTTCAGTGCTCTGGTTTCGGGCTGTAGGAGAAGATGAACAGTGCCATGAAATTAGATTCTATTTTTAAAACAATTTCTGAATGAAATTATCTGTCACTTTAAATAATTTGGGAAATATACTCAGAGGCTCCTACAGGAAAAATGGTCAACATATAAAATGTAGCCCTTGAAGTCTAATTTACTTCAAAATTGATTTCACTCGATTTGGAGTCCTGGTTAGACCATAACACCCTTTTTGGTGAGGTCTGTCCATAGGGCTGTCTTGACCTTAGAAAAATTCCCCACTCCAATCCCGTAATCGAAATGACTTGAAATTTAGGGTGTGGCCTAATCTTACCTATATCTAGGTGCTATCAAAAAATGAGAATTTTTGGAGAATGGTTTTCTATAGTATTTAGAAAAAATTCAATAATCCTAGCTTAATTTAATTAGATGGCTAAAAGACTTCCAAACCCTCCCAAATTTTGGTGAGTGGTCCCTGAGTTTATCATAAGGTTCTGGTAAAAATTTCGTCTCATTTGGAGACGTTTTTGTTAGGTTTGTGTCCAACCCTAGGTTGATCCTCATAGGATAACTTAAGATCAAACACCCCCTTGGTATTTGAGTGGCCATATCACCTCAACAGGGGCTGATATTTTGGTCACTGACTTTTTAGGGCATGATGCACCCTCCAAGGGAGTTTGGAGCGGTTTGGTGTAGGGTAGCCCTAGAACCCTAGGGTAGGTCCCTTAATGGGGATTTGTAGGGTTGTGAAGGTCATGGGATCAAATGACCTTGGACTGACTTGAAATTTGGTGGAGAGAACCATAGGGCCAGTGTAGTTCTTTGGACAAAATTTTAGGGTATTTGGAGACCTTTAGCCCACCTAAAACCCTAACCCTAGTTTAGGTCACCAACCTTAATTTGAATTATTAAGCTATTAAATGAACTACAAATCAAGCAAAAATTTAGGTAGAGTGATGTTATGGTCCAAGTAGATATAATATAATTTTGTTGAGATTTTTTGATTAATTTATACATTACTTCATTTACAACTCTAACGGTGCCCTGGATATTTATTTTGATGATTATGGAATTTCTGTTCACTGGAATATTATGAAATCTTAGATTAGGGCATCTTATAGCATATTATATCTTCTGTAATTTTCTTGGAAATTTTATCTGAATATTTTGGGTACTTTATTCTTTAATGTGCTAAATGTGATATACAGTCAAAAATACAAATAGTGCCTAATTATTGATTGGAAAATTATGAAATTTGATCAGTGGGTGTTTCATATTATGATAGTCACCTAGTAATTTTCTCTAGAATTTTAGATGGATAAAAACAGTACCTCCTTCATTAAGTTATGAAAATTAGTATCTTACTTTAAAATAAATTCAGAGTTCAAATGATGGAGAAAATTATGGTACTTGGTTTATGAAGGTTTTAGGTCACTATATAGCTTATATAATTTTCTTGTGATTTTTGGATAAATATTTACAGTACTTCCTTCATGATATAGTAAAAGTGGCCTAAAATGATAAATTAGAAAATATAGGCATAAACATCTCTGGAATTACTCAAAACTTGGAATTGCTGTTTAAATGTCTCATATGATTTTTACTGACTTTATGATGATTTATTATTGACTAATTAGTGCACTTCATGTTCATACAAGGGCAGTCGGGTTCCTAGAATAAATAAATTAAATGCCAAATGAAATAGGAAAATTATTAATTTCTTGATTTAGACTATTTAGGTCATGGTAGACCTCCAGTAAATATTATATGGGATTTGCAAGACAGTTGGGAGTACCACCCCTTGCATACCTCATAAAGATTTGGACGGTCTGCGTTTAGTAAAACTGCAGAAGCGGAGCTAGAGTGGGTAATGAACTTGGAGATGGAGTTTTGATAGTTTGCTGGTTTGGACAGGATGAGTTAAATCAAGTTCATTAATTGGAAGCCAGGATGGATAGGGTGTGAGATTGACTAGCGATAGGTAGTGTTCGGGTTCGACGGAAGACCGTCCTCCCCGAGAAGAGGAAGAGTCAAGCCACCCTAGGAATAACCCACTGTAATGCGAGAAGGGAATGGGTTAAGGGAACCAATCAAGTATAATAAGTGCCTTGGAAAGGGAGTTTTGGGATTCACCCCATCATAGCTCCTAGTACCGCTGCGAGCCCTTCACCGGGTAACCCTCGGGAAGTCCAAGGTTAACCTTAAATCTTAGGAATAAAATGATCAAGAGTAATCCTAATAATAGTTGTACCTCATACCTACACTTGTACACATAGGAAGAAAAATTGGCTGGAATGGGTAGAGTAGGTCCATAGTCTAAGGGCCTACAAGTAATGATTATGGTTTGGTTGGTAATTGGGAAGTCCAGGGAGCGGGATGCTCGGGGACATGGTATAGGCTTAGTAGCTTAGAGAGCTGGAGGCTCGGTAATATGAGAACTTGTACAAATATATTTGTCATGGTTGCATGTGCATATAAGTGGTGGGTCAACGGTACTAGGCGATCGATCACACCGACAGCGGTACGTTGACTCGGCGAAAAGCCTGGTGGGTACAACCAGCATTAATACGCGGATACTCTAGGTTGTGTTCTTCTAGGGGCGTATGGAAGGGCTAGGCCTGGTAGTGTGGTTACCCGCCTAGGAGTGGGGGGCCCAACTCACTGTCTCTGTTTGCCACAGCGGAGGTTCCTGGGGGTGAAGCTAGCCTCCCAAACAGGGGGAACTAAAGGTCTGTGCGCATAGAGTCGTGTGGGTGTGTTGCACTTGCTTGTGCATTTCATAGCATAATTATGTGTCATAGCATAAACATGCCACCTAACGTATAAAATGGTATGGGACGTTTTAAACGATAGGCCCTGCAAAACGACCCCTTGGTCTATAGGTGTAATCCCGATAAATCAATGGTTATATTTCTTGTGCTTTTACTTTTTGCTAGTCCCTGCTGTTTGACCACCGACACCCCAACGTATAAGTGGTATGTGACACTCTATACGATGGGAGCCTGTAAAAGATCCTCGGCTTATGCGCTTCCACGCATAAGTTAAGGTTACATTTCTTACTTTCTGTTTCTATCTTATTTACTATAGAATTGCTAGCATAGGTCCGCTGACACCTGTTTATTTGATTTAATCTCCACCTTCATGTCCTTCCCTTTCTTCCTCTCCGCTCGGTACCTAGGAGCCATGGGGGAAGGGGTAGGGGATGATAGGGCTTAGTCTTTATGACTAACGGTTTTCGAACCACAACATTTTAGGTGTACCATATGGAAGGGTCACAGCTATTGCAGTTCCTGATAGAGTTGGCCCCACGACCGTGTTACCATTGTCACCAGCCGGGACATACACGGGTCAAATGCCCCTTGATGGGTGGGACCCCACCAGCTCAGCAGCCAGGAGGCCGAAGACGTAGACGCAGACGTGGATCGCGAGGCGGCGACGGTAGGCCGAAAAGGAAGAAGCATCCAGAGTTGCAGTACCAGCAGAGTACAGAGTCGGTGGAGTTGGGCCAGTCCAGCTTGGGTGCTCTCGGTTCAGTGACAGTTACGGTGATGCTTAGTTTTAGTTTTGCTTCCGCGAGTGACTTGTAGTGAGGATTACATGTACTGGGCACAAGCCCTTTCTATACTCTGATTATTATTATTACTGTGGACTCTCCCTTCGTGGAGATTTATTCATTTACATGTGTTATTGTGGACTTGCTTTTACTTACTATGCTACTATTCTGCGATCGAAAAGGGCCGGCAGAATTGGCATTTTGTAGTGGCGACCTTCCCGTGAGTCGGTGCCACCGCAAAGCGGCAATTCTGGGCTAAGACCCCGGTGGTTGAAAAAGAAAAAAAAAGGGGTCTTATAAGTGGTATCAGAGGGAAACCTCGATCGAAAAAGTAGCAGTCCACTAACCCTGGGTCACCCCCGCTCGAGTTTAGTTTGGGGACAAACTAAGCAGCGGAATCAGTGGTGTGCCCATGAGGGAAATCACATGTGAAAGTCCACTTCATCATTAATTGAAATCCATCTTTGTATCCTGCGACAAACCCTGCCCCCAGCAGGGAACACCTCCGGCTGCGAAGATCTCATCTTATCATCCTCTAACCAACGACGTAGACTCAACCAACTAGGACTCGTGACTAACCAGGACAATCTATAGTATGCCCTAGTTCAAAATAGACCTTGGGTATGAATTTGGTTAAGGTAAGGAGATACCCAAAGAGAATAAAGGAGGAGTTTAGCACGAGAATGACTACCTAAGACGTAAAACTCTGGTGTCCCTACTATCCCAATCAACGATTATTCGAAGCGGTAGACTACTTTAAGGAGAATTGAGACCAATAATACATTACCAGAATGGTAAAATACAAGTAGTCTGAACCCTCAATACCGGTAATAAAATTACCTGGAGGCAACCACCGAGACAACACTGAGGGTCGGGTAGGAACTCAAGTTCGAAGATACCCATTTGGGATTGGGAACATTTTGACCCGGATAAAGTTGTCGTAAATGTGACTCAGAGAGTTTAAAATATGGAGTATATTAACGAGTTTCAGGGTGGAACCCCAAGTCGAAGTTTGATGCCCTAGAAATTGTGCACCCAACTAGGACGGATATAGCACGGTAATATCAAAGATACTTAGCCAAGGAAGATAGGGGCTTATCCTTTGTTTATTGGGGGCTTGTCTTTTGTTTATTGGGCAAATAGGATTGACTTAGGTTTCCTTAGCCTGAATTTAGGAATATGGCGTAACAAACCTAGTGAGATTGAATTTGACATAATTCGACGTTGTTCGGGCGAAGATAAGACTAGATCGCTATGTTATATCATCGGAAGTACGATGACTCTAGGAAACTACACGATGTGAGCAAACAATATATTGAAAAACGGATACCTTAAATATAACCCGTAAGGTTGAATTGATTGATTTCGGGCGTACTTGAAGGAATAGGACAATGATCGTGTGGAGATTTTATAGATCTGTTGCCTACACACACAAATGAGAAATTAAATTACCGGAAGTGTGGTGTATCTCAGAACATTTACCCCCTGGAGTGAATAAAAGTGTCATGGATTTTGTGATGCACGGTGAGGTCCTTCAGTTGTTGAAGGCTAAGTGAAAGAATTTTGGGGAAACTATTACAGCCACTGCCCAAGATATAATTGAAGTACAAGGGTATAATTAGAGATTTCATGCACAGGATTCGTCGTCCCCACCCCAGGCACAATGGTAAAGGGAGCGTCGAGGATAGACTGGACGAGGTAGTTGGCGTCACCTCGACCCGAAAGAAAACTCTTGTGGTTGTTTCATAAGAATGGTGAGTAGCTATTCGTTAGCACGGGGTGCCCAAGACGATTGTGTTGAATCGGTCAGTCAACTTGGAGCCTATCAAGATCGATGACACGACAGTGCGGGTCTTGCGACGGAAGAAGGTTCCGTTAGTCAGGGTTCTGTAGAACAAACATGGGCAGGGGGAGCATACATGGGAGCCACAGGACTCGATGCGACAAAGGTATCCGGAACTTTTCGGTCGGGTATACCTCACAACCCCTCTAGACGATCAATCTGCGTTCCTATTTTAAACCAATAAGACCGAAAATTTCAAGAATAGGGGCTAATCCTTTGTTGATTGGGGTGCATACCTTGACAATTGGACGAATGGGTCTTAGAATCAAAACTGCACACTACAAACGTAACGCAGAGATGTAGATCTTTCAACTTTCATGGGATGTTACAAGCTTCCTTTTTCCGATTAGAGTCTCGTAGGCTTAACCTTGATTTCGGGGACGAAATCTTTGTTTTGTTTATTGGGATTTGTAACATCCCATTTCCGGCTAGGCCCCTAGGAGTCGGTTGGTCGTGACAGGACCCTAGGAAGCCTAAAAATTGAAATCAATCGACCGAGATTTCGGGTCATGGGTTGGTCACGCCCGTGACTGACCCGTCACGCCCGTGACATAGGGCGTGACTCCTTCGACGATCGTCGATCCCAGGGAGACGATCGTCGGGCGCAGAATTTTCAACCCGGCCCTGGCACGCCCGTGACCCAGGTGTCACGCCCGTGACCAAGGGCGTGACCACTTCGGCGATCGTCGATCTTAGCGCGATGATCGCCGAGCGCGGAATTTACCTCATGACCCTGTCACGCCCGTGACCCACAATGTCACGCCCGTGACATAGGGCGTGACCACGTTCGACGATCATCGATTTCAGTTCGACGGTCGTCGACCCAGAATTTGCCACACGGGCCTGTCACGCCCGTGACCCACAATGTCACGCCCGTGACATAGGCGTGACCACGTTCGACGATCGTTGATTTTAGTTCGACGGTCGTCGACCAGAATTGGCCACACGGGCCTGTCACGCCCGTGACCCACAATGTCACGCCCAAGACATAGGGCGTGACCACGTTCGACGATCGTCGATTTCAGTTCGACGGTCGTCGACCCAGAATTGGCCACACGGGCCTGTCACGCCCGTGACCCACAATGTCACGCCCGTGACATAGGGCGTGACCACGTTCGACGATCGTCGATTTCAGTTCGACGGTCGTCGACCCAGAATTGGCCACACGGGCCTGTCACGCCCGTGACCCACAATGTCACGCCCGTGACATAGGGCGTGACCACATTCGACGATCGTCGATTTCAGTTCGACGGTCGTCGACCCAGAATTGACCACCCGGGCCTGTCACGCCCGTGACCCAGGTGTCACGCCGTGACCACCCTTCGACGATCGTCGATCTCAGTTCGACGGTTGTCGAACCCAGAATTGGCTATCCGGGCCTGTCACGCCCGTGACCTATGTGTCACGCCCGTGACAAAGGCTGAAACGTCAGCCAGACTGGAAATTTCGGTAACCGACGTTGTAATCAATTCGGATTATGGGAAGTTACACCAGGAGTATTTATGGGCCATTTCCTACTTTAATTATTTAAATAAATAAGGAAATGTTTGTCCAATAGGTACTCGCCACCTGGCAAACGTCTATTCGTTTCCAGCAAATTAAATTCCCTGCATCATAACCGAAACGTTGATAAGAGATATATTAATGCCATGAACGTTTCAACCTTTCCCCTCCCTCCTTTCTTCCCTTTAAAAAGGCCCCTTAGGCTCAATGATGAAGTTTCCCAGCCCTTACCTGAAGTTTCGGGCCTCCTACTGTGCTGTAGAAGAATTCCGACGACGCCACCACCGCGCTATGATAGTCCAACGTCCATCTCGCCGTCAAACCATGAATAAGGTCCTCCTCTACCCTTTATTCTATGGATAGATCGTAGAAATCATTAGGAGAGATATCGGGCTCAAAAGAGCCGGATCGAAAGTGAGCGTTTCCATGCTTTTCCGAAATTTGCATGGTGGCTGGTTCGCCGGAAACCGCCTCTCAGGCGGCCGTGCCGCCGCCCGACGATAGCCCTCACCTCAACAGAGGTGGTGGTGGTGTTGGCCGGCCAGGGAGATGGCTGGATGTCAGGGAAATAGCTTTGGAAAAGCTACAGGAAAATGAGTTTCAGGGCTCTGGTTTCGGGTTGTAGGAGAAGATGAACAGTGCCATGAAATTAGATTCTATTTTAAAACAATTTCTGAAGGAAATTATCTGTCACTTTAAATAATTTGGGAAAAATACTCAGAGGCTCCTACAGGAAAAATGGTCAACACAGAAAATGTAGCCCTTCAAGTCTACTTTACTTTAAAATTAATTTCACTCGATTTGGAGTCCTGTTTAGACCACAGCACCCTTTTTGGTGAGGTCTGTCCATAGGGCTGTCTTGACCTTAGAAAAATTCCCCACTCCAATCCCGTCATCGAAATGACTTGAAATTTGGGGTGTGGCCTAATCTTACCTATATCTAGGTGCTATCCAAAAATGAGAATTTTTGGAGAATGGTTTTCTATAGTATTTAGAAAAAATTCAATAATCCTAGCTTAATTTAATTAGATGGCTAAAAGACTTCCAAACCCTCCCAAATTTTTGTGAGTGGTCCCTGGGTTTATCATAAGATTCTGGTAAAAATTTCGTCTCATTTGGAGACGTTTTGGTTAGGTTTGTGTCCAACCCTAGGTTGATCCTCATAGGACAACTTAAGATCAAACACCCCTTGGTATTTGAGTGGCCATATCACCTCAACAGGGGCTGATATTTTGGTCACTGACTTTTTAGGTCATGACTCACCCTCCAAGGGAGTTTGGAGCGGTTTGGTGTAGGGTATCCCTAGAACACTAGGGTAGGTCCCTTAATGGGGATTTGTAGGGTTGTGAAGGTCATGGGATCAAATGACCTTGGACTGACTCGAAATTGGTTGAGAGAACCATAGGGCAGTATAGTTCTTTGGACAAAATTTTAGGGTATTTGGAGACCTTTAGCCCACCTAAAACCCTAACCCTAGTTTAGGTCACCAACCTTAATTTGAATTATTAAGCTATTAAATGAACTACAAATCAAGCAAAAATTTGTGTAGAGTGATGTTATGGTCTAAGTAGATATAATATAATTTTGTTGAGATTTTTGGATTAATTTATACAGTACTTCATTTACAACTCTAACGGTGCCCTGGATATTTATTTTGATGATTATGGAATTTCTGTTCACTGGAATATTATGAAATCTTGGATTAGGGCATCTTATAGCATATTATATCTTCTGTAATTTTCTTGGAAATTTTATCTGAATATTTTGTGTACTTTATTCTTTAATGTGCTAAATGTGATATACAGTCAAAAATACAAATAGTGCCCAATTATTGATTGGAAAATTATGAAATTTGATTAGTGGGTGTTTCAAATTTTGATAGTCACCTAGTAATTTTCTCTAGAATTTTAGATGGATAAAAATAGTACCTCCTTCATTAAGTTATGAAAATTAGTATCTTACTTTAAAATAAATTTAGAGTTCAAATGATGGAGAAAAATTATGGTACTTGGTTTATGATGGTTTTAGGTCACTATATAGCTTATATAATTTTCTTGGGATTTTTGGATAAATATTTACAGTACTTCCTTCATGATATAGTAAAAGTGGCCTAAAATGATAAATTAGGAAATATAGGCATAAACATCTCTGGAATTACTCAAAACATGGAATTGCTGTTTAAATGTCTCATATGATTTTTACTGACTTTATGATGATTTATTATTGACTAATTAGTGCACTTCATGTTCATACAAGGGCAGTCGGGTTCCTAGAATAAATAAATTAAATGCCAAATGAAATAGGAAAATTATTAATTTCTTGATTTAGACTATTTAGGTCATGGTAGACCTCCAGTAAATATTATATGGGATTTGCTAGACAGTTGGGAGTACCACCCCTTGCATACCTCATAAAGATTTGGACGGTCTGCGTTTAGTAAAACTGCAGAAGCGGAGCTAGAGTGGGTAATGAACTTGGAGATGGAGTTTTGATAGTTTGCTGGTTTGGACAGGATGAGTTAAATCAAGTTCATTAATTAGAAGCCAGGATGGATAGGGTGTGAGATTGACTAGCGATAGGTAGTGTTCAGGTTCGACGGAAGACCGTCCTCCCCGAGAAGAGGAAGAGTCAAGCCACCCTAGGAATAACCCACTGTAATGCGAGAAGGGAATGGGTTAAGGGAACCAATCAAGTATAATAAGTGCCTTGGAAAGGGAGTTTTGGGATTCACCCCATCATAGCTCCTAGTACCGCTGCGAGCCCTTCACCGGGTAACCCTCGGGAAGTCCAAGGTTAACCTTAAATCTTAGGAATAAAATGATCAAGAGTAATCCTAATAATAGTTGTACCTCATACCTACACTTGTACACATAGGAAGAAAAATTGGCTGGAATGGGTAGAGTAGGTCCATAGTCTAAGGGCCTACAAGTAATGACTATGGTTTGGATGGTAATTGGGAAGTCCAGGGAGCGGGATGCTCGGGGACATGGTATAGGCTTAGTAGCTTAGAGAGCAGGAGGCTCGGTAATATGAGAACTTGTACAAATATATTTGTCATGGTTGCATGTGCATATAAGTGGTGGGTCAACGGTACTAGGCGATCGATCACACCGACAGCGGTACGTTGACTCGGCGAAAAGCCTGGTGGGTACAACCAGCATTAATACGCGGATACTCTAGGTTGTGTTCTTCTAGGGGCGTATGGAAGGGCTAGGCCTGGTAGTGTGGTTACCCGCCTAGGAGTGGGGGGCCCAATTCACTGTCTCCGTTTGCCACAGCGGAGGTTCCTGGGGGTGAAGCTAGCCTCCCGAACAGGGGGAACTAAAGGTCTGTGCGCATAGAGTCGTGTGGGTGTGTTGCACTTGCTTGTGCATTTCATAGCATAATTGTGTGTCATAGCATAAACATGCCACCTAACGTATAAAATGGTATGGGACGTTTTATACGATAGGCCCTGCAAAACGACCCCTTGGTCTATAGGTGTAATCCCGATAAATCAATGGTTATATTTCTTGTGCTTTTACTTTTTGCTAGTCCCTGCTGTTTGACAACCGACACCCCAACGTATAAGTATGTGACACTCTATACGATGGGAGCCCTGTAAAAGATCCCTCGGCTTATGCGCTTCCACGCATAAGTTAAGGTTACATTTCTTACTTTCTGTTTCTATCTTATTTACTATAGAATTGCTAGCATAGGTCCGCTGACACCTGTTTATTTGATTTAATCTCCACCTTCATATCCTTCCCTTTCTTCCTCTCCGCTCGGTACCTAGGAGCCATGGGGGAAGGGGTAGGGGATGATAGGGCTTAGTCTTTATGACTAACGGTTTTCGAACCACAACATTTTAGGTGTACCATATGGAAGGGTCACAGCTATTGCAGTTCCTGACAGAGTTGGCCCCACGACCGTGTTACCATTGTCACCAGCCGGGACATACACGGGTCAAATGCCCCTTGATGGGTGGGACCCCACCAGCTCAGCAGCCAGGAGGCCGAAGACGTAGACGCAGACGTGGATCGCGAGGCGGCGACGGTAGGCCGAAAAGGAAGAAGCATCCAGAGTTGCAGTACCAGCAGAGTACAGAGTCGGTGGAGTTGGGCCAGTCCAGCTTGGGTGCTCTCGGTTCAGTGACAGTTACGGTGATGCTTAGTTTTAGTTTTGCTTCCGCGAGTGACTTGTAGTGAGGATTACATGTACTGGGCACAAGCCCCTTTCTATACTCTGATTATTATTATTACTGTGGACTCTCCCTTCATGGAGATTTATTCATTTACATGTGGTTATTGTGGACTTGCTTTTACTTACTATGCTACTATTCTGCGATCGAAAAGGGCCGGCAGAATTGGCATTTTGTAGTGGCGACCTTCCCGTGAGTCGGTGCCACCGCAAAGCGGCAATTCTGGGCTAAGACCCCGGTGGTTGAAAAAGAAAAAAAAGGGGTCTTATAAGTGGTATCAGAGGGAAACCTCGATCGAAAAAGTAGCAGTCCACTAACCCTGGGTCACCCCCGCTCGAGTTTAGTTTGGGGACAAACTAAGCAGCGGAATCAGTGGTGTGCCCATGAGGGAAATCACATGTGAAAGTCCACTTCATCATTAATTGAAATCCATCTTTGTATCCTGCGGCAAACCCTGCCCCCAGCAGGGAACACCTCCGGCTGCGAAGATCTCATCTTATCATCCTCTAACCAACGACGTAGACTCAACAAACTAGGACTCGTGACTAACCAGGACAATCTATAGTATGCCCTAGTTCAAAATAGACCTTGGGTATGAATTTGGTTAAGGTAAGGAGATACCCAAAGAGAATAAAGGAGGAGTTTAGCACGAGAATGACTACCTAAGACGTAAAACTCTGGTGTCCCTACTATCCCAATCAACGATTATTCGAAGCGGTAGACTACTTTAAGGAGAATTGAGACCAATAATACATTAGCAGAATGGTAAAATACAAGTAGTCTGAACCCTCAATACCGGTAATAAAATTACCTGGAGGCAACCATCGAGACAACACTGAGGGTCGGGTAGGAACTCAAGTTCGAAGATACCCATTTGGGATTGGGAACATTTTGACCCGGATAAAGTTGTCGTAAATGTGACTCAGAGAGTTTAAAGTATGGAGTATATTAACGAGTTTCAGGGTGGAACCCCAAGTCGAAGTTTGATGCCCTAGAAATTGTGCACCCAACTAGGACGGATATAGCACGGTAATATCAAAGATACTTAGCCAAGGAAGATAGGGGCTTATCCTTTGTTTATTGGGGGCTTGTCTTTTGTTTATTGGGCAAATAGGATTGACTTAGGTTTCCTTAGCCTGAATTTAGGAATATGGCGTAACAAACCTAGTGAGATTGAATTTGACATAATTCGACGTTGTTCGGGCGAAGATAAGACTAGATCGCTATGTTATATCATCGGAAGTACGATGACTCTAGGAAACTACACGATGTGAGCAAACAATATATTGAAAAACGGATACCTTAAATATAACCCGTAAGGTTGAATTGATTGATTTCGGGCGTACTTGAAGGAATAGGACAATGATCGTGTGGAGATTTTATAGATCTGTTGCCTACACACACAAATGAGAAATTAAATTACCGGAAGTGTGGTGTATCTCAGAACATTTACCCCCTGGAGTGAATAAAAGTGTCATGGATTTTGTGATGCACGGTGAGGTCCTTCAGTTGTTGAAGGCTATGTGAAAGAATTTTGGGGAAACTATTACAGCCACTGCACAAGATATAATGGAAGTACAAGGGTATAATTAGAGATTTCATGCACAGGATTCGTCGTCCCCACCCCAGGCACAATGGTAAAGGGAGCGTCGAGGATAGACTGGACGAGGTAGTTGGCGTCACCTCGACCCGAAAGAAAACTCTTGTGGTTGTTTCATAAGAATGGTGAGTAGCTATTCGTTAGCACGGGGTGCCCAAGACGATTGTGTTGAATCGGTCAGTCAACTTGGAGCCTATCAAGATCGATGACACGACAGTGCGGGTCTTGCGACGGAAGAAGGTTCTGTTAGTCAGGGTTCTGTGGAACAAACATGGGCAGGGGGAGCATACATGGGAGCCACAGGACTCGATGCGACAAAGGTATCCGGAACTTTTCGGTCGGGTATACCTCACAACCCCTCTAGACGATCAATCTGCGTTCCTATTTTAAACCAATAAGACCGAAAATTTCAAGAATAGGGGCTAATCCTTTGTTGATTGGGTGCATACCTTGACATTTGGACGAATGGGTCTTAGAATCAAAACTGCACACTACAAATGTAACGCAGAGATGTAGATCTTTCAACTTTCATGGGATTTACAAGCTTCCTTTTTCCGATTAGAGTCTAGTAGGCTTAACCTTGATTTCGGGGACGAAATCTTTGTTTTGTTTATTGGGATTTGTAACATCCCATTTCCGGCTAGGCCCCTAGGAGTCGGTTGCTCGTGATAGGACCCTAGGAAGCCTAAAAATTGAAATCAATCGACCGAGATTTCGGGTCACGGGTTGGTCACGCCCGTGACTGACCCGTCACGCCCGTGACATAGGGCGTGACTCCTTCGACGATCGTCGATCCCAGGGAGACGATCGTCGGGCGCAGAATTTTCAACCCGGCCCTGGCACGCCCGTGACCCAGGTGTCACGCCCGTGACCAAGGGCGTGACAACTTCGGCGATCGTCGATCTTAGCGCGATGATCGCCGAGCGCGGAATTTACCTCATGACCCTGTCATGCCCGTGACCCACAATGTCACGCCCGTGACATAGGGCGTGACCATGTTCGACGATCGTCGATTTCAGTTCGACGGTCGTCGACCCAGAATTTGCCACACGGGCCTGTCACGCCCGTGACCCACAATGTCACGCCCGTGACATAGGGCGTGACCACGTTCGACGATCGTTGATTTTAGTTCGACGGTCGTCGACCCAGAATTGGCCACACGGGCCTGTCACGCCCGTGACCCACAATGTCACGCCCGAGACATAGGGCGTGACCACGTTCGACGATCGTCGATTTCAGTTCGACGGTCGTCGACCCAGAATTGGCCACATGGGCCTGTCACGCCCGTGACCCACAATGTCACGCCCGTGACATAGGGCGTGACCACGTTCGACGATCGTCGATTTCAGTTCGACGGTCGTCGACCCAGAATTGGCCACACGGGCCTGTCACGCCCGTGACCCACAATGTCACGCCCGTGATATAGGGCGTGACCACATTCGACGATCGTCGATTTCAGTTCGACGGTCGTCGACCCAGAATTGACCACCCGAGCCTGTCACGCCCGTGACCCAGGTGTCACGCCCGTGACCACCCTTCGACGATCGTCGATCTCAGTTCGACGGTTGTCGAACGCAGAATTGGCTATCCAGGCCTGTCACGCCCGTGACCTATGTGTCACGCCCGTGACAAAGGCCGAAACGTCAGCCAGACTGGAAATTTCGGTAACCGACGTTGTAATCAATTCGGATTATGGGAAGTTACACCAGGAGTATTTATGGGTCGTTTCCTACTTTAATTATTTAAATAAATAAGGAAATGTTTGTCCAATAGGTACTCGCCACCTGGCAAACGTCTATTCGTTTCCAGCAAATTAAATTCCCTGCATCATAACCGAAACGTTGATAAGAGATATATTAATGGCCATGAACGTTTCAACCTTTCCCCCCCTCCTTTCTTCCCTTTAAAAAGGCCCCTTAGGCTCAATGATGAAGTTTCCCAGCCCTTACCTGAAGTTTCGGGCCTCCTACTGTGCTGTAGAAGAATTCCGACGACGCCACCACCGCGCTATGATAGTCCAACGTCCATCTCGCCGTCAAACCATGAATAAGGTCCTCCTCTACCCTTTATTCTATGGATAGATCTTAGAAATCATTAGGAGAGATATCGGGCTCAAAAGAGCCGGATCGAGTGAGCGTTTCCATGCTTTTCCGAAATTTGCATGGTGGCTGGTTCGCCGGAAACCGCCTCTCCGGCGGCCGTGCCGCCGCCCGACGATAGCCCTCACCTCAACAGAGGTGGTGGTGGTGGTGGCCGGCCAGGGAGATGGCTGGATGTCCGGGAAATAGCTTTGGAAAAGCTACAGGAAAATGAGTTTCAGGGCTCTGGTTTCGGGCTGTAGGAGAAGATGAACAGTGCCATGAAATTAGATTCTATTTTAAAACAATTTCTGAAGGAAATTATCTGTCACTTTAAATAATTTGGGAAAAATACTCAGAGGCTCCTACAGGAAAAATGGTCAACACAGAAAATGTAGCCCTTCAAGTCTACTTTACTTTAAAATTAATTTCACTCGATGTGGAGTCCTGTTTAGACCACAGCACCCTTTTTGGTGAGGTCTATCCATAGGGCTGTCTTGACCTTAGAAAAATTCCCCACTCCAATCCCGTCATCGAAATGACTTGAAATTTGGGGTGTGGCCTAATCTTACCTATATCTAGGTGCTATCCAAAAATGAGAATTTTTGGAGAATGGTTTTCTATAGTATTTAGAAAAAATTCAATAATCCTAGCTTAATTTAATTAGATGGCTAAAAGACTTCCAAACCCTCCCAAATTTTGGTGAGTGGTCCCTGGGTTTATCATAAGATTCTGGTAAAAATTTCGTCTCATTTGGAGATGTTTTGGTTAGGTTTGTGTCCAACCCTAGGTTGATCCTCATAGGACAACTTAAGATCAAACACCCCCTTGGTATTTGAGTGGCCATATCACCTCAACAGGGGCTGATATTTTGGTCACTGACTTTTTAGGGCATGACGCACCCTCCAAGGGAGTTTGGAGCGGTTTGGTGTAGGGTATCCCTAGAACACTAGGGTAGGTCCCTTAATGGGGATTTGTAGGGTTGTGAAGGTCATGGGATCAAATGACCTTGGACTGACTCGAAATTTGGTTGAGAGAACCATAGGGCCAGTATAGTTCTTTGGACAAAATTTTAGGGTATTTGGAGACCTTTAGCCCACCTAAAACCCTAACCCTAGTTTAGGTCACCAACCTTAATTTGAATTATTAAGATATTAAATGAACTACAAATCAAGCAAAAATTTGTGTAGAGTGATGTTATGGTCTAAGTAGATATAATATAATTTTGTTGAGATTTTTGGATTAATTTATACAGTACTTCATTTACAACTCTAACGGTGCCCTGGATATTTATTTTGATGATTATGGAATTTCTGTTCACTGGAATATTATGAAATCTTGGATTAGGGCATCTTATAGCATATTATATCTTCTGTAATTTTCTTGGAAATTTTATCTGAATATTTTGGGTGTACAACCCCGTAGCCGTGCGAGTGGGACCCTCCCCAAATGTCAGCCTAGGGGCGTGTCACGGGCGACGAGTTGGTGCGACCCCGTTCGAAGACGTGCGGGTGCTCGGGCGTGCGCACGAAGGTTTCGTGTGCATTGGCATTATTATAACATATATATTATCTTGAATATATTATGTTATATATATATTATATTATATAATATATTTTATATATTATATATTATATATATTATATATTATATATATATTAGAGATAGAATAGGAAAATAAGAAAAAGAAGATAAGAGGGGGGGAAGGAGAGCAGGTCACGGGGGAGGGGAATAAAAAGAAGCAGCAGCATCCTCCCTCCACCCAGACCTAGGGCCGGCCAAGATTGGCGCCGCCCCTCACCTCTCCTCAAGCTCCGGCCGCCTGCAGCAAGCCCCGACGCCGCCCCCCCCTTTCCCCTCTCTCGGCCTGGAGCAAGCCCCCGACCCCCGGCCCCCTCTTCTCTCCAAGCCGACCCGAGCCCCAGTCTCCCGTCGGCCAGCCGCCCCCCTTCCTCGTCGCCGGCAAAAGGGGAGGCCGAGCCTCCCTCCTCCCCTCTCCCTCTCTCCGTCTAGGCCGCCGCAAGGAGGGGCACGGCCGCCTCCTCCACCTCTTGTCCAGGCCGCCGTCGCCGGCAAAGAAGAAGCCTGCTACTCCTCTCCGCCCTCTATATCTCTGTACAGGCTGCCATCGCCACAAGGAGGAGTACGGTCCAGCCCCTTCTATTTTTCTATCCAGGTCGCCGCTGTAAGGAGGAGCCCGAGCCGCCTCTCCCACCTTCTGTCTAGGCCGCTGCAAGGAGGAGCGCAGCCCGTGCGTGTACAACCGCCATAGTCGCTGCGCATCGAGGCTCATGCAAGGCTCGGCCTGGAGCTAGGGCACGGCTTGGAGCAGGGTTCGACCACCTGGAGAGGAGATCGGCCGCCGCCTTCAGCAAGAACAGCCCGGAGCTCCTCTCCCAGCCCCGCCGCCAAGCACGCGACAAGGGTAACGATGTTTCTACTTGGGCAGGTGAAGCCCTTATTTTTCATATTTGCATGGAAGCACCTCTCCACCGACGAGTGGGGGAAGGATGCTCTCCGACGGGTTGACGTGTACGTCCCCGCAGTTAATTGCATTAGCACCCGGAAGCGTGAGTACGGGTTTAGGCATGCTGTGTGAAGCCCATTCGGACGTGTGAGCCGAATTGGTGATGTTCTGTGTGAAGCCCATCTGGACGTGTGAGCCGGATTGGTGATGTTCTGGGGTTCCCGGAGAAGACTCCGAGAAAGTTGTCTATTAGCCGCTTGCAGGGAATGCGCACCATAGCCCTAATAAAGGGGGTGCGCGCATTATGTTTGGTCCGCTTACGTTAGCCGACCGATGCCTAGTTGGCCGCCGCTCGTCGAGACGTCGACGTACAGGTGTTGCAGTACCAAGCGGGGAATAGCGGGCTTAAGCCCAAGCTTGTGCCGGCCCTTGAAGGCCTAGTTTTGTCTATATTGCCGGCCTGCGTGCTGAGTATGGAATTTATATTCCTGTAATTATTTATACGCCTGTGATGCCCTGTGAATTCTTTTTATCTTGTTCATCTTAGGCGGGCGGTATGTTCGCGAACCGCTCGCCCCGTGGGAGCCCCGAGGTTTAGTTGCCGGGAAGCCCCTGATGGCCCGTTGATAGCCTTTCAGAACAACGTAGTTACGTTGTTAGCGGCCCAATTGGGGCTGCGTGGAGTAGGGCTGCTGGGCGGTATAACGCCATTAAAAAGGCGGGCGGGGAACAGTTTTTATAGACCCAGGGAGACACCTCTAGTTCAGGAGTGGATCTTGAGATCCTCCTTAGATGTTCCGGCCGGCCAAGAGAGCCCGCCGAAGGTGTCTTAGCTCAGCCCCTGGTGTGGGAGGGGAAGAGTTCGATAGTCTTCCGGGTATGCGGTGGGACCTCCACGCTGAGGCCTTGGGTCTGTCCCTTGTGTTCCTAGCCTTGAGCCTAGATTGTTCACTTGAGTGTAGTAGGTGTGCGGCCACCCCTTCCCCAAGGGTCGAACTCCACAAGAGACCGGTTTTCCGGTTTCAACATTTTGGTGCGGTGAGCGTGGAGAGTGGCCAGCACGGAAAATCTCAGGTGGATGTCATGGCTTTAGAAGAGGAACCAAGAGACGACCAGGGTCATGCGCGGACACTTTGTATGTAAGGTCCTCATACTCGGAGTTGTCCCCTCCCATAGCTGTTGTTAGAATCTCGTAGCATTTGGAGTAGGATTTGCACCAGTTTGAAGCGCCTCTACCTGTGAAAACACGTGTATCCTCACTTAAGATCAAGTAAAAGAGCAGCTGAGAGGTATTTGGAGCCGGGGTGACCCTGAAAGGATTCCCTCCCTAACGGTAATATGTTATCTCTTCCTTATGATTCAGTAGCGGTCAAGTCTTCTCTTTATTGCCAATTCGCCTCGAGCTTCTGAGGGCTTCAAGGGTTAGCCTCGTGATCGACTCCGGAAGCAAAACGTCCAACCCGTTCCTTTTAAGTAGCCTAGTTCGGACGATGGGACGGTGCCGCGGGACTATAAGCGCTATTGTAAGACCGAGCCTCTGCACTGACGGCCGAGATCAGCTCCCCCCTTGCACGTCGGCCTATGTCCTCCCGATCGCACCTCTCCTCCGACTAGAGGAATTATCAGGAACGAGCATAGACGCTAACCTCCCAGATTTGATAAAGGGCCGACCTCTCTAAGCAATCACAAGTGAAGGCCTTTGTTATTGAGAGAGCAGGATAACATGTAAAGGGGCAAGTTTTGGCCCAAGGGAAGATGTTGGCCTCGAGTGCGTCCTCGAGGACCCTCGCAGGAACATTACCCGTCGCCCATGCACTAGCTCTCATCATCGAGTGACATGGCGGAAAGCGATCTTTGTCATTAGATCAGGATACGAGCCGTCGACCTGTTCCTCATAAATAGCCCAGTTCGGATGATGGGACGATGCCTCGGGACTTTAAGCGCTCTTGTAAGACCGAGCCTCTGCACTGACGGCCGAGATCAGCTCCCCCCTTGCACGTCGGCCTATGTCCCCCCGATTGCATCTCTCTTCCGATTGGAGGAATTATTAGGAACAGGCTCGAACGCCAGCTTCCCGATTTGACGACTTCCAGATCGCCTCTCTTATAAAGAATGTGTTCTCCATTTGTAAAAGCATCGGTGCAATTAACTCTCCAACACCTCTTAAGTAAGCATGATGTCTCCACCTCTAGCAAAGTCAAGTCCTCGAGTAGTAGTGCATTTCCCTATCACCAAAAATCGGGCTGAGTATGAGGCGGTTATAGCGAGACTGTGCCTGGTCAGAGAACTTGGGGTATATGATGTGGAGGTTCTTACTGACTCCTTAGTGGTGGCCTCCCAGATTGACGTGGAGTAAGAAGTGAGGGAGCCTACCCTCCATTTATACTCTGCAAATGTTCCAAGTCTTCTCGCTCTGGGGTTAGGTCTCGATTCTCCCGCAGTCAGGCTCCCACCAAGCTGGCAGGGCAGGGGTCTCGATGGACGTCGTTATGACCCTGGGGCTGAGCCCAGAGGATGTTCAACACCCGTTCCCAGGCTTTCACCTAGCTGGCTGAACCGGCAGTATCACCCGAGAGCTCGGACGATTCTCTGTGGACATCGTTATGAAATTTAGAGTGACAATGCTCCCGCCACAATCTATGCGGATGATCGAAGTATTCGTTTAACGGACCCCGAGCAGATCCCGCTGCCAGGCTCTCACCTAGCTGACAGGGCTGGATGTCACTCGGGGGATAGAGATATTTTTAAATTTGGGGGAGAATTTGGGTATTTTGCAGGACCTTGAGTGATGCTCGGCCCCGGGTAGACCCGCTACCTGGCTCCTACTAGCTGGCAGGTCCGTAGGCTCGCCCGGGGGGTAAGGGACCCCGAGTGCTGCTCGGCCCCGGGTAGACTCGCTGTCAGGCTCTCACTAGCTGGCAGGGCTGTAGGCACACCTGGGGGGAAAGGGAGATAGTTGGGAAAGAGTTTTAGAATCTGGATATTGTGTAGGACCCCGAGTGATGCTCGGCCCCGGGTAGACCCGCTGCCTGGCTCCTACTAGCTGGCAGGTCCGTAGGCTCGCCTGGGGGGTAAGGGACCCCGAGTGCTGCTCGGCCCCGGGTAGACTCGCTGTCAGGCTTTCACTAGCTGGCAGGGCTGTAGGCACACCTGGGGGAAAGGGAGATAGTTTGATGTTTTGGAAGAGTTTGAGTACTTTGCAGGACCCCGAGTGATGCTCGGCCCCGGGTAGACCCGCTGCCTGGCTCCTACTAGCTGGCAGGTCCGTAGGCTCGCCTGGGGGGTAAGGGACCTCGAGTGCAGCTCGGCCCCGGGTAGACTTGCTGTCAGGCTTTCACTAGCTGGCAGGGCTGCAGGCACACCTAGGGGGAAAGGGAGAGAGCTTGAAAAGAATTGGTTTCTTGTTATGTTGCAGTGTATCAGATAATGCGTGTATCGCTGATGATGAGCCTAGGAGGAAAAACACGGGCTAGTGATATTCGTGCTAGAGCCTCTAGCGAGACTATGTGAAAAGTAAGCCCTGGGGTGGAGCTCCCTTTGTACCCAAATTCAGAATTCTCACAAATTTTTTCTTTGGGTCGGCTCCCACTCGGCGGATACGTAGGGTTGGATGATTCTTTCCGAGCTTGTACCAACCTCGAAAAGAGCGGGGATTGTGTACAACCCCGTAGCCGTGCGAGTGGGACCCTCCCCAAATGTCAGCCTAGGGGCGTGTCACGGGCGACGAGTTGGTGTGACCCCGTTCGAAGACGTGCGGGTGCTCGGGCGTGCGCACGAAGGTTTCGTGTGCATAGGCATTATTATAACATATATATTATCTTGAATATATTATGTTATATATATATTATATTATATAATATATTTTATATATTATATATTATACATATTATATATTATATATATATTAGAGATAGAATAGGAAAATAAGAAAAAGAAGATAAGAGGGGGGGGGGGGAAGGAGAGCAGGTCACGGGGGAGGGGAATAAAAAGAAGCAGCAACATCCTCCCTCCCCCCAGACCTAGGGCCGGCCAAGATTGGCGCCGCCCCCTCCCCTCTCCTCAAGCTCCGGCCGCCTGCAGCAAGCCCCGACGCCGCCCCCCCCCCCCCCTTTCCCCTCTCTCGGCCTGGAGCAAGCCCCCGACCCCGGCCCCCTCTTCTCTCCAAGCCGACCCGAGCCCCAGTCTCCCGTCGGCCAGCCGCCCCCTTCCTCATCGCCGGCAAAAGGGGAGGCCGAGCCTCCCTCCTCCCCTCTCCCTCTCTCCGTCTAGGCTGCCGCAAGGAGGGGCACGGCCGCCTCCTCCACCTCTTGTCCAGGCCGCCGTCGCCGGCAAAGAAGAAGCCGGCTACTCCTCTCCGCCCTCTATATCTCTGTACAGGCTGCCATCGCCACAAGGAGGAGTGCGGTCCAGCCCCTTCTATTTTTCTATCTAGGTCGCCGCTATAAGGAGGAGCCCGAGCCGCCTCTCCCACCTTCTGTCTAGGCCGCTGCAAGGAGGAGCGCAGCCCGTGCGTGTACAACCGCCACAGTCGCTGCGCATCGAGGCTCATGCAAGGCTCGGCCTGGAGCTAGGGCACGGCTTGGAGCAGGGTTCGGCCACCTGGAGAGGAGATCGGCCGCCGCCTTCAGCAAGAACAGCCCGGAGCTCCTCTCCCAGCCCCGCCGCCAAGCACGCGACAAGGGTAACGATGTTTCTACCTGGGCAGGTGAAGCCCTTATTTTTCATATTTGCATGGAAGCACCTCTCCACCGACGAGTGGGGGAAGGATGCTCTCCGACGGGTTGACGTGTACGTCCCCGCAGTTAATTGCATTAGCACCCGGAAGCGTGAGTACGGGTTTAGGCATGCTGTGTGAAGCCCATTCGGACGTGTGAGCCGAATTGGTGATGTTCTGTGTGAAGCCCATCCGGACGTGTGAGCCGGATTGGTGATGTTCTGGGGTTCCCGGAGAAGACTCCGAGAAAGTTGTCTATTAGCCGCTTGCAGGGAATGCGCACCATAGCCCTAATAAAGGGGGTGCGCGCATTATGTTTGGTCCGCTTATGTTAGCCGACCGATGCCTAGTTGGCCGCCGCTCGTCGAGACGTCGACGTACAGGTGTTGCAGTACCAAGCGGGGAATAGCGGGCTTAAGCCCAAGCTTGTGCCGGCCCTTGAAGGCCTAGTTTTGTCTATATTGCCGGCCTGCGTGCTGAGTATGGAATTTATATTCCTGTAATTATTTATACGCCTGTGATGCCCTGTGAATTCTTTTATCTTGTTCATCTTAGGCGGGCGGTATGTTCGCGAACCGCTCGCCCCGTGGGAGCCCCGAGGTTTAGTTGCCGGGAAGCCCCTGATGGCCCGTTGATAGCCTTTCAGAACAACGTAGTTACGTTATTAGCGGCCCAATTGGGGCTGCGTGGAGTAGGGCTGCTGGGCGGTATAACGCCATTAAAAAGGCGGGCGGGGAACAGTTTTTATAGACCCAGGGAGACACCTCTAGTTCAGGAGTGGATCTTGAGATCCTCCTTAGATGTTCCGGCGGCCAAGAGAGCCCGCCGAAGGTGTCTTAGCTCAGCCCCTGGTGTGGGAGGGGAAGAGTTCGATAGTCTTCCGGGTATGCGGTGGGACCTCCACGCTGAGGCCCTTGGTCTGTCCCTTGTGTTCCTAGCCTTGAGCCTAGATTGTTCACTTGAGTGTAGTAGGTGTGCGGCCACCCCTTCCCCAAGGGTCGAACTCCACAAGAGACCGGTTTTCCGGTTTCAACATTGGGTACTTTATTCTTTAATGTGCTAAATGTGATATACAGTCAAAAATACAAATAGTGCCCAATTATTGATTGGAAAATTATGAAATTTGATTAGTGGGTGTATCAAATTTTGATAGTCACCTAGTAATTTTCTCTAGAATTTTAGATGGATAAAAATAGTACCTCCTTCATTAAGTTATGAAAATTAGTATCTTACTTTAAAATAAATTTAGAGTTCAAATGATGGAGAAAAATTATGGTACTTGGTTTATGATGGTTTTAGGTCACTATATAGCTTATATAATTTTCTTGGGATTTTTGGATAAATATTTACAGTACTTCCTTCATGATATAGTAAAAGTGGCCTAAAATGATAAATTAGGAAATATAGGCATAAACATCTCTGAAATTACTCAAAACATGGAATTGCTGTTTAAATGTCTCATATGATTTTTACTGACTTTATGATGATTTATTATTGACTAATTAGTGCACTTCATGTTCATACAAGGGCAGTCGGGATCCTAGAATAAATAAATTAAATGCCAAATGAAATAGGAAAATTATTAATTTCTGGATTTAGACTATTTAGGTCATGGTAGACCTCCAGTAAATATTATATGGGATTTGGAATACAGTTGGGAGTACCACCCCTTGTATACCTCATAAAGATTAGGACGGTCTGCGTTTAGTAAAACTGCAGAAGCGGAGCTAGAGTGGGTAATGAACTTGGAGATGGAGTTTTGATAGTTTGCTGGTTTGGACAGGATGAGTTAAATCAAGTTCATTAATTGGAAGCCAGGATGGATAGGGTGTGAGATTGACTAGCGATAGGTAGTGTTCGGGTTCGACGGAGGACCGTCCTCCCCGAGAAGAGGAAGAGTCAAGCCACCCTAGGAATAACCCACTGTAATGCGAGAAGGGAATGGGTTAAGGGAACCAATCAAGTATAATAAGTGCCTTGGAAAGGGAGTTTTGGGATTCACCCCATCATAGCTCCTAGTACCGCTGCGAGCCCTTCACCGGGTAACCCTCGGGAAGTCCAAGGTTAACCTTAAATCTTAGGAATAAAATGATCAAGAGTAATCCTAATAATAGTTGTACCTCACACCTACACTTGTACACATAGGAAGAAAAATTGGCTGGAATGGGTAGAGTAGGTCCATAGTCTAAGGGCCTACTAGTAATGACTATGGTTTGGTTGGTAATTGGGAAGTCCAGGGAGCGGGATGCTCGGGGACATGGTATAGGCTTAGTAGCCTAAGGAGCTGGAGGCTCGGTAATATGAGAACTTGTACAAATATATTTGTCATGGTTGCATGTGCATATAAGTGGTGGGTCAACGGTACTAGGCGATCGATCACACCGACAGCGGTACGTTGACTCGGCGAAAAGCCTGGTGGGTACAACCAGCATTAATACGCGGATACTCTAGGTTGTGTTCTTCTAGGGGCGTATGGAAGGGCTAGGCCTGGTAGTGTGGTTACCCGCCTAGGAGTGGGGGGGCCCGACTCACTGTCTCCGTTTGCCACAGCGGAGGTTCCTGGGGGTGAAGCTAGCCTCCCGAACAGAGGGAACTAAAGGTCTGTGTGCATAGAGTCGTGTGGGTGTGTTGCACTTGCTTGTGCATTTCATAGCATAATTGTGTGTCATAGCATAAACATGCCACCTAACGTATAAAATGGTATGGGACGTTTTATACGATAGGCCCTGCAAAACGATCCCTTGGTCTATAGGGGTAATCCCTATAAATCAATGGTTATAATTCTAGTGCTTTTACTTTTTGCTACTCCCTGCTGTTTGACAACCGACACCCCAACGTATAAGTGGAATGTGACACTCTATACGATGGGAGCCCTGTAAAAGATCCCTCGGCTTATGCGCTTCCATGCATAAGTTAAGGTTACATTTCTTACTTTCTGTTTCTATCTTATTTACTATAGAATTGCTAGAATAGGTCCGCTGACACCTGTTTATTTGATTTAATCTCCACCTTCATGTCCTTCCCTTTCTTCATCTCCGCTCGGTACCTAGGAGCCATGGGGGAAGGGGTAGGGGATGATAGGGCTTAGTCTTTATGACTAACGGTTTTCGAACCACAACATTTTAGGTGTACCATATGGAAGGGTCACGACTATTGCAGTTCCTGACAGAGTTGGCCCCATGACCGTGTTACCATTTTCACCAGCCGGGACATACACGGGTCAAATGCCCCTTGATGGGTGGGACACCACCAGCTCAGCAGCCAGGAGGCCGAAGACGTAGACGCAGACGTGGATCGCGAGGCGGCGACGACAGGCCGAAAAGGAAGAAGCACCCAGAGATGCAGTACCAGCAGGGTACAGAGTCGGTGGAGTTGGGCCAGTCCAGCTTGGGTGCTCTCGGTTCAGTGACAGTTACGGTGACGCTTAGTTTTAGTTTTGCTTCCGCGAGTGACTTGTAGTGAGGATTACATGTACTGGGCACAAGCCCCTTTCTATACTCTGATTATTATTATTACTGTGGACTCTCCCTTCGTGGAGATTTATTCATTTACATGTGGTTATTGTGGACTTGCTTTTACTTATTATGCTACTATTCTGCGATCGAAAAGGGCCGGCAGAATTGGCATTTTGTAGTGGCGACCTTCCCGTGAGTCGGTGCCACCGCAAAGCGGCAATTCTGGGCTAAGACCCCGGTGGTTGAAAAGAAAAAAAAAGGGGTCTTACATGGGCTTGGTTCTCGGTGCACATCCACCCGATACTCCTTCTGAGCTGTAGTACACAGGGAGATCCGATGTTGTGTTCTTAGCATTGAGGGGTATGAAGACCTAGGCTTGGTAGTGTGGATGCCCTCCTAGTAGTGGAAAGGCCATTTCACTATCACAGTCTGGCCACGACAGATGATGCCAAAGAGGTTAGCTACCTGCTCAAAAAGTGGGAAATACAAGTCTGTGTCGACATAGCAGTTTGCATATATGTGAGCATGGGTGAGTCATCGCATTGCATTCATAAGATTGCATTGCATTACAAACACAAGATCCTTATCATATAAGTTTGTATGAGCACTCTTATATGATGAGTTACTTTATTGTTAAGCCAACCCTTAACTTATAAGTATGTTTGGGCATTCTTATAAGTTAAGTTACTTTCTTGCTGTAAATTTATACACTTGATGGAGGTATATTACATGTGTAGAATATCTAGAGTAGAATGTTTATAATGAAGTCATATAATACTACTATTACTACTCTTGACCTGTGAGATATACTACCTGCTTGTTATTACGTCTTATATATATATATATATTGTACCTTCTTCTTTCCCGCGCTCGGTGCCTAAGATCCACCAGGGTGAGAGGATGTTATAGGCAAATAGCCTTTATGACTAATGGTTGCTTTGACTACCATTTTAGCAGGACATCCAACGGATGGAGCCGCATCAACAGTAGGTTTTGCAGGAAGGCAGCCAGGCCAGGGTGAAAGGGCCTGATGTGACGTTACCTTCAGTGTCGTTAGTTATAGATGTGAGTTTTGAGAGTCTCATGATGCATCCCTTTGGTCAGATTTTTATGTACTCTGATATTATAGAAGCTGATTTTGCTTCTTATTTTTCATGTACTAGTTGGACTTTTATACTTGTGTGGATTTTGACTTCTGTTTATATTCTTTATGTTTGGTTGACATTGATGATATTGGTTTTTGGCGGCATGATATGCTTCTTGTGGTACAGGTCGAACCGTTTGTTGACGCTACCGCAAGGTAGCTATTCTTGGTATAAGACACCCCTCGGCCGTGTCTTATGTTCTGGGAGGGGGGTCGTTTAAATGGTATCAGCTTGCAATGAACCTCGACTAAAGAAGTCATCGAATAATTGTGCCACCCCAACTTGATTGGTTAGTTTGGGGTCAAACTGACATAGAAGAAGCAGTGGTGTGCCCATTAGTAATTCATATTAATTATGTACAGTTGTTAACCATTAATTAACCAACCTGAATTTATGTTTGTACGCTTCCGTGTATATCCCGACACATGTAGAGCCAATAGTCGGCACTCCATCCCCTTCCTCTCTACCCAGTTCCAGTAGTCAGAGTTGGGAAAGGCGCTTATGGAAATTCTGGACGATTTCAGGTCTCAACAGGCCCTGGTGCCGAAATAAGCCCCAGGCTCCAACTGATTGAGCACCTTTCTAGCCCTTTCCCCGTCTGTTTATCTTAGGACGGAGTTGGCAGTCCATAATGAAGAATGGCTCGACACTATTCAAGAGTTATTGACTAGAATCTTATGTCTAACAAATAAGGTTGTGACCTTAGCATTGCGAGTCTTGGAAATACATGTGAAGATCTTGTTGAAGTCCCTCGTGGGTTACACTTTCCTATGCCGTGTGTACACAGAGATCAGTTGGAATGAGTTTTTTTGGAGCTTTCTTGGAGAAGTTCAATCCCTCCACCGCTCGAGATGAGCTTGAAGAATGATTCCTGCAGTTGAAGCAAGGATCTAAGTGTAACACCCCTACACGTTACGTGCAACATAGTAGAAGGTCCGGCCGGGGCCCCACACCATGTCTCACAAACAGGCGGAGACGTTACTAAGTAATACCAAGTACGCATCCTATCACAGAGCATTCTAGCGGAAGTTTAAAGGGTTGCAAGAATGAACTCAAACATCAACACAGAAGTCCACAACTAAACCAAACATGCAATAATATAAAACCACAAGTACGGCCTTATGGACTCTTACAAGTGTTTCTCTTTATACAAGAAGGTATCTTCCATACATCGGCACGCAGGCCGGCCATACATGAGTTCTTACACAAAGTACAAAACTAGCCTTTGAGGGCTAGCACTTAGCAGCAGTAGCTTAGGGTCTTCCACCCTCATCCCTGCTTGGCCCTTCTTGACCTGCACGCAAAAGTGTTGGTACCCTAGTTTGGATTTGAGTTTAGTCTTCTCTTTTAGCCTCTTGACCCAAGATTTATCAATGGTCAAAGGTTAGTTGTTTAGTTGTAGAGTTGTCACTTATCAAGATGAAAATTTGGTTAAGTTGTTTTTGGTTCGACTATGGTCTAACGCCGCTCGACTATCATCGATCAACTGTTCGACGATCGTCTATCAGTTAGTCGACTATCGTCGGTCAGCAGATCGTCTATCTCTGAGTTAGTTCAACTCTTGTTAGCTCGACGTTCTGTGGAATCTGCCTCGTCGATCGTCGAACCCCGCTCGACTTCTTTTGACCAGACAGATTTCTTGATAGTTCAACTATCTGCTTGGATAGTTCAACTATCTGATAGTTCGAATATCCTCTTGATAGGTCGACTATCTGTTGTGTTTGATAGTTCGACTATCTGTTTGATAGGTTGACTATCTGTTTTTCTTGATAGTTCGACTATCTGCTTGGATAGTTCAACTATTTGATAGCTCGACTATCTGTTTGATAGGTCGACTATCTGTCTTCTTTGATAGTTCGATTATCTGCTTGATAGCTCGACTATCTGTTTTGCTTGATAGCTCGACTATCTGTCTTGATAGGTCGACTATCTGATAGCTCGACTATCTGCTCTGATAGGTCGACTATCTGCTGTGGTAGTTTGACAATCCTCTTTGATAGTTCGACTATCTGTGTCGTTCGACTATCTGTTCTGATAGGTTGACGATCTCTGTGCTTCGGGTGACGATCTTCTAGGGTCGTTCGACGTTCTTCTGTCTGTCTTTAGTAATTTTGTACTCCTTCTATTCTATGATTTAATTCCTATTTATTTAGCTCATTTTATTAAAAGATTATTTCATTGATTTTGTGCATACATCTCAAGGCAATCTTTGCCCCATCCTTTGTGCATAAGTCATGCTTTATTTGACAAAGTTCTTTGTCCTATTAGTTGAAATATCTTTTTGCTTTATCTGCCATGCTGTCCTTTACAGCCGTTAGACTCAGAAAGTCTTCCTTGTCCGTAAAGAGTTTAGTCTGATGTGACTTTCTTTAGTGCTTCTGTTATCAGATTGGATATGCAGCTTCTTAGAAAGCTTTATCCCCTTATAGCATGTCTGTCTGCAGGATATGTTTTTGCTTTATGCTTTTTGCAACCCAGATTGCAGATATCAGAAGAAGACAAAATTCAAACCAAGTTTAGAGCCGTTGCAAAGGCCCATATATAAAGAGCTTTTTTTGAATGAAGAAAAGATGTACAATAACAAGAGACACAAGATATACAGATTAAAAGCAAGAAGAGACACAACATTCAGTCATCGATTCATTCAACTGAGAAGATCATCCCTCTTCAACATTCTTCTTCAATCCTGAGTCCATCCTGCTTACAAGAACATTTACTCAGTGCCTCGAAGAAGAAGAAGAAGAAAGGAAGCTGATTAAAGAAGAACAACTCATTACAAATCAAGAGTCTTCTTCAAGCTTCTCCTTCAGAACTCCAAGACAGTTCTTTGTCTAAAGCTCAGAAGAGTTCCTGAACCCTGAAGCAAGACTCCTTCCTGGATATTCTCTAAGCTAGGGGGAGCCTTGATTCTTTAGAGCTTTCTAGCACTATGCAATCCACTGGCTTCTCTAATCTATTTTAACAATAGAGAAGAAACTTTAACTCTCTCAACCTCCTGTATAAAGGGTTATTACTCCCTTCAAAAGTGAACCTTGGTGGCAGGGCACCTGATCAAAAACCTGTGTTGGATTTTGAGCTCCTGATCAAAAGCTCAAAGGGTCTACTTGATCTACCTGAAGCAGATCAGTTGGTGGCAGGGCACCTGAACAAAAACCTGTAGTGGATTCCTACCAGGGTGGTAGAAGAGTGGACATACCTATTTAGAGGGAACCACTATAAACTTCTTGTGTTGTCTGTGTTGCTTTATTTAATTTTTTGCACTGTGGCTGTGAGTAGAAATAACTAGGATTGCTAGTTGCTGTGATAGGACCAAAGCTCAACTGTAATTATAGTTAGCTTTATCTAGTGCACTTCACTTTGTGTTAGGCTCTAGGGTTTCAAATATCTATAAACTCATTCCGCAAATTAACTCTAAGGGAGTTGAGTAAGGTGTCATAATATTTTTTGAATACTCTATTAACCCCCCCCCCCTCTAGAGTTGTATCTATCCTCACTTTTAATTGGTATCAGAGGGAGGTTGACTGACTGTACAGGCTAACACCTAAGTCACAAGATCCTGATAGATATCAAGCTTATAGATATTCACTTCATGGCCCAGTCCAAGGATTAATCTAGCACCAGACCTCTAGCTTGCAACTTAGCTAAGTTTAGCACCTAGAAGGCAAGAATAAAATTATATATGAACTCTATTGATGAAGACATTTTCTCTTCTATTTTGACAGGACCTCCAACACCTCAACTGCAGCCACTACTACAACATCTACAAATCTAAGTGCAGTGCCTCCTCCAGATTATAATGATGCCTACAAGAAGGCAAAGATAGCCGATGCCAAAGCTATGAACATTCTTGCTCAGACTATGTCTGATGAAATCTTCTAGAAAGTGGCTGATTGCACCTTTGCAAAAGCCATGTGGGACTCACTGAACTAGATTGTTGCTGGTTCAGCTGATGAAAGGAAGGATAGAAGGCCCAACCTTATATCCTAGTATGAAAACTTCAAGAAGACTGAAGCTGAATCAGTTGAAACCATGTACACCAGGCTCAGCTCAATCATCAATGAGCTGAGAACTCTTGATAAGGAGATTACATTGACAGAGGTCAATGATAAGATACTGATGTGCTTCCCCAGCACATGGGATCTTCGAATCTGGCCTATCAAGGAGGCTAGAAGTACAAATGAAATCTCAACTGAAGCTCTCATTGGCAAGCTCAAGTCTTTTGAGCAAGTGCTGAAGACCAGGGAAGCTGAGGCTGAAGCAAAGACTCCAACTCCAGCAAGAAAAGAGCAAACTCTTGCTCTCAAAGCTGCTGATGCTTCTGAAGGAAGTCAATCCAATTAGGAGTTGATGGCACTCTTTGCCAAAAGGTTTCTCAAGATGGGAAGAAAAGACTTCAGAAAGAAATCTTCAAGATATGAAGATAAACCAAGGTATGACAGATCTCTTGCTAAAGAAATTATTTGTTATGGTTGCAGGAAACCTGGACACATTCTACCAGAGTGTCCAGAGGAAAAGAGCAAAGAAAAGAGAAAGGAAAAAGAACATCACAAGAAACACTCCAAGTCCTCCTCCTACAAAAATAAGAAGAAGGAGAAAGGATTTGCTGCTGAGACCTGGAGTGATTCAGATGAGGAATCTTCCTCCTCAAGCTCCAGTGAGGATGAGGAAGAGAAGAAGGCAAAGGAAATTTGCCTTACGACAATTGATGCCTGCAGCAATCACTCAACTGCAGAGAGTTCTGATGATGATAAAGAAATGCCTACAGAAGATCAGGTATTATCTTCATATGATTTTTCTTCTTCTGAATTTAAATCTGAATTTAAATCCCTTTGCTTAGATCTAATTAGTTCAGAAAAGGAAATTAAGGAACTTAGAAATAAGTTAGCTGAATCAAGATCTATTTTCATTGAAAATGTTATGTTAGAAGCAGAACTCACTAAGTTTAGTGAAGAAATAAAGTTTCTTAAAAATGAACTAGCAAAGTCCAAGAGATTAGAAGAATCCTTAAATGGTAGAATCCTTAAGCTGCTAGAAACCACTAGCATGACAAACACTAGGTCAGGCAATAATAAGCTAGGCTTAGGAGCCTCATCAAGTGAACCCCCATTGGTTCTTAAAAATCATCTTTCAACTCCAGTGAACTTTATTTCAGCTGATGGAATAAAGAACATTGAGCAAGTAAAACAAGTTAATCAAGCCTTAAATAAAGCTAAGAGAGAAAAGAGAAAGCAAAAAATTTAAGGAGCTACAAAAAGCGTCGAATGCTGCTCGACGATCGAAGGCTCAATGGTCGAACGAAGCTCGACAATCTGAGTATCCATCGTCGAATGCTGATCTACGATTTCAATTTGATTTTCAAAATTACAACCAGAACCTTAGAAACCCTAATATAAATAGAAACCCTAGGTTTGTGGACCCATTAACTGCATGGAGCATCCCACCTAGGATATCTTACCCTTTAGGATATAAACCTCAACAAGCTTATTCTTTTATTTCAAGTTTTCACTATGTGAAGAATAATGGACCCAAGGTTACCTGGGTCTATAATGTCTAATTGTCTATTCTGCAGGTGAAGACCTATCCATATACTAAAGACAAATGGTATTTGGATAGTGGCTGTTCCAAACACATGATAGGAAACAAAGAAAATCTGTCAAGATTCAAGGCCAAGCTTGGACCAAAGGTGATCTTTGGGGATTCTAGCTGTGGTCAAACTGAAGGATATGGTAGGATTACCATTGGAGCAATAACATTCAAAAGGGTTGCATATGTAACTGGACTGAAGCACAACCTTATCTCAGTAAGTCAGTTATGTGATGCAGGATATCAGGTATCTTTCACTAACACTCTCTGTAATATTACTTTAAATAGTAATGTTGTGTTAGTAGGCATTAGACAAGGTAATATTTATTTAGTAGATTTTAATTCAACCCATTCTGAAATCTTCTTATTTAATGAAGTATCAAATAACAACACCTTATGGCATAGGAGGCTTAGCCATGTTAACGTCAAGAATATATCTAGGTTATCTAAATACAACCTTGTTAGAGGTTTACCTTCTTTCCCCTACAAGAAGGAGAGCCTATGCAAGGCTTGTCAATTAGGCAAGCAAACTAAAAACTCCTTTAAATCTATAAATAAAAGTGATTCACCTAGAATCCTGTATTTATTACATTTGGACCTTTTTGGCCCAATAAATATACAGAGTCTAGGAGGGAAGTATTTCACTTTAGTAATTGTAGACGACTTCTCTAGGCTCACTTGGGTGTTCTTCTTGAGAACTAAGGCTAATAACTTAAAATTTCTTACAGATTTTCTACTTTTTGTGCAGACTGAGTATTCTACTCATGTTGCCTTGATCAGAAGTGATCATGGTACTGAGTTTGATTCTATTCTTATGCAAGAATTCTGTGAGAAAGAAGATATCAAACATAGCTTCTCTGCTCCTAGAACTCCCCAACAAAATGGGGTAGTGGAAAGGAAGAATAGAACCCTTATTGAAGCTGCTGGTACATTATTGGCAGATGCTAACATGCCTCTTTCTTATTGGGCAGAAGCTGTTAGCACAGCTAATTATGTCTTGAATAGAAGTCTTATACACAAGCTTAAGAGTAAAACTCCTTATGAGTTGCTTAAAGGAAAGAAACATAAAATTAATTATTTTAGAGTATTTGGTTGTGTAGTATACATTCATAACAATAACAAAGAATACCTTAGAAAGTTTGAAGCAAAAGCTTCAATGGGAATTTTTCTTGGATATTCCCAAGTAAGCTAAGCTTATATGGTATTTAATAAATCAACTTCTAAAATTGAGGAATCTGTACATATTTCTTTTGATGAATCTCAGATGTTTTATAAGGAGAAGGAAACTTCCCCTTCCTCAAGTTCATTGTAGGTACCAGAATCTAATAAAGATGTCACTCAAGAGATTCTCCATCAATCAACTCTTCATATCACTGATTCAGACAGTGATGAAGACTTTGCAGAAGCAGTTGCTGTACCACCAACAGTTGATCCAATTCAACCTGTGGTATTAATCCCAACTGTTGCTGAAGATCACATCCCACCTGCTGATCTTGTCACACTTAGAGATCATCCTACATCTCAAGTGATTGGAGACATATCAGCTGGTGTACAAACAAGACATCAGTTAAGACAGGATGTGCTGCATGCTTGTTTCCTTTCACAGGTTGAGCCCCTCACCATAAAATATGCTGAGCTAGATCCCCACTGGATCATTGCTATGCAAGAGGAACTCAATTAGTTTGAAAGATGTAAAGTATGGACTTCGGTTCCAAGACCAAAAGGCCAACTGATCATAGGAACCAAGTGGGTGTTTAGAAACAAGTTGGATGCAAATGGAATTATTTTAAGGAACAAAGCTAGGCTTATAGCTCAGGGCTACATACAGGAGAAAGGTATAGATTATGACCAAACCTTTGCTCCTGTTGCAAGGCTAGAGGCAATAAGGATCTTTCTAGCCTATGCAGCCTATATGAAGTTTAAGGTCTTTCAGATGGATGTCAAGAGTGCCTTCCTAAATGGTGAGCTAAAGGAAGAGGTATTTGTTGAACAACCTCCTGGGTTTTTTTCTTCAACTCAGCCCTCATTTGTGTACAAGTTGCAAAAAGCTCTTTATGGACTTAAACAAGCACCCAGAGCCTGGTATGAGACTCTAGCTAGTTTCCTGTTAGAGCACAACTTTGTTAAGGGAGTAGTTGATAGAACCCTTTTGTTAAGCACCATAAGGACACAATCCTGTTAGTTCAAGTGTATGTAGATGATATTATTTTTGGTTCCAATGATCCCAAACTGTGCAAAAAGTTCTCTGACTTGATGCATTCTAAGTTTGAGATGAGTAGTATGGGTGAGCTGTCTTACTTTCTTGGTCTCCAAGTAAAGCAAGATGCTGATGGCATCTTCATCTCCCAATCCAAATATGCCAAGGAATTGGTAAAGAAGTTTGGGATGGCTGATGCTTCAGCAATGCATACACCTATGGCTACTAATGTAGTTATAGATTTTGATGATCAGGGCAAGCAAGTTGATCAGAAAAACTATAGGGCCATTGTTGGTTCCCTATTATATTTAACTGCAAGTAGACCAGATATAATGTTTGCTACATGCCTATGTGCTAGATTCCAGGTCAACCCCAAGGAATCTCATTTGATTCTTCTCAAGAAATTTTGGGATACCTGAAGGGATGTCTAAATCTAGGACTATGGTACCCAGCAGAATCAGAATTTGAGTTAATTGGATACTCTGATTCTGACTATGCTAGTTGTAGACTTTATAGGAAAAGTACCTCAGGAACTTGTCAGTTCCTGGGAGAGAGATTGGTCTCTTGGTTCTGTAAGAAGCAGGCTTCTATCTCAACTTCAACTGCAGAGGCTGAATATATAGCAGTTGCTAGTTGTTGTTCACAGATCCTGTGGATTCAAAACCAGCTTTTGGATTATGGGTACACACACAAGAACACAAAAATCATGTGTGACAGTACCAGTGCTATCTCTCCATTGCACAAAATCCCGTGTACCACTCTAGAACCAAGCACATTGAGATTAGACACCATTTCCTGAGAGATTGTGTGGAAAAGAACAAGATCAGCCTTGAGTTCATATCCATTGACCTTCAGAGAGGTGATATTTTCACCAAGCCCTTAGATGAACAGAAGCATAAGTTCTTTTTGGTTCAACTAGGCATGATTAATGGAAAAGACTAAGTGTGACGTCTACCTTTGTTGAAATCTGTTTGAAGATCGTCGAACGATGTTCAACGATGGTCGAACAGGTTGAGACTATCGTCGACCTACGGGCGATGACAGCTTATTTGTTTGTGAAGAAAGAAATAGTCGAACGATTGATCGACTACTCTGCTTCAGGAAACGATCGTCAAACGACCGTTCGACTATCGTCTCTAGTATCTGTTTAAATAGATCGACGATTGCTATTTTAATATAAAATCGATGGTCGACCTAGGTTAAGAGATCGTTCTTTTTATCGTCGACGGAGATCGTCTTTTAGTATTCCGTCTTTCTGCTTGAGCCCAGCCTCGCGCTCTTTTCCATTTCGCTTTCGTCGTCTCTCTCATCTTCTCCAACCCTATCAATGGCGATTGCTCCAGCCCTTCTGTCAGTGATGAAGTTCGACGCTGGCTTCAACGTAGATTTTGACTCTTTCAGCGCATGTGATTCTGAGATAGTAGAAATCCTCTAGTTCTACAAGGAACAAGGAATGGAAAGGCTTATGTCCACAAGGATCAAGATAAACATCCAAGAGATTAAAGAGTGGGCCTTCACTTCGTCTTCCAATGACGAATCTATGACTGGAACGATTGGCGATGAAGAGGTAATTCTGACTCCCTCCGTTTTAACTGATATTTTTGGATTACTGAATGGTGAAGAAGAATATGAACAAGATACTCCAGAGTTTGGGAGGATGTTGATTGAATTAGGACATGCAGAAGGCATTCCTTCTAAGCTGCTAAAGGTTAATTTTTCGTTGAGGATAAAGTTCTTGGTTGAACTAGTCGGAAAAGTGCTTCAGGGCAAGCACTCTGCTCATGATAACATAACCAGGCAACAGTTTGCCCTGATGTGTGTAATAGTAAACAAGAAACAGATAAATTGGGCAGGAGTTATGTTTGATTTGATAAGAAAGAAGAATAGCAAGAAGGAAGTCACCCTGGGTAGGGTACTTGGGATATTTCTAAGAGAGAAATACCCCCAGCTGTTGGTTACAGTCTCTACATCCATCAATGCCAGCAAGAAGATGGATCCAACATTGTTTGTTAAGTGGAAAAGGAGTTTTCAGAAGCCTTCTCTAGCAGGGGTAGCTCCAGTTGTGTCTGAAAGCACAAGGACTATTTCAGTCACTCCCCACCTACCTGAAGTAGGCTCATCCATTCTCTCCATTCCATCCACTTCATCTGCAGTTCCATCCACTTCTTCTGCATTTCCATCAACTTCTACTGAAGTGCCATCCACATCTGCACTACCATCTACTCAAATTGAAGTTCCATCTACCTCAATTGAAGTACAATCTTGTGCCTCTCTTCTTCTTGAGTCCTCCACAATTCTCCATGCATCATCACCAGCATCTCCTCTCCCTTCTCATCTTGCTAGGATTTCTCCTCCTAGTTTTGATTTATTGGTTTCCGAGTTATCCACTCCTCCTTAGTCACCAATTCCTCATTCAGATCATATTGATCTTCTTGTATCCACCCATCAATCACCCGTTCACTCTCTATCTCATCAGGAGAACACCATTCCTGATGATCATCCATCTACTGTGATTCCCCCTCCATCATTTGAAATAACCCCAGCCTTCATTTCAAGCATATTGGAGTTAATTACTCCTTCAATCAAAACCATGATTGAAGAAGCAATTGCCCCCCTCGTCTCTTCCATTTCTTCCCTGACTGCCTCCATCCAAGCACTCTCAAAATCTGCTGAGCCCTCTTCATCTAGGGGCCTTGTTTCAGTATCCACTGAAATCAGGTAGGGGGAGATGTTTCATGAAGATGCCTCTGAACTGCCCCTGGCCTCTCCTCCAACAGAAATTACTCAAGCAGAGATAGAAACTATTCCTAAAGAGATAGATGTCCCAGCTCTAGATCCCATGGCATCTGATGTTATATTGCATACGGAATTTGCTGTTAAAGTATGCCTCGAAGAAGCCTCCACTCCCTTAGTTGCCCTTTTCCTAAAAGGAGTCATTACCTCCTTTCTAGATTACTTATGGGAGTTAGGAAATTCTAAGGAAAATCCTGAAGGTAATTCATTTACTCATTTTCTTGACATGATAACTAACATGCTAGTCTATGAATACCTAGAAGGGATGTTTAAATTTCATTTAGCAAATCTGTGTTCCTGATACTACAGATATAGTGGAAGATGTTCTAGCTATCAAAGAACCTGTTCAACAACCTGCTCAAGAACTAGTGCAAGAATCTGCTAATCAAGAGCCTGTACCCTCTCCTCCAGCTCAGGTAGCGGTGAATGATGAACTGATCCTCATGACCGTTATAGCTGAGATAGAGAAAGTTTCAAATATTCAAGAAGAACAGTCTACAGTCTGGGATGACACCCCAGGACTGGATCTAGATACTCTTCTGGCACAGGATGCCTTGGAAGAAGGGATAGAGAAAGCTCCTTTAAAAGATAGAGAAAAAGCTGTGCAAGAAGTTGTTGATCCTTATGATCATCATCCATAATCTAATTCTGAGGATGAGGATGACTCTGATGACTCAGAAGAATCTAAGAAAAAGAAATCTGCTAAAATAAAAAGGAAAGCTGTTGCTCCTCCTCCACCTAACCCTGACCATGACATTCCTAATTACATCTTGAGAGGAATAGATCCCAAGTCCAAGGAATATAAGCATTGGATGAGATTCTCAAAGAATCAGCAAAAGCAAAGGAAGAAATCTAAAAGATATGATAGTCCAACACCTAAGTGGACCCCTAGAGGTCCTCCTCCTCCACCTCCCAGTGTAGGAGCTTCCGGTAATACATCTGCAAATCCTTCAGCCCCTTCTGTCAGATATACTCAATCTCAATCTCATCAAAGGAAAAGCAATCCAGGATTTCAAAGCAGATCCCAATCTGGATATAAAAAGCAAGATGCTGATACAAGAGAATAAGTAAAGGAGGTAGTTTATCAGAAACCAACTTTTTCTCCTCCTCCTTCTCCCAAGAGAAGAGCTTCACCTTCCAAAGAAATCAAAAGCATATCTTCTTCAAAGCCAGCTCTAGCAAAGGAAACTGACTCAAAATGTAAAATGATTATTTTCTCCTAAAAATCAAATAAGAAATATGCTGAGTTTGCTCCTCCTTCTTCATTAATTATTCAAGAAAATAGAGAGCCAGCTGCTAGCTTGTTAAAACTTTCTAATAAATTTAAAGCTGTAAAATCTTTAGATCCAACTTGTGAAAATGAATATGAAAGTCAAGAGCTCAGTCCTGATTTCAGGATGGCTAGATTTCATGAACAAGTTGGATCATCCCAAATCAGAAAAGCCAAAGCAGAAGGAAAAGATATTACAGGATTAATGACTATGTCTAAATTCAGAAAGATGGAGCTAGATAAATTTTAGGTTAGACCTGTGGTCTTTGATCCTTCAAAATATATGGAAAAGCATCCTGAAGCAGTAGTTCCAAGAACAGAAGAATCTAGAATTATTGGAGAGCAAGATCTAAAGTTATCAAAGAAAGAATCTTTAGACCCTTTTAGAAAAATTTCTTTTCTTCCTGATTCCTCTATATCTAAACAAGATTCTGATGCTTCTTAAATTTCATTGATTGACAGTTATTTATTTATCTGTTTGATTGATGCTATCTGCTGCTTAGATATTTCCTTTCCTTTATTATTTTTATTTCCAGTAGTTTGTTTGTTTTGTTTTGTTTTGAGAGACTTAACTCAAATAGGGGGAGATTTTTGGTACCCTAGTTTGGATTTGAGTTTAGTCTTCTCTTTTAGTCTCTTGACCCAAGATTTATCTTTGGTCAAAGGTTAGTTGTCTAGTTGTAGAGTTGTCACTTATCTAGATGAAAATTTGGTTAAGTTGTTTTTGGTTCAACTATGGTCGAACGCCGCTCGACTATCGTCGATCAACTGTTCGACGATCGTATATCAGTTTGTCGACTATCGTCGGTCAACAGATCGTCTATCTCTGAGTTAGTTCAACTCTTGTTAGCTCGACGTTCTGTGGAATCTGCCTCATCGATCGTCGAACCCCGCTCGACTTCTTTTGACCAGATAGATTTATTGATAGTTCAACTATCTGCGTTGATAGTTCAACTATCTGATAGTTCGACTATCTGTTTGATAGGTCGACTATCTGTTGTGTTTGATAGTTCGACTATCTGTTTGATAGGTCGACTATCTGTTTTTCTTGATAGTTTGACTATCTTCTTGGATAGTTCAACTATCTGATAGCTCGACTATCTGTTTGATAGGTTGACTATCTGTCTTCTTTGATAGTTCGACTATCTGGTTGATAGGTCGACTATCTGTTTTGCTTGATAGCTCGACTATCTGTCTTGATAGGTCGACTATCTGATAGCTCGACTATCTGCTGTGATAGTTTGACTATCCTCTTTGATAGTTCGACTATCTGTGTTGTTCGACTATCTGTTCTGATAGGTCGACGATCTCTGTGCTTCGGTCGACGATCTTCTAGGGTCGTTCGACGTTCTTCTGTCTGTCTTCAGTAATTTTGTACTCCTTCTATTCTATGATTTAATTCCTGTTTATTTAGCTCATTTTATTAAAAGATTATTTCATTGATTTTGTGCATATATCTCAAGGCAATCTTTGCCCCATCCTTTGTGCATAAGTAATACTTTATTTGACAAAGTTCTTTGTCTTATTAGTTGAAATATCTTTTTGCTTTATCTGCATGCTATCCTTTATATTCGTTAGACTCAGAAAGTCTTCCTTGGTCGTAAAGAGTTTAGTCTGATGTGACTTTCTTTAGTACTCCTGTTATCAGATTAGATATGCAGCTTCTTAGAAAGCTTTATCCCCTTATAGCATGTCTGCCTGTAGGATATGTTTTTTGCTTTATGCTTTTTGCAGCCCAGATTGTAGATATCAGAAGAAGATAAAATTTAAACCAAGTATAGAGCCGTTGCAAAGGCCCATATATAAAGAGCTTATTTTGAAAAAAAAAATGTACAATAACAAGAGAAACAAGATATACAGATTAAAAGCAAGATGAGATAAAGCTTTCAGTCATTGATTCATTCAACTGAGAAGATCATCCCTCTTCAACATTCTTCTTCAATCCTGAGTCCATCCTGCTTACAGGAACATTTACTCAGTGCCTAGAAGAAGAAGAAGAAAGGAAGCTGATTAAAGAAGAACAACTCATTACAAATCAAGAGTCTTCTTCAAGCTTCTCCTTCAGAACTCCAAGACAGTTCTTTGTCTCAAGTTCAGAAGAGTTCCTGTACCCTTAAGCAAGACTCCTTCCTGGATATTCTCTAAGCCAGGGGGAGCCTTGATTCTTTAGAGCTTTCTAGCTCTATACAATCCACTAGCTTCTCTAATCTGTTTTAACAATAGAGAAGAAACTTTAACTCTCTCAACCTCCTATATAAAGGGTTATTACTCCCTTCAAAAGTGAACCTTGGTGGCAGGGCACCTGATCAAAAACCTGTGTTGGATTTTGAGCTCCTGATCAAAAGCTCAAAGGGTCTACTTGATCTACCTGAAGCAGATCAGTTGGTGGCAGGGCACCTGAACAAAAACCTGTAGTGGATTCCTACCAGGGTGGTAGAAGAGTGGACGTACCTATTTAGAGGGAACCACTATAAACTTCTTGTGTTGTCTTTGTTGCTTTATTTAATTTATTACACTGTAGCTGTGAGTAGAAATAACTAGGATTGCTAGTTGCTGTGATAGGACCAAAGCTCAACTGTAATTACAGTTAACTTTCTCTATTGCACTTCACTTGTGTTAGGCTCTAGGGTTTCAAATATCTATAAACTCATTCCGCAAATTAACTCTAAGGGAGTTGAGTAGGGTGTCATAATTTTTTTTGAATACTCTATTCACCCCCCCCCCCCTCTAGATTTGTATTTATCCTCACTTTCAAAAATATCCACCAAGCAGTGGCAAAAAAAGCAACGGTCAGCATTTGGCTGACTATTTATAACAACCCTGTCCCTGGCACGGGACAGCGGAATTCCTTCCCTGCATAGCACTTATATACAATCAAAAGAGTATGCCTTAGTACATCACACTTGTACGCCCGTACAAGTCATCATCCATCACAAATGTCGGCACGACGGCCCGACGTTCAGTGCTCTCAGGGCACATTATCGGTGTACCGGAAAACCAGGGTCCCACCACCGTTCAGAGGTTCCAGACATGATGGCAATTCGTGAGCATTCCAATCCTCCATGGCTCAAATAGCAAGAGCGATTCTCATTCTGTGATCCTAACAGGGCCTTAAGCACCCCACAGTTAGACAACCAGAACCCGGGTACAGATCAGCCTTTCCCGTAGCTCACATACGTCAGACATCGATCAGGACTGACACGGGTATAGCTTCACCTTGCCCGTTCTCCACACAGGCTTTTCCACAGTTGCAGCCCCACCGGCTCAAGATGTAGCATCACAACTACAAGGGTTGAGATCACACAGCATCAACCCCCCAAAAGTAGCACTCACAGCTACATGGGCTGAGATCACACAGCATCAACCCATCCACCGACTATCCTGCTACACCAAGCTGCAGGTGTCCACCAAGAACAGCACACGCATCACAATAATAAAGAGTCTTGCTCTGATATGCATACAATCATCACCAATCCAGACCAACCTGTCTAGATGGGCTTCACACAGCATGCCTACCCGTACTTCTCGCTTCCGGGACTACTCCAATAAGAATCAAGGGATAGAGTTCAACATCCCAAGAGAATTTGTTGCACACTAGGGTTCGAAGAAAATAAACGCAACTGAACTAGCAACCCAATGAGGCAAGTATACCTATCGAATTGTAGCTAGGGGACACAAGTGTCGTATTAAAATCCAGGAACTGTTGGCTATGCTTACTCACACGAACGCTATTATCTTATCGACGGAAAAATTAGGGCTTAGAGAATCTAATTGAGATTAAGGAAATAAAACTAATGATAGAAAGAGAGCTAATGCAATTAAGTAAAGTGCTATTAAGTAAAACGATTACGACAGAAGGTTGAAACTATGAAATCGAAATGCACTCGATCAAGAATCACCTCGGCTAAATACGATTAAGAAAATGCGATAAAAATCTAAACTTAATAGGATAAAGGTCCTTGACCGTGGAGGTTCCTAAAGCTTGAACACGCTTCTCTCAAAGTCGTGCCCAACTGAGTTTAGGAAGGTCCGACCGACTCTCGTCTAAATCGGAGGCCTAAAACTCACTTTACGCGGTGAACCCCACTATTGGATTTTACTCCAATCTGGGAGATTTGGACGTCTGCCTCTCTCGAGGGGTGCGTACAACTCCCTTTACTCTTGAATGCTCACTTCATTCTATCGGCCTCTCGGCTAGCCCAGAATGAAAGCAAAGGTGGAGAGTATATATCGATAATATACCTCCAACCCATGATTAATCAAGAATAATTCAAGGCCCTAACCTAAAATGAAAAGATTAATTAAAACATCATAACTTAATCGCTCTAACCTCGGATCATCAAGATCGAGTACAAGGAGGATTAGTTAATCATAATGGAGTGGAGGAGGGGGATGAGTAGTAAAGCATATAAAAGGAACACTAGCTAAACAAAGAACACTTTTATTAATGAAAAGGGGCAAGTTACACTATTGAAAGAGAAATTACAAGTGCATGAAAATGAAATCCTATTCTAGCCCTACAATTAACACTAAGCAACACTAAAGATTACAAAGAAAGCATAAACAAGTAAAGATTAAACTAGGGTTAAAAGAAAATTACAAAGAGAGAGAGAGAGAGAGAGAGAGAGAGAGAAAAGCATGAAAAAGATGAAGAACCAAAGGGGCAGCACCTCCCCTACTCAACCAAAGCATGCTGAAATGAAGAGGGGGGTCTCAATTTATAGATTTTTTTTACGGGTTGGTCACGCCCTCCGACACGCCCTAGGGGGGCGTGTCGGTGGGCGTGACAGTACTATGTTGACCTCAGGCTCTAGACTCTAGCGGGAAGGATCATTACTTCGGTACGTCGGTCGACACGCCCATGGTCTCGCCCGTGTAGGGGGGGCGTGACACCTACGTCGCATCGAAATCATTGGTCGGAAATCCGTCAGTCGTCGGAAAAGTTGATGTCACGCCCCAGGTCACGCCCGTGACGTGGGTCGTGACAGTACTGTTTCGTGCTGTGGCGGAACTTGCATTCAATGTGGCGGCAGGCTTTGCGGGAGAGGGCGACACGCCCTTGGTCACACCTGGAGACACGCCCGGGGAGGGCGTGTCATGGGGGCGTGACAACGGTTTTGTTCGTTTTCCTGTCCCTTCCAACAAAAGTCCTCGGGATCGGGTGACACGCCCTAGGTCACGCCCAGGGAGGGCGTGACAGGGGGGCGTGTCAGGTCATTTTTGACCAATTTTCTGAAAACCTGCAAAAGGTCAAGAAAATGTTAATTGCAATAATATTTACATAAAAATGATAAAAAATAAACTAATAATAGACATGATTTGTATAATATAAAATAGAAAATACGATAATAGTTTAGGCTACAAAACGTTTTATCAAATTCCCCCAAGCTTAAGCTTTGCTTATCCCCAAGCAAAAATATAAAAACTAGATATTTATAAAAAGACTAATCAAAAAGTTTTAATTATGCCTACACAAGTACTATGCGAAATTCTGAGTAGGGAAAAGGTGAAATGTAAGTCTAAAACAATTATTTAGGTATGGTAAAACTTTTATAAACTTTACTCAATAAAAACAAATCATCCAAAATTTTAACGAGATTTTTAAAATAGACATAAGCCAACCAACGAAAATAAAAAACACGCATTGAGTTGTTACTAGATCCAAGCAACGCATTATAATTATATCAATTTAATTAACAAAAATCTAGGTTTTAATCCAAAACTAAAACTGTTTTACTTTTTTTCTTTTCTTAGTTGTTAAATAAAAATCAAAAAGCGTGAATCAAAAGGACTTAAATAGGACAGAAACGTTTGGTTTAGGAATATGATTAGGAGTGGAATTCAAAGATAAACGTGAAGGTTTAAAATCACACTAAACCAAAGCAAAGAGTTTCAAAAACTTTCATAAATATATATATACACTTTTTTTTTTCTTTTTCTTCTTTTTTCCATTTTTTTCTTTTTTTCAAAACAAAGGCCATAAATATTTTTATTTTCCTTTTGAATTGGCCAAACAGAAATAAATATCACTTTTGAGCATACTTTTTTTTCAAAAACCTTTCTCCCACAAAAATCACAAAATATCCTATCAAAATCGTCAAAATAATATATGAAACTCAAAAAGGCTAGTGTGATTCGATAGGTTGGAAATTTTGGCTTTGGTGAAACTGAAATAAAGGGAGGAGCTATCAAATAAAATCGGAAAAAGGCTCAAAAACGGCTAACTAGTGGTAAAAGTTTTTAGGTTGGCAGGAAAGCTTAAACGAAAACAGATACGGCCTAAATCATTTTCACGCTTTTGAATTTATTTAAAACAAAGGTTTGAAAAATTTCAAAAAGCTAGTCCTAGATAATAAAAGAAGATTGATGAAATTAACTTGAAAATAGAAATAATAGGTGACTTGGATCGTTCACATCTACTACGCTATTCAAAAGTTGACTTTACAAAAATTATTCAAAAACGAAAAAAGAAAATAGTGGATGATGAATTTTTGAGAAAGTAAAGGAAATAAAAAACAAAAAACCATAATAGAAATGCGAGTTTTAGAAAAATATTTCACCTTAACATGCTACCGTGAATTAGAAACACAGCATGGCCAACATTTTACTTGTGAAACATAATTAAAAAGGACGATTAGAAATATTTTAATTAACTACGTTGTTTATAGAAAATTTTGAGTAAAACAAAAACAAAAACTAGTGGTACTATTGAAATGCCAAAATGTCTAAACTATTCAAATACACGTATATATTTTTTAATTTTGTTAAATATTCTCTTTTTTTTGGATTTTTGAAATCTTTTCTCTTTTTTTTTGAATTTTAAGATATTCAATTTTTTTTTTTAAATATTTAAAATATATACAAAGAGAAAAATTTGTATACTAAGCAAAATTGAAGGAGGAAGTCCTCCCCCAAGCTTTAAATAGACATTGCCCTCAATGGCTAAAGAAGGGGATTGGAGAAGGAGAGAAAAATAAAGTACAGAATTTGAAAGACAAGATTGAAAGACAGGTACGTCCCCGAATTTATTTGTTGCGAAAGCTGAGTGATGCCGCTCCTCCGAATGTCTTCTTTGGACTTCGTGATGGATTCAACAATGTTGGAGCAGTCGATCGCAGAAGGTTCAGCTTGTCGGAGCCGTCCGAGGCCAAAAATTGTAAAATAAAGAAAACAGAAAAAGATAACTTGGGTTGCCTCCCAAGAGCGCCCTTTGGTTAAAGCGTCGTTGAGCTCGACGCATCAAAAAAATAATTTTGTCCAAAAATATTGTTTCACAGAAATAAAATTGTTTTTAACAAAAATTAAAAGTTTAAAGTTAGAGTTCGTGAAGCAGAAACTTAATAATGTTTGGACTGACATCATCATCACCAGACAGATAGAGTTTAAGATGCAAACCATTCATTTTGAAATTACCCTTATCAGGGTGAGAAATTAAAACAGTTCCATAAGGAAATACTTCTAAGACAGAAAACGGGCTAGACCATCGAGATTTTAATTTGCCCGGAAATAAATGTAAACGAGAATTATATAAAAGGAATTGGTCGCCCGGCTTAAAGTTTTTAGGGTGCCATAAGTGTTTATCGTGTAAACGCTTCGTCCGCTCTTTATAAAGTTTATTATTTTCATAAGCATAAGAGCGCCACTCATCGAGTTCATTTAATTGATATTTTCGAAGGTCACCGACTGAGTGGGGATCAAAGTTTAAAAATTTTAAGGCCCAAAAGGCACGGTTTTCTAACTCTATGGGCAGATGGCACTATTTTCCATAGACCAGCCGATACGGCGTACATCCGAGGACGGTTTTGAACGCTGTTCGGTAGGCCCATAGAGCATCGTAAAGTTTGACTGACTAGTCTTTCTTAGAAGTTGAAACAGTCTTTTCTAATATTCTTTTTATTTCTCTATTAACTAATTCGACTTGCCCGTTAGTTTGGGGGTGGTAGGCAGTGGAAAGCTTATGCGTAACGCCGTACTTGGTAAGGATTTTTGAAAATTGTGCGTTACAGAAATGGGAACCCCTATCGCTAATAATTACGCAAGGCGTACCGAATCTAGAAAATAATTTTTTTAAAAACGTGACTATAACTCGGGAGTCGTTTGTAGGAAGAGCTTGGGCCTCAGCCCATCGTGAAACATAATCAACAGCAACTAAAATATATTTGTTTTCGAAGCTAGAAGGAAGGGGTCCAACAAAATCAATTCCCCAGAGGTCGAAAATTTCGCACTCTAAGAAATAATTTTGCGACATTTCATTTTTATTAGAAATGTTGCCCGACCGTTGGCAACTATCACACCTGCTCACAAAGGCTTGCGCATCTTTAAACAGGCTAGGCCAGTAAAAACCCGCGCAAAGAACCTTGTGAGCGGTGCGAGCATCTTGATAGTGCCCACCTGCCGGACCTTCATGCAAATGCTTTAGAATATCAATTCCTTCATCATAAGAAACACATCTCCTTATCACTTGATCCGCACAAATTCTGAAAAGATGCGAGTCTTCCCAAAAGTAGTTCTTCAGCAAAGAAAAGAATTTCTTCTTTTGCTGAGAGGAGAACTCTTTTGGGAGCACCCGGGCCACTAGATAGTTGGCGATATGCACGAACAAAGGAGAAGTATATGTGTTAACTAAAATAAGCTTCTCATCAGGAAAATAATCATTATAAGATTTTTCATTTAATTTTTCTATAAAGGGGTTATCTAATCTGAATAGATGGTCGGCGGCCAAGTTCTCGGCTCCTCGCTTATCACGGATCTCTAAGTCAAACTCCTGGAGGAGTAAGAACCAGCGAATCAAACGAGGCTTGGCATCCGTTTTGGCAAGAAGGTACTTGAGGCCCGAGTGGTCCGTAAAAACAATGATTTTTGAAAGTGTAATGTAAGGGCGGAATTTATCAAATGCGAATACTACAGTTAAGAGCTCCTTCTCGGTTGTGGTGTAAATTTCTTGTGCAGATATGAGGGTTTTACTAGCGTAATAGATGGGGTGGAAGTTTTTAGATATGCGTTGACCTAATACGGCTCCCACCGCAAAACTACTCGCATCGCACATAATCTCGAAAGGAAGGTCCCACACCAGAGCTATCATAATCGGTGCGTTAATTAACTTTTTTTTAATTGATTCAAAGGCAGAAATACAAGAGTCATCAAAAATGAATGGAGCGTATTTTTCTAAGAGATGGGTGAGGGGCTCAGTGATCTTGGAGAAGTCCTGTATAAAACGACGATAAAAGCCAGCGTGGCCTAGGAAACTTCTTATAGCTTTTATGTTTGTAGGTGGCGACAACTTCTCAATGACTTCTATCTTGGCAACGTCTACCTCAATACCTTTAGCAGAAATTTTATGACCCAAAACTAACCCTTCCCTCACCATAAAATGGCATTTTTCCTAATTTAGGGAAAGGTTAGTTTCTTCGCATTGTTCTAAGACTTTTTCGAGGTTGTCTAAACATCTATAGAAGGAATCGCCGAACATGGAGAAATCGTCCATAAATACCTCCATAATTCTTTCTACGTACTTGTCAAATATTGCGAGCATACATTGCTGGAATGTAGCTGGCGCATTGCACAATCCAAACGGCATTCTTCGGTAAGCGAAGGTGTCGAAGGGACAAGTAAACGTAGTTTTCTCTTGGTCCTCGGGAGAGATGGGTATTTGAAAGTACCCCGAGAGGCCATCGAGAAAATAATAAAAGCTATGGCCGGAGAGACGTTCAAAAATCTGGTCGATAAATGGAAAAGGAAAGTGGTCTTTGCGAGTGGCGTCATTCAACTTACGATAATCTATACACATACGCCAACCCGTCACCGTCCGTGTCGGTATTAATTCATTATTCTCATTACTAACTACGGTTATCCCTCCCTTCTTTGGCACTACCTGAACAGGGCTAACCCATTTACTGTCCGATATAGGGTAGATAATTCTTGCGTCTAATAATTTCATAACCTCGCCCTTAACTACTTCTTTCATATTCGGGTTTATACGGCGTTGAGGTTGAATAGAGTTACGCGAATTATCTTCCATTAAAATTTTATGGGTACAAAAAGATGGGCTTATGCCCTTGATATCAGAGATTTTTCCAAGTAATAGCCCGACGATGCTTACGTAGAACTACAAGAAGTTTATCATTTTGCGTATCCGTGAGGACGGCCGAAATGATAACTGGTAACTTGGAATCTTTCTCTAAGAAAGCATACTTGTAAGTACACCTAGTGTCAACTACCTTCACCTATGGGGGGGGGGGGAATAGGTGTCTTGCAGTGTATTTGCGGAATTAAAATTGTACCTGCACAAGAAAACAAAACAACACAGCACAGAAAGGACACAAGCAATTTATAGTGGTTCCCCGATTTGGGTACGTCCACTTTCCCCCTTCGACTTATCTCCCAACCAGGGACGACTCTGTCACTTCACCAACAGGATTGAAATCCAATCCTTGCACTAACGGAAGGAACCCTTCCACACGTAGGAGTCACCACTCCCACAACACGGGTTGCACTCAACCCTTATAACTAGAGACCAATCGGTCCTTTACAAAGAATTGAAAATAGCTTGTAAGAAATACAAACAACGTATGGAGACTAAGGTGTCCCTCTTCGTTCGACGACGTGTTCTTGAAGTCAACGAAGAGTCCACAACCCTAGGTCTCACTTGGATTGAACCTTCCCGAAACTGGCGGCGGCTTGGAGCGGCGGCTAGGTTCACGGAATAAGCGGCGGCGACGGAGAGCTGCTGCCGTGCAATCGAGATTCAAACTTCGTAGCAAAGGAAGCAAGGTCTTCCAACAGTCACACTAGGATCGGTCATCTTGATCGATTCGGAAGGGGAAGGTTTTTCCGGATCAACGAATCAAGAGACAAGGGATCTCTGGTTAGACGCGTGAGACGCTATGCTAGCCTAAGCTTCTGTTGCCGGAGATCTGGAAGAACTTGAGATCACAGCGGCGACCACGGCGCGAACGACGGAGACGATCGGCGGAGCAAGATCGCGCGTTAGGGCTCTGCGGTGGCTGTTCCTTTTTGAATTCGCGTATCTTCTTTTTACTGTTCACCAATACCTATAGATTTATACATTAGGTCATGGAGATGACCGTTGTGGGCCCCACCAAAGCAAAGACCAAAGTCCGGTTCAGATAGCTGCAGGTAACATGGACCGGTTCAGGAATTCGGAAAAATCGCCCAAGGCAAAACCGGCGAGAATCGTAGGTGATTCTCGACGAATTGGCGAGAATCACTTACGATTCTCGCAGAATTCTACTTGGCGAATTCTGGCTGCACAGGTTATAGAGGCCGGGGAGAATCAGCGGGAATCACATTTGATTCTCGCCGAATCGTCGAGAATACAAAGTCATTCTCGACGAATCGGCGAGAATCATTTAGTGATTCTCGACGATTCTGCCTTAGAGAATTTTCTGACTGCGTCGAGACAGTCGGCCCAACCCGGTGAAAATCATCTAGTGATTCTCGACGACTCGGCGAGAATCACTTAGTGATTCTCGATGATTTACACTTAGACGATTCTCGTCTTTCAACCCGTGAGCTGGTCTTTGGCCCATCCTTGCTCCTTGTCTGCTCATGATCTTTCATGACCCTGTGCTTGGAAATAAGTACACTCCAATAGAGAGAGTACATGTAAGCCAACACACTTATCTGCTCAACGAGGGATTACGTTGCACAGACCCGTGTATATTGACCTACTGCACCCTGACATTGGTGTGTACTTAGCAATGAATAGCTGCAAGCACAACTAGAAGAAATTCATCAAATACATAGTGAATTCACCTTAGCTTGTTCAGGGGCTTCTTCAAATCAGGTACATTGTGGATACAATACCCAACAATCTCCCCCTATTTGAAGAAGCCTAAACACTACAAGCTAAGGTTAATACAACGGCTTGGAAGAACAGAACTTAAAATAAAAAGTTGAAATTCCATACCGTTATCTTTAGAGCTTGTGGAGCTATCACCTTAGCACCTTAGCCGAGAGGGTAATGGTAATCTCCCCCTTTTCGGCTTCTGCAAATCGGGGACAGAAGCATGAGACACCATGCTCCCCCTCAGTTCTTGTACCTTTGCTTTCACTAAATTCCTAGCAGAGGCTCCCCCTAGACGCATGAACCTTGAGCTTCTGTAGTCTTCATTCCTCGTAGTTTAGCATCCCCAATTCAGTTTTGAACATACTGAACTTGGCCTCGTCAAGGGTATTTGTGAAAATGTCTGCAATCTGCTTGTCAGTGGGAACATAGCAGAGAGAGATGTCCTTGTTCTCCACGTGCTCCCGAATGAAATGGTAACGCACTTCAATATGCTTCGTTCTGCTGTGCGATACCGGATTGTTGGCAATAGCAATTGCACTGGAGGAGTCGCAGTACATCGGTACTTCCTTGAACTGGAGATCATAGTCTGCTAACTGATTTCTGATCCATAGAAGTTGTGCGCAACAGCTCCCAGACGAAATGTACTCACACTCTGCTGTGGAGGTTGCTACATAGTTCTGCTTCTTGCTATTCCATGAGATGAGTCTTCTTCTGAGGAATTGACACGTCCCGGAAGTGCTTTTCCTAACATCCCTTCTTCCTCTTCGAGTTCTGACACCGTCATGAGGATCTCCAATGATCTGTTCTCTAGGATGATCCCTCACATGTCGGAGCTCTAGGAGTCTGGCATCTGGAGCTTTGACATCTTCTCGGGCTTCTCCTTCTTCCGGAAGATTATCTCCATCCTGCTCGTCAACTTCTCCAGCTGACGTCGAGGTGGAAACCTTGACGTACTTGGGAATTGCACCTTTAGCAGTCTCATCTAAGCTTAGCTGTTCAAGCATTGCACCATAGTTAGCATTATCTCTTTTCCCTTAATCTTGTTCCATGGCAAGCCTGGAACATCTCTTGTCTAGGTCCCATCATGTACCTGGGTACCTAGACTATCTTGCAAAAAAGAATTACCTTTCCTTAGGAACCCAATATGTATTGGGTCCTAGGTTCTTGTCAGCATAAAATCTTGAATGCCTTCCTACGGGAATCCTGTCAGGAAGACTAACTTTGCCCAGAGGAAGTGGACATACCCTTGCCCTTGGCACAGAGGGATTGTGCCAACAATCTATGGCAAAGTGACCCACCTTGCCACAGCACCAACACTAGTGAATGTTGTATCGCCGTTTCTGACCTGATCTGTTGACTGAGGTAGTCATGATCTTAGGTCTAAACGGGATAATGCCGGTTTTGCTCACAAAATTGCCTTTTCCACCGTGACACATGGGAGGGTGGAAAGAATGCATGTGGTGAGTGTCAAGTGGCCTTGGAGGTGGTGCCTTCCTTTCAGTCAGCATGCTTCCAAAGGCCCCATGGGTACTTACCACATGTTTCCTGACCCCCCTTTCCTATGTCCTAGGGTGGAAAGTACTACAGTGAGAGCTGGTTCCGGTAGATTCATGATGAGTTGGGGCTGAGGCCGAGAATACAATGGGCTCAGGATGAGCCTTGGATATTCTCTCAAGGGTAGCCATGAAAGCTCTGGCACTGTGGGTATTTCCACATGAGGGCTGATCATTCTTATAGTGACCATGGTTGTTCCTATGGTCATACCTGAATGCATGATGTGTGCCCTTCCTGCTCGGGGTGGGGGGTATGAACACAGTTTCCCCATTTCTCCATGAATTAATGATTTGGGATATCCACCCATTTTCTACTTTTCTTTTGATAGCATCTATCTTGGAAAAGTTAGAAACAATCCTCTTCTCGATCTCTAGACGACTCTCTAGATCCGAGATCTTTTAGTCCTTTACCTTGATGGATTCCAATTGGAGATTCATCAAGATCTTCAGCTGAGCAATCTCCTTAGCTTGCTCCTTCACAAGTAAGTTGCTCTTCTGAAGGGCACTCTCAAGGGAATCAGGATTTTCAATCTTTTGATTGAAGCTATCCATATCCCTTGTATCTCTGGAAGGACTACCCTCTGAATCGTTCCTGTCTTCAGGAACTTCAAGAGGAGAGGGTCATGAGGAAGAAGTTACCTGCTCCTGGCTTTGCTATTCAGGGTTACCGTTAATATCGGTAGAGACTGTTGAGTCAGCTTCATCAGAACTGCTTTCCTCATCTTCTTCTTCAGTCTCTGATAAGGACACAGGAGCCCTGATACTGACAGATTGATCATGCCCTTTATCTTCAGAAATGAGGACCCCTACATAGGCTTCATCCTCTTGTTGACGACTTGTCCCTATTTTCTCTGATCCCTCCATGAGGTCTGAGATGGTTTGCCACATGGACTTGGCTGTACTACACTTGTCCACTATAGAGCAAGATGGTCCAGACCATACATCAGTGATGATATGACGAATCACCTGGTCCAGGTTGAACAGAGAGAGTTCGGTCTATGACATCTCTTTGGGACTTTTGGGGACTTGGAGATCCTTCCCAGAGCCGGAAGCCTTCATGGGAATGAAGGGACCCTCTTCCAGGATGAGTGACGCTCGAGGGTCGATGGCCTCCAGATGAAATAGTACTCTCATCTTCCATACAGGATAGTACTCCTTTGTACATGAGGTGAGTCTTAGAGGAGGGACATCATAATCCAACTCTATGCTTGAGTCTGATCTTATTGTTGACACTAGATGCAGGAACTTACTCGAGGTTTTAACCCCTTTGATGAGCAACCTCCCTCTGATACCACTTGTAAGTCCACCTAGTGTCAACTACCTTCACCTATGGGGGGGGGGGGGGAATAGGTGTCTTGCAGTGTATTTGCGGAATTAAAATTGTACCTGCACAAGAAAACAAAACAACACAGCACAGAAAGGACACAAGCAATTTATAGTGGTTCCCCGATTTGGGTACGTCCACTTTCCCCCTTCGACCTATCTCACAACCAGGGACGACTCGGTCACTTCACCAACAGGATTGAAATCCAATCCTTGCACTAACAAAAGGAACCCTTCCACACGTAGGAGTTACCACTCCCACAACACGGGTTGCACTCAACCCTTATAACTAGAGACCAATCGGTCCTTTACAAAGAATTGAAAATAGCTTGTAAGAAATACAAACAACGTATGGAGACTAAGTTGTCCGTCTTCGTTCGACGACGTGTTCTTGAAGTCAACGAAGAGTCCACAACCCTAGGTCTCACTTGGATTGAACCTTCCCGAAACCGGCGGCGGCTTGGAGTGGCGGCTAGGTTCACGGAATAAACGGCGGCGACGGAGAGCTGCTACCGTGCAATCGAGATTCAAACTTCGTAGCAAAGGAAGCAAGGTCTTCCAACGGTCACACTAGGATCAGTCGTCTCGATCGATTCTGAAGGGGAAGGTTTTTCTCGATCAACGAATCAAGAGACAAGGGATCTCTGGTTAGACGCGTGAGACTCTATGCTAGCCTAAGCTTCTGTCGCTGGAGATCTGGATGAACTTGAGATCACAGCGGCGACCACGGCGCGAACGGCGGAGACGATCGGCGGAGCAAGATTGCGCGTTAGGGCTCTGCGGCGGCTGCTCCTTTTTGAATTCGCGTATCTTATTTTTACTGTTCACCAATACCTGTATATTTATACATTAGGTCATGGAGATGACCGTTGTGGGCCCCACCAAAGCAAAGACCAAAGTCCGGTTCAAATAGCTGCAGGTAACATGGACCGGTTCAGGAATTCGCAAAAATCGCCCAAGGCAAAACCGGCGAGAATCGTAGGTGATTCTCGACTAATCGACGAGAATCACTTACGATTCTCGCCGAATTCTTCTTGGCGAATTTTGGCTGCACAGGTTATAGAGGCCGGGGAGAATCGGCGGGAATCACATTTGATTCTCGCGGAATCGTCGAGAATGCAAAGTCATTCTCGACGAATCGGCGAGAATCACTTAGTGATTCTCGACGATTCTTCCTTAGAGAATTTTCTGACTGCGTCGAGACAGCCGACCCAACCCGGTGAGAATCATCTAGTGATTCTCGATGACTCGGCGAGAATCACTTAGTGATTCTCGACGATTTACACTTAGACGATTCTCGTCTTTCAACCCGTGAGCTGGTCTTTGGCCCATCTTTGCTCCTTGTCTGCTCATGATCTTTCATGACCCTGTGCTTGGAAATAAGTACACTCCAATAGAGAGAGTACACGTAAGCTAACACACTGATCTGCTCAACGAGGGATTACGTTGCACAGACCCGTGTATATTGACCTACTGCACCCTGACATTGGTGTGTACTTAGCAATGAATAGCTGCAAGCACAACTAGAAGAAATTCATCAAATACATATTGAATTCACCTTAGCTTGTTCAGGGGCTTCTTCAAATCAGGTATATTGTGGATACAATACCCAACAATACTTAAGGTGTTCAGGAAGTTCTTTAAGTTTTAGGGTAGGGGGTTCTTCATAAGAGGATTTAGAGATTCTTTCTTTTTCAAAAATAATATCTTCATAAACTTTTTTATAAGGAACGTAATAAGGGGTGGGGCTAGCAGCCAAGAAGGCTTCTTGTAGCGATTCAGAGGAAGAACAAAAATCAGAAAATTCTTTTTAAAACTCAGAAAGACAATCAGAAGATTCATCACTTCCCTACAGCGATTCAGCGGGAAGAGAAGAAGAAAAACAAAAATCAGAAAGTTCTTTTTCAAAGTCGGAGAGGCAGTAGGAAGATTCATCACTCACGACGTCTACGAAAAAACATGAGTCATCATTTGCTAGGGTGTTCTTCATCGAAGGTGTGATAGAAAAAGTGACTTCGTCGTCGCCTACTCGAAGGAAGAGCTTACCATTGCTTACATCAATGATGGCTCTGGAGGTTGCAAGGAAGGGTCGGCCAAGGATCAGGGGAACCTCGACGTCTTCTTCGATGTCCAAAATGACAAAGTCCACCAGGAAGATGAACTTGTCGACTTTCACTAGAATGTCCTCCACTATTCCTAACGGGTACTTGACGGATCTATCGGCTAGCTGGATACTCATACGGGTGGGGTTAAGTCTAAAAATCCCTAACTTTTTAAACAACGAAAAGGGCATCAGGTTTATAATCGCGCCCAAGTCGGCTAACGCGTGTTTAACAAGAAGATCACCGAAGACACACGGGATAGAGAAACTACCCGGGTCACTGATTTTCTTCGGAAAACCGTTTGTTAAAACAGCAGAGCACTCGGCATTTAGCGTGACGTGCGAAAGATTCTCTAGCTTCTTCTTGTTGGTGAGGAGGTCCTTAAGAAACTTGGCGTATTTCGGCATCTGCGAAATAGCCTCGTGGAAGGGAAGATTAATGTGGATTTGCTTGAAGATCTCTAAGAAGTGGGAGTACTGATCATCTTGACGTTGTCTATTAAGTTCGAAGGGGTACGGAGGAGTTGAATTATTTTTGAAGATGGGTGGTGTAGTGAGATTATTTTCTAAAATAGGGGTGATAACTTCTTCAGCAGAGGGTGGAAGCGGAGCAGAGCTTTGATTTTTAAAGGCAGGAGCGGAGCTATGATTTTTAAAGGCGGGAGCGGAGCTTGCCTCGGGCTCTTCACTTACCATACCGGAGACTTGCTTCCCACTCCGAAGAGTTATAGCTTTCGCTTGCTCTCTCAGGTTAGGTTCGGTATTGGAAGGAAGAGACCCTGCGGGTCGCTCCGAAATTATTTTCGCGAGCTGTCCTACCTGATTTTCTAGACTTTTTACGCTTCCGGTTAAAGTTCTTATAGTAGCGTCATTTGTGGTGATATATTTAGAAAGTAATTCCTCCAAGCTTGGAGGTTTTGGATAATTTTGAAGAGGTGGTGGTGGTGCAGAAAAATCATTTTGCGGTGGTGGGAGCATCGCATTCGATGCATTACTCCATGAAAAGTTCGGATGATTTCTTAAAGCAGGGTTATAACTATTCGGAAAATTAAACCAGGAGGATGAAAATTCGCAGCAGAAAAATTATTAAATGCAGTTCTAGGCATATTATTAACATAATCTAAATGTTCTGGAGTAGGGGTTGCAGATTCCCATTCCTGAGGGGCGGAGGCAGCAGTAATCTCCGTGATTTTTTTGCTTAGGATTTCTACTTGCAGAGCGAGCTGGGAGACGTTGTCCACTTCATAGATACCTGCAGGCTTATTTGGGCGGGACCTAGGCACATTCTACTGATAAGTGTTCATGGCCATGTCCTCAAAAAGCTCAAGAGCTGCTTCCGGGGTCTTATGATTTAAAGTATCGCCAAAAGCTACGTCTATCATTTTCTTCGTGCTTTGATTTAGCCCGTTATAAAATGTCTGCACTTGTAACCATACAGGCAGCGCGTTATGTGGGCATCGTCATAATAAATCTTTAAATCTCTCCAAGGTTTCATATAGGGTTTCAGAGTCTATTTGTCCGAAGGCAGAGATGTCGTTCCTAAGTTTTTGCAGTTTTAGCTGGCGGAAAATACTTCCCCAAAATTTTTTCAGTTAATTCATTCCAAGTGGTTATGCTATTTTTAGGAAGTGTGTTCAGCCACTGCTTAGCTTTCGTTCTTAATGAGAAGGGGAAGAGTCTTAGCCTGATTGCATCATTTGTGACACCATTTATCTTGAAGGTGTCGCAAATTTCAAGAAAGCTAGCTATATGTGTGTTCGGATCTTCATCTTGAAGTCCGTCAAATTGCACATATTGCTGCACCATTTGAATTATGCTAGGCTTTAATTCGAAGTTATTGTTTGCTATAGCAGGGCGGACTATACTTGATTCTGATCCCTCGAGATTTGGTCGTGCATAATAGGACATAGTCCTTTGCACGACCTCATCTACGTTGGGTTCTTCCATTCTTAAAGTAGCAAATGACTCGGAGTCCTCAACCGGCACTTGGATAGTAGAACCTTGAAATCGCGATCTTCTCCAAAGAGTACGCTCAATTTCGTGGTTCAAGTCCAAAATAACCGACGGACTCCCGCGGGTCATGCACTAAAAGGACAGAAAAGAAGAAGAGAAAAAGAAAAAGGATAAACTAGAAAAAAAAAACTAGATTAGAAATTTATTTTTTTGAAATAGATTTTTTTTATAGATTAACTCCCTAACTTCCCAAGGACTACCCCGTGAAGGGTTCGCAAGGTACTAGACAAGATAGTGGCGCTTAAAGCCCTTTGCCCTTTTTGAGAGAATGAGGTGGCGTAGAAAAATTGTGAAGTTGGTTACTATTAAGAGCGTTGATAAAATTTTTTTATTATTATTTATAAAACTTAAAGAAAGAGGAAGAGAAAGAGAAGAGATAAAATTAATAGGTTCGTGTTTTCAATATATCAACGGAAGATGGATACTCGGCAACGGCACCAAAAACTTGTTGCGCGCTAGGGTTCGAAGAAAATAAATGCGACCGAACTAGCAACCCAATGAGGCAAGTATACTTATCGAATTGTAGCTAGGGGACACAAGTGTCGTATTGAAATCCGGGAACTGTTGGCTATGCTTACTCACACGAACGCTATTATCTTATCGACGGAAAAATTAGGGCTTAGAGAATCTAATTGAGATTAAGGAAATAAAACTAATGCTAGAAAGAGAGCTAATGCAATTAAGTAAAGTGTTATTAAGTAAAATGATTACGACAGAATGTTGAAACTATGAAATGGAAATGCACTCGATCAAGAATCACCTCGGCTAAAGACGATTAAGAAAATGCGATAAAAATCTAAACTTAATAGGATAAAGGTCCTTGACCGTGGAGGTTCCTAAAGCTAGAAAACGCTTCTCTCGAAGTCGTGCTCAACTGAGTTCAGGAAGGTCCAACCGACTCTCGTCTAAATCGGAGGCCTAAAACTCGCTTTACGCGGTGAACCCCACTATTGGATTTTACTCCAATCCGGGAGATTTGGACGTCTGCCTCTCTCGAGGGGTGCGTACAACTCCCTTTACTCTTGAATGCTCACTTCATTCTATTGGCCTCTCGGCTAGCCCAGAATGAAAGCAAAGTTGGAGAGTATATATCGATAATATACCTCCAACCCATGATTAATCAAGAATAATTCATGGCCCTAACCTAAAAAGAAAAGATTAATTAAAACATCATAACTTAATCGCTCTAACCTCGGATAATCAAGATCGAGTACAAGGAGGATTAGTTAATCATAATGGAGTGGAGGAGGGGGGATGAGTAGTAAAGCATATAAAAGGAACACTAGCTAAACAAAGAACACTTTTATTAATGAAAAGGGGCAAGTTACAGTATTGAAAAAGAAATTACAAGTGCATGAAAATGAAATCCTATTCTAGCCCTACAATTACCACTAAGCAACACTAAAGATTACAAAGAAAGCATAAACAAGTAAAGATTAAACTAGGGTTAAAAGAAAATTACAAAGAGAGAGAGAGAGAGAGAGAGAGAAAAAGCATGAAAAAGATCAAGAACCAAAGGGGCAGCACCTCCCCCACTCAACCAAATCTTGCTGAAATGAAGAGGGGGGTCTCAATTTATAGATTTTTTTCATGGGTTGGTCACGCCCTCCGACACGCCCTAGGGGGGGCGTGTCAGTGGGCGTGACAGTACTATGTTGACCTCGGGCTCTGGACTCTGGCGGGAGGATCATTGCTTCGGTACGTCGGTCGACACGCCCATTGTCACACCCGTGTAGGGGGGGGGGGGCGTGACACGTACGTCGCGTCGAAATCATTGGTCGGAAATCCGTCAGTCGTCGGAAAAGTTGATGTCACGCCCCAGGTCACCCCGTGACGTGGGGCGTGACAGTACTGTTGCTTGTTGTGGAGGAACCTGCATTCAATGCGGCGGCAGGCTTTACGGCAGAGGGCGACACGCCCTTGGTCACGCCTGGAGACACGCCCGGGGATGGCGTGCCAAGGGGCATGACAGCGGTTTTGTTCGTTTTCCTGTCCCTTCCAACAAAAGTCCTCGGGATCGAGTGACACGCCCTAGGTCACGCCCAGGTCATTTTTGAACAATTTTCTGAAAACCTGCAAAAGGTCAAGAAAATGTTACTGGCAATAATATTTACATAAAAATGATAAAAAATAAACTAATAATAGACATGATTTGTACAATATAAAATAGAAAATACGATAATAGTTTAGGCTACAAAACGTATTATCAGAATTCCACTCTACCTTTATAGAGGATTCATGCATATGCAAAAAGGAAGGATTTCGCATATCCAAGGAAGAAGTCGTTACCCTTGGAGGACGTTTTGGAGCCATGGCAAGCACTGCTTGGAGCTCCGCCTTCCCGAATATGGCCTCCGATCGCAAATCCGAGCTTGGACTAGCTGGATCTCCCTCTCCTTCCTCCTTCTTCTTCCTCCTTCCTTCTTCCTCCTTCCTTCTCTCACTTAAGAAGATAAAGTGAGGATAAGTTTGCTGGTTAGGGGTTTTAAAGGGGCTGGGAAAACTGAAGACCACCAGATCTGGAAAGAGGGAAACAAACGGCTGAGATCTGCAGAAAAAGACGTTTTTGGCCCTGACACTCCCTGTGACACGCCCGTGTCACAGGCCGTGTCCCTTAAGCGGCCCTTAAGCGGCAAAGAACCGCCTCACCACACGGGTTGAACACGCCCGTGACCACCGCCTAACCTGACACGGCCTGAGACACGCCCGTGTCGCTGGCCGTATCGCCTCTCTCGACGAATCTCGTTGATCGCCGAGATTATTCTCGCCGATCGTCGACATGATCTCGCCGATCGTCGAGAAGGACATGCCCTGTGACACGCCCGTGTCACAGGACGTGTCGCCTCTTCTCGTGGATCGTCGATCACGATGCTCAATGATCATCGAACGCACGACCTGCAGCAACCCGAGGAGGACACGCCCTAGGACACACCCGTGTTTCAGGCCGTATCACTCCAAAAACACCCGAAACCCAACTTTGAAACTTACTCGAGACCAGCTCGAGTATTTGCTTGACACGCCCTGGGACACGCCCGTATCCTAGGCCGTGTTACTTGGCCTGAAAACCAAAACTGGGTTGTGGGGTATTACGATCCTCCCCTCCCTGCAGAAAATTTCGTCCCGAAATTGGAATGACTGAAAAACTCAATAAAGTCCATATTTATTGATTATTACAAGGTCTACTACACAACCAATTACAAAAAAAACTCGGGAAATTCCGTCCGTATGGTTTGCTCACGCTCCCATGTAAGCTCTTCTCAGCCACAATTATCCCACCGGACTTTGACCATCTCGATTGTTTTGTTCCTCAATTGCTTCTCGGCGGCATCTTCAATCTGAATGGGCCTAACCTTTGTAGTTAGCCCACTATCGACTGATACCCGATCTGCAACTATCACTTGCGACGGCTCTTTTATTGCTCTCCGAAGCACCGATACATGAAACACATCATGTAAACTACTTAACTCAGTCGGTAGCAGTAACCGATAGGCTGCCTCACCGATGCATTCAATCACCTCAAAAGGTCCTAGATACCGCAGGCTCAACTTTTTCAGACGTCGTATCCTGGATACACCTTTAAAAGGCTTGATTTTTAAATATGCCCAATCACCCACCTCAAACTTTACGTCTCGGTGCTTGGCATTATAATATTTGGCCTGCCTATCTTGATCAATTAACAACCTTTCACGAATTGTACTTACCGTTTCATGCATATCAGCCACATTTTGCCACTTGTAAAGCTTCGTTTAACCCGTCTCCCCCCAAGATAACGGTGTGCGGCACTTCCTGCCGTACAAAGCTTCAAAAGGGGCCATCTGAATGCTGGCCTAGTAACTGTTGTTATAGGCAAATTCAATCATGAACAAATGATCTTCGCAGCGACTTCCAAAATCTAGCGTACACATCCGGAGCATATCTTCCAACGTCCTGTTGGTTCTTTCAGTTTGACCGTCCGTCTGGGGATGAAAGGCCGTACTGAAATGCAACTTTGAGACCAACAGTTGATGAATTATCCTCCAATCTCCTGATGTGAAGCGTCCATCTCGATCACTAACAATGCTACGGGAAATTCCGTGCAATCGTACGATCGAATCTACGTACATTTTAGCCAATTTGTCGACTTGATCATCTCTTCGATTTTGAATAAAATGAGCAACTTTTGTTAACCGATCCACAATCACCCAAACCGCATCATTACCCCGCTGAGATCTCGGCAATCCATGCACGAAGTCCATGGAAATATCATCAAATTTCCACACTGGGACCGGTAATGACTTCAGGAATCTTCCTGGCCTTTGGCATTCCGCTTTCACCAGAGCACATGTATGGCACTTAGCGACATAACGTGCTATCTCTTTCTTTATACCCGACCACCAGAAGTTCTTTTTCAGATCCTTATACATTTTTGAACTTCCAGGATGAATCGAATACCTTGAAATATGGCCTTCGTACATGAGTTCTTCACGAAGATTTCTTTGACAAGGAACACATACTCGATCGTCTTTTCTCCAAAGTCCATTGTCAAAAGAAAACCGAGAACTCTTATCTTCCGCTGCATAACGCTGCAAACTATCATCCAATTCCGTCGCTTGGCGGGCCCTATCTATTAGGTCATACTATACCTCTGTCCAATTCAAACACATGGTCGCAGTAGTGTTTTTCTCCACACAAGTAATATCCATCCGTTCTAGCTCGTGGATCAACCGTTCATCATGGTATGACAACCAATTCGCCCTTGCCGGAGTACTACAACTCAGGGCATCTGTGACTACATTCCCTTTACTAGGGGTGTAATGAATTTGGAAGGTATAATCACCAAGAAATTCCATCCACCTTCTCTGTCGCATATTTAAGTCTTTTTGTTCTAAAAGATATTTCAGACTCTTGTGGTCTGTATAGATATCCACCTTTACGCCATATAAATAATGACACCACAACATAAGTGCAAAGATGACTGCGGCCAATTCAAAATCATGGACTGGATAGTTCCGCTCATGGGCTTTCAATTAGCGCGAACCATATGCTATCACCTTACCACGCTGAAGGAGAACGCAACCTAAGCCGCTACCTGATGCATCACTGTACACCTCAAAACCATCTATGCCACAAGGTGTTGTCAAAATTGGGGCAGTAGTCAACCGACTCTTTAACTCTTCCAAAGCTCGTGCACACTCGGGCGACCAAACAAACCTTTGTTCTTTCCGCATTAGGGTAGTGAGAGGCAATGCTATTCTTGAGAAATTTTCCACAAAACGCCTGTAATAGCCCGCAAGTCCAAGAAAACTCCTGACTTCGGCTACCGACAAAGGAACAGGCCACTCCTGCACAGTAACCATTTTTACAGGATCCACAGCAATGCCTTATCCACAAACTACATGGCCCAGAAAAAGCCACGAATGACAACCAGAAATCACACTTAGCAAACTTGGCATAGAGTTTCTTTTCCCTCAGGGTTTGCAATACAATCTTCAAATGATTTGCATGCTCTTCTCTGGATCGGGAATACACCAGGATATCGTCAATAAAGACGATCACAAAGAGATCCAAATATTTCTTAAACGTTCGGTGCATCAAATCCATAAACACCGAAGGTGCATTAGACAATCCAAAGGGAATCACCGTGAACTCATAATGCCCGTAGCGTGTGCAAAACGCCGTTTTGGGTATGTCCCTTTCCCGAACACTCAGCTGGTAATAACCTGATTTCAAATCCATCTTAGAATACACTAAAGAGCCCACTAGCTGATCAAACAAATCATCGATCTGTGGGATCGGATAATTATTCTTCTCTGTCAGTTTGTTCAGTTCTCGATAATCTATGCATAGACGCAAGCTGCCGTCCTTCTTTTTCACAAAGAGAACCGGCGCACACCAAGGTGACTGACTTGGCCTTATAAAACCATGATCTAGCAATTCTTGCAACTGAACCTTCAGCTCCGCCATTTCCTTTGGCGCTACACGATAGGGGGAACGGGCCACAGGTTTTGCACCCGGTACCAGTTCTATCGTGAATTCGATTTCTCTTTGGGGTGGTAACCCTGGAAGGTCTTTTGGAAACACATCCAGGAATTCCGACACAATAGGTACCTCATTCACACTAGCCTTTTGCTCTACTGCTGCTACTAGTGTGAAGAACAACTCGGCACCCTTTCTAACGGCCTTCCGAACTTGCAGAGCGGATATCAATATCTCATTTATCCCCTACATGTCGCTAAACCTTATTTCTTGTTCGGTGTTCTGTCCCAACACAACTTCCTTAGAATTACAATCAATGCGAGCATGTTGCTCTGACAACCAATCCATACCGAAGATTATGTCGAATTCCGAAATCAGCAACAGAAGTGCTTCCAATCTGAAGTCCCAACTTCCTATTTTCCCTTCTACACACCCAGACTGATCCGCGCACAAAACACATCCGTTAGGTAAGAGTACCTTCAAACTTTTTGTCGTGCCTCGTATCGGCGCGCCAATGCGCAATACGAAATCCTTTGACAGAAACGAATGTGACGCACCAGTATAAAACAGTGCTCGTGCCGGATGCTCCAAAATTAGGATGAAGCCTAACATAGCAACAACACAATAAACACCAAAAACATAGCAGCACTACACAAAGGGAAAAGAACTCAGAGATCACGTGCACCTGTGACGACGTCGGCCTGCTTAATGGCCTCCTGTTTTCGCAGATTGAAAACTCGAGGATGCACTTGTCGAAGCAGAAGACTCTGCCACCGCCTTCCCTTTATCCACATAGGACGCGCCCGACTTCTTGTCCCTATTCGGAGGACCAACCCGACAGTCCGGAGCAAGATGTCTCGGCTTGCCACACGTATAGCAAGTGCGGGAGTCATAGCCCGACGATGCTTCTGAAGTAACTGATGAAGGAGCTTGCCCAGAACCTCTAGACTTCTTACCCCATTTCTTTCGAAATCAACTTCTCTCCGTATGCGGCGGTTTGAACTCCGGTTTTGCAATAACCAAAGGTCCTTTAGATTGTCCTCGCTTCAAATCTGCTTCCAATGCCCTCGCGATGCAGACCAAAGCTTGAAATCCCTGATTCACGGAAGTCGAGAGTAAATGCGGCAACTCATCCCGCAGTCCCGCATAAAACTGACTTGTTTTGCGCTCTTCCTCGGCAAAGATAGCGCCTGCATAACACCCCAACCGAGTTAACTAATGCAGATACTTATCCACGCTGCTCTCCTTTTAAGTCAACCGCTAGAACTCCAATTCTAAAGCAATCCATTGCTGCAATGGTAAATGCTTGCCCAAGAACAACCGAGAGAACTCATCCATAGAGACTCCCTTCAACTGTCTGCCTGCCAAGTGGTGCAGTTCTACCTCATCCCACCACAGCCGAGCTTCTCCTTCAAGAAGAAAAGTTGCTAACGTGACTTTCTATTCCTCCTCAAACCGAAGGGCGGACAAGATGCGCTTGATCCGAGAAAGCCAATCCTCTATTTGAGCTGGGGAACCCGCCCCGGTAAACGTCGGAGGATGAAAGCTCATAAACCGCTTCAGCTGCTGATCTACGGCACACTGATCAACCGCTATGCCCACCGGTTCTTGACACACTGCCATAAGCACGGGAGCCTCAGGCCGAGCTTGCCCTGCCTGTTGAGCATTCATCACCGCAAGTATCATTTCTGTAATCAAATGTACAGTTTAATCTGATGGAGGAGGGGTGGGCACCTCTGCCGGTGCCACACTCTCAACAGAATGTTGAGGTTCTGACTGACCGGCAACACTTCGCGTCACCTAGATGAGTCAAACCACACAATTCAGCGACAAGCCACACAACAAATAGTTAAAACAAACACACAAGTGTAACACACCAGTGCATTTCAATCCTATGTGGACATGTTTGAGTTCAATTTTATACACTCACACACAAGCTCGCCACCCCACAAAACAATTCGTCTACGAATTCAGAGAAGGGAACCAAGGAATCTGATACCAAATTATAACACCCCTACCCGTTACGTGCAACATAGTAGATGGTCCGGCCGGGGCCCCACACTATGTCTTACAAACAGGCGGAGACGTTACTAAGTAATACCAAATACGCATTCTATCACAGAGCATTCTAGCGGAAGTTTAAAGGGTTGCAAGAATGAACTCAAACATCAACACAGAAGTCCACAGCTAAACCAAACATGCCATAATATAAAACCACAAGTACGGCCTTATGGCCTCTTACAAGTGTTTCTCTTTATACAAGAAGGTATCTTCCATACATTGGCACGCAGGCCGGCCATACATGAGTTCTAACACAAAGTACAAAACTAGCCTTCGAGGGCTAGCACTTAATAGCAGCAGCTTAGGGTCTTCCACCCTCATCCCTGCTTGGCCCTTCTTGACCTGCACACAAAAGATCCACCAAGCAGTGGCAAACAAAGAAACGGTCAGCATTTGGCTGACCCTTTATAACGACCCTGTCCCTGGCACGGGACAGCGGAATTCCTTCCCTGCATAGCACTTATATACAATCAAAAGAGTATGCTTTAGCACATCACACTTGTACGCCCGTACAAGTCATCATCCATCACAAACGTCGGTACGACGGCCCGACGTTCCGTTCTCTCAGGGCACATTATCGGTGTACCGGAAAACCAGGGTCCCACCACCGTTCAGAGGTTCCAAACATGACGGAAATTCGTGAGCATTCCAATCCTCCATAGCTCAAATAGCCGGAGCGATTCTCATTCTGTGATCCTTACAGGGCCTTAAGCACCCCACAGTTAGATAACCAGAATGCGGGTACAGATCAGCCTTTCCCGTAGCTAACATACGTTAGACGTCGATCAGGACTGACACGGGTAGAGCTTCACCTTGCCCGTTCGCCATACAGGCTTTTCTATAGTTGCAGCCCCACCGACTGAACAAGTAGCATCACAACTACAAGGGTTGAGATCACACAGCATCAACCCCCCCAAAAGTAGCACTCACAGCTACATGGGCTGAGATCACACAGCATCAACCCATCCACATACTATCCTGCTGCACCAAGCTGCAGGTGTCCACCAAGAATAGTACACGCATCACAATAATACAGAGTCTTGCTCTGATATGCATACAATCATCACTAATCCGGACCAACCTGTACAGATGGGCTTCACACAGCATGCCTACCCGTACTTCTCGCTTTCGGGACTACTCCAACAAGAATCAAGGGATGGAGTTCAACATCCCAAGAGAATTCCACTCTACCTTTGTAGAGGATTCATGCATATGCAAAAAGGAAGGATTTCACATATCCAAGGCGGAATTCGTTACCCTTGGAGGATGTTTTGGTGCCATGGCAAGCACTGCTTGGAGCTCTGCCTTCCCGAATATGGCATCCGATCGCGAATCCGAGCTTGGACTAGCTGGATCTCCCTCTCCTTCCTCCTTCTTCTTCCTCCTTCCTTCTTCCTCCTTCCTTCTCTCACTTAAGAAGATAAAGTGAGGATAAGTTTGCTGGTTCGGGGTCTTAAAGGGGCTGGGAAAACTGAAGACCACCAGATCTGGAAAGAGGGAAACAAATGGCCGAGATTTGTAGAAAAAGACATTTTCGGCCCTGATACGCCCTGTGACACGCCCGTGTCACATGTCGTGTCCCTTAAGCGGCCCTTAAGCGGCAAAGAACTGCCTCACCACACGGGTTGAACATGCCCGTGACCACCGCCTAACCTGATACGGCCTAAGAAACGCCCGTGTCTCTGGCCGTGTCGCCTCTCTCGACGAATCTCGTCGATCGCCGAGATTATTCTCGCCAATCGTCGACATGATCTCTCCGATCGTCGAGAAGGACATGCCCTGTGACACACCCGTGTCACAGGCCGTGTCGCCTCTTCTCGTCGATCGTCGATCGCCGATCACGATGCTCAACGATCGTCGAACGCGCGACCTGTAGCAACCCGAGGAGGACACACCCTGGGACACGCCCGTGTCTCAGGCTGTGTCACTCCAAAAACAACCGAAACCCAACTTTGAAACTTACTCGAGACCAGCTCGAGTATTTGCTTGACACGCCCTGGGACACGCCCGTGTCCCAGGCCGTGTCACTTGGCCTGAAAACCAAAACTGGGTTTTGGGGTATTACACTAAGTTCGTGACGAAATATTAAAGGGAGTTTCAGCATGTCGCTAGGTTCGCTGACGCCTAAGAGTTGGATGACCGTGGTTATGCAAAGCGGTTTTACAAAGGCTTCCGAGATCCCCTAAGGCAAGCCCTTTTGTCCAATAGCGGACTCGAGCTTGGCAGAGATAATAGATATGGCAAAAAGGTGGGAAGCGGATCATTTGGGAGTCCAAGCTAGCGGTAAGAGACCCACTAACGGAGTAATGGAAGCTGGACCTAGTTATATAAGGAGGCAGGACAACAGAGTTATAGGAAATAATAGAGGCAGAGGTCATTTTCTTCAAAATTTTAGAATGGAGCGTCCGACCCTATAGCCAACACTATCTCCACCGCAACCATTGTACTTGCAGCCTAGGGAGCAGCATGAGAGAGTTTGCTTCCAGTGCAATCAGTCGGGCCACATTCGATGCCATTGCCCACAAATAGGTGGAGATGCTCACCCTTCTCTTCCTCCGGCAGCTCGAGGAGGAAGGAATCCTGGACCTACTCGGGAGGAGATGTTTGTGTTGGATATGCCGCAGGAGCAGAATCCTCAGCATGTGATTGCAGGTATATCGTGATTTGATTAATACATTATAAGCATTTCTCTTCAATTTCCTAAGTTGTGCTAGGAATCTTGCTTTGAGTCTTTATAATTGATACTGAGGCACTATGATGGTTAGTGGGGAACCAACTTATACTCTATTTGATACCGGTGCCACTCACTCGTTCGTTTCGGTGGACTTGGTTAAAAACCTAAAAGGAGTGGAATCCTTCATCGGTATCACATGGAGAGTACACCTCCAAGACGGATCTGAGATGGCGTCAGCCGCCAAGTGTGACCTGGAAGTACATATCAGGGGCAAGATTCTTGAAACCCCTACAATGGTATTGGGAATCCCAGAATTTGATCTCATTCTGGGCTTGTCATTGTTTGATTGGCACCACACCAAGATATATTATACGGCAAGGCAAATCACCTTGAGGTATGGATTCTCGGAGGTCATTTTCCAAAGTATCAAATTTGCACCCCGTATGTTGTTGTCTTCAATTCAGGCCCTTAAGGCCCATATGGAAGGGGCCAAAGTATATATCATATTTTTTGAATTATAAGAGATAGCACCAAGTATGAAAGATGTGAGCGTAGTACGAGATTTCCCTAAACTGTTTCTCGAGAAGATTCCAGGACTACTCCAACATAGAGAAGTGGACTTTCAAGTCAAACTAGTACCTAGTGCCAAGCCTATTTATCGGACCCCTAACAGGATGGCCCCAAAAGAACTCGCTGAGTTTAGAGTTCAGTTGAAATAATTAATAAGGTCAGGGTTTGTTCGTCCCAGTTCATCACCTTGGGGAGCCCCTTTTCTATTTGTTAAGAAGAAGGACGGAACATTAAGATTTTGTATAGACTATCAGGAGCTCAACCGACTGACGGTGCAAAACACCTACCTGTTTCCCCAGATTGACAAGTTATTCGATTAGTTGGTGGGAGCGCATTGGTTTTCTAAATTAGATCTGCGCTTGAGGTATTATCAATTGATGATATAAGAGAAAGATATTCAGAAGTTTGCATTTTGCTCGAGATAGGATTTCTACGAGTTCACAGTGATGCTGTTTGGACTTACGAATGCCCCTTCAACATTCATGAGTTTGATGAATTGGTTGTTCGAGCCATATTTATATGTCTTCGTCATCATCTTCATTGTTGACATTTTAGTTTATTTGAAGGTAAAAGAGGAGCATGTTGAACACTTGGCCCTTGTTTTTAAGAAGCTAAAAGAGAATGCCCTGTTTGTAAAGTTCAGCAAATGCGAATTTTGGCTCCGAGAAGTTTCCTTCTTGGGTCATGTGATTAGTGGAGCTGGGTTAGTAGTAGACCCGCCTAAGGTACGTTCTACGAAGGAGTGGTTACCTTTGAAGTCAGCAGTCGATATACAGAGTTTCCTTGGATTTGACGTATATTATCGTAAGTTGGTGAAGTGTATTTCAAAGATAGCTCTTCCCCTCACTACCCTAACAATGAAAGGTGTGCCATATGAGTGGACACCTTAGTGTGAAGTTGTGTTTCAAGAGCTGAAGGATTAACTTACCACCACACCAATCCTAGCTCTTCCATCAGGGAAAGAAGGACTTCAAGTTTAAACTGATGCGTCCTATCAAGGGATTAGAGAAATATTGATGCAGCATGGGCACGTGATTGCTTACGGTTCAAGGCAGTTGAAGAAGCATGAGGTTAATTACCCAGTGCATAATTTGGAGTTGGGAGTAGTGGTGTTCGCCTTAAAGGTTTGGAGTCATTATTTATCTGGCGTCGACTACGAGATCTTTTTGGATCATAAGAATTTGAAATACGTTCATACTTAATAGGAGTTGAATTTGAGGCAGCGGCAGTGGTTATAATTTTTGTGTGATTACAAGTTTACATTGAACTATCACCCCGGGAAAGCAAACTCCGTGTCAGATGCTTTGAGCAAAAAATTACCTGAATCGAGCCATGAGTCTCGGATGATGAGTATAAAATTGGCTCGAGTGCTCGAGGTGATGGAGATCACATTGGTGTGTAAGGATTATTCCGAGACATATTCTGAATATCTAACTACTATGATTATAATTTGTGACATTTGAGATTGAATTTAGGAAGAGCTAAGAAGGATGATGTTCTGTCCATTGTAATTTAAGCTATTGAGGATGGATCTACTGAAGAGTATACTCTGAAGGATAGCCTCGTTCATTTCCATGGCAGGCTCTACAATCCCAAGGGTGGTGAAATCCAAGAAGTCATCTTGAGAGACACATATTGTTCCATGTATTCAGTGCAACCTGAGATTTCCAAGATGTATAGTTACTTACGAAAGACCATGTTCTGGTCAGGAATGAAGAGTGTTGTTAAGTATTACTATGTTACACAGTATGAGGCTTTCTAGAAGGTGAAGGTAGAGTGAAAGAGCCATAGAGGATTATTACATTTATTACCCATTCCACATTGGATGTTTGAAGATATCTCGATGGACTTTGTTCATGGCCTTCCCCGATCATGATCAAGGAAAGAATCAGTTTGGGTGATTGTGGATCGCTTGACTAAGGTCGCCAGATTTAACCTAATGAAGAAAGAGAGGCATGTAGATTTATTGGTTTGTCTCTTTGTGGAACAGTTTGTACGATACCATGGAGTGCTTAATGCAATAGTCTCCGATCATGATGGTAACTTTACCTCCAAGGAATGTGAGGCAGTTCAAGAATATTTGGGTTCTCTCCTTACCTTTAGTACGTCCTTTCATCCTCAGATGAATGGTCTGTTGGCTACATTGGTAATTGTACCAGATTTGGAGAAGCCTCACTTAAATCAATGACATACATCATCTTGTTTTTAATGTTTGTTTAAGTTTATTTGTGCATGCTCAGTAATGCAAAAATATTTCTGAGTATAAAAGCTTGGAGAGACATGGTCGGTGTCGACACTTGTGAAGAAGCTATGTCGAGAGCAAGAGCAAAGCTGTGTCGACACACAGAAGTATCAGTCTACACTAGCTGTGTCGACAAACAGGACTTGTGTCGACACACAGATATCAGACAACACAAGCTTTGTCGACTTAAATGATCACAGTCGACATCCTGAATGTTGAGTCGAAGATCAACTGTGTGGACACTTAGGACCAGGTTCAACACACTATGACTAGTAGTACTGACAGTAAGCTAAAGCTGATATGTCAACACCCAGGACTTGGGTTTACAACTAATTTGAAGAAAAGCTATGTCGACAAAGATTAATGTCTGTCGACTACATCAAGGCAATATGTCGACATCATGATAGCTGTGTCGACAAATTCAAAATCTGTGTCAGAATATTTTGAAATTAGTGTCAACACATTGTGAAGAAGATCTATCTCGATGTTGTCTGCTGTTTTGAAGAACAAGTTGCAGATTTCTAGATCTAAGAAGTGACAGCTAGCATAACTTTCAAAGTTGTCAGATGTCAGAACTGTCAGATGTCAGTCAACTACCGGTTTAGTCGGTTACCTCTATTGTGTTTCTATAAATAGAACAGTGCTATTAAAGAGAATAAGACACAACACAACAATAAAGAGACAAAGATAAATCTTGGGAGATCAGTTAAGATTAAAGAAACAATTCTGTAATAAGAAGAAGGAGAAGAAGGAAGCTGATTCAAGATCACCTTAATTCGCTCAAGAGAGATTCAACCTATTTCTCTTTTTTCAATAAGCTTTGAAGAAGCTAAGTAAGGTTGAATCAGATCAAAAGCTGCAAGGATTAGAAGAAGACCAATCTCTCAAGATTTTGTCAAGAACACTTACCCCATTTTGCCTCTCTCTGGGTAATGAAATTCTTAAAACATTGTAATCACAACTGTACGATATATATTGATCTGAGAGTAGGAAAGTCTACCTTTCTGAGTGGTAAGCCTGTAATTATAAGGGCTGAGGTAGGGCAACTTGCCTGAAGTAGGAGTTGGAAAACCATGAGGTAGGGTTCTTGGGAAGAATCTTAGTAGTAGGATCTTTAAGGATCTGAGCTGTAGGACTTGAAGAAGTCTGAGTTGTAAGAAACTGGAAGGGTTCTGAGTGGTAAGATCTGTGGATCTGTGAAAAGTGGAAGTTGGGCCAAATCTAGATCATTGCTAGATAGGCGAAGGGGGAAGTGGATGTACCCCAACATTGGGGAACCACTATAAATTTGTGTGTCTCTGTGCTATGTTTTGCTTACTCTGATTATTTGTGATGCTTGAATGATTGGATAAGTAGATTTACTAGTTAGAAATCCTAAAACTTCTTATTATATAGAATTGAACATATTCACACCCCCCCCACCCTCTAGGTGATTAGTTGTTCAATATTGAATTCTTTCAATTTGTATCAGAGGAAGGTTCCTCAAAATTTGAATTAATAGTTGAGCTTATCTCCAAGGCAGTTATAGATATTCAAAATGGGATAGTGTGAGAATCAAAAAGAGCTTAGTTCAATGAAACTTCCCATATGCAAAAAAGAAAATTTTGGTATCTGGAAAGAAAGAGTAAGATTGTTCATGGAGGTATCTTATCCAAGAATTTATATTACAGTTCAAGAAGGTCACTTTATACCTATGAAAACATCAGTTCTTGATGCCAATAAATCCACTCCTAAGAGCTATGAAGAGATGACTAAGGATGATATCATCTTGGCTTGTATGGACAAAAGGGCACAGAACATAATAGTTAGTGTCACAGATTATTAAACTTTTCAGAATCTGGTCCATTGCAAAACATCAAAAGAAATGTGGGACAAACTGATTGTCTACATGGAAGGAACTGAAGAGGCTAGAAATGATAGAAAGTATATGCTCAATAAGGAGTATGAGAACTTTAGACAGGCCAAGACTGATAACATTGAAAAATGCTATAAGAAATTCTTTAGGATAGTGAATGAACTAATGATTTATGGAAGGGTATTCAGCACATATGAGCAAAATGATAAATTCCTCAGGTCATTAACCAAAGATTGGGATACTAAGATTTGTGCCATAAGAGAAGTGGCTAAATTAACTCATCACCTCCACCAACACAGTTTGGTAAACTGTTATCCTATGAAATGCAGTTGATAGCAAGGAAAGAGGAGGAGAAATGTAACAAGTCTTCAATCAAAGATAAGTCTGTGGCTTTCAAATTTGAGGCCACAAGAAAGGGTAGGAGAAAAACTCCTTCTCCTACCAAGAAGGTTGCTGAGATAGAAACAAAAAGCTCAGACACTAGCACATCAAATGGTAACAATTCTGATGAAGACTTTGTTGCTTTCACCAGACAGTTCCAGAGAATTGTAAAGAAAAAGAGCTGGAGAAACATGACATCCACATCTTCTTACCACAAGGATGATTACTACAAAGGAAATCATAAATCCTCTAAAGATGACAGGTATGGCTCAAAAACTAGTAAAGAAACTTCTTCTAAAATAGTTTGCTATTGCTGCAGCAAACCAGGGCATGTCATCACTGACTGTCCTGTGAAAAGAAAGGAATCAATAGACAAGAAGAAGCACAATAAAGACAAAAAGGAAAAGTCCTTTGTTGCCCAGAAAGAAAAAAATTGGACTGATTCATCTTCATCTTCATCAGAAAGAAAAGATGATGTTGAGGCCTATATTGGGCTATATTCAGCATAAGTAGATTCTGTGGAGTCTAAATTCCTGCAGATGCTGGATGGCATCAATTCAAGGATAGAAGACAGTCATTGCTTTGGTATGTCTGGAGTTGATGAGGAATGAGATAGCCAGGATCAGCCTGGTCCTAGTAAGGTAAATTCCTCATCATCTTGATCTTTATATGTAACTAGTCCAGAATCAGAAGCATTAACTCAAAAAGGTGATGATGGTTCTGAATCTGAAGGAGACATCAATAGACTGATTGATGATTATGGTGAGCTCCTGAAAGCATTTAAGGAAAGCAGGATCCTATCCAAAAAGCTAGCAAAGGAGAATGCCTCTCTGAAATTGGCTGCTTCAGACTAATCAACAGTGTTGGATCTGAAGATAAAAAAAGTTAGTAAACTGAAGAACATAACTGTTATTCAGATGGGTACTATTACTTTCAAGAATGATCATATAAGGAATCTTGAAAGCAGACTTCAAAAGGAGAGGGAATTAGTGACTAAATTTTCTAAACCTAGTACTGTTTTACATTTAATAGATTCCTTCTACATTCAAAATGGTAAGAAGGGACTAGGTTACAAAGGTAGAAATAGAGTTGCAATATATAAAAGTAAAGGCAAAGCTCCAGTATAACCACTAGCCTCAATGCCCCCTATATCTTTTAAGAAGGTTGATCAGCCATCAAACAGGTATGACCATGAATGCACTTATGTTCACTGTGAGATCTAGAATGGCAAGGGTGCAAGTGAATATATGGCAGCTCACCAGAAAACTCAACTTGCCCATTCTGGACAATTTGTGTTTGATGTCCTAGCCCCATCACTCAAATAAAAACAAACAGTTCACTTCCAAGGTCTTACAGACTAGAACCAGACAAAAGGGAAATCAGATAGAAGGACTAATATGGGCATCACAGAAGCAATCAGGAGCATTCACTTTGAAAGGAAGAATGCTGTTATTCAGACTGAGGATATCCCAAGTACATCTACTGCTAGACCAATTCCCAAGAAGGTTTTGACTCATAGACTAGGAAAAGGAACTTTTATACCATCAGATTTAAGAACTAAAGACATCAATGCTGTCTGACCAGTACTTAAGAGGAGGTATAATAAGTATGAGTGATGGTGTTATGGCAAGGTGGGTCACTTTGCCATTGACTGCTGGTTCAATGATAGTGTTAAGAGGGATAGTCTACCTGTCAGTAAAGCTGCAGGTAGGTAGATGCATGTTCAGTCTAACTAGTGCCTAGGACCCAATAAAATTTGGGGTCCTAAGTTAGATAGTCTTGTTCTATGCAGGTGAGTCCAAGTAGTCATATTCCTATATTGTACTTGGATAGTGGTTGTTACAGGCACATGACTGGAACAAAGAGGATGTTAATGAACTTTATTCCAACTAACAATGGACCCAAAGAAATCTTTGGTGGTTTAGAAAGTGGGATTATAAAAGGTTTTGGTAAGATTACAAATGGTCTAGTCACTATCACACAAGTGGCATATGCGAAAGGTTTGAAACATAACCTGATAAGCATAAGCCAATTATGTGATCTTGGCTATGACATTTCTTTCCTCAAGGATAAGTGTCAAATAAGAAATTCTAATGACCAAGGGGTCATCTTAACTTGCACTAGGAGAGGAAAAGTTTATGGTCTAGATTATGAATGTATGAGAAGAGATTCTCCTATTTGTCTAGTTTCAGATGAGAAAGCCACTCACTGTGTACAATGGCACAAGATGCTAGCACATCTAAACTACAAGACGATAGGAAAACTCTTCAATGATGATTTAGTCAGGAATGGTCCTAAAGTCAAGTGTGTCAAGGAGAGTATCTGTTCAGCATGTCAAAAGGGCAAGCAGACCAGATCCTCTTTTAAAAGCTTTGATAACAAAGATTCAGTGAGGTTTCTTTACCTTATGCATATGGATTTGTTTGGTCCAATGCCAGTTCATAGTCTAGGTAGGAAATCCTATACATTGGTAGTAGTAGTAGATGACTTTTCCAGGTTTGCATGGGTTTTCTTCTTAAGAAAGAAATCTGAAACACCTGATGTTCTCTAGACATTTTTTAAGCAGATACAGAATGAATTTTATAGTATAGTGGTAAAAATCAGAAGTGACCATGGGACTGAATTTCTGTCTGAATGCAGGACAAAGTTCTGTGAAAGTATTGGGATTCATCAGGATTTCTCCTCACATAGAACACCTCAGCAAAATGGTATTGCTGAAAGGAAAAATAGAACACTAATAGAGGCTGGTAGGACCCTACTAAGTGACACTTCTCTTCGAGCATATTTCTGGGTAGAGGCAGTAAACACTGCATGTCATGTCCTTAATACGGCCTCTATCACTAAAAGTCATAAGAAGACTCCCTATGAGATTCTGAAGGGTAGAAAACCAAACCTATCGTATTTTAGGATATTTGGTAGCAAGTGCTATATACATAATAATGGTAAGTTCCACTTGACTAAGTTTGCTGCTAAGTCCCATGTGGGAATCTTGGTTGGGTACATCAACAATAGTAGGACATATAAGGTCAATAACTTGAATACACAAGTTGTAGAAGAATCTGTCCATGTAGTTTTTGAAGAATCCATGCTTATAAACAATGAGCTGCCTAGTATTTCATCTAGTTCTGCAGGTCAAAAGGACAAATTGGAGATGCTATCCATTAAAGAAGTCAAGACAGCACAAGAAAATACAGAAGATGATGGATGCTTTCAAGGGGAGCTCTAGAATAGCAAGCTGATAATATTCCACAAATGGAAGTTGAATACACTAAAGAACAAGCTGATGTAGAAAGGATTCCTTAAGCAATGAGACATCTAAAATATCATCCAGCTCACCAAATCATTGGTGATGATAGACATGGTGTAATGATAAGGAGCAAGAGCATAAAAACTGTACTATGTTCAAGCTTTCTGTCCAAGGTGGAACCTAAGAAGGTTGAGGAAGCTATTAAGGATTCTCACTAGATAGGTTTCAAGCAAGAAGAACTGAAGCAGTTCAAGAGATGCAAAGTATGGAAACTTGTTCCTAGACCAGAAGGACACAATGTCATTGGAACAAAATGGATCTACATGAATAAGTTTGATGAGAATGGAATCATAATAAAAAATAAGGCAAGGCTGGTAACTAAAGGTTACAAGAAGGAAGAAGGGATAGACTTTGACCAAAATTTTGCTCCAGTAGCAAGGTTTGAGGACATAAGACTATTCCTTGCCTATATAGCCTATCAAGGATTCAATGTCTACCAGATGAATGTCAAGTCATCATTTCTTAATGGAGACTTGATGGAAGAAGTATATGTAGAATAGCCATCAGGTTTTGTTGATTCTCATTTTCCAAACTATGTCTAAAGACTTAAGAAAGACCTTTATCGGTTGAAACAGGCTCTTAGGACTTGGTATGAGACACTGTCTACCTTCCTCATTGAGAATAAATTCTCAAGGGGTAAAATAGACAAAACTCTAATCCTTAGGGAATCCAAAGGCAAGATCATACTAGTTCATATTTATGTTGATGACATAATCTTTAGATCTACTGAAAATAACCTTTGCAGGAAGTTTGCTAAACTTATGCAAGGGAAATTTGAAATGAGTAGTTTGGGTGAGCTAAAGTTCTTTCTAGGACTTCAAATAAAACATATTGATGATGGCTTGTCCATATCACAGTCTTAGTTCACCAAGGAGTTGATAAAGAAATATGGTATGGATACAACATCCACCATGAAAACTCTAATGGGGTCATGTATGCCTATATGCATAGATGAAGAAGGAAAACCTATTAATGAGACTTTATATAGAGGGATAATTGGCTCCCTCCTCTACTTGACTGCTAGTCGGCCTGACATCATGTATGCAACATGTGTTTGTGCTAGATATCAAGCATGCCCTAAAGATTCACATTATTCAGATGTAAAAAGAATTCTGAGATATCTTAAGGGCACACCAGATCTAGGTCTTTGGTACCCTAGGAATAGAGATTTCCTATTACTGGATTTTCAGATGCAGATTTTGCAAGATGTAAAGAAGATAGGAAAAGTACAACATATACTTGTCAGTTCCTAGGTGGAAGATTGGTGTCATGGAGCAGCAAAAAGTAAACAAGTGTTGCCATTTCTACAGCTGAGTCAGAGTACATTACTGTAGGAAGTTGTGTACAACTATTGTGGATGCAGCATCAGTCGGAAGATTATGACATCAAGCTATGTAAAACACCTTTATATTATGACTCTACAAGTACTATTTCCATTGCTAGAAATCATGTTTCACATAGCAGAACAAAGCATATTGAAATTAGGTATCACTTTATAAGAGAACAAGTAGAGAAAAATGACATATGTATAGAGTTTATCACTACAGATAGACAAATAGCTTACATATTCACTAAGCCTCTGGAAGAAACTAAGTTCAATTACTTAAAGATTGAGCTAGGAATGCTAGATATTGATTAAGTCAATGTATAAACTCATTAAAGGAAAAATCCTCATATATTGGCTAAGTTAAGAATTCATGTTGACATCAACAATAAGTTGGTCGACATTAATTGTTGTTAGTGTCGACACTGCAACAGCTTAGTGTCGACATTAAAAGGAAAGTGTCGACACTACAAGAGCTTAGTGTCGACAATAAAAGGAAAGTGTCGACATAATTTTGTCGACATCTTACATCTATGTGTCGACATACTTCTATCAACACCTTAAATCAAGGTGTTGACACAACAATGTCAAGTCTTATATATCGACTTCTATAGAGTTGTGTCGACAAATAATAGTGCTGAATCCCTATCATCCGTGTCAAGATGTTAACTTCTGTGTAGACACAAGGTGTCGACACAAAATATTTGGGCACGTAGTTTGACCTTCCAAATTTAAAACCCTATAAATAGGTTAGAATGAGAATTAGTCGACCACGCGACTTAGCTTTCTCAAGATATTGAACTTCTGTGTCGAGAGCTAGATCTCCTCTCAACCATCCTCAATCTCTCTTCCTTCAACATTCAATGGAGCCAAAGTTGGAAGAAAACATCAACAAAGGTTACGAATTGGTTCGTAATGCCTTCAACGATGCTTCTCAAGAAATTCAGAAAGTCATCACCCTAGTCACTGACGCTGGACTAGATTTTATGGTCTCAGAACCAACCAAGATATGGAAGAAAGAAGTAATTGAATTCTTCTCCAATGTAAAGCTGGATTCAACTAGAAACAAGATTAGGTCAACATTTCGTAGGACGAAGATAAAGATTACTTCTAAAAAGTCTGAACATGGTACTCTAAATGTTGTCGCTCAAAGAAGATGAGGTTGATTCTGACAAGATAGCAGAGTGACTTCAATGGTGTTGTCAGAATGCAGCCACAAAGATTGGATCCTCTATGAATAGGAAAGGAATGAATTCCCAAGGGAAATTTCTTTCTGAAGTGGTCGAAAAGGTTATACTGTGCAAGATTGGGGGACATGACAGGATATCTTCCTTCATGTTCAGCCTAATGATAAGATTAATATTCAATCTCAAGACTAATTGGTCGACAGTAGTCTTTGACAGGATCAAGGATTGGATCAAGAAGCCTAACCTAGGTAGGATCCTGAGTTTGTATCTGGTCTCATCAATGCCAGAGATACTAAATAGAGCTGTAGGAGCTAAAATAAATCATATGAGGATAATGGACACTAGAATCTTGTCAAGATGGTATAGGGTACTGACCAAGGAGACTCCAGCTCCTATGTAACATAAAAAAGATTTAAAGAAAAAGAAATCAGCAACACAGATTGTAGAATCATCTAGTGATTCTGAAGAGGTTGTGGTTTTCAGTTCTGAAGAGGATGTAAATGAAGTACAACCTCAAAGGGAAGATGATTCAGTGTCACATCCACAAGAGTCCTCAGTTCCAAGGGGAGACTTCAGAGAATTATCATGGATAGTGATGTAGCTCATCTCACTATCCTGGAGGTTCACAAGGATATCAACAAGGATGAAGCTATGGTAGATGGGCCAGCAGCACAAACTGAGCAAGTTCAAGTTGCTGTGAAAGAGACCTTTGTTTCAGAAACTGATATCTAGGGAGAGAAGACTGGGGTTACTGAGGACAATGTTCCTCCATCTGTTAGTTTGCCAAAAGTCTAGAAGGACAACCAGCACATACTCCAAGAAGGTGCACAGATTGAGGGGGAGGTACCATACATTGACCTAGTACATTTTCCTGATAACCAGCCTTAGGCTGTGGATGTAGCCAGTTCCTCTGAATCAAAAGCTGAACAAGAAGCCTCAGAGCTAAAGAAAATAAAACAAATGGAAATAAGGAAGAAAACCAAAGGCTATAAGAAAGATTTGAGGACTACCCCACCAACAACAGCTCTTACAGCAGACTTCAGTTCAGTTTTGGTTCAACTGCAAGTGAAGATGGATGAGCAAAGAACTACTCTTAAAAAATATGTGGATGAGACCCATAAGGACCTGTAATTTCAGCTGGCATAGGATATCAAATCCATCAGATTTGAAGTCAATCAGAATAAAAAAGAGATTATAGATTGCTTCCATAAAGGAGGTAATGTTGTATTTACTTGGCCCAACAATAACGGGAGATTAAGACTGCAGTAGAGGACATTACAGTCAAACATGGTTATGTCCTGGAAAATCAAATTAGAATAAATGAAAATCTCAAAGACTAACATCATTCTATTCTAACAAATATTGAGACTAGTGTCACTGCTATAAAGACTGAAGTGTCCAAGCAAATCATGGAAGATTTAGCAACTGTCCAAACAGCAATCCAGGCATCTCAAACAGCTATTTCTGATCAACTGAAGAAGTTCAGGACCTACTATAAAGAAGGAACAAATTATCTGGCTAATCAGGTAAGGTTTCAAAAGGATGATCTGAGAGATCATGTAGAAAGAGAAGTCATAAAGGGGGAGAGAGTATTAGTCAAAGCAAGCTGAGATCATTCTAAATGGATATCAAATAGCATCAGAGCAACTCTTGGTTATCCACCCCTTTGTGATGATGACAACACTGCTGGATCTGAAATTCAACCTGCTTATATTGAAGGGGTTCAGCAGGAAGTAGCTCAAGTTATTTATCCTCCTTCTGATTTTGAAGAAATCCAACAGGCACTTCACCAAATATATAGCCCTCCACAGGAGGCACATAATGTTATTCTAGAAAAAGTTGAAATGTCTGCAGCTGTAGTTCAAAGAGAAAAAGAAGCTCAGTTGTCTAAGAAAAGGCTCAAACAACAGGCAAAATTAAAGCCTGATTTTGAACAATGGAGTCCAACCTCTAGGAATATTATTCTGATTGCTTGGAAAGTTGTGAAAGAAAATATGCATGATAGAGGCAAATGGTATTCTGAACAAGAATGGAGTAAATATCAGGAGCGACAAGATGTCATATTTCAGTTCAGTAGAGATATTAAAGCTGTTAAGATACCTGCTAACTCGGTGGAGCCTAGTAAGTATTTCCCAAAGCCTTTTCATTACTTTGAAAGGCAAAAGATCAAGGTTGAAAAGCTCAAGAAGAAGGATAAGAAAGGAAAGAAGCGTGCTGATGACACAGAAGCTAATGTACAAGCTAGGATTCAACCTGGCAAAGGAATTGTGATAAAGGAACCCAAGCTGTCTTAGAGTTTTTTGTCTTAAAATTTAGAACTATGTAATAATGTTGTTCTTACTAAACGTTCTTGAATTTTATAAGTCAGATATAATTTGAAATGATGGGATAATTTATTAGGTGGGTAAATCTGTTTGATTCAATTTGCTTATATGTTACATATTTCTGTGATGGATATGCTTAATGTTATAACATATATATTTCTGCCTAATGATTAACCCTTTCTGTGTTTGTTAGTAAATCATTAATTTTTCTGGTTATTATAATGGTGTGTATCATTGACTTGTGGTTATGACTTCTCCAAATAGGGGGAGATTGTTTGGTACTTTGGTAATTATTCCAGATTTGGAGAAGCCTCACGTAAATCAATGATATACATCATATTGTATTTGATGTTTGTTTAAGTTTATTTGGGCTGGCTCAGTTGTAAGACCCCCCCCCCCTTTTTTTTCTTTTTAAAACCCGGGGCCTTAGGCCCAGAATCGCCGATTTGCGGTGACACCTTCACGTCCTGAAGGGTCATCACCACAAGGAGCCGATTCTGCCGGCCAATTCGATCACAGAAAGGTAGCACGATAATTGAAGTAAGAGCAAGTCCACTAAAAGTAAATCACATATATAGAAATAAAACTCCACGAAGGGAGTGGCCACAGAATAATACATCAGAGTACTAAAAACACGGGCTTATGCCCGGTACATGTAATCCTCACTACAAGTCACTCGCGGAAGCAAAACTAAAACTAAGCATCACCGTAACTGTCACTGAACCGAGAGCACCCAAGCTAGACTGACCCATCTCCACCGACTTCGTACTCTGTTGGTGCTGTATCTCTGGGTGCTTCTTCCTTTTCGCCCTATAGTCGCCACCTCGCAATCCACGTCTACGTCTTCGGCCTCCTGGCTGCTGAGCTATTGGGATCCTACCCATCATGGGGCATTTGACCCGTGTATGTCCCGGCTGGTGATAATGGTAACATTGTCGCGGGGTCAACTCTGTCAGAAACTGCAAAACCCGTGACCCTTCCATATGGTACACCTAAAATGATGCGGTTCGAAAATCGTTAGTCATAAAGACTAAGCCCTATCATCCCCTACCCCTTCCCCCATGGCTCCTAGGTACCGAGCGGAGAGGAAGAAAGGGAAGGACATGAGGGTGGAGATTTAATGAAAGAAACAGGTGGCAGCGGAACTAATCTAGCAATTCTATAATAAATATTACAGAAACAGAAAGTAAGAAAGGTAACCTTAACTTATGTGCGAAAGCGCATAAGCCAAGGGATCTTCTGCAAGGCTCCCATCGTATAGAGTGTCCCATACTACTTATACGTTGGGGTGTCGGTTATCAAACAGCAGCATATATTTATATTGAAATTAACCTTAATTTATAAACTTGCCCACACAAGCTTATAGACCAAGGAGTCGTTTTGCAGGTCCTAATGTATAAGCGTCCCATACCCCTTATACTTTAGGTGTTAGGGTTAAATGAATCGATTATACTATGATATGCAAGTGGGTATGATGAAACATGCAAGTGCAAGTCACACACCCGACTCTGTGCACACAGACCTTTAGTTCCCCCTTTCGGAGCCGTTACCTCCCAGGATCCCTCCGTAGTGGCAGACAGAAGCGGTGGGTTGGGCCTCGCCCACCTCTAAACTAGTAAATCACTACCGGTCAGACCTATCGTACGCCTCAACGCTTGGTGCACTAAGCGGACGCCTGCGTACTCTTGCCGGCTGACGCACCAGACTTCTGTTGGCGAAGTGCTAACAGTACTTGCTGAGTCAGCGTATTGGCGTCGGTGCATCGACCCTCCAATACCGAAGACCCAGCACCTTAATTTTCATTCCTTTTATACACATGCAAATTTAATCGTAAACACACAAAAACCGAGCCAAAGCTCCCCGGACCAAAACGTCCGTCTCTTAACCAATCGAGCCGAAGCTCCCCGGACCATTCCGTCCGTCTCTTAACCAACCGAGCCGAAGCTCTCATCAATCTTCCTGTGCCAACAGTGTTTGTGAAAGGTGCAGCCCTAATTACTAAGTTACACTTGTCAGTTTGTTATTACAGTTTACGTTAACCCAGGACTGCCCCCGGTATTCCCTGTGAAGGGCTCTCAAAGGGCACTAGGAACTATGATGGTAGCTGAAGCCCATCGTTCCCTTTCGCAAGGCACTTATTGTTATTGGTTGATCCCCTTTATCCATTCCCTTCTCATATTACGATAGACTATCCCAGGGTGATTTTTAACCTTCCTCTCTTCGGGAAAGACGATCTTTCGTCGAACCCGAACACCTCTTAACCCTAGTTATCACAACTTTTCTCTACTCTTCATATAATCCTATTGTGATATCATCCACAATTATCCACCCAGACAAAATGACTAACTCCAATGACTTTTTAAGATCATGTCCTATTGCAATTCACAAATTAGTTATATGCAGACCAACCTAGACTATATGTCGAACTGGTTATGTAATGATCCCAAAACTCATCCAAATGCCCTAAATTATTTATTGGAGACTTATCCTGATATAATTAGCTTAAATCAAGAATGTGGTAATTTTCCTAATTTATCTGGCATTTAATTAATTTCCTCAAAACTCCCAAGGGCTATAGGTTTGAACATGAACTACCCTAAGTTCTCATGAAAGATGTCCAACAAAATTATAATAAATATTAAGTTGTCTCAATAGGGTAAATCTAAAGTATCATAATTTTTCTATCATCAGAAGTGCACTAAAACTATTTTTAGCAATATTTACTATCTTCCATTATTTATGAACCAAGTACAGAGAATATTCTCCCAAAAATTATAAATAAATTATAATATGCAGAAAAAGTATTAAAAACAGCACTGGCCCAGTTTCATAATTTTTCAGCAACAATATAATCCATAATTAATTTCCAAAGCATAGAACCCCTTTTTAACATTTGTGAAGGAAGTACTAGATTTACTCAACTAACAATTATACAAAAATTCAAGAGTAACCATTCTGTCCTAAAACATTTATTTCCAAAATTTCATGAGATTTCCATAAACAGAAAGGTACAAAAAATTAAAAAATCAATTGGGGTTATAATCAACTTTACAAACAAAGTGTTAGAAATAAACATCATAAAATTCCAGTAAAATTTCTATAAATTCTAGCCACCTCAAAACTTACTCTACCCAAGCTTCACAGATTTTAGATAAAGTTTAGTGATGGATTGTGCTTAATTAGTATTTTACCCTAAATCTAAGATTAGGATTTCGAGGTATCTACTTATCTCCAAATCCTACAAGATTCCATCCAGACGATTCTTATCATGCTAGTGTCAACTCTACTGAGTTTCAAGGCAATACGAGAGCAATTGCCCCATATCCTTCACAACCCTCAAAACCCTCCATTTAGGGTTTGAGCTTGGATCCTAGGGTAAATCAACCCTAAACCACACCATTTTCTCCAAGTGGGCTATAATAACCCTTCCAAGTCACTGGTCAAAATATCAGCCACTGTTGAGGTGATTTGACCATTCCAACCTCTAGTGCACTTTTTACTCAAAAGTGCCTCACTATTGCCTAGTTAAGAATAGGTGACTCCCTATCCAAAGCTCATCCAAATGAGTTGAAATTTGTACAGAGCTAGGCTTTATATCCAGGAACTACTCACCAAAATTTGGGAGGGTTTGGATGTTATTTGACCACATAAATAAATTCCTCTAACTTTATTAAATTAAAATAAAAACTTTAGGCAAAGTGTCTCCAAAAATTCCCATTTTTGTACTGCCTCTAGGTATTATTATGGTTAACCCCCTGCCCAAATTTCAGGTCATTTGGACAAGGGATGAAGCGTGAGCATCCATTTTAGTTTTTGCCAAACTCTAGGTACAGCCCCCACTAAAACGGGTGCTGCGGTTAAACCGCCTTCCCTAAACGAGTTGAAATAAATTTTAAATTAATCTAGACTCAAAGGGCTACAACTTTTGTGACTGGCCATTTTTCATAAATCGGCCTCGGAGTGCCTCATTTTACAGCATCAACATGTGCTCATTTAATGAACCTTTCCCTTTTATATTATTTACATAATTTTTATAATATAAAACTGTTTTCACTGTTCATCTTCTACAGAACCCGAAAATCAGAACACAGAAAACTCATATTTCCTATAGCTCTTTCGCGATCCGTCGCCGGCCGTCCAGTCACTTCTCTGGCCAGCCACCACCACCACCACCTCCGTTGAGGCGATGGCTATCGGTCGACGGTGGTTTGGCCGCCAGAGGTGGCGGTTTCCGGCGAACTCAAAACAATATTTTTTCATGGTTTTCCATGAAAACACGAGGTAGGTCTGGATCCTTTGAGCATGAACTTCATTTCTAAGATCCTAAGATCTACCCATAAGAGAAGAAGTAGAGGAGGACCTTGTTCGCGGTTTGGAGACGTGATGAACGTCGGTTGGTCATGGCGCGGTGATGGCGTTTCCGAACTTCTCCTACAGCAAGAGATGAAATCTGAATCCGTTTGATCGAGCATGTAATCTTCTCCTCTTGCTCCAAGGGGGCTTTTATAGATCTCCAAGTGGGGAGGGGAAAGGATGAAACATTCATGGCCATGAATGTTTCTCTTAATAACGTTTCGGTTATGATGCAGAGAAGAGGAAAAGGTGGAAGATGAAATGGCTGCTCCAGGTGGCGATTTCCTATTGGACCTCACTCTCTCTTTCTATTAAATAATTGGAGAAGGAAATGACCTATAAATATTCCTGCTGTACATTTCCCATAATAAGAATAGATTATGACGTCGGTTACCGAAATTTCCAGTCTGGCTGACGTTTCGGCCCTTGTCACGGGCGTGACACATAGGTAACAGGCGTGACATGCCCGAGTGGCAAATTCTGAGTTCGACGATCGTCGACCTGAGATCGACGATCATCGAAGGGTGGTCACGCCCTAGGTCACGGGCGTGACACATGGGTCACGGGCGTGACAGGGTCAAGATGCAAATTCCACGCTCGGCGATCGTCTCCCGGAGATCGACGATCGTTGAAGGAGTCACGCCCTAGGTCCCTGGCGTGACACCTTGGTCACGGGCGTGATAGGCCCAGGCTGCAAATTCTACGCTCGACGATCATCTTACTGAAATCGACGATCGTCGAAGGGGTCACGCCCTAGGTCACGGGCGTGCCACATAGGTCACGGGCGTGACCAACCCGTGACACTAAATCTTGGCCGATGTATTTCAATTCTTGGGCTTCCTAGGGTTTTGTCACGACAGACCGACTCCTAGGGGTCTAGCCGGAAATGGGATGTTACAAATCCCAATAAACAAAACAAAAATTTCGTCCCCAAAATTGAGGTTGAGCCAACGGGAATTTCTACCGAAATAAATTAAACTTGTAACATCCCATATGGTTTTTCTATTGGGTTCCAGCGACTACTTGTTTGATAAATGAAAACAATCTCCCCAATAAATAAAAGATTAGCCCCTACTTTCCTGCGCAAGCCTAGGTTCTCAATATTCCTTATCTAATCCTACCTGTTCAGTACAAGAAGGTAATTTATAGTATACCAGGAGGTGGTGAGGTATACCTGACTGAACAACTCCAGGTATTTTTTCCTCATCAGGTCCTGCGGTTCCCAGGTGTGCTCCTCCTGACCGTGGTTTCTCCACAGAACCTTGACTAAGGGGATCTTTTTACGGCGCAAAATCCGTACTCCTTTGTCATCGATCTGAATCGGCTCTAAGTGAACAGACCGGTCCAAAGCTACCGGCCCTTCGGTGGTCAAAATTTTCTGCTCCGGGCGTAGTAGAGCCCTTCTCAGAGAAGAAATGTTGAAGACGTCGTGTAGAGCTTCCAGCTCTGGTGGCAACTCTATCCTGTAGGCTAGGGGCCCGATCCGCTCCAGGATCCGGTAAGGGCCCATATACCTAGGGCTGAGCTTCTTCCTCCGACCGCGCACCCGTGAGATTCCGTGCATGGGCCAGATCTTCAAGAACACTCGGTCCCCTATCTGAAACTCCACCTGACGATGTCGGGCGTCATAGTACTTAGCCTGTCTGCTCTGCGCCTCCAACATCGTATCTCTGATCAGTCTCACCTGTGCCTCGGTGTCTTCAACAAAATCCGATCCCAACACCTTCGGATCCTCGTCCTAAACCCAAGAAAGCGGGGTCCTACATTTTATTCCATACAAGGCATCATAAGGTGCCATCCTGATGCTGGACTGGTAGCTATTGTTATAGGAGAACTCAACCAACGACAACATCTTCTCCTACGGCTCCCCTCGGTCCAGTATACAGATTCGTAGTAGATCCTCCAATGTCCTGTTGGTGCGCTCTTTCTGCCCGTCCGTCTGAGGGTGGAAGGCCGTGCTAAAAGTCAATCGGGTGCCCAAATATGCCTGCACTGACCGCCACTCCCTGGATGTAAACTGTCCATCATCGTCCGACACTATCGTCCTAGGCACTCCATGGTATCGGATATACTACTCCACGAACTTCCGTACCAGCACTCCCACCGAGTCATCCTTCCTGATTGGTATAAAGCGGGCCACCTTCGTCAACCGATCAACAATCACCCAGATCGAGTCATTCCCTGTCCGAGACCGGGGAAGCCCATGTATAAAATCCATAGCTATATCATCAAACTTCCACTCCGGCACCGGGAGTGGCTGCAGCAGTCGTGCGGGGTTCCTGCACTCCGCCTTCACCAACTGACACGCCTCGCAATGGGTCACGAAGTACGTAATGTCCTTCTTTATGCCCGGCCAAAACATCGTCTTCTTCAGATCAGCGGTCATCTTTGTGATCCCCGGGTGCACAGAGTACCGGCTGCAATGCGCCTCCGTCATAATATCCTCTCGGATCTGGCCTCCTGCGGGTATATATACTATGCCTCTGAAATGTAGCAATCCATCTCTCAGGGAATAATCTCCTGTCGAACCCTCCTCCAAGGCTCGGAATATCGGCTCTGCCCATGCATCTGTCCTCTTTCCGTCCCGAATGCGATCCCGAATATCTTATATGGCCACCATCGATGCAAGATACTCCCTATACAACTCTGGATCATCCTCGGACACTAGGGATATCTGCATATCTCTGAATGACCGGAGTAGCTCCATGAACATAACCTGGGGCCCGTCTTCGGAAGTGGCAGCTCTCCGACTCAACGCGTCGGCCAACATGTTTGCCTTCTCTAGATGGTAGTGCATCTCATACTGATAGTCTGCTAAGAACTTTACCCAGCGCCTCTGCCCGATATTTAGCTCCTTCTACGTGTCCACGTATTTGAAGTTCTTGTGGTCGGAGAAGATGTCGCAGTGGACTCCATAAGGATAGTGGCGCCAGATCTTCAAAACAAAGATCACTACACCCAATAAACAAAAGATAAGCCCCTACCTACTTTGGGCTATGTATCTTTGTTATGACAATATTATATTCGTCATAGCTGGGTGCACAATCCCTAGGACAACAATCTTCGAATTGGGTTACAGCCTGAAACTTGTTGATATACTCCATACAATAAACTCTCCGAGTCACATTTACGACAACCTTATCCGGGTCAAAATGTTCCAAATCCCAAATGGGTATCTATCGAACTCGAATTCCTATCCGAACCTCGGTGTTTGTCTTGGTTGTTGTCTCCGAGTGATCTTATTACCGATATGAGGGTTAAGACCCTATGTCTTCTACCATTCTGCTAATGTATTATTGGTCTCAATTCTCCATAAAGAAGTCTACCGCTTGAATAATCCTTAATAGGGACTGTAAGGTCACCTGAGTTATCTATTAGGTTGTCATTCTCATGTTGAACTCCTCCTTTATTCTCAATGGGTATCTCCTTACCTTAACCAAGTCCATAACCATGGTCAATTTCAGACTAGGACATACTATAAGTCATCATGGTTAGTACTGAGTCCTAGTGGGCTGGGTCTAACTCGTTGACTAGATAATTATGTTATATGTTCTTTGTAGTCGGAGGTGCTTCCTGTTGGGGGCAGGGCTTGCCGTAGGCCACAAAGAAGAATTCTAATTAATGGAGAAGTGGACTTCTATATGTGATTTCCATTATGGGCACACCACTGCTTCCGTTGCTTAGTTTGTCCCCAAACTAAACTCGAGCGGGGGTGACCCAGGGTTAGTGGACTGCTACCATTTTCAGATCGATGTTTCCCTCTAATACCACTTGTAAGACCCCCCCCCCCCTTTTTTTCTTTTTAAAACCCGGGGTCTTAGGCCCAGAATCGCCGCTTTGCGGTGACACCTTCACGTCCTGAAGGGTCATCACCACAAGGCGCCGATTCTGCCGGCCAATTCGATCACAGAAAGGTAGCACGATAATTGAAGTAAGAGCAAGTCCACTGAAAGTAAATCACATATATAGAAATAAAACTCCACGAAGGGAGTGACCACAGAATAATACATCAGAGTACTAAAAACACGGGCTTATGACCGGTACATGTAATCCTCACTACAAGTCACTCGTGGAAGCAAAACTAAAACTAAGCGTCACCGTAACTGTAACTGAACCGAGAGCACCCAAGCTAGACTGGCCCATCTCCACCGACTCCGTACTCTGTTGGTGTTGCATCTCTGGGTGCTTCTTCCTTTTCTCCCTGCAGTCGCCGCCTTGCAATACACGTCTGCGTCTACGTCTTCGGCCTCCTGGCTGTTGAGCTGGTGGGATCCTACCCATCATGGGGCATTTGACCCGTGTATGCCCCGGCTGGTAACAATGGTAACATGGTCGCGGGGTCAACTCTGTCAAAAACTGCAAAACCCGTGACCCTTCCATATGGTACACCTAAAATGATGTGGTTTGAAAACCGTTAGTTATCAAGACTAAGCCCTATCATCCCCTACCCCTTCCCCCATGGCTCCTAGGTACCGAGCGGAGATGAAGAAAGGGAAGGACATGAGGGTGAAGATTTAATGAAAGAAATAGGTGGCAGCAGAACTAATCTAGCAATTCTATAATAAATATGACAGAAACAGAAAGTAGGAAAGGTAACCTAAACTTATGTGCGAAAGCGCATAAGCCAAGGGATCTTCTGCAAGGATCCCATCATACCGAGTGTCCCATACCACTTATACGTTGGGATGTTGGTTATCAAACAGCAGCATATATTTATATTGAAATTAACCTTAATTTATAAACTTTTCCACACAAGCTTATAGACCAAGGGGTCGTTTTGTAGGTCCTAATGTATAAGCGTCCCATACCACTTATACTTTAGGTGTCAGGGTTAAATGAATCGATTATGCTATGACATGCAAGTGGATATGATGAAACATATAAGTGCAACTCACACACGCGACTCTGTGCACACAGACCTTTAGTTCCGCCTTTCGGAGCCGTTACCTCCCAGGATACCTGTAACACCCCTATCCGTCGCATAGCATATAACAGTAGGTCCGGCCGGGGCCCGACGCCATATACTACGGACAGACATGTTGGTTACGCGTTCAAACCATTTAACCAATCATGTCGTCCTACACAACACCTAGCGGAAGCAATTTATTAGGTTGCAAATGAAATAAGAACCCAGCCACAACAGCATGAATGTCCACTACAAACTCAGGAATGTAAACATACACCAAAAGGGAAATGGCCTTAAGGCCTTACACTTTTCACTTAACAAAAGAAGTGTTTTCCAAACTTCGGCACACAGGCCGGCCATACATGAATACGGGAAGGAAACATAAGCAATTAGGCCTTCGAGGGCCGGCACAGCAACAAGGGCTTTAGCCCGCTATTTCCCGCTCTGCTCCGCAGCACCTGCAAGCAATAAACCACCGCCCGGTGGAAAACAATAGCAACGGTCAGCAATGCTGTCCAAATTATAACGATCCCGCCCCCACATTCGGGGCGGCGATGCTCTTTCCCTGCACTTTATTAGCATAGGCATTTTTATAAAGTATTTGCACTTCACCACAGGCATTGGCTCGCACGGCCACACACCCCGTGCACTCAGGGCACATTCTCGGCGAACCAGCCAACGTCACGTCAATTCAAGCCATAGATGTTCCCAATCCACCACCGCCTCTTGGACGGTCATCCATATGAGCATTTTGTCTTATTGGCCTTGGTCACGGCAATTTAAGCCATAGACCGCCAAAGACCCTCATCCATGCCAACGGTCCTACCGAACGACATAGACCGGGTACGGTTCCGCCTGACCCGTGCTCATACCGCAACGACAATTTAAGCCATATGCGCAGGCCAAGACTCACCGAGTCCCGTTTCCACCACAATAATCACATAACCCGGTTATGTTCACGTTGGCCCCCGGCCACCGTGTTGGCAAAACCCGCTTTTGCCCAGTTTTCCGGGTGCACCTTGGAGTTAATCTCCAAGGCTCCCTGATGCAATCTACCACGTAGAAAACCCGAAAATACCCAAACATCCGGATTCTTGCCCGGTTCAAATGCAATGCAACATCACCGATCCGGACCAACATGTCCGAATAGGCTTCACACACAATGCCTACGTCCATTTTCGCATACGGACTCTACACAAGGGGGACTTCACATATCTACCCCAAGGAATGCTCCAACTCTTCGCTCACTCGCGAGAGAGGGCTTCCTATGCAAAGGAAAAGAGGGATTCACATGCCCAAGGATGAGAAATCGTTACCCTTGCGTTCTTCCGCGGCGCCATGAAAATCTATGCGGATGAAAAGCACTGCAATATCCTTGCCTCCGCGGATCCGAAGACGGCTCGCGATTTGGAGCCCCGAATCTCCACCGGCCGCCGGAGTTGACCTCCTTCTTCCTCCTCCAAGCTCTCCCTTCTCTCTAGGTTTTAGAGAGAGAGTACCCAAGTGAATTAAGGGTTTCAAAACCCTATTCCCGGCTAAAACCACCCAGGAGCAGCCCCCCACCGACGGATCCAAAGCTAAGGAAACGAACGGCCAGGATTAGATCTGAAATCCCAAAAACTGGGCCGAACACGGGTTCACAAACGGCCGTGTCCCTGGACGTGTAGCTCATTCGCCGTCTCGACCAAAATTGAAAACCAGCAACACGGCATGTGACACGGCCTCCGACACGCCCGTGTCGCCTGCGACACGCCCGTGTCGGGATTCGTGTCACACCCCTCGTATGCAATTGATCAACACTTCGCAGTCAGATAGGTACACGGCTTGGTGACACGGCATCAGACACGCCCGTGTCAAACTAGACATGCCCGTGTTCGTGCCCGTGTCATTACCCGTGTACCCAACCGCACAGCCCAGGTGTGACACGGCCTGGGACACGCCCGTGTCCTAGGCCGTGTTCCACCACACGACCATCGTCGACCTGAACTGGTCGACTACACGGCCAGCTCGACGGCCCGACCTCGACACGCCCGACACAGCCTCCGACACGCCCGTGTCGGGGCCCGTGTCACCTGCACCAAAATCTTGTCTTGGCCAAAATCGATCCCCGTCGCTCCTACAACATTTTGGGGTGTTACAATTCTACCCCCCCCCCCCCCCTTAAAGAATTTTGTCCACGAAATTAATAAAGGACAAACAGGACTTAACGTAAATCTGTACCTGAGCGGAACAATTCCGGGTACTCCTCCAGCATAGTCTGCTCCCGTTCCCAAGAGAGCTCCTCTCGCCCGCAATTATCCCACCGGACCTTAACCATCCGGATCTCCTTGTTACGAAGCCTCTTAACCTCAACATCTTCAATACGAATGGGCCTGACCCTAGTCGTCAACCCTTCGTCCACCGGCACTTGGTCAACTGCGATCACCTGCGAAGGCTCCTGCACCGCCTTCCGCAACACAGAAATGTGGAACACATCGTGTAACCCACTCAACTCCACCGATAGCCTCAAACGGTATGCCGCTTTGCCGACTCGCTCCAGAACCTCAAAATGTCCAAGGTATCTTGGGCTCAGCTTCTTCAAGCATCTCACCCGCGAAACCCCCTTGAACGGCTTCACTTTCAGATATACCCAATCACCTACCGCGAACTCCACGTTCTGGTGCTTGGCATTGTAATACTTCGCCTGCCGGTCCTGAGCAATCAACAAGCGCTCCCGAATGATTCGCACTAACGAGGTAGCACTCTCCACCTCCTGCTTCTTCTACAATCTTTCCTCACCCGTTTCAAGCCACGATAACGGCGTGCGACACTTCCTACCATATAGGGCCTCGAAGGGCGCCATTTGTATACTTGCTTGGTAGCTGTTGTTGTATGCGAACTCCACCAAATACAGGTGGTCTTCCCAATGCTTACCGAAATCCAGAACACACATACGTAGCATGTCCTCCATCGTTCTATTGACCCTCTCGGTCTGCCCATCCGTCTGCGGATGGAAAGCTGTGCTGAACTTTAACTTTGTTCCCAGCATTTGCTGCACCAACCTCCAATCATTTGACGTGAACCGCCCATCGCGATCACTCACAATGCTACGGGGCACACCATGCAGCCTAACAATATTGTCCATGTATAGCTTCGCCAACTTCTCTACCGAGTCATCATTCCTATGCAGAATGAAATGCGACACCTTAGTTAGCCGATCTACGATCACCCAGATGGCGTCGTTCCCCTTCTGCGACATTGGCAACCCGTGCACAAAGTCCATAGATATGTCGTCGAATTTCCACTCCGGTATAGGCAAGGACTTCAGAAATCCTCCCGGCTTTTGGCATTCCGCCTTCACCAAGGCGCACGTTTGGCATTTAGCCACGTACAACACCACATCTTTCTTGAGCCCCGGCCACCAAAACAACTTTTTGAGATCACGATACATCTTCGTGCTCCCTGGGTGGATTGAGTACTTGGTATGATGAGCCTCGTACATCAACTCCGCCCGGAGGTTACCCCCACTCGGGACGCACAACCGATGATCCTTCCTTAATAAACCATCTTCCACCGAGAACTGGGAATTTGACCCATCCAGAGCGGCCTTCAAAAGCTCCTTCATGGAGTCATCTAACTCCAATGCCTGCCGAACCTGGTCAGCCAGGTCATACTGCACCTCTGTCCAGTTTAACATTGCTTTGGCGCTCGTCTGCTTGTCAACGCAACAGATCTCAAGCTCCTCCAACTCCCGTACTAGCCGCTCAACATGCACTGACAACCAGTTGGCTTGGGCGGGAGCCCTGCGGCTCAGCGCATCCGCAACTGCGTCGCCCTTCCCGGGTACATAATGTATTTTGAAGGTGTAGTCCCCTAGGAACTCCATCCACCTCCTCTGCCTCATATTAAGGTCCTTTTGATCCAACAAGTATTTTAGGCTCTTGTGATCGGTGTATATATCAACCCTTACGCCGTAAAGGTAGTGCCTCCACAACTTGAGTGCAAATATCACCGCCGCCAACTCCAAGTCGTGCACCAGATAATTTCTTTTATGCACCTTCAACTGACGCGATCCATACGCTATCACGCTCCCATGCTGCAACAACATGCTGCCCAAGCCACTACCCGAAGCGTCGCTATACACCTCGAAGCCCTCGGTCCCACTCGGCGAACTAAGCACTGGCGCCGTGGTCAACCGCCTCTTTAGCTCCTCAAAAGCTTGCACGCACTCTTGCGTCCACAAGAATCTCTGATCCTTCCTTGTCAACTTCGTGAGAGGTAAAGCTATCCGCGAGAAGTTCTCTACGAAGTGCCTATAATATCCGGCAAGCCTGAGAAAGCTACGGACTTCCGCGACAGAAGACAACGCAGGCCACTCCCGTATCGCAACAATCTTCGCCGGATCCACCGCTATACCTTCCCCACTTACTATATGACCAAGGAACGCTACCGACGGTAGCCAGAACTCGCACTTGGAGAACTTTGCATATAACTCATTCCTTCTCAGAGTCTCCAACACCAGGTGCAAGTGCTTGAAGTGGTCTTCTTCGCACTGCGAGTACACCAATATATCGTCAATAAAGACGATCACAAAGCGATCCAGGAAATCTCGGAACGTCCTGTTCATCAAATCCATAAATACCGATGGCGCATTCGTTAGTCCAAACGGCATGACCGTGAACTCGAAATGCCCATACCTCGTACTGAACGCCGTCTTCGGGATATCACACTCCCTGACCTCAGCTGATAGTACCCCGACTTCAAGTCCAACTTGGAGTATACCGACGATCCGACTAACTGATCAAAGAGATCATCAATCCTCGGGATCGGGTACTTATTCTTCTCCGTCATCTTGTTCAATTCTCTGTAATCGATACACAGCCGCATACTTCCGTCCTTCTTCTTAACGAAGAGGACCGGTGCGCTCCAAGGAGACGAACTTGGACGCACATAACCTTGCTCCATCAGCTCCTCCAGCTGAACCTTCAACTCCGCCATCTCCTTTGGCGCCAACCTATAAGGAGCACGTGACACGGGCTTGGCACCCGGCACGAGTTCGATGGTGAAATCGATCTCCCGCTGCGGTGGGGCTCCAGGAAGACTATCCGGGAACACATTGGGGTATTCGCAAACCACGGGAATCTCAACCAATGTGGACTTTTGCTCCACAGCCCCCACTATTGCGAAGAACAGCTCTGCACCAGCACGAACTGCCTTCACCACCTGAAGAGCAGACATCAGTGTCTTTCTCGACCCCTTTAGCCCCTCGAATGTAGTTTCCCGCCCTACACCCAGCTTGACCTCCTTCCGGTCACAGTCAATCCAAGCTTTCTGCTCCGAAAGCCAATCCATTCCAAAGATCACGTCGAACTCTACTAGCGGCAACAATGATGCTAGCAAGTCGAACTCTTGGCTCCCAATGCGAACCTTCACTGCGCACACTCTGTCCGCACGCATCGAGCACCCATTCGGTAGCAGCACATCCAACTTGTCCTTCGCCATCGAAGAAGGGACTCCGATGCGCGATATAAAACTTTCGGACAAGAAAGAGTGTGAAGCTCCCGTATCGAACAGTTCCCGTGCCGGACTATCACTAATCAAGACAAAGCCTATGCAAAGAATATTAGGCTAACAAGCAATAAATAACGGTATTAAAGCTAACTTGCTATAAATTAACTCATACCTGTCACCACATCCGCTTGCTTGATGGCCTCCTGCTGGCCCATGTTATTGACTCTAGGCTGAGTCGGAGCATAGTGGGATGCGGTCGACTCCACCGCTTTGCCCTTCTCCTCGTATGAAGCTCCTTGTTTCCTTTCGGACTTTGAGCGTCCACTCCAGCAATCGCGGGCAAAGTGACCCATCTTTCCACACGTGAAACAATCGCCCGGGGTTCGATTAGTAGTTGCCCCCGAGGCACCTGAAGAAGCTGGACCCGACGTCTTAGCTTTCTTATAGAATCTGCGGTAGCCCGACTTCGACGTAGTCGGTGCCTTGAACTCCGCTTTCTTACTACCGGATTCCTTTTTTGCTTGGACATTCTTCATGTCCTTCTCCAAGGACCGGGCCGAACTGACCAGGGTCATGAAACCCTGCGCCTTGGGCCCCGATAGTAGCAACCTTAAATCATCTCTTAGCCCTTCATAGAAGCGGCTCGTCTTGCGCTCCTCGTCTACGAAGGTAGCGCCGGCATATCTTCCCAACCGAGTAAACTAGTGGAGGTACTCATCAACAGTACAATCCCCTTGCACCTACTTCTGAAATTCGCTTTCTAGCGCAATTCTCTGTGCCGAGGGGAGGTATCGAGCCATGAATAGTCTCGCAAACTCCTCCATCAAAACTTCGGCCAACGGCCTTCCTTGCAACTGATGTAGCTCTAGGCCTTCCCACCATAGTCTTGCGTACCCATCCAAAAGGAAAGTCGCTATAGTGGTCTTCTGCCACTCTTCCGTTTCCGTCGCAGTCATCACCCTGTTGACCCTTGAGAGCCAATCCTCTGCTTGGGTCGGGGTTTCTGCCCCCGTGAATACCGGTGGATGAAAGCCCATCACGTGCTTCAGTTGTCTTTCAGTTGCTCTCCGAGGCAACTCTGGCTCCAAAACTACTTGCTCACCCCTCCTTTGCTCTGCCGTCTGAAGCGGTACTTGCTCCACAGCAGGAGCAGGCTGCTGCACCTACCTTGCAGGCTGCGCATTGATCATTGCCATGACCGCTTCTGCCACCAGCCTAATGGTCTCGGTAGACGGAGGTGTTGCAGGCACTTCACTTGGAGCACTGCTCGCCTCAGAACCTGGCCATTCAGACGGCCCAACACCACTTCTGGTCACTTATAATCGTGCAAAACACCAATATACGACCAAGAAATTACTGCAAAAAGCAATTATAGGAATGCGCAGGTTCCTCAAACATGTATATTTTCATTCCTAAGTGGACATTCATGGGTTCTTTTCATGTTATAACGATGACGCACACATGTGCTCACCACCCCTTAAAGTGAATTCGTCCACGAATTCATTTAAGTTTGACCGAAACCAGAAGTCTGATACCAATTTGTAACACCCCTATCTGTCGCATAGCATATAACAGTAGGTCCGGCCGGGGCCCGATGCCATATACTACAGACAGACCGGTTGGTTACGCGTTGAAACCATTCAACCAATCATGTCGTCCTACACAACACCTAGTGGAAGCAATTTATTTGGTTGCAAAAGAAATAAGAACCCAGCCACAACAGCATGAATGTCCACTACAAACTCAGGAATATAAACATACACCAAAAGGGAAATGGCCTTAAGGCCTTACACTGTTCACTTAACAAAAGAAGTGTTTTCCAAACTTCGGCACGCAGGTCGGCCCTACATGAATACGGGAAGGAAACATAAGCAATTGGGCCTTCGAGGGCTGGCACAGCAACAAGGGCTTTAGCCCGCTATTTCTCGCTCTGCTCCGCAGCACCTACAAGCAATAAACCACCGCCCGGTGGCAAACAATAGCAACGGTCAGCAATGCTGACCAAATTAAAACGATCCCGCCCCCACATTCGGGGCGGCGATGCTCTTTCCCTGCACTTTATTAGCATAGGCATTTTTATAAAGTATTTGAACTTCACCACAGGCGTAGGCTCGCACGGCCACACACCCCGTGCACTCAAGGCACATTCTCGGGGAACCGGCCAACGTCACGTCAATTTTAGCCATAGACGTTCCCAATCCACCACCGCCTCTTGGACGGTCATCCATATGAGCATTTTGTCTTATTTGCCTTGGCCACGGCAATTTAAGCCATAGACCGCCGAAGACCCTCATCCATGCCAACGGTCCTACCGAACGACATAGACCGGGTACGGTTCCTCCTGACCCGTGCTCATACCGCAACAACAATTTAAGCCATATGCGCAGGCCAAGACTCACCGAGTCCCGTTTCCACCACAATAATCACATAACCCGGTTATGTTCACGTTGGCCCCCGGCCACCGTGTTGGCAAAACCCGCTTTTGCCCAGTTTTTCGGGTGCACCGTGGAGTTAATCTCCAAGGCTCCCTGATGCAATCTACCACGTAGAAAACCCGAAAACACCCAAACATCAGGATTCTTGCCCAGTTCAAATGCAATGCAACATCACCGATCCGGACCAACATGTCCGAATAGGCTTCACACACAATGCCTACGTCCGTTTTCGCATACGGACTCTACACAAGGGGGACTTCACATATCTACCCCAAGGAATGCTCCAACTCTTCGCTCACTCGCAAGAGAGGGCTTCCTATACAAAGGAAAATAGGGCTTCACATGCCCAAGGATGAGAAATCGTTACCCTTGCGTTCTTCCGCGGCGCCATGAAAATCTATGCTGATGAAAAGCACCGCAATCTCCTTGCCTCCACGGATCTGAAGACGGCTCGCGATTTGGAGCCCCGAATCTCCACCGGCAGCCGGAGTTGACCTCCTTCTTCCTCCTCCAAGCTCTCCCTTCTCTCTAAGTTTTAGAGAGAGAGTACCCAAGTGAAATAAGGGTTTCAAAACCCTATTCCCGGCTAAAACCACCCAGGAGCAGCCCCCCACCGTCGGATCCAAAGCCAAGGAAACGAACGGCCAGGATTATATCTGAAATCCTAAAAACTGGGCCGAACACGGGTTCACACACGGCCATGTGCCTGGCCGTGTAGCTCATTCGCCGTCTCGACCAAAATTGAAAACCAGCAACACGGCATGTGACACGGCCTCCGACACGCCCGTCCACTTTCCGGGGGAACGAAAAGAGGCAAAAGAAGAGTCATCTAATCTAAACTAATCTAAACTAAAGTAGCGAAGAAGGCGCTTCTTTCTATTTTCAAGAAAATCTTTGTGTTCTTCGAAAGAAACAGAGTTCGCCGAGTAGCTCGAGCAGGAGTTTCTGAAAAGCTGAGAAAAAGAAACCAAACGTCGGAGGCGGAAACAAGAAACGGAAGACTGAGGTCGCAAGGGAGGACGGAACCCCACTTCGACTCACTAAGGAAAAGGTCAGTACTGTGACATCCTTTCTTCTTCAGTTTTCTAGAGACTGGTTTTTTCGGGAAAACGTTTGCAGATGCGACCATGAATCTCGAAAAACACTGTGGACAAACTTTGCGTTAACGTCGACCGGGATGATGGCTCACTTGCTTCTCAAATGCCCTGAGATTCATAGTTGCTCACCTTCTTCGCGTGTCGGGACCCGTGTCACGCCCCCCGTGTGCAATTGATCAACACTTTGCAGTCAGAGAGGTACACGGCTTGGTGGCACAGCATCAGACACGCCCGTGTCAAACTAGACATGCCCGTGTTCGTGCCCGTGTCATTACCCGTGTACCCATCCGCACAGCCCAAGTGTGACACGGTCTGGGACACGCCCATGTCCTAGGCCGGGTTCCACCACACGACATCGTCGACCTAAACTGGTCGACTACACGGCCAGCTCGACGGCCCGAGCTCAACACGCCCGACACGGCCTCCGACAAGCCCGTGTCGGGGCCCGTGTCACCTGCACCAAAATCTTGTCTTGGCCAAAATCGATCACAGTCGCTCCTACAACAATTTGGGGTGTTACAATACCTCCGTAGTGGCAGACGGAAGCGGTGGGTTGGGCCTCACCCACCTCTAAACCAGTAAAGCACTACTGGTCAGACCTATCGTACGCCTCAATGCTTGGTGCACTAAGCGGACGCCTGCGGACTCTTGCCGGCTGGCGCACCGGACTTCTGCTGGCAAAGTGCTAACCACACTTGCTGAGTCAGCGTATTGGCGTCGGTGCATCGACCCTCCAATACCGAAGACCCACCACCTTAATTTTCATTCCTTTTATACACATGCAAATTTAATCGTAAACACACAAAAACCGAGCCGAAGCTCCCCGGACCAAAATGTCAGTCTCTTAACCAACCAAGCCGAAGCTCCCCGGACCATTCCGTCCGTCTCTTAACCAACCGATCTGAAGCTCTCATCAATCTTCCTGTGCCAATAGTGTTTGTGAAAGGTGCAACCCTAATTACTAAGTTACTCTTGTCAGTTTGTTATTACAGTTTATGTTAACCCAGGACTACCCCCGGTATTCCCTATGAAGGGCTCTCAAAGGGCAGTAGGAACTATGATGGTAGCTGAAGCCCGTCGTTCCCTTTCGCAAGCCACTTATTGTTATTGGTTGATCCCCTTTACCCATTCCCTTCTCATATTATGATAGACTATCCCAGGGTGATTTTTAACCTTCCTCTCTTCGGGAAAGACGATCTTTCGTCGAACCCGAACACCTCTTAACCCTAGCTATCACTACTTTTCTCTACTCTTCATATCATCCTATTGTGATATCATCCATAATTGTCCACCCAGACAAAATGACTAACTCCAACGACTTTCTCAGATCATGTCCTATTGCAATTCACAAAATTGTTATATGCAGACCAACCTAGACTATATGTCGAACCGGTTATGCAATAATCCCAAAACTCATCCAAATGCCCTAAATTATTTATTGGAGACTTATCATGATATAATTAGCCTAAATCCAGAATGTGGTAATTTTCCTAATTTATCTGGCATTTAATTAATTTCCTCAAAACTCCAAAGGGCTACCGGTTTTAACATGAACTACCCTAAGTTCTCTTGCAAGATGTCCAACAAAATTATAATAAATAGTAGGTTGTTTCAATAGGGTAAATCTAAAGTATCATAATTTTTCTATCATCAAAAGGGCACTAAAATTATTTTTAGCAATATTTACTATCTTCCATTATTTATGAACCAAGTACAGAGAATATTCATCCAAAAATTATAAATAAATTATAATATGCACATAATGTCTTAAAAATAACACTGACCCAGTTTCATAATTTTTCAGCAACAATATCATCCATAATTAATTTTTAAAGCATAGAACCCCTTTTTAACATTTGTGAAAGAAGTACTTGATTTACTCCACTGAAAATTATACAAAAATTCAAAGGTAACCATTCTGCCCTAAAACATTTATTTCAAAGATTTCATTAGATTTCCATGAATAAAAAGGTACAAATAATTAAAACATCAATTGGGGTTATAATCAACTTTACAAACGAAGTGCTGGAAATAAACTTCATAAAATTCCAGTAAAATTTCTATAAATTATACCCGCTTCAAAACTTACTCTACCCAAGTTTCACAGCTTTTAGATAAAGTTTTGTTATGGATTGTGCTTAATTAGTATTTTACCCTAAATATAAGATTATGGTTTCGAGGTATCTACTTGTCTCCAAATCCTCCAAGATTCCATCCAGACGATTCTTATCTTGCTAGTGTCAACTCTACTGAGTTTCAAGGCAATACGAGAGCAATTGCCCCGATATCCTTCACAACCCTCAAAACCCTCCATTTTGGGTTTTAGCTTGGATCCTAGGTTAAATCAACCCTAAACCACATCATTTTCTCCAAGTGGGTTATAATAACCCTTCCAAGTCACTGGTCGAAATATCAGCCACTGTTGAGGTGATTTGACCATTCCAACCTCTAGTGCACTTTTTACTCAAAAGTGTCTCACTATTGCCTAGTTAAGAATAGGTGACTCCATATCCAAAACTCATCCAAATGAGTTAAAATTCTGTACAAAGCTAGTTTTATAGCCAGGGACAACTCACCAAAATTTGGGAGGGTTTGGAGGTTATTTGACCACATAAATAAATTCCTCTAACTTTATTAAATTAAAACAAAAACTTTAGGCAAAGTGTCTCCAAAAATTCCCATTTTTGGACTGCCTCTAGGTATTGTTAAGGTTAAGACCCTGCCCAAATTTCAGGTCATTTGGATAAGGGATAAAGCGTGGGAATCCATTTTAGTTTTTGCCCAACTCTAGGTATAGCCCCCACTAAAACGGGTGCTGCGGTTAAACAGCGTACCCAAACGAGTTGAAATTAATTTTAAATTAATCTAGACTCGAAGGGCTACAACTTTCGTGACTGACTATTTTTCCTAAATCGGCCTCTAACTGCCTCATTTTACAGCATCAACATGTGCTCATTTAATGTACGTTTTCCTTTTATATTATTTACATAATTTTTATAATATAAAACTGTTTTCACTGTTCATCTTCTACAGAACCCGAAAATCAGAACACAGAAAACTCATATTTCCTGTAGCTCTTTCACGATCCGTCGCCGGCCGTCCGGTCACTTCCCTAGCCAGCCACCGCCACCACCACCTCCGTTGAGGCGATGGCTATCGGTCGACGGTGGTTTGGCCGCCGGAGGTGGCGGTTTCCGGCGAACTCAAAACAATATTTTTCTGTGGTTTTCCCTGAAAACACGAGGTAGGTCCGGCTCCTTTGAGCACGAACTTTATTTCTAAGATCCTAAGATCTACCCATAAGAGAAGAAGTAGAGGAGGACCTTGTTCGCGGTTTGGAGATGAGATGAATGTCGGTTGGTCATGGCGCGGTGATGGCGTTTCCGAACTTCTCCTACAACAAGAGATGAAATCTGAATCCGTTTGATCGAGCGTGTAACCTTCTCCTCTTACTCCAAGACGGATTTTATAGATCTCCAAGTGGGGAGGGGAAAGGATGAAACATTCAAGGCCATGAATGTTTCTCTTAATAACGTTTTGGTTATGATGCAGAGAAGAGGAAAAGGTGGAAGATGAAATGGCTGATCCCGGTGGCGATTTCCTATTGGACCTCACTCTCTCTTTCTATTAAATAATTAGAGAAGGAAACGGACCATAAATATTTTTGCTGTACATTTCCCATAATCAGAATTGATTATGACGTCGGTTACCGAAATTTCCAGTCTAGCTGACGTTTCGGCCCTTGTCACGGGCGTGACACAAAGGTCACGGGCGTTACATGCCCGAGTGGCAAATTCTGAGTTCGACGATCGTCGACCTGAGATAGACGATCGTCGAAGGGTGGTCACGCCCTAGGTCACGGGCATGACACATGGGTCACGGGCGTGATAGGGTCAAGATGAAAATTCCGCACTCGGCGATCGTCTCCCGGAGATGGACGATCGTTGAAGGAGTCACGCCCTAGGTCCAGGGCGTGACACCTTGGTCACGGGCGTGACAGGCCCGGGCTGCAAATTCTACGCTCGACGATCGTCTTACTGAGATCGACAATCGTCGAAGGGGTCACGCCCTAGGTCACGGGCGTGCCACATAGGTCACGGGCTTGACCAACCCGTGACACTAAATCTTGGCCGATGTATTTCAATTCATGGGCTTCCTAGGGTTCTGTCACGACAGACCGACTCCTAGGGGTCTAGCCGGAAATGGGATGTTACATCAGTAATGGATAAATTTGTATGAGTATAAAAGCGTCGAGACACTCGGTCAGTGTCGACACTTATGAAGAAGTGGTGTCGAGAGCATGAGCAAAGCTGTGTCGACACACAGGACTTGTGTCAACACACAGAAGTATTAGTCTACACCAGCTGTGTCGATACACAAGTCTTGTGTCGATATATAGATATCAGACAACACAAGTTGTGTCGACTTAAATGATCACAATCGACATCTTGAATGTTGAGTCAAAGATCAACTGTGTCGACACTCAGGACTAGTGTCGACACACTATGACTAGTAGTGCTGATAGTAAGCTGAAGATAATATGTCGACACCCAGGACTTGGGTTGACAACTATTTTGAAGAATAGCTTTGTCGATAGAGATTGAAGTCTGTCGACAACATCAAGGAAATGTTTCAACATCCAGATAGCTGTGTCAACACATTCAAAATCTGTGTCGACACATTTTGAAATCAGTGTCAACACATTGTGAAGAAGATCTGTCTCGATGGTGTCTGCTGTTTTTAAGACCAAGTTGCAGATTTCCAGATCTAAGAAGTGACAGCTAGCATAACTGTCAAAGTTGTCAGATGTTAGAACTGTTAGATGCCAGTCAGCTATCGGTTTAGCCGGTTACCTCTGCTGTGTTTCTATAAATAGAACAATGCTATTAAAGAGAATAAGACACAACACAAGAACACAGAGATGAAGAGAAATCTTAGGAGATCAGAAAGGATTATATAATCATTTCTATAATAAGAAGAAGGAGAATATGGAAGCTGATTCAATATCACCTTCATCTGCTCATGAGAGATTCAACCTAGTTCTCTATTTTCAAGAAGCTATGAAGAAGCTAACTAAGGTTGAATCAGATCCAAAGCTGTAAGGATAAGAAGAAGACCAATGTCTCATGATTTGGTCAAGAACACTTTACCCCATTTTCTCTCTCTCTGTGTAAAGAAATTCTTAAAACATTGTAATCACAATTATAGGATCAATATAGATCTGAGTCTAGGAAAGTCTACCTTTTTGAGTTGTAAGCCTGTAATTATAAGGGTTGAGGTAGGGCATGTTGCCTGAGTAAGGAGTTGGAAAACTCTGAGGTAGGGTTCTTGGAAGAATCTTAGTTGAAGGATCTTGAAGGATCTGAGCTGTAGGACTTGAAGAAGTCTGAGTTGTAGGAACCTGGAAGGGTTCTGAGTGGTAAGATCGGTAGATCTAAGAAAAGTGGAAGTTGGGCCGAATCTAGTTCATTGCTAAATAGGCGAAGGGGGAAAGTAGATATACCCAAATATTTGGGAACCACTATAAATTTGTGTGTCTCTGTGCTATGTTTTGCTTACTCTGATTATTTGTGATGCTTGAACGATTGGATAAGTAGATTTGCGAGTTAGAAATCCTTAAACTAACTATTATAAAGAATTGAACCTATTCACCACCCCCTCTTGGTTATTAGTTGTTCATTATTGAATTCTTTCATGGTCAGTCTGAGAGGACAATCAGAACTATAGAGGATCTGTTGAGATTTGGTGTATTGGATATAGGAGAGCCATGGGAAAGGCACTTACTGCTGGTAGAATTTTCAGACAATAAAAGTCATCAAGATAGCATCGGGATGACACCTCACGAAGCGATTTATGGAAGGAGGTGTAGAATACCTATGTCATGGGTGCAGGATGAGGACCCGATGGTTTTGGGGATGGAGTATATTTATGATATTGATGCTATTGTTAGATTGATACGGGACCATATTCTTGAGGATCAGAGTCGACGGGCAAAGTACTATAATGCAAAACCCAGTATGGTGGAGTTTAAAGTGGGTGACAAAGTGTTCTTGATGATCCAGCTGATGCATGGAGTATCATGTGTGTGTGGTACGAGGAAGAAACTTGGCCCAAGATATGTGGGGCCTATTACAATATTTGAGAAGATTGGTCCGTTAGACTATCGGATGGAGCTACCACCAGAGCAGGAAAATTTGCATGACATATTCCACGTATCTTCGCTTCGAAAAACACTAATACTGCCCGATCAGCATGTCCACGCTATAGGTGGAGTAGTGGCAACTGATAGATCTATCTGACTAGAGCCGGTATGGATAGTGGAGTCCGAGACAAGGAACATTCGTCGGAAGAGTGTTCCTTAGGTGAAAGTCTTGTGGTCTAATCATCGAAAAGAGGAATACACTTGGAGGCTAGTGGACTTGATGCAAAAGTGCTACCCTGAGTTGTTTCCCCAAGGTACCCTTATAAGCACTTATATTTTTCATGCATTACCTCCGGCATAGACTTAGCCTGATTTCGGGTATGAAATCATTTATTTTTTTTATAGGATTTGTAATGTCCCATTTCATGCTAGACCCCTCACATGCATTTTTAGTCAAGAGACCTGATTCGGGCTCGAGGTGTGCCGTATTCGAAAAGTAAAATTTGTAGGATATGGTCACGCATATCCGATGAATTCATCGAGTATGACTTGTGAAATGAGGGCAATACCATTCGTCGAATATCATAGCGGATATCCGACAAATTCGTTGAGTATATAAGACAAATTGGACATAGAATATTTTGGCCAGTAGAATTCATCGAAAGCTATGAGTGAAATTGACGCCACTCGACGAAGCGTCGAGTGATACTCAACGAACTCAGCACTTTGACTTAGGGAAAAATATCGGACTCAATAAGGCACTGAGTCAACTCGACGCCACTCGACGAACCATCAAGTGATACATGACGAACTCAATTCTTTGACTTAGAAAAAATATCGGACTCAACGAGGCGCTGAGTTAACTCAATGCCAAACTACGAAGTGCCGAGTGTTTCACGATGAAATCAATGCTTTGACTTAAAAGTACAGGACTCAATGAGGCGTCGAGTGATCACGATCGATTTTGACGGTTCTTCCAGTGTTTATAGTATAAATGATGATTTTGACTTGGAGAATTTTCGACAAACTATGTTGCTGGTTCATGCGTACGGGCTGAACCGGGATTTCGGAATAGGCATTGATGGCTCCTTTTGACCGGTCTTTTCTATGAGAATTATTTTAAGTAATAAAGGGCGGTCCAATGTTAGGGTGGCATGTGGCAAAAAATTCTTACCCTAATTCTTCTTATAAAAAGGAAATGTACAAGAAACCCTAGCCATCACTTCAATTTCTCACCTAGTATTTACCTGTGCCGAACCCATTGAAAGAGAGAGAATCTCCGGTGTCAGATTTTCTGGCAGAAAAACTTTCCTTTCCGTGACAATAAACACCGCCGAGGAAGAAGATGTCGTTGAGTAGGATAATAAGATCAATGGCCGAAAATGAGGTGAGCTTCCCACCCTCTCCCTTGGTGCTAGATTTATAGCTATGACATAGGAGAGATGTCGACTCAAAAGAGTTGGACTGTGCGAGATGAAGAACTCCTAGGATGAGACCATGCTAGGTCCTTGTCCTTGAGATTTGATGTCTTCCTCTCCTCTCTTCGTGTGAAGTTGATGGACTTGCTTTCATGAAGATAAATGGTCTATTGAGGTTTAATAAGGGAGGAGGAAGTGTTGTATGTGGTTTTGAAAAGATAGCTAGAGGAAGAGTTGAACTGATGTCGATCATCTTATTTTAAGATGCGTGCAGAAATCTTTTTTCTGTGCGCAGCGAATTTCGAGGCGATTTTTAAGGGTGATACTGCCTGATCTAAGTCTTAGTCTAAAGAGGAAAGTTGTAGTCCTTGGAAAGACCTTTCCAATGGATGGTTGCACGTTTTCATGTGATTCCTATAGAGTCAGAAATGTCTATACAAATTTGCTGCACAGTAACATTTTAGATGCATGTTGTCTCGGGTTAGTGTATAACCGGATTGGACAAAGTGGAAGAAACGTAGCAAGATAAAGTTGAGGTTTGGTGTATCCTAGTTATACGTAGCTGTGATAAACAAATGGTTTAGAAGAGTTTAATAAGTTAATGGTTTGGGGAGATGTAGAGTACAAATGATTTGATAAGATTTGGTTGTGCAAATGATGCACTTAAGAAATCCGATAAGGATGTGCATTATTATAATCCGGAGAATCGAACAGGTTTTGATAGAAGGGGTGATTCCTGATAATTGAATATGTAACCTCTAGCTATGTTAACATGCTTGATGATTATGTGAAGAACCATTGTATTGTTGTGATTATCATGTGGAAGCATAGTTGTTTGTGAAGGGTTGAATATAAGGAAGGAATCGGTTGAGGTAAATCTCATGTCCATGGAATACATGGAATGGAAATCTCAAGTATTTGATGGTATAGTTAGTATAGTCCACTGCATAGAGTTACATCTCCCAACAGGTAGCAGTATGGGATTGGTACATTGTATGAGGTGGTCTGCCACTTGTGGTTATGTTGAACCCTTGAGTGCTTGGGAGCACAGAAATGTGAAAGGGTGTAAGTGCGTGAGTATTTGACCGCTATGGATTAATGTGACTATATGGTACTTGGTGAGGAGCCCTTGGGTTTTATTGAACATTGGATGGTTTATGCCAAGGCCATATGAAATTGCATGGGGTGTGAGTTGACACGCGGTGTCATATTCCTGGATTAAGGATAGTGTTGCAGGTATGCGGGCTAGCAAGTCATCACACAGATGGGAGTCAATAGATAGACTTTGTGCAGTTGGGATTGGTCCTCGGTGCTTATTCCCATGTCCATTCCGTGCCAAGTGGACGGTTGGACTTGGTCTTTTGGTGATACTCCCCCATTGGCTCCTTCTGTGCCACGACATGGGCCAATTGGGCTTGGTTCTCGATGCACATATACCTGAGACTCGTTCTGAGTCATAGTACACAGGAAGCTCCACTATTGTGTTCTTAGGGTTAAATAATACGGAGGTCAAGGCTTGGTAGTGTAGATGCCCGCCTAGTAGTGGAAAGGCCGTTTCACTATCACCGTCTGACCACGACGGATGATGCCTGAGAGGTTAGCTTCCTGTTCGAAAAGTGGAAACTACAAGTCTCTGTCGACATAGTAGTGTGTGTGTGTGTGTGAGCATGGGTGAGTCATCACATTGCATTCATAACATTGCATTGTATTATATACACAAGATCCTTATGATATAAGTTTGTATGGGCACTCTTATATGAAGAGTTAATTTACTGTAAAGTCCACCCTTAACTTATAAGTATGTATGGGCATTCTTATAACTTAAGTTACTTTACTGTTGTAGATCTATATACTTGATGGAGGGATATTGCATGTATAGAAGGCTAGATTAGAATGTTTATAATGATGTCATATAATGTTGCTATTACTACTCTTGACATTTGAGATATACCACCTACTTGTTTTTACTACTTATATATATATATATATCGTACCTTCTTCTTTCCCCCGCTCCGTGCCTAAGAGCTGCCGGGGTCATTAGATATGATAGCCACTTAGTCTTTATGACTAACGGTTGCTACGACTACCATTTTAGGAGGACATTCAACGGATCGAGCCGCAGTAGTAGCACGTTTTGCTGGAGGGCAACCAAGCCAGGGTGACAGGGCCTGATGTGATGTTACCTTCACTGCCATCAGTTACGGATGTGAGTTTTGAGAGTCTCATGATGTAGCCCTTTAGGCATTTGTTTATGTACACAGATATTATAGAAGCTGATGTTGATTAATATTATTGATGTAATATTTGGACATTTATACTTGTGTGGATTTTGACTTTTTTTTATTCTTTATGCTGAGTTGGCATTGATGATAATAGTTTTAGTCAGCAGGATATGCGTCTTGTAGTATAGGTCGACCCGTATGTTAGCGCTACTACTAGGCAGCTGTTCTGGGCAAAAGAGTCCCCTCAGTCGTATATTGTGTTTCGAGAGGGGGTCTTACACACACAAACAAAGTGGGACTCTATAAATGAGTTCTATTAAAAATTCTTCAAGATTCTGAATGTACTAATAACCTATGGCAGGCAATTCACCAACTATGATCTCAATGATAAGTTCTTGAGGTCCTTCATTAAAGAATTGGATGCCAAGATTTGTGCGATAGGTTAAATAAGAAACTTGGGAGATATTTTACCCAAGAATCTATTTGGAAAGTTTATGTATCATGAGATTTAACTGAACTCCAGAAAAAAGAGGAAAAAGACAAGTCTCTCACCAAAAACAAATCAGTTGCCTTCAAAGCTGAGACCTCTTATTGGGAACATTGACCACAATGTCCTTGATTTAAAGAAGACCCACTATATAAATATTATACATGGATGTGTATTCGATATTTCTCTGAACTAACATGTGCGCATGAATAATACTTGGTATTAACTTCATGAGAAGATTAAATCAAAGATGAATTATTCAGCTAAGAAGTCTATTTGTGTCAACTTTATAGTAAATATACCGCTGAGTATGTATATCAGTGGTCCGTTGTATCGTTTTTATACCGCTGAGAATAAACGAGACTCAGCTCCTAATTCTTAGCAACAAGGTGTATACTGCTTAGAAGAAAGGATCCACTCAGCGGTACCGCAGAGAAGATTCAAATACTACTGCTTAGAGAAGAAGATCTCAGCACTAAGGAAGATACTGCTTATAATGAAGATTCCACTCAGTGGTATAGTTGAAACGACTCAGACAGTACCGTTGAAGCCCATGTAATTTGCGGAGGTAAATTTGGTGTTGGCGCTAAAAGTAGGGATAGACTTTTCTATTCTTATCCACACGATTGACAAGATGTTTCCTGTGACTGTTATAGATTATCAAGAAGAAACTTCTATTGCAATGAAACAGTGTCTTTGCTTAACTTTGCAAAACTAGAAATGGCGCATTGCCTTCTGAAGATCAAAAGTTAGTTCTTCCAGATAGCAGTTTGAAGAATAATAAAGAGTCGATCAAGGCTCAAATATAGATCTTCTTCTTTCTATAAAAGGATAGGATCAAGAAGGAGCAAGCCCTAACATATGAAATCTGAAGATCAATATGTTCAGGGATTTGCTCTAGTCACATGTTGTCAAAGCAAGAACAACCGAAGATCAAAGCTTAATGGTCTATTAATTAAAAAATTTCTTGTAATTATTCAACCTCATCTATTTCATAAAATCTAAGGCTATTAGATATGAGTTATAAGTCTTGTTGGAACTGATGTTTCACATTCCCTGTGTTTAAGAATATCAACTCCCAGGTTGTATTTGATCACATCTTGTGTTGATAGAGTGTGCAGGTTGACAAGTGCAAGCCAAGAAGAAGACTCCTATGGAAACTAACACCGAGCGGTAGAAGTTACCACCGAGCGGTAGCTTTGAATTAATTGGACAGAACTCTCGGGAAACTACTGCTTGTTATAAGGCTTGTTGGAACCGATGTTTATCATTCCCTGTGTTTGAGAATATCAACTCCCAAGGTGTATTTTATCACATCTTGTGTTGATATAGTGTGTAGGTTGACAGGTGCAAGCCAAAAAGAAGACTCCTACGGACAATAATACCGAGCGGTAAAAGTTTCTGCCGAGCGGTAGCCATGAATTAATTGGACAGAACTCTCGGTAAACTACTGCTTCGCATTAGTCCAACCTCCCACGCTAACGCAAAGAATTATTTTGGCAAGCCTCTCGGGAAATAACAACCCAGCGGTAGTGCTTACCACGCTGCGTTGGCCTATCGATGAGTCGCGAGAAGTATTTCTCAAGTAACCGATCTACCGCCAAGAGATAGCTGTTACCGCGCCATGCTAGCCTCTCGACAAGTGTCGAGAATAATTCCTTCTGTAATTGACCTACCGCGTGGCGCTACCTTCTAACACGGAGCGCTAGCTCTCTAAAAAATGGAAGATTTGTTTTGAAATATTATTCCAGATTTGGCTGACAGCTGTCACAATAAGCGCGCAAACCTACTATCGGGCGCTAGTCTTACTGTCGGCAGTAGACTATTTTCATGAAGACGTATACAAGGCCGCCTCGGTTTATGTTCCTTGTGATCTAAGATGAAAATAGACAAAAGCTCTTGCACTTTAGGGTTCGGCCGCCTCCTTACATCAATTCAGATCACCTTCGTCTAAGAAGAAGAGAGTTGTCTCCCTCACATATGAGATCAAAAGACTTCGGTGATCCAAGATCTACATCAACTATGAAGAGCCGACAGATTACTAGCATACGAAGATCTCAAACCACACTCGCGGATCGCACCACAGAGAAATCTTCAAGAGGGAGAACTAAACCTTTACATTATTTACAACTTTTATTCTTGTAATCTTTTCTTTTTCAAAATCTTGTGTGAGGGAAATTGACCGGAGGGTCGTCAAAATCCGGGAAGTGTTTCGTGAGAAATCGGGAAGTTCGTCGGAATACGGTGTAGGATTCCGTGGAAAATCGTCTTGGAGATAGGGACGTTTAGATCGGTGGATCTAGCGGGGCTCTAAGACCCTATCTTGTGAAGAGGTGAAGAGCCGACTCGAAGACCTTTCTTGGAGGGAAAGGGAGAGAGCCAACCAGTATGTGAAGTGGATTGGTATAGAAAGCAAAAGATTTTTTCTCCTCACCATTTTCGATCTACGACGTCATGAAGATCACAGTTTTGTAATCATATAGAATAATTGACATTCTAATTCATACAATGAAATTCCTTTTTCTGTGTTGATTACTTCTGTGATTGTTCTTGTTTATTAATTGAGTGTTTGTGTTGTGGGGCTTGCGTAAGAGTAGCTGACCAAGAAAATGAGTTATGAGAATTACCACCGCGCGTAACTACCTAATGCCTTGCGGTAGCTTCCCGAAATCGAATTTCTTAGTCAAAATATTTTAAAGTACAATACACGCGAGAAAACTTATTCACCCCCCTCTAAGGTTGGCCACGAGATCCAACAAGTGGTATTAGAGGGAGGTTATTTCAAATCGGTTCACCACCGGGAATAATGGTCGATCCTAATCTTGAATCGACGAGTGGGGTTGAAAAATTGCACACTGAAATTTTTTTTACACCACCTCTATTTATAGGATTGAACTATAACAAATAGAGAACACTAATGAGAAAATTCCTTTTATCATTAGATATAGAAATTTTGAACATGACGTGTATCAAGCCCCAAACAATTTAAATAAGCATGAATGTCATTTAAATGCCAAAGATATGAATAGTTTATTTTGTGGGCTTGGTTAAGATATTTTCAAACTAATCTATATGCTTCCCACTGCATATGATATATGGAAATTTTTTGAGCTAACTTATAGTTCTCTTTCTATAGGTATTGAATATGTGAAATTTCTCATGGATCCATGTGAAGAACCAAATGGAAAATTGATCTTGGAGAAAGACAGGACGACCACATCGATGGAAAGGGAAGTTGAAATTTTAACAATGGATGAGGTAATACATGGAGAAGTAAAAGAAACTCTATATCTCAATCTTGCCTCATCCAAGAGCTCTATAAGGAAGTCGAATTCCCTTTTCGCTTATAAATCTATCTCTACCTTGTGTGTGCTAGAAAATGTTAAACGTAGAATTAAAAAGTTGAAAAATAATAATTCAAACCTACGACTAGAAAAAAAAACTTTAAAAACACAACTTAATGTAGACTCCTATTGTGATGTGACTTGTCCTCACAACTACTCTTTAGATAACATTTCTACACCTTGTGAAGAATATAATGAATTAAAAGAAAAATATTAGGTTATTTAATAAGAGCGTCGCTTTGCAAAAGAACAAAATGAATAATTATGTTTAGAAAACTCATTGTTGAAAAGTGATTGTGCAAGATGCATGAATTATAAAAATGAAATTAAAGAGATGGATGAGAGTTTTGAGGAATACCAAAAAATGTATGAGTCTCATATTAAATCTGTAGTCTCCACTCTTAAAAATCACACAATCGCGTACAACAAAGCTAGACATAATTAACTATCTTTCACTCATTTTTAGAAATAGGATTATAGTCATCCATAACAATTGTGAGGAGAAAATAACAATCTCAATAAGATATGCATTAGTATTTAAAACTTATAAGTACCAATATTGATAGTCATGAGCTTGCCTTTTCACACCCTCTCCACGACATTAGTTAGAATTAGTGAGATTGGATCCTTAGGACTTGTTGTCTCAGGATAGGGGATTATAGGTGGGGTAGTCAAAGATAAATTTGATGGTTTTTATCACACCTAGATCACGATTGAGCCTTTTGTATTGTAAATACCTTAACATACATCAATGTTATAAAAGCACCCCCAGACTTTACAATTATTATACTTCCCACATTTTTGTTGAATAATCTATTTTTTCTTCATTTCTCTTTTTCAAGGGTCCATAGTAGGGATCATTCCGAGTGGGTGCTAGTGTAAATGCACTCAGGCCACATATCACTATGTTTTTCTTTTAGGATTCATAGTAGGGATCATTCCAAGTGGGTGCAAGTATACACACACTCATGCCTCATATCACTATGAATAAACTCATTCCATGAAGATCTCAATGATAGGTGTGCTAATAGGTAAGGGTTTGGCCTTGGTGAATTTTAGTAGTAGAGTAAAAAAAGGCATAGGGATTAGGTTCAAATAAGGTGTGCAAGGGTATAATGTTTAAGGGTTTGGGATTGCAAGGCTCAAAAAATCCAAAAGGAGGCCTAAGTCATTTCCTCCCTCAGCAATAAACCTATGCAAAAGTTTTGAGGGTTGCTAGAGGGTAATTTCGATTTACCAATAGAGAGTATTTTTATCTTGATCCCCAATACAAAATTATCAAAATGTTACACTCATCGACTCGCTTTATTATAGATAATTATATTTTCTAAAATAGTGTGATTGATAGTTAATAATATAGAGGACTAATCTTAAAAATAAATTATATAGAGAAAATTAGGATAATGAATTTATATACGTAATTACTAATCAATAAATTTGAACACTCAAATGGTCTACTTTAATTCATTTTAATCAGCGTGCGAAAGTAATTAAGTAGTTATAATCCCAAATGAGTGAATTAATGAGAGCTTAAGGAATTAAAATTTTTTTTTGTTAAGGGTGTTAAACAACCTTGTGTAATTTTTATTAGAGGTGTTTAACAATCTTGAGTACTATGATATCAAGAATATAATCAATTGTAATCATGTCCAACACAAAAATTTTAAAATTGAAGAACATCTACCTCCAGACTTAAAATTTTGCAATGTCCTCATTGCAATATAAAGAATTGAGAGAGTAAATTCACCAACATATAAAGAAGAATTGACTACAATGAATATAAAAGAGCACACGAAGTGAAAGGAGAAAATGAAATTTTATATATTTGAACTGAGAATATAGGTACAATAAAGTAGGAGACATAATACATGTCCACCAAAAAAATGATACAGATAAAAAATATCCAGGATGGTCGTCCTGGTCATCCTGGTGATGAGGTGGCCGAGGAGCTGTCCGTGGTGGGCTAGATATATCCTAATGAGTCCGGATCTGAACAATGGCTTCCTCAGTCCTCCTCTGGGACTCCTCTATACTCAGAAGTTGTGGTGAGAGCTGTGTGTCGTAGAAATGTTGTAAATCCAGCGCGTACTGAGATTGCGGTCGAGGATGGACAGTAAAAGACCCTCCCTGAGTGTAGTTGAACCGGGCTGGGGGGATCAGTGGCTCATCGAGGTCAGGATATACCTCGTCATCATCGTCGGCGGCACTCTGAGGTCCACGCCTCGCAATGGTATATATAATCCCACCCTAGCCCTGACGGGCGGTGACGAGGTGGAGGTATCGAAGACTGGCCATGGTGATAGGCACAGTCTTGGCCACCACGGTCATCGGGGGAAGGGACGAGAATATGTTCATATTCTTCGCCAGGTGGGTAATGTAGGGGGCAACACAAATAGATCCAATACAAGAGTTTTTAGCTGGTTAAGGATGAACTGTGCGAGCATATAACCCAGGTGGACAGGATAATGAGACGACATGTTATAGGAGATCATGTGCGCAAAAAACATGATGTACTCAAAGTATAACTTGATGCGAATTAATTTTACATTCTATTATAAACTATATAGATGGGCATAAGCAAGATTTATTAAACTTTAAGACAAGTGCACCTATCAATCATAGTATAGGAGAAATCTACATATCTTGTTGTATTCCACAGGGTCATTTCAAATACACATACTCACCCTCACTCTATTATCGTACCTATAATTAAAATCAATTTGTTTAATCTAAACTAACCTAACTACGACTAATTTGATAAAGAAACAATGGAGAACTAAAGATGAAAAAAAGTCAAAAGTTAAGAGCATTCACATGAAAATAATCATTCATTAATTCAATTCTATGTAATCATGAAATAACAAGATTATCAAAATCGTAGTATTGCAAGGGTTAAACATCTATCGAATTCTCTCTCGAGCAATTCAAAATCTAAACCTAAGTTGAGTAAATCTTCTCTCAAATAATTTAGAACACTCAAATTCGCATTAGAATAAATACCGTATCTACTACATAAATTCATGAAATCCAATCTCTAAATAGCATGAATCCAATTATTCGTATAACAATTATCCAAATAACATATCTCTCGATCATGAAATTTTAAATACAAAGTGAAATAACACCTAAATATGAACAATTGAACATCATCAAAACCTTCCAATTTCTAAATCTAAAAAGTTGGGATTCATGTAAAACAAAAACTAAATTCACATATAGGATGAATCTCTTTGTTGTAAAGCATACATACGAATAAAATACCACAAATTTGATTAAAACAATAAGATACATGATTACCAAATTGTTCAAATAAAATTTTGATGCGAAATAAAAGATAAATAAAGTTAGATCACCAAGAGAAATGGAAGATTTAGAGAGATACATGAAATACTAAATGCATACAAAAATCTCCTTCAATTCCTCCTTCTCTTGGGTGCTCCACTTTCGTCCTCCAGAAGTTCTCCAAATGAAATGATCCAAAAGTCCTTATTATAATTTTTACACAGGTTTTTATAATCTTCTTACAAATAGGGTCAGACACGGGTTCCAACACGGCCGTATCACAGGCCGTGTTGACGGTTCTAGGGCGGTTCCACACGAATAGGTGTGTCTGTTCGTGGGTCGTGTCATCTTACATGGGTACTGACATGACCATGTTGTGCATCGTGTTCTTCGGACACGGGTTGGTTCGCAGCAAGCATTGAATGTATCCCGAAAAGGACACGGGTGGGCACACGGGCGTGTTCCCACCCGTGTGGTTCTTTGTCTTTTTTCTTCCAATGCTTCTGATCCATCCCGAATAGGGCACGGGTAGGGACCCGGGCGTGTTCTTACTCATGTTCGCCCGATTCTTGTCCTATCATTAGCCATGTTGTTTCCGAGAACTCCTCTGTTTGCTCCAAGACTTTTAGTTCAACTGGATAGCAATACCTGCTTTAGGTAAATGATGGAATAAGTAAATAGCTTAATACATAAAATAATAGAAACTCCTAACTTTGCTCTTCTATTCATGATAAAGCAAATTCCTAACTATTCTCGCGAAATTACTATCTAGGGAGGTAGAAAATAGTGGACATGACTACAATTATGTTTGAAAAAAGCCTATCATAATTGTACTCATCAATAATCTTAAAATTAAAAATAAAGAATTAGTTACAAAGATCAACATGCTTATGGAAATTATGATTAAACACTCCCTAAATATAACTCCTAACCCACAAGCAAAACCCGAGAGCATGTTGAATATGAATTATAATATAATAACTAAGTCAATCAACCGGCGTAGAAAATTTCAAGCGCGTGTAAATTGAATTCCAAAACAAAAAAATCATCTTCATTTGCTACCTCAAGTAACACCCAATTTAAAATCAAATGAATATAAATTTCCTTTAAAGAATCAATACAATATGAGTCTTTACCTTAAGTAACATAATCTTAACTTAGAGAACAATTTCAACATATCTTAACCTCAAATGGAAGATTGTTCAACTGAAGCTCATCAAATAAGGACTCGTAGAAATCTAAAAGGAAATTTGTAACATAAAAATAGCATTAAACCAAAGTATGAATGGAGGCCCATAATTCAAAATAGCGCACCCATTCCACTCAAAAGGGCCCATCCACCATCATCTCTGCAAGGTGTACCACACTATGTTTGGGTACCCAAAAGATCTGTCACCCTTGGCTTTTTTTGGATACCTAAATCTCTTATCCATTAGTATCCACCGATTGTCACGATATGCTTAATGTTTTTTTTTTATTTTTGCTGTTTTTTTGTATTTTGTTTTTGCATTTGTCTATTTTTGCTTTTAAATTTTTTCTTAAGCCAACATGACATGAACACTTAGATATATGTTTGCTATATGACTTTCTCATATTAAAATTAATAATAAATCAATCTAACAGAACAAATTTGAATATAAGTCATCTCTTTTCAAAGTGGCCAAAATTTACCATTTATCATAAATCTATCATGCTCTCTTTGTATGCCCGCGATCGTTCACCCATATGTATGTCTCACAATAGCGGGGGCGTAGATGTTTGTGCTTTATGAACGCTAACCTGTAAACCATGTCTTGTCCTTAACAGGGGAGGGTTCAAGCAGGTCCATGTGTGGCGCTAGGGGAAAGAATGTTAGGTTGAGCTTGTTCTTTTGTGTGCACATGGGATTAAAACCAACCCTACAAAATTTATACAGCTCCTCATGCCCATCCATCACTTAGTACAGGGCTAGGGTGTAGACATATAGCTTAGGTATTGGATTATTGGGCATACTTACGATTCACACATCCACTGTATGAACATTATTCCACTTATCATTTTTGTTATATTCATGAACAATATTCCATCATGTTATCTTGTGTTTGCACCATATATCTCTTTGAGCCTTCATGTTTTTAGAAAAACACAAGTATTTTTTGAATATATATATATATATATATATATATATATATTTAAAAAATAATTTAATAGAACAAAATTTTTTATATCTCCTTTTGTGTTAATTGTTTTGTATTTTTAAAAAAAAAATTATTATTATAAAACCTACTTATTATTCATTGTCACAGTCAAGGATTAGTACATTCTATCAATTAAAGATTAAATACAATGTTTTATTTAACTGTCATGTTTCTTAAAACATTGTTTTGGTAATATTATGCCTTGAATATTATCTTATTATATGCAATGAAATTAAATCTAGAAAATATGTGTAGGATTTATTAGTGTGTCTCTGTGTATGAGTAATGTTTTATGTTTGATAATGATTCTATTTACTCACCTATTTTGATAACCTACCTGTGATTTTCATCTTATACCTGCATGATTCTGTAGTGTAACAATATAATAATTAAAATGCATAAATAGATTACCTACATTACGCTGAATTGAGTATTTCAATTCTTTGTTTTTTCATGCACTTATACTTTGGAGAAAGGTGTCATTACACAAATTGCTACTTTTTGTGCAACAAGTGAATTCAAAGTCCTTTGGCACTAAAATAAAAATAAAAAAAAATTACAAGGAAAACTCCACCAAGCGCTACCCATCCTCCTGATAAGGCTTAATAAGCATTGTGTGGTTGAGCACCATGGAAAAAGAATTGTAAAGTGTCTTGTAGCAAACAAAATTTTCACGATTTCGCTTAGTACACCGGATCACAAAAATAAAAATAATAATAAAATGGCATAACTGTGATTCCCAAGCACTACTCTACTCCCTGATAAGTCTTAATAAGCATTGTGTGTGTAGAGCACCTTGTTAGTTGTAATTTTTACACATGTGCATTGAAAAATAGTGGAAGAAATATTATTTTTTTATTTTAATGTTATGGTTGTTCATTCTTTGTATCATGTGTTTTTATTAATTCACTTGTATACTTTATCAAAACACTATTTAAACACATCATTATTTCTCATAAAACTTCTACTCATTAGAATTGGATCCTAAAGCATACCTATATTATTCTCTAAAATCATAAGTAAATGCACTAGATAGCAAACCATGACCGCTACAATGTTTATTTTTACATGAGATGCAAATAAACTTACATTGTGGTTCATATCTCTCTTTGATAGTTTTGAAATAATGCTTGCAAAAATTCCAATGAAATAGCTTATCTTGGAGTTGTATTGAATTGAAAACATCTTTGTATTAGGCTTCCTATTTGCTATTTTGGAATCATGCTTGCAAAAAAAAGGATGTTCTTCTTAAGAGTTCTTAACATATTTGTATGCGCACTACGTGTGTTTAATCCTGAATATTTATTCTCTAACCAAGTGATACACTATGAGTACTAAGTGGTATTATGTGCTTAACAAGTGTTATGTTTAGATTTTATTCAATCATGCATATATTTTGCCCAATAGGTGAAAGAGAGTGATGTATGATCTTGATAAATGTATCCCATTTTTCTTCTCTGATATAGACCATAACGACTACATATAATGATTGAGGTAAGAGTGCGAATCTGTGTGAACATTATCCGTGGTCATGGTGTGTCGAATATATAGGAGCTTAGCTATTGAGTGCGACAATCAACGATCGTGTTTGTTGACTATGCCTCTAAGTATGTGTGAGGACTTAGATAGGGGAATTACTTTACATGATACACATATCTCTAGCCGGTGCACTCAAAAAAATAAAATGCTAAGCATACATGTTCTAAATCATGACACTATATTCTAACACGCTAGGAATACGTTGAATAATCAATGTCACGATATATTTATGCTTATACTAGGTGTGAGACTTTGGGCCAAATCTCTAGTACAAATGTCATATGTGGCCAAGTTAAAGTATATCTATCTAGGTGGATAGATTTTGATTGACTGGGGGCTTCTTGAATAAAAAAACAAAATATGATCAAAGTGATAGCTCTATACAAAAAAATAAACGTATGCAAGCTATCACATCTAATGTCACGGACCCCCCAAGCACTACTCATTCCTCCTAATAAGTCTTCATGAGCATTGTGAGGATGAGCACCTTGGTTAAAGAGTCACTTTGATATTATTAATCGACTCTACCTTTAGCTTAGTTCCCCTAGTTTTCTCCTATGTATGACATCAGTTGACATGTGAGGTGATTATTCACCCTATTTCTCTTGTTTTTGGTTCCTAGATGATCGAGATAACCATGTACAATATGCTATTCTTCCCTTAATGTTATCTCGCTTTCGAAGCTACACGAACAAATGTAATTGCCTTGTCTTAGACTTCGACACATAAGAATTGGACGACAAATATACTATCTATTTGTTGCAAAAATAAGTACTAGCACACAATTTACACTCATGGCATTTTCAATGATTGTTCAACTTGATTATTTCCAAACTCTTATTGCACTATAGACATACTTGCCGTGTGCTTAGTTTAGTCTGTGCTGTCCAATTCATATTACCTCTAAAAAATGAACTTCTCTGTCTGTGTACCTTGCTCCATTTTGTGACCATGTGCTTACAATTCTCTGATATGTCTTTCATTTTGAGTCACCTCTATGATTATCCTCTCTAACTCTACTTTTTGTGTGTACCATCTATTATTTGTTTAACGCTCATCATATCTACTATTTTTCATCTCGCATGTCTGGTTGGCCATGCCCGCACCTTTTTAATATTATCAAAAGGGGAGAATAGATTGTTCATGAGTATGTTCATGAGTATGAGTCACGGGTTAGGAGAGGTCACATGTAGGGGGAGCTTGTTGACAATGTGTGGACATAGATATGGGGAGCAAGTCGAACATATAGATAGGGGGAGCGTGCATGTAGTAGAACTATATTGAGAACTTGCAACCTGATGTAAGCTTATAACTCTTATTCTTTATATGCACTCTATCCCATTGTTATTTCTCATGAATGGGATTTGATATTATCAAAAGGGGAGTTTGTGGGAACAGATGTTTCACATTCCCTATGTTTGAGAATATCAACTCCCAGGTTGATTTGATCATGTCTTCTGTTGATAGAGTGTGTAGGTTGACAGGTTGAAGCCAAGAAGAATAAGACTCCTATCGACACTAACGCCGAGCGGTAGCCGTGAATTAATTTGATAGAACTCTCGCGAAACTACTGATCTGCTCTAGTCCTACCGCCCGCAATAACGCAAGGAATTATTTTGCAAGCCACTCGGGAAATTACCGCCAATCGATAGTGCTTACCGTGCCGCGCTAGCCTCTAAACGAGTGGCGAGAAGGATTTCTCGAGTAACCGATCTACCGCCAGGTGATAGCTGTTACCGCTCTGCGCTATCCTCTCGACGAGTGTTGACAAGAATTCCTCGAGTAACCAAACTACCACATGGCATTACCTTTTAACGCAGGATGCTAGCTCTATGAAAAAAGGAAGATTCATTTTGAAATATTATTCCAGATTTTGATGACTGCAGGCACAATAAGCGCGTGAACATACCGTCGGACTCTAGTCTTACTATTGGCAGTAGCCTATTTTCATGAAAACGTATAAATGGCTGCCTCATTTTCTATGCCTTGTGATCTAAGATAAAAATATACAGAAGCACATGCACTCTAGGATTCGATCGCCTCCTTGAATCCATTCTGATCGTCTTTGTCTAATAAGAAGAGAGTCATATCCCTCACATACATGATCGAAGGACTCTGGCGATCCTTGATCTACATTGACTACGAAGAGCCGACCGGTTGCTAGCATACGAAGATTTCAAGCAACGGCCGCGGATTGCACCACAGAGAAATCTTAAAGAGGGAGAACTAAACCTTTAGATTATTAAATCTTTTATACAGGTAATCTTTTCTTTTTCTAAATCTTGTGTGAGGGAAATCGACCGGAGGGTCATCGAAATCAAGGAAGTGTTTCGTGAGAAACCGAATAAGGAAGGTCGTCGGAATCCGGTGTAGGATTCCATGGAAAATCATCTTTGTGATAGGGACATCTAGATCGGTGGATCTATCGGGGCTTAAAGAACCTTCCTTTTGAGGAGGTGAAGAGCCGGCTCAAAGACCTTTCTTGGAGGGAAAGGGAGAGAGACAACCAGTCCGTGGAGCGGATCGTTATAAAAACCAGAAGAGTTTTTCTCCTCACCGTTTTTGATCTCCGGCGTCACGGAGATGACAGTCTTGTAATCATCTAGAACAATTGACATTCTAATTCATGCAATGATATTCCTATTTCTGTGTTGATTAGTTCTGTGATTGTTATAGTTTGTAAAGTGAGTGTTTGTGTTGTGGGGCTTGCGCAAGTGTAACTGCCCAGGAAAATGAGTTACAAGACTTACCGCCGCGCGCTAGCTACCTAACACCCCGCGGTAGCTTCCAGAACTCTATTTTTGGGGTCAAAATATTTTAAAGTGCAATACACACGATAAACCTTATTCACCCCCCCCCCCCCTCAAAGGTTTTCCACGAGATCCAACAAGGCCTTGTGCCTGAGTTGTAGGGATGTACTCCCAGTCTGAATGTATGGCTTCTTGATAGGCATGATTGTAGGACTTCTTGATTATTCTAAGGTAGGATCACTCTATGTATCTTAGATAGGAGACCTGCTGGGTCTCTGAGTTATAGGAGTTGGAGAACTCTGAGTTGTAGGGAATGTGTGCCTTCGGTAGGGCCTTTGTTCCTTAGGTAGGACCTTTGTGCCTGAGGTAGGGCTTCATTATAAGCCATAGGTAGGATCTGGAGGAGATTTGAGTTGTAAGATCAAGGAGCTGAGATATTAGAGAAGTTTTCCTAGTCTAGTTGATAGCTTGATAGTTGTAGAGGGAGAGTGGATATGCCAAGACCTTGGGGAACCACTATAAATCCTTTTATGTTTTCTACGTGCGCTTTTACTCTTGTATATGTGCTAAAATTTAAAAAGTATACACTAAAGTATAAGACACCCACTCCCCCCCACAAAATTAGTTTGGCTACCACTATCAATAAAAAATCACCTCCAGGAGATCCAGGGGAAAACACCATCTCCCCCAAGGAAACTTATTAAGTTAGAAAGTTCTTAACCCAGCACCTCCAAAGCATAATTGACAGATGAAGAACTAATAATGTTCGCCAAATAATTCTAGAAGATGATGAGCAGGAGGAGGCAGTAGAAGAACAAGTCCCCATAGAATCCATCTCTAGGAAGCATCAGATCCACTATGACAAATTCAGAAAGGATCCTACTGGTTACATGTATGCTTCTAAATAGAAAATACAATATAAGTCTAATGTGGTTTGCTATAGTTGCAATAGGTCAGTGCATGTTATAGCTGACTGCCTAGTCGAAAGAAAATGGAATAGGAAATTTGATGATAAAAGCATCTCAAGGAAAAGAAGCCTGATAAGAGCGTCTTAGTTAAGAAACAGTTTAGCCTATCTGACAATGATTTTGAGACTTTAGAATCTAAAGAATAGTTGGCCTATATTGGGCAGGTATCTATGGAAGAAGAGATAAAATATCTAGCTACCAAGGTGGGCATAAGGAATTCACTCTCCTCAACTTAGAGTGACCTTGAGGAAGATGAAGAAAGTTGTTTTCTAATGACAATAAATGAGGAAGATTATTAGGTTGATATCCATCCTGATGAGGTAATAACACAGAATCCTATCTCTAAATCTAATTATGAAATAAGTGCAAAATCTTAAGCATCCTCTTCATCTAATGAGGAGGATGGATTAGATTCTAATAATGATCCTTATCATCTGGTAGATAAGTGTGGTACTCTTCTTGATGCTTTAAAGAAGAGCAAGAAGCTTTCCAATGCGCAAGTTGTGGAGATTGCACACGTCAAACATTCAAATTATGACTACAATGTGACATCTCCCTAGTTGACTAAAAGGAGCTGACAAATAAGAAATTTAAGGGGAATGGAAACCATCCACATGGCAACTATTAGCAAAAAGAATAAGATCATTAAATATTATGTGGAAATCCTTCTTAAAAAGAACACTAACTCAAATGAGTTTAAGAAGATCATTGAAAAGCACCATGAGATAAGGATGAAAAATGAAAAGATCATCAAGACACTTAAGGATGATCTAAATAAAGAAAAAATGCTAGTGGATAAGTATTCTAAGCCGTATACTATACTGCCTATTATTGACAGCTTCTATGCTCCATTTAGGGGTGGAGTGGGCTACTATAAGAAAGCAGCTACATTGAAGGCCAAGGGAAAGGCTGAAGCAAAAGTGCCTCAGACCACTGTTCAAAAGGTGTTGCTCCCATCTAAAAAGTATGAACATGATAGCTTGTATGGTCACTAAAAGAATAAAGGTTCCTGCAAGACAGACAATTGTCCTAGTTATGGAAGTAGAAAGGGCATGTGACAGAGTGCACTAAAAGCACCCCATGTAGAAATTCAAATGGGCCACTATGGACCATTCGTTTTTAGTACCCTAGCCCCCATACTCAAAGTTAAGTAATGTGCCTCCCCTCAAAGGCATCTTCTTAATGAAAGGTTTACTGTGAACCAGCTAGCTGTGACCAAACATTGCACCTGGTCTAGAATTGCAATATAAGTAGCCATCAACACATTATCAACTTCTAAGAAAATTACATCTATGGGGTACAAGCTGATATCTACTTGCAAGCCTTGTTATCTCTTAGCTTATAGTCGGCTATTGGCTGAAAGAAAAAAGAAAAGTGTGAAGGCCTTTCATTCTTAACATGACCAGTCATAAACTTCCACTCCAAAGACTATTAAGAAAAGAGGATACAATGTCTTTGAGTGCTGGTGATGTGGGAATGTGGGTCACTTTGCCATAGACTGTAGGTATAACCCAACAACACCTATTGTAAGGAAAAGCTTTCCAGCTGCGGCTTTAGGAAACAAGAAAATTTATTTTCCGCTAACAAGTATAATACCCCAAAATTTGGAAAACATTAATTAAAGGTAGCTATCGCCGAGTGATAGTGGGTATTGATGGCGAGAGGGATAGCACTCAACGCTTTCAACGAAGCGTTGAGTAGACTAAACAGACTCGACGCTCTCGATGCTCTAAACGCACTTGACGAAGAGTTGAGTGAGCTATCAGAGTGGAGATAGTGTGTATCATCGGGCAATACTTCCACGTATGGATGGACATGAGTCGGACGGCCGGACGACGGATGAAGAGCAGTGGTTGTCTGGGGTCAAAGAAGCTACCGATGCTATCGCCTAGGAGATAGCAGATATAGTCAGGCGATAGTGTTAAGTTTGACTTGTCTGCTGAAATTATGGTCTTTGCTTTCTTTTGATGAGAGGATCGTGTGGCTGTGTTTATTCCCGAGGCTTCTTAAGCAAAGAAGAGGTAGACAGAAGATTCATTTCTCTTCTGTCACTCGCACTCATCCTTCTCATCATGTTCTTGAAAGAAAGGAAGAAGAAGGCTGAAGTTTGATGCTTTGCTAGCTTATTGAAAGATATCCCGTGGTCGGAATTGAGAAGTAAGGCAAGATCTGTGAAGAGGAAAGCAAGGCGCTCCTTTCCAGCCGAATACAAAGCTTGTTAATGGATCCAAAATGAATATCGAGGGTAACGATCTTCCTTCTTGGACAAGTGAAGTCCTCGTTTTGCGTATGCATGGAATCCCACACCACAAGGTGGAGAATTGATTAAATTCTGATGGGTTGATACATGATACCCCCGGGTGGTTTACATATAGAATCCGGAAATTGTAGTATGGAATAGGCATGCTGTGTGAAGCCCATCCGGACAGGTTGGTTTGGATTGGTGATGTTTTATTTTGCGTGCCGGAGAAAACTCCGAGTATAAATGAGTAGTTTACGGGGTCTGTGGGTTGTACATGTGAAATGAGAGTAGTTGGAAGTATTGGAGGTGTGCTCCAGGAAAATACCCAGAAAATACCACAGTTTACATAACTGTTGGATATTGCCGGGAGGCTGTGAGTATTGCTAGAGATAGCTCTTTGTGAGCTATGATTGTTGTGAAAGACCAGTTTTCTGGTACTACAGTATGTTGTAGGGTTTTTGCTGGAAAGATTTTCTAATTGTGGCTGAGTCTTGAGACTTAAGAGAGTTTTGTCACTTAGTCCAGGTGATATTGAATATCGCTGGCGATAGCTTCCAGATAGCATTTTGTTGTTGTTGCGAAGCCTGTGTCCGTGAGACAAGGTGTGTATAATAAGAAGCTGTGATCCTTGAGAGCCCAGCTATTAGCCATGAGTGCCATGATTGATCATTGTTGGCTCAGGTCATGGGGACATGTGAGTGGCAAGTGTTGATGAGAGCTGTTGTGCACCGCAATAAGGCCAATGAGCCGAACGGGAAAGGGGAGGCTGACCCGCATCTTGTCGTTCGTCATGATGGCTATGACAGTCGGCATTGACATTGTGATTTGAGCTACGGGAAATAACTGAACTGTACCCGCATTATGCACGTCTGACTAGAGTGCCTAAATTAATTGGCGTCATTGGAGCGCATAATGATATTCATTGGCCTGGAGCCGGAACCACTAGAAATGCTCAAAGTTGACCATCAAGTATTGGACCTCTGAATTGTGGTGGGACCCTAGTAATCCGGTACACTGAGAATGTGCCCTGAGTACACGAACGTTTGTCCGATGAGGCACTCGTTTGTGATATATTGTATGGTGCTTGAGTGCGCATTCTTGTGATATATCTGTTGTATTAATGCAATGCCTGCAGGGAAGGAATACAGCTTCCCCGAGTATTGGGTACGTTCGTTATAAATTGGTCAATCGAAAGCAAACCATTGCCTTGTTTGCCACAATCTGGTCGAATGTCCCGGTGCAGGTGCTGGAGAGCCGAGTGGGAAATAGCTTGTTATAGCCCAAAAGCTATGCTGACCCTCAAATGCCAAGTGAATTTTTGTTGCTTTCATGTGTGGCAAGCCTGCGTGCCGATGTCTATAAACCACACTTCTAAAGAATAATTGTAAGGCCTTAAGGCTATAACAGTATTTCTACTATTGACTATCGTCGCGCGACAGTGACTATCGCTGGCGATAGTATCTTTTGTGTATTTTGTAAGAACATTCCAGTGTATATATAATGGACAATGTTGTGATACTTGAGTTCAAACAGTTAACCCTTGAAGCTTCCACTAGAATGCTTTGAGTTAGGATTCATTTAGTATTTGATATTAACGTGTAAAACTGCCGACTGTTTGTGGGATATGACGTGGGGCCTCGGACGGACCCTCTGTTATATTTCAAGTGATGGATGGAGGTGTTACAATTTTGTATCAGGCGGAGGTTTCGATCCTCAAACCTATGGAGGTGTTACCATTTGATATCAGCTTGTCTTGGTGTTCCTCCAACGAATTCGTGGTCGAATTCATTTGAAGGGTGCCAGGCACGTGTCTGTGCTTACCATTATAACAAAAATGAACTCAAGAATTTCAACTTAGGAATATAAATTCAAATGATTGAGGAACCTGCACATTCTTAATATTCGTTGTTTGCTTTTGAGTGGACACTAAATTGTGTATTATACACTTATAAGTGAGTAGAAGTGGTGCGGGGCAGTATAAACCATAATGTTCTATTGATGGCGCGACACCAGTTGATGTGACCACACCTCCTCCTTTTGCAGAAATATTTTGCTTAGTTGCGGAGGTAGTATTTGTAATGATGAATGCATAGCCGACAAGGCAGGTGCGACCTACGATGGTGCCAGTAAGGGTTGGTTTAGCTGAGACTATAAATGTTAGGAAGGCGCCTACTGAGGGTTTGGTTGACAAGCGAGCGACAAAACGACAATTGAAGCATTTTATGAGCTTTAGTCCTCCTATGTTTATGGGTGCCGGATCCCCAATATAGGCAGATGACTGGCTTTTGTGAGTCAAGAGGATATTGATGGTAATAGAGAAAGAGGAGGGACAGAAGGTCACCTTGGCCACTTTCTTGTTGCAAGGAGAGGCTCAGCTTTTGTGAGATGAGTTGGAGTTACACCACTTAACGGGCAGACGACTGTCGGAGATCTCGATAGAGGAGTTTTCGAGATTGTTCTTGATAAAGCATCTACCATCATCACAGGGACTTTCCATGGAGAATGAGTTCCAGCATTTGACTCAGGGAGAGGGTAGTGTCGATGACTACCTACATGAGTTTACTAGGTTGGGTGGTTATGCACGATCTATTTTTGCTGACGGAGGGCGTAAGACCAATAAGTTCTAAAAGAGACTGTGAGATGAGCTGAGGTTACTGCTCACAGGTTCGATGAACCAAGGCTTTCAAGAGTTGGTGAATACAGCTCATTCGTTAGATAAAGACATGAAGAGTGTGCAGGTCAAGAGGGACTTGGCGGTGATAAAGCTCGAGTTCAAAATGTCGTGTCTGGAAAGTCTGACTATCGCAGTAGAAGGAGTAAGAAGTCCAAGTTTTCTGGACAGGCTCCTTCTATAGGTACTTTTGGAGCAACATCTGGGAAAGGTCCGCTCACATATTACACATGTGGCAAGGTGGCACACATAGCCTGAAATTGTTGGACTTGCCCTTTAATGGCGGAGAAAAATGCAGGAGCATCATATGTTGAGAAGGGAAAGACGATGGAGTCCACTGCGTCCAAATTTACTCTAGCTAAGTCGACGGTGTATAACCTTGGACAATAGGAGGCCATCAAATAGGCGGATGTCATCACAGGTACGAGTAGTATATAGTTTTCATGCTTTATAAACTTTATACCTTTTGAATTACTTGTCTATAACTTGATAAGTAAAGGCTTTGTACTTATTCAGGACTATTCGGTGAGAGAACAGTTCGATACATGAGCTTCTCATTTGTTTCTATCTAAAGAGTTCGTATTGCGGATCAGAGTGCCTACTCTTATGTCGACAGATAGAGTAAAGGTGTTATTACCTAAAAGATACGTGATGTGTGCAGACAGGTCTTATCATCTTGAGGTATGGATTGGAAGTCAGGATTTCAGATTGGAAGAGTTTTTGTTGCTGAAAAATGTGTTTGTTGTAATCTTTGGCATGGACTAGCACTTGAAGCAGTGTGCCTATATAGATTGCAATTCTAAGGAAGTCACACTAGGACAGAACACCGAATGAGAGACTAAGTTTGGTGGTATGCGAGGATCGAGTAAGATATTAATGTCTGCTCTCCAGGTATCAAGACTGTTCGAAAGGGCACAGAGTTGTTCTTCACGATGTGGGAGGCTGTTGAGCCGAAGTTTAGCTTGAGTGACATTCCTATCATATCGGAGTACGCAGATATGTTTCCTAAGGATCTTCCTGGATGGCCGCCCCAGCGGGAAATTGAATTTTCTATAGAGTTGGTTCCAGGTGCGAAACCTATAGCCCGCTTTCCATACCGTGTTGCGCCAAAATAGGTGGCAGAATTGAAAGTTAAATTGCAATAATTGCTAGAGCAAGGCAATATACGTCTAACTATGTCACCTTGAAGTGCACAGGTTCTCTTGGTAAAAAAGAAGGACGGATGCTTGCGACTATGCATTGATTATCGAGAGTTAAATAAGCTGACAGAGAAGAACAAGTATTCGATTCCACGGATTGATGACTTGTTTGATCAGTTAGTGGGTTCAACTATCTACTCGAAGCTAGATTTAAAATCTTGTTATTATCAGTTAAGGATTCGGGAGTAGGACATTTCCAAGACATCGTTTGGTACATGTTACTGTCATTATGAGTTCACTGTAATGGTGTTTGGGCTAACAATTGCTCCATCAATATTCATGGACTTGATGCATCGAACATGATGTAGCGCCGCCGCCAATTGATGATTACCCGGTTACCAAGGCACAACGACACAAAGATCTTAGATGCCGTGATGACGCTGAAGGAAGTGCGTGTTACAACCTCCGCCCGCGGCGTGCTAGAACCGCCATGAAGAATTAGCTTTATTTATCTTATTTTCATGAACTCTATTTTATATTTTGGAATATAAAATTATCCTATGTTTAAGTGATAATTTTATATTCATTGCATGCATTATAATTTTTAATTTGAAATAATTTTATTTTTGGTGTGCACTTAACCATTCGGATGGATGAGATTACTTCTCCATCATGGATGTTTAAGGCTTGTTGTAAACTCCTATTTAAGGAGGTGCTTATGAGAATTTCACTAGTGAAAGATTAAAACCTAAATCCTCTCTAAGAGAATTTCGGCCAAGAGGAACTCCTCATAGCCGTCGCCCCCCTTGCTAGTGGTGTGAACCCCCCCCCCCCGTGCTCCCTCCATCCGTTCGGTGCGACTCTGGCCCGGCTTCCTTTGGTGCGACTCCTTGGATGAAGGTTGCAAACCCCTCGATGTGACGCCAGCGGATCCGTGGAGAGAGTGATTCTCCAGCCTTATCTTGTGTGAACGTTATTCCCGGTTGGGTAACTTATTCCCTCTTGTGTGATTCATGCTTTTACTTTGTGGAGGTTTATCACGCATCATTTTCTCCGTTATTATTAATTTCATCGCTTGCAAAATCTGAAATCAAACTTATTGTTATTGAACCTCTTGTTATCCGAAACGGGTAGATCCGTCTCAGGAGCGTAACTTAGCCTAGCCTTGATTTTCTCTTCCGATCAGTGCACTTCGTGTGAACAAGGGAGATAATCTCGACTCGAATTTCGATCGCTCTTAAAAGTTTACCCCCGCTCCAAAGATATATTATTGCTGCGTTTGAGACGGCTTACGTTTAAAAGAATAGATGCTTGTGTAGGTGCGGTGAGTTGTGTGCTTGTTGGATAGGTAGGTCTTAAGGACGTTTTATCGAGTCCGGCTTACGGCGAGTTGTGTGCTTGTTGGAGAGGTAGGTCCTAAGGACGTAGTATCGAGTCCTGGCTTTTGGGAGCCAACTGAACCCTTTTCGTTCGGTTTTGGTCGGAGCCCTCCTCTTTTATTTTATATTCTGTGATGATGGTTGTTCCGCTAGCATAGAAGTCGCGTGTCAGACCCACCCTACGTTAATTTGGTATCAGAGGCGGTCGTTTCAACTCCCAAGTTGCAAATATCCTCGCTGCGTTCTTCGTTGGTCGATCTCATCTTTCTAGGATTTGAAATTTTCGGATTGGTCTGCGTTTAGTAAAACCCTCGGAATTTTAAAACTTGTCAAAAAAATCTGAAAATTTTTCTATAGCTTCCTGCACTTATTTCCAGCAACATTAAAACAGAAAATTTTTCGATTCGTCCTCATTAGGTTAGCCTGCAAATTGGAACATCGTAATTCTATCTAGTTGGTCTATAAATAGCGGGCTGAAATTTTTATTTTTCAGCAAACCTAAAAAAAAAAAATTTTAACGATCTACGTATTAAGCACGTCGGGAATCTATAGAAATATCTTATTTTTAGTATAGCTACAGCCCTACGAAAAATCATCTTTCCAAGATTTTTCTAAACTGAATGCGCACTAGGCTAGGATCGGAATATTCGACTCCGTCTACATCTAGAATTGCTGCTAATGAGCATGATGATCCCAACACCCAGGCTATAGCAGGTCTACGTACCGAAATGAATGAGCTTAGGAACATATTAGCACCGATCCTTAAAAATCAGGAAAGGCCACCCCCGTCTCCCGCTAATGTTGACCGGCCCAACCGGCACCAACAAAATTCAGATTCGGATTCTGATGGGGACTCCCCACAGGGGCCCCCTGAGGACACCGCCCCGAGCGAGGCGTTGATATTACTAGGGCCATTAAGATAAATTCCACCACTTATGATGGCATGGGAGAACCCCAAACCTTCCTTCACTGGACTGTGGATATGGAGTGTTACTTCGAGTGGCACAACCTGACGGATCCCCAAAAGGTCCAAGTTGCCCGGATGAAGTTAACTTATCGTGCTAAGACATTTTTGCTAAATGAGGAGCAGAGGTTAGGAACCGAACATGGAGCCCACCTTATAGGTTGGCCAGTGAGGAAGAACCATTTGACCGATCAATACGTTCCCGCGTACCATCGGACACAGATGTTCGATGAGCTTGCTACCCTTCGGCAAGGCTCAATGTCGGTGGCTGAATATATGGGTGAACTTAAGGACCGTATGGTGCGATGTGACCTTAGGGAGATCCCCAAAGTCACTTTATCTAGATTTTGAAAGGGACTTCACCCCGATATCCAAAGAAAGCTCTTACCATATGGTCACATGGATCTGAACACGAAATTCAATGCCGCCCTCGACATTGAAAAGCACCTAGCCTCTAAGGCTCACTCCCGTTACTCTCATACGAAGAATAAGTCCACCACTGGGGCATCTTCTTCCACATATCGTGATAAGGGACTGAGTCAAAGTCTGTTGTGATCACCGCTAGAAACACTAAGAATCCCGCAAGTGAGCGTGTTTCTATAGGGAAGGTTAGCAAGGCTAACACAACTAGTTACTCTTGCGGCATTCAAGGCCACTATGCCTTCGAAAGCCAAACTAAGGCGAAGGCCCTAGCTTTATTATAGCCAGCTACAAACCCTGACTATTATGAGTACGAGGCCGCAGAGGAAAGTGACCCCGAAGGAGTCCCTAGTGACTTGGAGGACGATCACCGCCTCATGGTGATGCGTTTTATTTTGACCACCCCTCGTCCCGTAGACGACTGGAAGAGGACGAGCATATTCTCCTTGATATTTAGGAGTGGCGATAAGCTTTGTAAACTAGTTATTGATGGTGGTAGTTGCGTGAACGCCGTTTCTGAGAATGTCGTTAAGCGTATGTCCTTAACTGCGGAACCGCACCCGACCCAATATCAGGTTGCTTGGATTTGTAAGATTACCATTAAAGTAACCCAACGATGCTTAGTCCCCCTGTCATTCAAATCCTACATGGATGAGGTTTGGTGTGACGTCCTGCCAATGGATGTTTGTCATGTATTGTTAGGCCGCCCCTGGCTCTACGACCGTGATGTGACACACTATGGTCGCGCCAACACATATGAGTTCAAATTTAACGGCAAGACCGTCACCTTGAGACCGACTGTGCCAAAAGAGCTGATAGTGTTTGCTAAGGATACCAACATCCTAGTAGAGAGGAAAGCATTGAGCTTAGTAGGTAGGAAAGAATTTGTGAAGGATTCTTTCGTCGAGGGTATGATGTATGCTCTCATTCTCATGAGTGCTATGATTGATAGTGGCGTGTTGGATGATTTACCCCGAGAGCTACGAGTATTGTTGGATGAGTTTAGGGACGTTTACCTGGACGAGTTGCCTTCGTCATTGCCACCGCTTAGAGATATACAACATGCCATAGACCTTATCCCCAGATCGTCCTTACCCAACCAACCGCACTATAGGCTTAATCCCGCTGCCCATAAAGAAAAACAAACCCAGATTGAGGATTTATTGAGTAAGGGATTCATTAGGACAAGTATGAGCCCATGTGCTGTCCCGGCCCTTCTTGCCCCTAAGAAGGATGGCACCTGGCGCATGTGTGTTGATAGTCGGGCTATCAACAAAATTACTATAAAATAAAGGTTTCCAGTCCCGCGACTAGATGACCTCATGGATGTCCTTTCGGGTTCCACTATCTTCTCGAAGTTATACTTACAGAGTGGTTACCCCCAGATTTGGATCCGAGAAGGGGATGAGTGGAAGACATCGTTAAAATCTAAGGACGGGTTGTATGAGTGGCTGGTGATGCCCTTTGGGTTATCCAATGCCCCCAGCACCTTATCCCAAAAGATGACGCACGTATTTAGGCCGTATATGGGGAAGTTTGTTGTACTATATTTCGATGACATCCTAGTCTTTAGCACCTCTCCCGCCGAACACCTCTCCCACATCAAAGTAGTCCTCTCCACCAAAAGAAAGGAAAACTTATATCTAAATCTTAAGAAATGAACATTTTATGTTTCGGAGGTTGAATTCTTGGGTTACATAGTTGGCTCTGAAGGAATTCGTGTTGACCCAGGAAAGGTTCAAGTAATTAGATACTGGCCCGAGCCCACTAGCCTTCGTGACATGCATAGTTTCCACGGATTAGCTACCTTCTATCGCCGTTTCATACGTGATTCTAGTAGTATTATGGCACCCATTACTGACTGCATGAAGAAGGGAGACTTCACATGGAATAAATCTGCCACGTTTGCATTCCGTCGTATTAAAGTGCTTATGACTGAAGCCCCGGTGTTGCGTCTCCCCAACTTCACCAAGGTATTCAAGCTTACGTGTGATGCTTCTGGCGTTGGAGTTGGAGGTGTCTTGAGTCAGGAGGGACACCCCGTGAGTTATTTTATTGAGAAGTTGGCGGGCGCCAAATTAAACTACTCAAATTATGATAGGGAGTTCTACGCCGTCATTAGATGTCTGACCATTGGAGGCACTATCTCCTCTCTAAGGAGTTTGTGATCCTTTCCGATCACGAAGCATTGCGGTTCATCAATGGCCAACATAAAATCAGCCCGCATAACGCTAAGTGGGTATCTTTCCTACAGGGTTACACTTTCAATCTTAAACACCTTAAGGAAGCTGACAACCGAGTCGCGGATGCTCTTAGTCGCTTAACCTTGGTACTCACCACTATGGAGGTTAATGCGGGAGGATTCGAATGAATCAAAGATGTGTACGCCATGTGCCCCTATTTCCAGGACGCATATTTGTCAGCCCAAGATAGCTCCCCCCGTGAACATATCGGCTTTCGTCATTAAGGATGGCTATCTATTTAGACTTGGAAAGCTCTGTCTTCCACAGTCGTCGTTACGCCTCCATATCATCTGGGAACTGCATAGCAGAGGTTTGAGTGGTCATTTCAGTAGGGATAAGACGAATACGTTAGTTGAAGAAAAATTCTATTTGCCAAAACTTAAGGTAATGGTGGGACGAGTGGTGAGTAGTTGTCATACTTGTCAGGTATCCAAGGGCACCAAAACCAACGTCGGTTTATATACGTCGTTGCCAATACCTTCCACCCCATGGGAAGATGTGAGCATGGACTTTTTCTTAGGCCTACCCACTACCTTACGAAGTCACGATTCTATTTTTGTAGTTGTGGATAGGTTCTCCAAAATGTCATATTTTATCCCGTGCACCAGAACTAACGATGTGTCTTATATCGCCAAGTTATATTTTAAAGAAGTAGTTAGTCACCGGGGAGTACCGAAGACAATAGTCTCGGATCGAGATGTTAAGTATACGAGCTATTTCTGGAAGACACTTTGGGTCTTAATGGGTACCAAGTTATTGTTTTCCTTTGCATATCACCCCCAGACTGATGGGCAGACGGAGGCGGTTAACCGAAGCTTGGGTAGCCTTCTGAGATGCCTAGTGAGCGATCACAAAGGCACGTGGGATCTTCTTCTTCCCCACGCCAAGTTGGCCTATAATAATTCCAAAAATCGGTCCATTGGTACGTCACCAAATGAGATTGTTCACGGGTACAAGGCCCCCGTGCCTATTGACTTGGTGTCATTGCCCCCAACATACAAGACAAGTCAGTTTGCACAATCCTTTGCCCAACATATTCATGACTTACATGCACGTATTTGAGCTACCTTGACTGCTCAATACGAGTCTTATCAGACGCACGCTAATTTACATAGGAGTGTGTCACACTCTAAAGTTGGCGATTTGGTTCTAGTCCGATTAGTTCCCGAACGCTTACCATCTTGAACCGTTAAGAAGTTGGCACCGAAGCGCGCCGGCCCTTTTCGGATTATCAAGAAACTAGGTGACAACGCTTTCATTTTGGATTTGCTAGCTGATTGGGGTATCTCCCCTATTTTTAATGTCTCAGATTTGACACTGTTTGTTTTAACTCCACCTAAGTTGAATTCTCTGTCGTCTTCTCCCTCCATTTCACTTTCTAATGGGTTGGGGAGTGGTAGTTTGGATGATCTCTCTCTTTCGGTCACCACAGGTATAACATCGGATGGTACGTTGTCTTCTTGTATTTCTACTGCTGACATGTTTCCAAGGTTTCCCAGGAGATTTCTCACTCCAGATATAATACTCGCTACAGAACCATTCACTACTCCGGATGGTACTACCTACCGCTTCCTTGTCCGTTGGCGTGACCGCCCCGCTTCGGACGACTCTTAGGTACTCATGACAGAGCTTCAACGTTTGGATGTCGAGCTTCTCCGCCACTATCTCTACACTCACGCATCAGAGATACGTGATTTTGAGTGGGGGAGGATTGATGCAGCGCCGCCGCCAATTGATGATGACCTGGTTGTCGAGCCACAACGACACAAAGATCTTAGATGTCATGATGACGTTGAAGGATGTGCGCGTTTCAACCTCCGCCCGCAGTGTGCTCGAACCACCATGAAGAATTAGCTTTATTTATCTTATTTTCATGAACTCTATTTTATATTTTGGAATATAAAATTATCCTATGTTTAAGTGATAATTTTATATTCATTGCATGCTTTATAATTTTTAATTTAAAATAATTTTATTTTTGGTGTGCACTTAACCATTCGGATGGATAAGATTACATCTCCATCATGGATGGTTAAGGCTTGTTGTAAACTGCAATTTAAGGAGGTGCTTATGAGAATATCACTAGTGAAAGATTAAACCTAAATCATCTCTAAGAGAATTTCGGCCAAGAGGATCTCCTCATAGCCGCCGCCCCCCCCACCCCCCCCTTGCTAGTGGTATGAAGCCGCCGCCCCCCTTGCTCCCTCTATCCATTCGGTGCGACTTCGGCACGGCTTCCTTCGGTGCAACTCCTTGGAAGAAGGTTGCAAACCCCTCAGTGTGACGCCGACGATTCCGTGGAGAGAGTGATTCTCCTACCTTATCTTGTGTGAACGTTATTCCTGGTTGGGTAACTTCTTCCCTCTTGTGTGATTCATGCTTTTAGTTTGTGGAGGTTTCTCACACATCGTTTTCTCCATGATTATTAATTTCATCGCTTGTAAAATCTGAAATCAAACTTGTTGTTATTGAACCTCTTGTTATCCGGAACGGGTAGATCCGTCTCGGGAGCATAACTTGGCCTAGCCTTGATTTGCTCTTTCGATCGGTGCACTTCGTGTGAACACGGGAGTTAATCTCGACTCGAATTTCAATCGCTCTTGAAAGTTTACCGCCGCTCCAAAGATATATTATTTATGCGTTAGAGACGGCTTATGTTGAAAAGAATAGATGCTTGTGTAGGTGCGGTGAGTTGTGTGCTTGTTGAGGAGGTAAGTCTTAAGGACGTTGTATCGAGTCCGGCTTATGGCGAGTTGTGTGCTTGTTGGAGAGGTAGGTCCTAAGGACGTGGTATCGAGTTCCGGATTTTGGGAGCCAACCGACCCCTTTTCATTCGCTTTTTGTAGGAGCCATCCTCTTTTTTTTATATTCTGTGATGATGGTTGTTCAACTTGCATAGGAAGTCGCGTGTCAGACCCACCCTACGTCAGAACCTTTATAGAGTACTTGGACCTATTTGTGATCGTCATTATTAAAGACATATTGGTATACTATTAGTCCAAAGAAGATCATGCAAATCATTTGCGGATGGTTTTGCACACCCTGAGGATAAACAAGCTCTATGCACAGTTCTTAAAGTGCGAGTTTTGGCTGTCGTCATTAGCTTTTCTTGGCCATGTGGTTAGTGGAGAAGATATTGCGGTTGATCCGACGAAGATAGTTGCGATACAGGAGTGGCATATTTTGTCTACTATAGCAGAAGTCGGGAGCTTCCTTGGACTTCCTGGCTACTACAAGCGCTTCGTAAAGAACTTTTCGTGGATAGCCTTACCTCTCACTATGCTTGTAAAACCCCGTATCTAGCGAGTCGGCTAACAGGAGCCAAACCGTCCGGCTCAGACCACCTTAGAGCCCCAGGCGAGTTCGGCAGAGCATGCCGAGCCTAGCATGCTGAGTATGGGCTCGGCGATCATCGGGCTGAGCTCGGAGTTCATATAGCTGAGCCCGGCGGAGGTCAATTCACCGGGCGAGCAGATCCAGCCGAGTATGTGTTTGCCAAGAACTAAGGGGTGCCGACACGCCCGTCACCCGCGAGCAGGGGCTTTAGTGGTTAACTCGCCCAGGCCCAAGGCGAGGTGAGCCGGGACCGTGGCGTTGAGAGAGGAGAGCTCACTCAACGTGAAAGTGCAGGATAAGATCAATCCTAACTCTAGAGGGGGGTGAATAGAGTTATTTAAAATAATTTTGCAAATAAAAACTTGTGTGCAGAGAAAGTTTGACTTTACTTAGTGTAAGGTGCTATAGCAAATAATCAGAGTAAAAAGAAATTCACAGCACAAAGCAAAACACAAAGAAACAAGCAATCCAGACGACACAAGGAGCTATAGTGGTTCCCCAAATCTGGGTACATCCACTCTTCTATCACCCTTAATAGGAATCCACTTCAAGATGAGTTGATCAGGTGTCTTGATCACCAGAGAGTTTTTGATCAGGTTCTCACAAACCAAAGGAGCTGATTTTGACCAGGTTTCAGCAAAACCAAAAGTAACTTTTGAAGGGAGTTAAAACCCTGTACAGAAGGAAAAAGAAAAAGGGATGAGGTTGTCTTCTCTATCAACAAGCTGAGAGAAGCAAAAGTGGATCTGTAGTTGTTGTCAAAGCTCCCCCTGAGATCAAGAAGAAGTTCAGGAAGGAGAGCTCTGCACAAGGGTGACAGGTCTTCAAAGATCTGATTTGCTTCAGCAAGAGATGATCCAAGAAGGTTGGATGGTTGTGTCTGAAGCAATCAGAATTCCTGTGAGTGAGCTTTCAAAACAATATCACAGAGATAGAGCAGCTGAAGTCCTGTATTGTTATTCTGTGTCTCTCTGTATATTCTCTGTGTATTTGAAAAATGAAAGAATGAATAATATATCTGAGTCTTCTTCTTCCTTTTCTTTGATAGCCGTTGGAAGTCAGCATTAATTGCTTTCCTTAAATGTCCATGCCTCAAAGGAAATGTCAGGCAGACATTCCTTAGAAAATTCCTTGAGCCATGCACCAGATATGCTGTAACGGCCAATAAATCTTCAGCATTAATTGTCTGACAGAAGGAATTTGAATTCCTATTCAAAACTGACGGAAGTCTGGAAAACGTCGAGCTCACAGTAAAACGTCGATCTGAGCACGACACACATCGGCCAGAGAGTGTTTTCTATAAGCAGAACTGGGTTCGACGGAACGTCGAGCTGAGGTCGACGGAACGTCGAGCTGAGGTCGACTCTGCGTCGAGCTGAGATCGACTCAGCGTCGAGCTGAGGTCGACTCTGCGTCGAGCTGAGATCGACTCTGCGTCGAGCTGAAGTCGACTCTGCGTCGAGCTGAGAGTTACTCTATCTAGCCTAAGTGACCTTTATAACAACAAGGAGGTCACAACACAAAATCCCTATAGAAATATAGTCATCCTGATCCAAATAGTAATAGGGTGTTCCAACAATCTCCCCTATTTGGATTAGGATTACTATTTACATGAATTTAGGGATTCAAAGAGAAGTAAAGCAAAAATACAGTTCAATACAATACAACCAGACATATGACAGAATAAAAAGCAGCATATATATAACACTATATAGCAGCAGTAATGTTTAAATGTCCTGAGTCCAGCATATAGAAAGAATTAAAGCATCTTACTTTACTTTCCCTTTGGGGCTTTGTCTTGATCACTCTTCTTGAAGATGATTTCTCTGTTTGGATTTGAAGCTTCCTTTTTAGATCTGTAATCATCAGTTGCACCTAAAGACTTTTGATCTCTTACACTGGGTGGTACAGCTGCAGGATGGAGTTGCATATATCTGTCTGAATCAAAGAATTTCTTAGAATTATATTTCTCCAATTCCTCTTTTCTTTGGTCTGACATTGTACTGATATGAGAGGTGTCCAGACCTTTTTCACTAGCTTTATTAATCTCATTTAAAGCAGCCATTTCTGTCATTCTAGCTTTCCAGTAGGCAGGAGTTTTGGTGGGATCTTCAAAAGGTACTGCTGGTTCAAATCTGTTAGAGGAGAGTTCTTGAGAGGTAGTTGGGGTGAGGTCAGCTCTAGGTCTATAAGTATAGGGACCAGAGGTTGGATCAATAGCTCTTCCCCTTTGATAAGGTTGAGAACCTGATCTTCCTCTGGACTGCCTGCCTCTATAGTTTCCTCTTTGCTGACCTCCACTTTGCTGACTGTCTCCTTGATATCTTCTTGCTTGATATGTCTTTCCATGTAGAGCTGAAGGGGCTGGATTAGAAGATAGACTAGCACCTGCACCTGCATCTGGAGGAGGTGGAGGTGGAGGCTGATGGACAGGTTTGGTTGGTCCTTCATTGAATTTTCTTTTCTGTTTCATTACTTTTCTCTGATTTTGGCAGTACTGCATCCATGGCTCTATGATTTCACAATTGTATTTGATATAGTAGGGAATGTCATGGTCTGTGGATCTAGCCATTGGAACTCTTTTCAAAGCTTTTGATCTTGCTTTCCTCTTCCTTGCAATGGTTGCAGAAGAGTCATCAGAATCTGTAGCAAACTCATCTTCTGAACTTTGAGATTCTTCATATGGATCTATGTACTTCCTTTTAGAGATAGGAAAACTGATGGAGTCTGGAGCTGCTGAGGAGGAAACTGAAGGAAGATCTGCTGTCAGTGGGGAGGAGGAGTCTACCACTATAGGAGAGGGCACAGCCTCAGGAGCCATAGAGACTAAAGAGGCTGGTTCCTGAAGGGCTTGGGAGACATGGGTCTCAACTGCATCAGGTGTCTCAATCGCTTCACCTGAAGTTTCAACAGCTGCTAACATTTCAATTTCATCATTAGCAGGAGCCACTGCTACCACTGCTACATCAGGGATCTTCTGAAAAGGGACAATAGCCCTAGACAGATCTTCTTGAAGCAGTTCTGAATTAGGAGGAGGAGCCTCAGGTGCCATGGAAAGGTCTTCTTGAATCTGAGCTGGAGGGGAGAAGCTCTGGACAGAAGCTGCCAAACACTGAAGGTCTAAGGCACTGCTGATGAGCTGAGTTGAAGCTGGAGGAGGAGCCTCAGATACTATCTGAACTTCTGCAACTGATACTGTCTCTGAACAAGTGTGCACAAGCTGAACTGATGAAGGATGCATCTCTTCTTCTGCAGACATCTCCCCCTGCCTAGAATCAGTGGCAGCTGACTCTAGGCCCCCAGAAGAAGGGCATGCCAGATGAGAGGAGAGGGAGGAGACAGAGGCAGAGAGAGTTCTCAGGGAAAGGAGGAGAGGAGCTAGCTTGGCATCCAAGAGGGAGGAGAGCCTAGGGGACAGAAGGTCAAAGATCTGATTGGCCAGGGCAGGAGAGCTACTTGCTCAAGTGGGACTTGAGTAGAGGTAGAGGGAGTAGCAGAAAATGTAAATGGGGAAGATGTTGAGGGTGGTGCAGACAAGGGAGGTGTAACTGGTTCATGGATGGAGGAAAAGAGTAGCTCTGAAAAAGTTGATGAATGGGGGAATTCATGAGGTGAGAAGGTAGAGGCATCCATGAAGGAGTCTTCATGCATGTCAAAAGAAAAGAGATCCTCATGAGATGAGGAATCCAAGCGTATGGGAAGGAAAGTAGTGTGAGATGGAAGGGAGGAGGCAATGGTAGAGATGGAGGAAGGTAGAGGTTGAGTGGATGAAATGACTGTGGTTGAGGGGATGAAGGTGGATAGGAGGGTGAGGGAGGGAGATGGAAAATTCCCTGCTTCTGGACCAGTGGACTGAGGGAGAGTGACCTCTACAGTCCTGGTGTCTGCAGAAGATTTCATTGCTGCTGCTGCCCTGGGATTCACAATTCTTCTGTCCCACTGGCCAATTAGGGCACATGTGAGCCTCTTGGAAGCATTGATGTGCTTCTTGGAGGACACAAGCAGTTGGGGGCAGTAATGGTTGAGAATCAACCCAAGAACTCTTCCAAAGTGGACAGAGTTTTTATCCAATTTTTTCTTAATCATTTCAAACACAATCAATCCTCAGTTGGGATGTTTCTTATCCATAAGTGCAGCCATAAGGCAAAACTGATGCCTAGTAATTGCATCATGTGCAGTCCTCTTTGCACAGATCACTTTGCCTGTAATGTCTGCTAACAACCTATATTCAATAGCTAGGTTAACTTTGAGGAGTTTAGAGGGGTTACCAGCAGCATGCCCCATCCTATCCAGCATCAAGGCATACTCTTCCACAGATTGTTCTATGCCATCATCTCCAGCAGCAAAGTTGAAAACTTCTGAAATGATTTGAGGTGAGATGGCTACCTCATTTCCTGAAACTTTCCCAGTCAATGTATTGTTATTTGAGATAACTGCTGTAAGACTCCACTCTTTGATTTCTGACTCTGGGAGAGGGATCCTGGTTGACATAAAGTTAACCAGTTGCTGCTCCTTGAAGAGGTCCAATATATCCAGAAAGTATTGTGGAGATCCATCAAAAGAGTCGAAGTCGATATCGAATCCAGAATCGAACTTCATGGCCGCCAGAGCTCCTGCTGTCATTGCCATTTTCCTGCAAAAAGAATACCTTCCAAGATCAAGAGTAAGGTATTTGGAGGGAGAAAGCTTGAGCAGAAAAATATGAAAGCGCAACTGCGAACGACGATGAAAAAATGATTTTATACTTAGGGTTCGACGCAGAAAAGGAAAGAACGTCGAGCTCAGTTCGACGCTCTAAGGCTCTAGGAGAACTGAAACGACTCAACAGCGTCCAGCTTAGGTCGACGTTCGACGCTTTGGCTGAAGCTATACGTCGAGCTTAGGTCGACGTTGAACAAAGACGTCGACCGGGGAGAGAGAAACTCAAGAAGCCAGGGAGCTGTGAACTTATTTCGACGCTAGAAGTCGAGTTCGACGTTCGATGCTTTGGAGTTCGACGGATCGTCGATCTCAGTTCGACGCAGCGTCGAGCTTAGGTCAGAGCTCAGAATAACCACTTAGACAGGAAATTTTAAAATGAAATTTTTCCTATTCCTGTTAATTATGGGTTTCAAAATCTTGGAGTTTTATTTTATGCTGTCTCCATCTAGCATTCCCAACTGATTGAGGAAAAAGAAGTGCTTCTTTTCATCCAAGGGCTTGGTGAAAATATCTCCTCTCTGTAGTTCAGTGGAAATGTATTCTAGTGAAATTTTCTTCTTTTCTACATTATCCCTTAAGAAGTGATGTCTGATCTCTATGTGCTTAGTCCTACTATGGAGAACTGGATTTTGAGCAATAGATATTGCACTGGTATTATCACAAAAGATTTTAGACATCTCTAAGTTGTACCCATAGTCTAGGAGCTGGTTTTGAATCCACAAAATCTGTGAGCAACAACTAGCTGCAGCCATGTATTCAGCTTCAACAGTTGATGTGGACACAGAGGTTTGTTTCTTACAGAACCAGGAGACAAGTCTATTACCAAGGAATTGACAAGTTCCACTGGTGCTTTTCCTGTCTACTCTACATCCAGCATAATCAGAATCTGAAAATCCAGTTAGATCAAATCCTGAGTCATGTGGATACCAGAGACCTAGATTAGGACAACTTTTTACATACCTAAGAATCCTCTTAACTAATGTGAGGTGGGACTCTCTAGGGCTTACTTGGAATTTAGCACAAATGCATGTGGCAAACATTATATCTGGTCTAGTAGCTGTTAGATAAAGTAATGAGCCAATGATTGCTCTATAGCTTGTCTGATCAACTGGTTTTCCAGATTCATCAGCATCTAAAACAACATTTGTAGGCATAGGTGTTTTCATATAGGATGCTTCAGACATTCCAAATTTCTTAACCAGTTCTCTTGCATACTTGGTTTGAGAAATGAAGATGCCATCCACATGTTGTTTAACTTGCAATCCAAGAAAGAAAGCAAGCTCACCCATGCTACTCATTTCAAACTTTGAGTGCATAAGTTGTGAGAACTTTTTGCATAAGTTTGAATCTGTAGACCCAAATATGATATCGTTTACATAAACTTGTACTAGTAGGGTATGGGACCTATGGGTTCTAACAAAAAGAGTTTTGTCTACTCTACCCCTTTTAAAATCATTTTCCAACAAAAAACAAGCTAAGGTCTCATACCATGCTCTAGGAGCTTGCTTGAGACCATATAAAGCTTTATGCAGTTTAAAAACATGATCAGGAAAGGTTGGAGAGATAAAACATGGAGGTTGCTTTACATAAACTTCTTCCTTGATGTCTCCATTGAGAAATGCACTCTTGACATCCATCTGATATACCTTGAATCTCTTGTGAGCTGCATATGCAAGGAAGATTCTTATGGCCTCCAACGTTGCAACTGGTGCAAAGGTTTGGTCATAATCAATTCCTTCTTCTTGGCAATATCCTTGTGCAACAAGTCTTGCCTTGTTTCTCACAATTATTCCTTGATCATCCAACTTGTTTCTGAATACCCATTTGGTTCCATCAATTTGCTGGTTCCTTGGTCTTGGTACTAATTCCCAAACTTTATTCCTTTCAAATTGATTCAACTCTTCCTGCATTGCAATGATCCAGTTTGGATCTTTCTCTGCATCTTATATGGTTTGAGGCTCAATTTGAGAAAGAAAGCAGGTGTGCATAATATTTTGATTAACTTGATTCCTTGTTTGCACACCTACTGAGATATCTCCAATTACTTGTGAGATTGGGTGATCTCTTGTTGTTGCAAGATCAACAAGGGGTGTTGATGATGCACCAACCTGTGTTGTTGTTTCCTCTTGTGGAACAACAACTGGTTCTTCAATTTGTTGGCCTTTTGAACTTTCCAAAACCTGAAATTCCTCTTCATTATCATTGAGTTCAGTGTCTTGCTGAATTGGTGAAGGTAATGACCCTTTGTCTGTGATGGTAAGCTGCTTCAGATTTTCTGAAATTGAATGTTCCTGCAGATTGCTTATGGTAGAAGTCTCCTTCTCCTTATGGGACATGTTAGTTTCATCAAATATAACATGCATGGATTCTTCAATTTTATTTGAGCACTTGTTAAAAACCCTATAAGCCTTGCTAGTCATGGAGTATCCCAGAAACACTCCTTCATCAGCTTTGGCTTCAAATTTAGCTAGGTATTTCTTGTCATTATTGTGAATGAAGCAAATGCAACCAAAAATTTTGAAGTAATTTACTTTAGGTTTCTTCCCTTTGAGTAACTCATAGGGAGTCTTACCCTTTAGTTTATGTATCAGGCTTCTATTCAAAACATAGTTGGAGGTGTTCACAGCCTCTGCCCAAAAGGTTAGAGGAAGGTGAGCATCTGTCAACAATGTTGTGGCAGATTCAATAAGGGTTCTGTTTTTCCTTTCAACTACCCCATTTTGTTGAGGAGTTCTTGGAGCTGAGAAAGTGTGCCTGATACCTTCCTTCTGGCAGAACTCTAGCATAAGAAGAGAATCAAACTCTATCCCATGATCACTTCTGATCAGGGCAATGTGAGTATTGAACTCAATCTGTATGCCTTTGAGAAAATCTGTCAAAATCTTGAAGTTATCAGACTTCTTTCTCAGAAAGAACACCCAAGTGAATCTTGAGAAGTCATCTACCACTACTAAAGCATAAGATTTCCCTCCTAGGCTTTGTACATTAATTGGTCCAAAAAGGTCCATGTGCAATAAGTACAAAATTCTAGGTGAGTCACTCTTATTAAGTGACTTGAAACTGTTTTTAGTTTGCTTGCCTAACTGACTGGCCTTGCAAAGTCCTTCCTTCTTGTAGGGACCAGAAGGTAGTCCTCTAACAAGGTTGTCTTGGGATAACTTAGCAATGGTTCTAAGGTTCACATGTCCTAGTCTTTTATGCCAAAGTTCATTAGGTTTGCTAAGGGAGTTAAATAAACAAATATCTACTTTAGATGAATTAAAATCAACTAGATATATGTTATCTTGTCTATTACCAATTAAAACAATGTTGTTATTTAATGCAATATTACATGCTGAGTTGGTAAACCAAACCTGATAACCAGCATCACATAGCTGGCTGATGCTTATTAATTTGTGCTTTAGTCCTTCCACATAGGCCACTTTCTTGAATGTAATTGACCCTATTTTGACTTGGCCATAGCCTTTTGTTTGTCCAAAATTTGAATCTCCAAAGATTACTTTGGGTCCATGTTTAGCTTTGAAGGACACAAGGTTCTCCTTGTTGCCAGTCATGTGCTTTGAGCACCCACTATCCAAGTACCACTGCTGGTTCTCAATTGGATAGGTCTTTATCTGCACATACAACAAATCAATTGTTTTTGACCCAGTTTACCTTGGGCCTTTCTTGATATCCTTTAAATTCTGAAATAAAAGACATCTCAGGTTGGCTCTTATAGCCTACAGGATGATATCTCCTAGGAGGTATTATCCATTCAGCATAAGGGTTAAAGTGATGAGATGTGGAGCTGGAATTAAATTTTGAATTAACCCCTGAGAACTGACTTTTGCTCTGAGCTTGGCTCGACGTACGTCGAGCTTCGGTCGACGGACTCTGGTGAGTGCGTCGAGCTCCATTCGATGGCGAAGGCTTGCTTTGTTCAGAAGGTAGAGGGCGTCGACCTGAGTTCGACGTTCTCTTGCGATTACGTCGAGCTCTGGTCGACGTCCGTCGAGCTTCGTTCGACGCTTTTTGTCCAGTTTCCTGGGTTAAGTCAGCATTCTTCCTAGCCACTATCAAGACTCCTTTACCTTTCTCACTGGTAAATTTGATTGGAGTTGTCAGCACTATGGGTTGGCTGGATGAAGCACCCAAGCCCAGTGAACCATTCAATCTTGAGTTCACTGTACTTGTGATGTCCATCAATTTGATACTTCTTTCATTAAGGGTTTCTTCAAATTGTTTGGCCTTAAATAGCTCACCTTTCAGTGAAGCTATCTCCTCCCCACACTGCTTCAACTCTTCTAAGAGTCTAAGATTATCTGAGTTAATGGATTTGCATTCAATTAATTGTTCTCTGAGAGTTTTAATCAACTTTTGAGATTCAATCAAGTCAATGCACATAGATTTGAACTCAGATTTAAATTCATCAGAGGTAAAATCAAATGAATCTATTACCTGATCCTCAGTGAGTTCCTGATCAGATAGGTAATCAGCATCAGGCTCTGAATCAGTGTTCTTTTGAGATGCACTGATGGCCATCATGCAGAATCCTTTTTCTTCTGCATCATCCTCATCATCACTAGAGCTGGATGATGAATCAGACTCATCAGAGTCACTCCAGGATTCAGCCACAAATCCTTTTCTGGTGTGCTTGCTGTTGCTGGAGGAAGGCTTGTCATGGTACTTCCTTGACTCCTTATCTTTCCTTTTATCTTTTCTTTCCTTCTTGTCCCTTCTGTCTTTATCTTGATTTTCTGGACAGTTGGGGAAAATGTGTCCTGGTTTCCTGCAGCCAAAGCAGATAATATCTTTATTAGTAGATCTGTCATACCTTGGCTTGTCTTTGTCTTTGGATGACCATCTTCTGAAGTTCCTTTTATTCAGCTTATTGAACCTTTTGACCAGTAGGCTCATAAGCTCTTCATTTCCCAACACCTTTTCTTTAGGTTCTTCTTCCTGTGCTTTGAAGGCAATGGTTTTCTCAACCTTTTCTATTGGTGTGGATGTCTTCTGCTCTTCTTCTCTCTTCTTAATGAATTGCTCATAACTCTTGAGCTTTCCTAGAAGAGCTTCTGTGGATAACTCACAGACATTTCTTCCATCTTTAATTGACCAGATTCTTGAGTCCCAAGAGCTAGGGAAACAAGTCAGTATCTTGTCATTTATCTCAGTGACAGATATGTCCTTCTCTAGTGATCTAAGCTCACTGATGATTAGGCTCAGTCTGTTATACATGTCAGCAACTGACTCAGACTCTGCCTTTTTGAAGTTCTCATACTGGGTGATGAGGTAGGATCTCCTATCCTTTCTTTCATCTGCAGAACCTGATACTATTTCTGAAAGATTTTCCCAGATCTCTTTAGCAGTATTGCAATCAGCTACTTTCTGGAAAATGTCATCTGACATGGTTTGAGCCAAAATGTTCATGGCTTTAGCATCTGCTGCCTTCCACTTCTTTATGTCAGCATCAGTTCCTGAAGGAGGAGGAACAGCTGATGTACTTGTTCCTGTGGGAGGTCTTGGACAATCTGTCAACACAGAATTAAAAATGTCTTCATCAAAAGAGTTCATGTACAGTCTAATCCTTGCTTTCCATAGTGCAAACTTAGAGAGATTGCACATAGGAGGTCTGGTACTAGCAAAGTCCTTGTTTTGTGCCATGAGTTTTAAAGATAAGTGAAACTAAGGAAAGTAACCCTTTGAGAGAAATGATCTTATCAGGGATCTTTTGATCCAGGTGTTAGCCTGTATGAATGATCAACCTCGCTTTGATACCAATTGAAAGTGCAGGATAAGATCAATCCTAACTCTAGAGGGGGGTAAATAGAGTTATTTAAAATAATTTTGCAAATAAAAACTTGTGTGCAGAGAAAGTTTGACTTTACTTAGTGTAAGGTGCTATAGCAAATAATCAGAGTAAAAAGAAATTCACAGCACAAAGCAAAACACAAAGAAACAAGCAATCCAGACGACACAAGGAGCTATAGTGGTTCCCCAAATATGGGTACATCCACTCTTCTATCACCCTTGATAGGAATCCACTTCAAGATGAGTTGATCAGGTGTCTTGATCACCAGAGAGTTTTTGATCAGGTTCTCACAAACCAAAGGAGCTGATTTTGACCAGGTTTCAGCAAAACCAAAAGTAACTTTTGAAGGGAGTTAAAACCCTGTACAGAAGGAAAAAGAAAAAGGGATGAGGTTGTCTTCTCTATCAACAAGCTGAGAGAAGCAAAAGTGGATCTGTAGTTGTTGTCAAAGCTCCCCTGAGATCAAGAAGAAGTTCAGGAAGGAGAGCTCTGCACAAGGGTGACAGGTCTTCAAAGATCTGATTTGCTTCAGCAAGAGATGATCCAAGAAGGTTGGATGGTTGTGTCTGAAGCAATCAGAATTCCTGTGAGTGAGCTTTCAAAACAATATCACAGAGAGAGAGCAGCTGAAGTCCTGTATTGTTATTCTGTGTCTCTCTGTATATTCTCTGTGTATTTGAAAAATGAAAGAATGAATAATATATCTGAGTCTTCTTCTTCCTTTTCTTTGATAGCCGTTGGAAGTCAGCATTAATTGCTTTCCTTAAATGTCCATGCCTCAAAGGAAATGTCAGGCAGACATTCCTTAGAAAATTCCTTGAGCCATGCACCAGATATGCTGTAACGGCCAATAAATCTTCAGCATTAATTGTCTGACAGAAGGAATTTGAATTCCTATTCAAAACTGACGGAAGTCTTGAAAACGTCGAGCTCACAGTAAAACGTCGATCTGAGCACGACACACATCGGCCAGAGAGTGTTTTCTGTAAGCAGAACTGGGTTCGACGGAACGTCGAGCTGAGGTCGACTCCACGTCGAGCTGAGGTCGACTCTGCGTCGAGCTGAGATCGACTCTGCGTCGAGCTGAGGTCGACTCTGCGTCGAGCTGAGATCGACTCTGCGTCGAGCTGAAGTCGACTCTGCGTCGAGCTGAGAGTTACTCTATCTAGCCTAAGTGACCTTTATAACAACAAGGAGGTCACAACACAAAATCCCTATAGAAATATAGTCATCCTGATCCAAATAGTAATAGGGTGTTCCAACACAACGCCTTCTCCCTTGGCATTGAGTAAGGCAAGCCAGGCCTGTGGCGCTGAGAGAGGCGATCTCACTCAACGCCTTCTCCCGTGGCGTTGAGTAAGGCGAGCCAGGCCTATGGCGCTGAGAGAGGCGAGCTCACTCAACGCCTTCTCCCGTGGCGTTCAGTAAGGCGAGCGCCCTAACAGCCTTTTGCCTCGGCGTGAGGGGAAGCTTTCCCTCCCTAGTACTCGCCGCCCTATCCTTGTGGACATTATCTCAGGGCCAGCTCGCCGTTCAACTGTGGTGTATTTTTACCGTTTTACTCCCTTCGGACTGCCTATAGTACTCAAAAACAGTGAAGGTTTGATATTTGCGGACCGTCTTTTCCTATAAATAGGACCCAAGGGGTACCTCAGAAGGCATGCTTTCTTGTGCCCAATCTTTTAGCGCTTTTTGATGTACCTTAGCTTCAGCACTTGGCAAAGGAGGGGAAGTGCTCTAAGATCTTCCGGGTGTGTGGTGGGACCTCCGTGCTTGAGCCTTGGGTGTGTCTCTGGTCCTTTTCCTTTGTCATTCGTGCTCATGGGGTGAGAAGTAAGTGTGCGATCACCCCTTCCCCAAGGGTCGAACTCCTCAGGGACAGATTTTTCGGTTTCAACATTTTTGTGTGGTGAGCGTGGAGAGTGGCTTGCACAAAAAATATTCCGCAAGACCGATGACAAGAGATTCAGCGCAAGGTTAGGGCCGGGAGAGCTCGCCACCCCCTCCCCCGCCCGCGGCGGTAGGGATGTACGCAGAGCTCAGAGAGGAAGTACTCGAACTCGTCAGGGTCGCAATCGGCATGCGAGCTTAGAGCACGACGCCGGTGGTTCCCATGGTCGTTGACCCGGCACTAGGCAATGACACGCCCATCAGGCAAGCTGGGAAGGAATTCGCGAGCGAGGGGGAGCGCGAGACGAGGGGGCGAGTCCTTTTCCCAGGCTCGGCAGGCGAGTACCACTTTGACGAGACAGTGGGGAGGGAGCTCCCAACTCGCCCAGTTGAGGGAGGAAGCCCCTTCAGCTAGTTCATTTCTTCTGCCCTATTTCCAAAGGGGTTCCGAGAGTCGGAGATGTCCTACTACTCAGGGAAGGGGGATCCGATCCAACACATCCAGTGGTTTGAGGACATGGTCTCAATCCAATAGATGTCGGATGGCTTCAAGTGCAGGCTCTTCGCCATCACCCTCAGGGAGAAAGCAAGAGAGTGGTTTCATCAGCTCCCGGCCGGCTCCATCTACTGCTTCGAGGACCGGTGCAGAGGGTTCATGTTGAGATTCACAACCTCAAAGAAAAGGAAGAGGGAGGCCGAGTCCATGTTCCGTATCAAACAAAGAGCAGGGGAGACCCTGGGAAGTTACCTGGACAGGTTTTAGGAGGAACTGTCCCAGGTATAAGAGATGTCAGGGCACACCATGATGGTGGCCTTCACCCTGGGTCTCCAGCCCGGGTTCTTCGCCATGGAGTTGAAGAGGACGCCTCCGGTGTCTTTTGAGGCGCTCCTGGAAAGGGAGGCAAGTGAGGCCGACATGGAAGCAGCACACCCAGAGTTTTCTCGGAGGTTGGCCAGGTGGGCCGTAGAGGAGGAGAAGCTAAGGGGTGGTCGAGCCCAGGAGGAGAGAAGTGTCGAGCCTCGACAGAGAGAGCAGCAACAGCAACAGCCCAGGTGGGAGCGTCAGGAACCAAACAACCGGTTGGGATGGAGGCCGGAGTGGCAGGATTAAGGGCCACGAAGGGGTTATCAGGGAGGAGATAACCGCCAAGTTGGGCGCGACCAATTTTACACCCAGGGGGAGGCTGGGTCAGAGACCCCCCTTCCCGAACAAGAGGAGGCCATGACTATCGCCCTGGGGGGGGAGAAGGAGAGGTGAGCCAAGGAGGAGGATGTAACATCCCATTTCCGGCTAGGCCCCTAGGAGTCGGTTGATCGTGACAGGACCCTAGGAAGCCTAAAAATTGAAATCAATCGACCGAGATTTCGGGTCACGGGTTGGTCACGCCCGTGACCGACCCGTCACGCCCGTGACATGGGGCGTGACTCCTTCGACGATCGTCGATCCCAGGGAGGCGATCGTCGGGCGCAGAATTTTCAACCCGGCCCTGTCACGCCCGTGACCCAGGTGTCACGCTCGTGACCAAGGGTGTGACCCCTTCGGCGATCGTCAATCTCAGCGCGACGATCGCCGACCGCGGAATTTACCTCATGACCCTGTCACGCCCGTGACCCACAATGTCACGCCCGTGACATAGGGCGTGACCACGTTCGACGATCGTCGATTTCAGTTCGACGGTCGTCGACCCGAAATTTGCCACATGGGCATGTCACGCCCGTGACCCACAATGTCACGCCCGTGACATAGGGCGTGACCACGCTCGACGATCGTCGATATCAGTTCGACGGTCGTCGACCCAGAATTGGCCACACGGCCCTATCACGCCTGTGACCCAGGTGTCACGCCCGTGACCACCCTTCGACGATCGTTGATCTCAGTTCGACGATCGTCGAACCCAGAATTGGCTATCCGGGCCTGTCACGCCCGTGACCTATGTGTCATGCCCGTGACAAAGGCCAAAATGTCAGCCTGACTGGAAATTTCGGTAACCGACGTTGTAATCAATTCGAATTATGGGAAGTTACACCAGGAGTATTTATGGGCCGTTTCCTACTTTAATTATTTAAATAAATATGGAAAATGTTTGTCCAATAGGAAATCGCCACCTTGCTAACATCTCTTCGTTTCCAGCAATTCAATTACCAGCATCATAACCGAAACGTTATTAAGAAGAAATATTAATGGCCGTGAACGTTTCAACCTTTCCCCTCCCTCCTTTCTTCCCTTTAAAAAGGCTCCCTAGACTCAGAGATGGAGTTTCCACCCTTACCCGACGGATTTGGAGATTGTACGGTGCTGTAGAAGAATTCCGACGACGCCACCACCGCGCCATGACAGTCCAACGTCCATCTCACCGTCAAACCATGAATAAGGTCCTCCTCTACTCTTTCTTCTATGGATAGATCTTAGAAATCATTAGGAGAGATATCGGGCTCAAAAGAGCCTGATTGGGTGACCATTTCCATGCTTTTCTGAAATTTGCATGGTGGCGGGTTCGCCGGAAACCGCCTCTCCGGCGGCCGTGCCGCCTCCCGACGGTAGCCCTCACCTCAACAGAGGTGGTGGTGGTGGTGGACGGCCAGGGAGATGGCTGGATGGTCGAGAAATAGCTTTGGAAAAGCTACAGGAAACTAAGTTTTCAAGCTTCTGGTTCCGGGCTGTTGAAGAAGATGAACAGTGCCATGAGAATTAAATTCTATTTTTAAAACAATTTCTGAATAAAAATATCTGTCACTTTAAATAATTTGGGAAAAATACCTAGAAGCTTCTACAGGAAAAATGGTCAACATAGAAAATGTAGCCCTTGAAGTCTACTTTACTTCCAAATTGATTTTACTCGATTTGGAGTCCTGCTTAGACCATAGCACCCTTTTTGGTGAGGTCTGTCCATAGGGCTGTCTTGACCTTAGAAAAATTCCCCACTCCAATCCCGTCATCGAAATGACTTGAAATTTGGGGTGTGGCCTAATCTTACCTATATCTAGGTACTATCCAAAAATGAGAATTTTTGGAGAATGGTTTTCTATAGTATTTAGAAAAATTTAATAATCCTAGCATAATTTAATTAGATGGCTAAATGACTTCCAAACCCTCCCAAATTTTGGTGAGTGGTCCCTGGGTTTTTCATAAGGTTCTGGTAAAAATTTCATCTCATTTGGAGATGTTTTGGTTAGGTTTGTGTCCAACCCTAGGTTGATACTTAAAGGATAATTTAAGATCAAACACCCCTTGGTGTTTGAGTGGCCATATCACCTCAACAGAGGCTGATATTTTGGTCGCTGACTTTTTAAGGCATGACACACCCTCCAAGGGAGTTTAGAGTGGTTTGGTGTAGGGTAGCCATAGAACCCTAGGGTAGGTCCCTTAACGGGATTTATAGGGTTGTGAAGGTCATGGGGTCAAATGACCTTGGTCTGACTTGAAATTTGGTGGAGAGGACCATAGGGACATTAAAGTTCTCTGGTAAAAATATTAGGGTATTTGGAGACCTATAGCCCACCTAAAACCCTAACCCTAGTTTAGGTCACCAACCATAATTTGAATTATTAAGCTGTTAACTGAACTACAAATCTAGTAAAATTTGGGTAGAGTGATTCTATGGTCCAAGTAGACATAATATAATTTTGTGGAGATTTTTGGGCGAATTTATACAGTACTTCATTTACAATTCAGATTGTGCCCTAGATATTTTTTTTGATGATTCTGGAATTTCTGTTCACTAGAATGTTATGAAATCTTGGTTTAGTGCATATTATAGCATGATACTCATTTTGTAATTTTCTTGGAAATTGTATCTGAGTATTTTGGGTACTTTATTCTTTAATGTGCTAAATGTGATATACAGACAAAAAATACAAACAGTGCCCAATTATTGATTGGAAAATTATGAAATTTGATCAGTGAGTGTTTTAAATTATCATAGTCACCTGGTAAATTTCTCTGGAATTTTAGATGGATAAAAACAGTACCTCCTTCATTAAGTTATGAAAATTAGTATCTTACATTAAAATAAATTCAGAGTTCAAATGATGGAGAAAAATTATGCTACTTGGTCTATGATGGTTTTAGGTCACTATATAGCTTATATAATTTTCTTGGAATTTTTAGATAATAATTTACAGTACTTCCTTCATGATATAGTAAAAGTGGCCTAAAATGTTAAATTAGGAAATATAGGCATAAACATCTCTGGAATTTCTCAAAACCTGGAATTGCTGTTTAAATGTTGGATATGATTTTTAATGATTTTTTTGATGATTTATTATTGACTCATTAGTGCACTTCATGTTCATACAAGGGCATTTGGGATCTTAAAATAAATAATTTAAATGCCAAATGAAATAGGAAAATTATTATTTTCTGGATTTAGACTAATTAGGTCATGGTAGATCTCCAGTAAATATTATATGGGGTTTGGAAGACAGTTGGGAGTACCACCCCTTGCATACCTCATGAAGCTTAGGATGGTCTGCATTTAGTAAAACTGCAGAAGTTGAACTAGAGTGGGTAATGAACTTGGGAGATGGAATTTTGGTAGTTTGCTGGTTGGGATAGGGTGAGTTATATCAAGTTCATTATTGGAAGTCAGGATGGGTAGGGTGTGAGATTGACTAGCGATAGGTAGTGTTCGGGTTCGACGGAAGACCGTCCTCCCCGAGAAGAGGAAGAGTCAAGCCACCCTAGGAATAGCCCACTGTAATGCGAGAAGGGAATGGGTTAAGGGAACCAATCAAGTATAATAACTGCCTTGGAAAGGGAGTTTTGGGATTCACCCCATCATAGCTCCTAGTACCGCTGCGAGCCCTTCACCGGGTAACCCTCGGGAAGTCCAAGGTTAACCTTAAATTTTAGGAATAAAATGATCAAGAGTAATCCTAATAATAGTTGTACCTCACACCTACACTTGTACACATAGGAAGAAAAATTGGCTGGAATGGGTTGAGTAGGTCCATAGTCTAAGGGCCTACTAGTAATGACTATGGTTTGGTTGGTAATTGGGAAGTCCAGGGAGCGGGATGCTCAGGGACATGGTATAGGCTTAGTAGCCTAGAGAGCTGGAGGCTCGGTAATATGAGAACTTGTACAAATATATTTGTCATGGTTGCATGTGCATATAAGTGGTGGGTCATCGGTACTAGGCGATCACACCGACAGCGGTACGTTGACTCGGCGAAAAGCCTTGTGGGTACAACCAGCACTAATACGCGGATACTCTAGGTTGTGTTCTTCTAGGGGCGTATGGAAGGGCTAGGCCTGGTAGTGTGGTTACCCGCCTAGGAGTGGGGGGCCCGACTCACTGTCTCCGTTTGCCACAGCAGAGGTTCCTGGGGGTGAAGCTAGCCTCCCGAACAGGGGGAACTAAAGGTCTGTGCGCATAGACTCGTGTGGGTGTGTTGCACTTGCTTGTGCATTTCATAGCATAATTGTGTGTCATAGCATAAACATGCCACCTAACGTATAAAATGGTATGGGACGTTTTATACGATAGGCCCTGCAAAACGACCCCTTGGTCTATAGGGATAATCCCTATAAATCAATGGTTATGTTTCTGGTGCTTTTACTTTTGCTACTCCTTGCTGTTTGACAACCGACACCCCAACGTATAAGTGGTATGGGACACTATATACGATGGGAGCCCTGTAAAAGATCCCTCGGCTTATGCGCTTCCACACATAAGTTAAGGTTACATTTCTTACTTTCTGTTTCTATCTTATTTACTATAGAATTACTAGCATAGGTCCGCTGTCACCTGTTTATTTGATTTAATCTCCACCTTCATGTCCTTCCCTTTCTTCCTTTCCGCTCGGTACCTAGGAGCCATGGGGGAAGGGGTAGGGGATGATAGGGCTTAGTCTTTATGACTAACAGTTTTCAAACCACAACATTTTAGGTGTACCATATGGAAGGGTCACCGCTATTGCAGTTCCTGACAGAGTTGGCCCCGCGACCGTGTTACCATTGCCACCAGCCGGGACATACACGGGTCAAATGCCCCTTGATTGGTGGGACTCCACCAGCTCAGCAGCCAGGAGGCCGAAGATATAGACGCAGACGTGGATCGCGAGGCGGCGACGGCAGGCCGAAAAGGAAGAAGCACCCAGAGATGCAGTACCAGCAGAGTACAGAGTCGGTGGAGATGGGCCAGTTCAGCTTGGGTGCTCTCGGTTCAGTGACGGTTACAGTGATGCTTAGTTTTAGTTTTGGTTAGGCTTCCGCGAGTTACTTGTAGTGAGGATTACATGTACTGGGTACAAGCCCTCCTTTTGTACTCTGATTTTTATTACTATTGTGGACTCTCCCTTCGTGGAGATTTATTTATATACATGTGATTATTGTGGACTTGCTATTACTTTATTAAGCTACCTTTCTGCGATCGAAAAGGGCCGGCAGAATTGGCGTTTTGTAGTGGCGACCTTCCCGTGAGTCGGTGCCACCGCAAAGCGGCAGTTCTGGGCTAAGACCCCAGTGGTGGAAAAAAAAAATGGTGTCTTACAAGTGGTATCAGAGGGGACCTCGATCGGAAAAGTAGCAGTCCACTAACCCTGGGTCACCCCCGCTCGAGTTTATTTTGGGGACAAACTAAGCAGCGGAAGCAGTGGTGTGCCCATAAGGGAAACCACATGTGAAAGTCCACTTCATCATTAACTAGAATCCTTCTTTGTAGCCTGTGGCCAACCCTGCCCCCAGCAGGGAACACCTCTAGCTGCGAAGATCTCATCTTATCATCCTCTAACCAACGATTTAGACTCAACCAACTAGGACTCGTGACTAACCATGACAATCTACAGTATGCCCTAGTTCAAAATAGACATTGGGTATGAATTTGGTTAGGTTAAGGAGGTACCCAAAGAGAATAAAGGAGGAGTTTAGCACGAGAGTGACTACCTAAGATGTAAACTCAGGTGTCCCTACTGTCCCAATCAACGATTATTCGATGAGGTAGACTACCTTAAGAAGAATTGAGACCAATAGTACATTAGTAGAATGGTAAAGGACAAGTAGTCTTAACCCTCAACACCGGTAATGAAATTACTTGGAGGCAACCACCAAGACAAACGCTGAGGGTCGGATAGGAATTCAAATTCGGAAGATACCCATTTGGGATTGGGAACATTTTGACCCGGATAAGGTTGTCGCAAATGTGACTCAGAGGGGGTAAGGTATGGAATATATTAACGAATTTCAGGGTGGAACCCCAAGTCCAAGATTGATGCCCTAGGGATCGTGCACCCAGCTAGGACAGATGTAACTGGGTAATATCAAAGATATTTAGCCCAAGGAAGATAGGGCCTTATCCTTTATTTATTGGGGGCTTGTCTTTTGTTTATTGGGCAAATAGGATTGACTTAGGTTTTAATGCGGCGGCAGCTTTGCGGCAGAGGGCGACACGCCCCTGGTCACGCCTAGTGACACGCCCAGGGAGGGCGTGACAGGGGGGCGTGACAGCGGTTTTGACCGTTTTCTGTCCCTTCCATCAGGTGTCCTCGGGATCGGGTGACACGCCCTAGGTCACGCCCAGGGAGGGCGTGACATGGGGGCGTGACAGGCCATTTTGGCAATTTTTCTGAAAACCTGCAAAAAGACAGGAAAAGTTAGTGGCAATAAAATTTACATAAAAAGGATAAAAATAAACTAATAATAGACATAATTTGTACAATATAAAATATAAAATACGATAATAGTTTAGGCTACAAAACGTATTATCAGGTTTCCTTAGCCCGAATTTAGGAATGTGGCGTAACAAACCTAGTGAGATTGAATTTGACATAATTCGACGATGTTCGGGCGAAGATAAGACTAGATCGCTATATTATATCATCGGAAGTACGATGACTCTAGGAAACAACACGATGTGAGCAAACAATATATTGAAAGACGGATACCTTAAATATAACCCGTAAGGTTGAATTGATTGATTTCCGGCGTACTCGAAGGAATAGGACAATGATCGAGTGGAGATTTTATAGATCTGTTGCCTACACACAAATGAGAAATTAAATTACCGGAAGTGTTGTGTATCTCAGAACATTTACCCCCTGGAGTGAATAAAAGTGTCATGGATTTTGTGATGCACGGTGAGGTCCTTCAGTTGTTGAAGGCTAAGTGAAAGAATTTTGGGGAAACTATTACAGCCACTGCCCGAGATATAATGGAAGTACGAGGGTATAATTAGAGATTTCATGCACAGGATTCGTCGTCCCCACCCCAGGCACAATGGTAATGGGAGCTATTGCGCGCTAGGGTTCGAAGAAAATAAACGCAACCGAACTAGCAACCCGATGAGGCAAGTATACCTATCGAATTGTAGCAAGGGGACACAAGTGTCGTATTGAAATCAGGGAACTGTTGGCTAAGCTTACTCACACGAATGCTATTATCTTATCGACGGAAAAACTAGGGTTTTAGAAAATCTAAGTGCAAGGGAGGAAATAAAGCTATACTAGAAAGAGAACTACCGCAATTAAGTTAAGCTATTAAGCAAAGAACTATGCTAGAAAGGAAACTATTACAGTTAATTAAAGAGCACAAGATAGGCGATTACTACGAAAGGTAGAAAATATGAAATGGAAATGCACCCAATCAAGATTCACCTCGGCTAAAGACGATTAAGAAAATGCGATAAAAATCTGAACTTAATAGGATAAAGGTCCTTGACCGTGGAGGTTCCTAAAGCTTGAACACGCTTATCTCGAAGTCGTGCCCAACTGAGTTTAGGAAGGTCTGACTGACTCTCGTCTAAATCGGAGGCCAATAACTCGCTTTACGCGGTGAACCCCACTATTGGATTTTATTCCAATCCGGGAGATTTGGACGTCTGCCTCTCTCGAGGGGTGCGTACAACTCCCTTTACTCTTGAATGCTCACTTCATTCTTTCGGCCTCTCGGCTAGCCCAGAATGAAAGCAAAGGCGGAGAGTATATATCGAAAATATACCTCCAACCCGTGATTAATCAAGAGTAATTCAAGGCCCTATCCTTAAAAGAAAAGATTAATTAAAACATCATAACATAATCGCTCTAACCTCGGATCATCAAGATCGAGTACAAGGAGGATTAGTTAAGCATTATGGAATGGAGGAAGGGGGATGAGTAGTAAAGCATAAGAGGAACACAAGCTAAACAAAAAAACACTTTTATTAATTCAAAGGGGCAAGCTACACTATTGAAAATAAAATTACAAGTGCATGAAATTGAAATCCTATTCTAGCCCTATATTAAGCACTAAACAACACTAAAGATTACAAATAAAGCTAGGGCAACTAAATATTAAACCATGATTAAGAAAAATTACAACGGAAGAGAGAGAGAGAGAGAAAAAGCATAAAAAAACTCAAGAACCAAAGGGGCAGCAGCTCCCCCTCTCCACCCAAGCTTGCTGAAATGGAGAGGGGGGGCTCAATATATAGAAAATTTTCTCGGGTTGGTCACGCCCTCCGACACGCCCTAGGGTGGGGCGTGTCAGGGGGCGTGATAGTACTATGTTGACCTCGGGCTCTGGATTCTGGCGGGAGGGATGATTGCTTCGGTACGTCGGTGGTCACGCCTTAGGTCACGCCCGTGACAGGGGGCGTGACAGGCACGTCATGTCCAAATCATTGGTCGGAAATCCGTCAGTCACCGAAAAAGGAGGGTGTCACGCCCATGTCACGGGCGTGACATGGGGCGTGACAGTACTGTTTGCGTGCTGAGGCGGAATGGCATTTAATGCGGCGGCAGGCTTTGCGGCAGAGGGCGACACGCCCATGGTCACGCCTGGTGACACGCCCAGTGAGGGCGTGTTAGGGGGCGTGACAGCGGTTTTGAACATTTTCTGTCCCTTCCAGCAGGAGCCCTCAGGATCGGGTGACATGCCCTAGGTCACGCCCAGGGAGGGCGTGACAGGGGGGCGTGACAGGTCATTTTGGCCAATTTTCTGGAAACCTGCAAAAAGACAAGAAAAAGTCAGTGGCAGTAATATTTACATAAAAATGATAAAAATAAACTAATAATAGACATAATTTGTACAATATAAAATAGAAAATACGATAATAGTTTAGGCTACAAAACGTATTATCAAATTCCCCCAAGCTTAAGCTTTGCTTGTCCCCAAGCAAAAATATAAAAACTAGATATTTATAAAAAGGACTAATCAAAAAGTTCTAATTATGCCTACACAAGTACTATGCGAAATTCTAAGTCTAAAATAATTATTTAGGTATGGTAAAACTTTTATAAACTTTACTTAATAAAAACAAATCATCCAAAATTTTAACGAGATTTTTTTAAATTGACTTAGGTAAAGCAACGAAAATGAAAAACACGCATTGAGTTGTTACTAGATCCAAGCAACGCATTATAATTATATCAATTTAATTAACAAAAATCTAGGTTTAAATCCAAAACTAAAACTGATTTACTGTTTTTCTTTTCTTAGTTAATAAATAAAATCAAAAAGCGTGAATCAAGAGGACTTAAATAGGACAGAAACGTTTGGTTTAGGAAAATGATTAGGAGTGGAATTCAAAGATAAACATGAAGGTTTTAAAATCACACTAAACCAAAGCAAAGAGTTTCAAAAACTTTATAAAAATATATACACACATTCTTTTTCTTCTTTTTTTTCATATTTTTTTCTTTTTTCAAAACAAAGGCCATAAATATTTTTATTTTCCTTTTTGAGTTGGCCAAACAAAAATAAACATCACTTTCGAACATACTTTTTTTCGAAAACCTTTCTCCCACAAAAATCACAAAATACCCTATCAAAATCGTCAAAATAATTTATGAAACTCAAAAAGGCTAGTGTGATTCGATAGGTTGGAAATTTTGGCTTCGGTGAAACTGAAATGAAGGGAGGAGCTATCAAATGAAATCGGAAAAAGGCTCAAAAATGGCTAACTAGTGGTAAAAGTTTTTAGGTTGGCAAGAAAGCTCAAACGAAAACAAAAACGGCCTAAATCATTTTCACGCTTTTGAATTTATTTAAAACAAAGGTTTGAAAAATTTTCAAAAAGCGAGTCCTAGATAATAAAAGAAGATTGATGAAATTAACTTGAAAATAGAAATAATAGGTGACTTGGATCGTTCACATCTACTACGTTATTCAAAAGTTGACTTTACAAAAATTATTCAAAAATGAAAAAGAAAATAGTGGATGATGAATTTTTAAGAAAGTAAAGGAAATAAACAACAAAAAACCATAATAGAAATGCGAGTTTTAGAAAAATATTTCACCTTAACATGCTACCGTGAATTAGAAACACAGCATGGCCAACATTTTACTTGTGAAACATAATTAAAAAGAACGATTAGAAATATTATAATTAACTAAGTTGTTTATAGGAGATTTTGAGTAAAACAAAACTAAAAACTAGGGGTACTATTGAAATACCAAAATGTCTAAACTATTCAAAAACACATATATTTTTTTTTAATTTTGAGAAATATTCTCTTTTTTTGGATTTTGGATTTTTTCTCTTTTTATTTTGGAATTTTAAGATATTCATTTTTTTTTGGAAATATTTAAAATATATACAAAAAGAAAAATATTTACACTACGCAAAAATGAAGGAGGAAATCCTCCCCCAAGCTTAAAACAGACATTGTCCTCAATGGCTAAAGAAGGGGATTGGAGAAGGAGAGAAAAATAAAGTACAGAATTGAAAGACAGAATTGAAATACAGGTACTTCCCTGGATTTATTTGCTACGAAAGCTGAGTGATGCCGCTCCTCCGAATGTCTTCTTTGGACTTTGTGATGGATTCAGTAATGTTGGAGCAGGCGATCGCAGAAGCTTCAGCTTGTCGGAGCCGTCCGAGGCAAAAATTGTAAAATAAAGAAAACAGAAAAAGATAACTTGGGTTGCCTCCCAAGAGCGCCCTTTGGTTAAAGCGTCGTTGAGCTCGACGCATCAAAAAAAATAATATTTTCCAAAAATATTGTTGTCCCGAAATAAAATTGTCTTTAGCAAAAAAAAATTAAAAGTTCAAGATTAAAGTTCGTGAAGCAGAAACTTAATAATGTTTGGACTGACATCATCATCACCAGAAAAATACAGTTTAAGACGCTGACCATTCACTTTGTAATTACCCTTATCAGGGTGAGAAATTAAAACAGTTCCATAAGGAAATACTTATAAAACAGAAAACGGGCCAGACCAGCGAGATTTTAATTTGCCCGGAAATAAACGTAAATGAGAATTATATAAAAGGACTTGGTTCCCCGGGTTAAAGTTTTTAGGGTGCCTTAAGTGTTTATCGTGTAAACGCTTCGTCCGCTCTTTATAAAGTTTATTATTTTCATAAGCATAAGAGCGCCACTCGTCGAGTTCATTTAGTTGAAATTTTCGAAGGTCACCGACTGAGTGGGGATCGAAGTTTAAAAATTTTAAGGCCCAAAAGGCGCGGTGTTCTAACTCTACGGGCAGATGGCACGATTTTCCATAGACTAGCCGATACGGCGTACATCCGAGGGCGGTTTTGTACGCTGTTCGGTAGGCCCATAGAGCATCGTCAAGTTTGGTTGACCAGTCTTTTCTAGAAGTTGAAACAGTCTTTTCTAATATTCTTTTTATTTCTCTATTAACTACTTCGACTTGACTGTTAGTTTGGGGGTGGTAGGCAGTGGAAAGCTTATGTGTAACGCCGTATTTGGTAAGGATTTTTGAAAATTGTGCGTTACAGAAATGGGAACCCCTATCGCTAACGATTGCGCGTGGCGTACCGAATCTCGAAAATAATCTTTTTAGAAACGTGACTACAACTCTGGAGTCGTTCGTAGGAAGATCTTGGGCCTCAGCCCATCGTGAAACATAATCAACAGCAACTAAAATATATTTGTTTCCGAAGCTAGAAGGAAGGGGGCCAACAAAATCAATTCCCCAGAGGTCGAAAATTTCGCACTCTAAGAAATAATTTTGCGGCATTTCATTTTTATTAGAGATGTTGCCCGACCGTTGGCAACTATCACAACTGCTCACAAAGGCTTGCGCGTCCTTAAACAGGCTAGGCCAGTAAAAACCCGCGCAAAGCACCTTATGAGCAGTGCGAGCAGCTTGATAGTGCCCACCTGTCGGGCCTTCATGCAAATGTTTTAGAATATCGATTCCTTCCTCATAAGAAACACATCTCCTTATCACTTGATCCGCACAGATTCTGAAAAGATGCGGGTCTTCCCAGAAGTAGTTCTTCAGCTCAGAAAAGAATTTCTTCTTTTGCTGAGAGGAGAACTCTTTTGGGAGCACCCGGGCCACTAGATAGTTGGCGATGTGCGCGAACCATGGAGAAGTAGATGTGTTAACTAAAAGCAGCTTCTCATCAGGAAAATCATCATTAAAAGATTTTTCATTTAATTTTTCTATAAAGGGGTTATCTAATCTTGATAAATGGTCGGCGGCCAAGTTCTCGGCTCCTCGCTTATCACGGATCTCTAAGTCAAACTCCCGGAGGAGTAAGACCCAGCAAATCAAGCGAGGCTTGGCATCCGTTTTGGCAAGAAGGTACTTGAGGGCCGAGTGGTCCATAAAAACAATGATTTTTGAAAGATTAAGGTAAGGGCGGAATTTATCAAACGCAAATACTACAGCTAAGAGCTCCTTCTCGGTTGTGGTGTAATTTTCTTGTGCATATGTGAGGGTTTTACTAGCGTAATAGATGGGGTGGAAGTTTTTAGATATGCATTGACCTAATACGGCTCCCACCGCAAAACTACTCGCATCGCACATAATCTAGAAAGGAAGGTCCCACACCGGAGCTATCATAATCGGTGCGTTAATTAACTTTTCTTTAATTAATTCAAAGGCTGAAATACAAGAGTCATCAAAAATGAATGGAGCGTCTTTTTCTAAGAGATGGGTGAGGGGCTTAGTGATCTTGGAGAAGTCCTTTATAAAACGACGATAAAAACCAGCGTGGCCTAGGAAACTTCTTATAGCTTTTATGTTTGTAGGCGGCGGCAACTTCTCAATAACTTCGATCTTGGCAACGTCTACCTCAATACCTTTAGCAGAAATTTTATGACCCAAAACTAACCCTTCCCTCACCATAAAATGGCATTTTTCCCAAATTAGGGCAAGGTTAGTTTCTTCGCATCGTTCTAAGACTTTTTCGAGGTTTTCTAAACATCTATCGAAGGAATCGCCGAACACGGAGAAATCGTCCATGAATACCTCCATAATGCTTTCTACGTACTTGTCAAATATTGCGAGCATACATCGCTGGAATGTAGCTGGCGCATTGCATAATCCAAACGGCATTCTTTGGTACGCGAAGGTGCCGAAGGGACAAGTAAACGTAGTTTTCTCTTGGTCCTCGGGAGAGATGGGTATTTGAAAGTACCCCGAGAGGCCATCGAGAAAACAATAAAAGCTATGGCCGGAGAGACTTTCTAAAATCTGGTCGATAAACGGCAAAGGAAAGTGGTCCTTGCGGGTGGCGTCATTTAACTTACGGTAATCTATGCACATACGCCAACCCGTCACCGTCCGCGTCGGGATTAATTCATTATTCTCATTACTAACTACGGTTACCCCTCCCTTCTTTGGATCTACCTGAACGGGGCTAACCCACTTACTGTCCGAAATATGGTAGATAATTCCTGCGTCTAATAGTTTCATAACCTCGCCCTTAACTACTTCTTTCTTGTTTGGGTTTATACGGCGCTGAGGTTGGATAGAGTTACGCGAATTATCTTCCATTAAAATTTTATGGGTACAGAAAGATGGGCTTATGCCCTTGATATCAGAAATTTGCCAAGCAATAGCCCGGCGATGCTTACGTAGAACTAGAAAAAGTTTATCGTTCTGCGTATCTGTGAGGTAGGCCGAAACGATAACTGGTAACTTGGAGTCTTTTTCTAAGAAAGCATACTTAAGGTGTTCGGGAAGTTCTTTAAGTTCTAGTGTAGGTGGTTCTTCATAAGAGGATTTTGAGATTCTTTCCTTTTCAAAAATAATATCTTCATAAACTTTTTTATAAGGAACGTAATAAGGGGTGGGGCTAGCAGCCAAGACGGCTTCTTGTAGCGATTCAGTGGGAAGAATAGAGGAAAAACAAAAATCAGAAAATTCTTTTTCAAACTCAGAAAGACAATAAGAAGATTCATCACTTCCTTGCAGTGATTCCGTTGTAAGAGAAGAGGAGAAAAAAGTAGAAAATTCTTTCTCAAAGTCGGAGAGGCAGTAGGAAGAATCATCACTCACGACGTCTACGAAAAAACATGAGTCATCATTCGCTAAGGTGTTCTTCATCGAAGGGGTGATAGAAAATGTGACTTCGTCGTCGCCTACTCGAAGAAAGAGCTTACCATTGCTTACGTCAATGATGGCTCGGGAGGTGGCAAGGAAGGGTCGGCCAAGGATTAGGGGAACCTCGACGTCTTCTTCGATGTCCAAAATGACAAAGTCCACCGGGAAGATGAATTTGTCGACTTTCACTAGAACGTCCTCCACTATTCCTAACGGGTACTTGACGGATCTATCGGCTAGCTGGAAACTCATACGCGTGGGGTTAAGGCTACAAATCCCTAACTTTTTGAACAATGAAAAGGGCATCAGGTTTATACTCCCGCCTAAGTCGGCTAATGCGTGTTTAACAAAAAGATCACCGAAGACACACGGGATAGAGAAACTACCCGGGTCACTGATTTTCTTCGGCAAACCATTTGTTAAAATGGCGGAGCACTCAGCGTTTAGCATGACGTGCGAAAGATTCTCTAACTTCTTCTTGTTTGTGAGGAGGTCTTTTTGATATTTGGCGTATTTCGGCATCTGCGAAATAGCCTCGTGGAAGGGAAGATTAATGTGGATTTGTTTGAAGATTTCTAAGAAGCGGGACTACTAATCATCTTGACGTTGTCTATTATGTTCAGAGGGGTATGGAGGAGTTGAATTATTTTTGAAGATGGGTGGTGGAGTGAGATTATTTTCTAAAATAGGGGTGATTACTTCTTTAGCAGATGGCGGAATTTTTAAAACGGGAGCGGAGCTTTGATTTTTAGAGGCGGGAGCGGAGCTTGCCTCGGGCTCTTCACTTACCATACCGGAGACTTGCTTCCCACTCCGAAGAGTTATAGCTTTCGCTTGCTCTCTCGGGTTGGGTTCGGTATTGGAAGGAAGAGACCCTGAGGGGCGCTCAGAAATTATTTTCGCGAGCTGTCCTACCTGATTTTCTAAACTTTTTACGCTTCCGGTTAAAGTTCTTATGGTAGCGTCATTTGTGGTGATATATTTAGAAAGTAATTCCTCCAAGCTTGGAGGTTTTGGGTAATTTTGAATAGGTGGTGGTGGTGGTGGTGCAGAAAAATCGTTTTGCGGAGGTGGGCGCATCGCATTCGATGGATTACTCCATGAAAAGTTCGGGTGATTTCTTAAAGCGGGGTTATAATTATTCGGAAAATTAAAACCAGGCGGATGAAAATTCGCAGCAGAAAAATTATTAAAAGCAGTTCTAGGCATATTATTAACATAATCTAAATGTTCTAGAGTAGGGGTTGCAGATTCCCATACCTGAGGGGCGGAGGCAGCAGTCATCTCCGTGATTTTTTTGCTTAGGATTTCTACTTGCAGAGCGAGCTGGGAGACGTTGTCCACTTCATAGATACCTGCAGGCTTGTTCGGGCGGGACCTAGGCACATTCCACTGATAAGTGTTCATGGCCATTTCCTCAAAAAGCTCAAGAGCGGCTTTCGGGGTCTTATGATTTAAAGTACCGCCAGAAGCTACGTCTATCATTTGCTTCGTGCTTTGATTTAGCCCGTTATAAAACGTCTGCACTTGTAACCATACAGGCAGCGCGTGATGTGGGCATCGTCTTAATAATTCTTTAAATCTCTCCCAGGTTTCGTATAGGGTTTCAGAGTCTATTTGTCCGAAGGCAGAGATGTCGTTCCTAAGTTTTGCAGTTTTAGCTTGCGGAAAATACTTCGCCAAAAATTTTTCAGTTAATTCATTCCAAGTGGTTATGCTATTTTTCGGAAGTGTGTTCAGCCACTGCTTAGCTTTAGTTCTTAGAGAGAAGGGGAAGAGTCTCAGCCTGATTGAATCATTTGTGACACCATTTATCTTGAAGGTGTCACAAATTTCAAGAAAGCTAGCTATATGTGCGTTCGGATCTTCATCTTGAAGTCCGTCAAATTGCACATATTGCTGCACTATTTGAATTATGCTAGGCTTTAATTCGAAGTTATTATTTGCTATAACAGGGCGGACTATACTTGATTCTGTTCCCTCGAGGTTCGGTCGTGCATAATAGGACATAGTCCTTTGCATGGCCTCATCTACGTTGGGTTCTTCCATTCTTAAAGTAGCAAATTACTCGGAGTCCTCAACCGGCACTTGGATAGTAGGACCTTGAAATCGCAATCTTCTCCGAAGAGTACGCTTAATTTTGTGGTCCAAGTCCAAAATAACCGACGGACTCCCGCGGTTCATGCACTAAAAGAATTGAAAAGAAGAAGAGGAAGAGAAAAAGGATAAACTAGAAAAAGATTAGAAATTTTTTTCTTTTTGAAATAGATTTTTTTTTTATAGATTAACTCCCGAACTTCCCAAGGACTACCCCGTGAAGGGTTCACAAGGTACTAGACAAGACAGTGGCGCTTAAAGCCCTTTGCCCTTTGCGAGAGAATTTGGTGGCGTAGAAAAATTGTGAGGTTGGTTTCTATTTAGAGCGGTGATAAAATTTTTTTGATTTTTTTAAAATTTTAAAGAAAGAGGATGAGAAAGAGAAGAGATAAAATTAATAGGTTCGTGTTTTCAAAATATCAACGGAAGTTGGTTTTCCCCGGCAACGGCGCCAAAAACTTGTTGCGTGCTAGGGTTCGAAGAAAGTAAACGCAACCGAACTAGCAACCCGATGAGGCAAGTATACCTATCGAATTGTAGCAAGGGGACACAAGTGTCGTATTGAAATCCAGGAACTGTTGCCTAAGCTTACTCACACGAACGCTATTATCTTATCGACAGAAAAACTAGGGTTTTAGAAAATCTAAGTGCAAGGGAGGAATTAAAGCTATACTAGAAAGAGAACTACCGCAATTAAGTTAAGCTATTAAGCAAAGAACTATGCTAGAAAGGAAACTACTGCAGTTAATTAAAGAGCACAAGATAGGCGATTACTACGAAAGGTAGAAAATATGAAATGGAAATGCACCCAATCAAGATTCACCTCGGCTAAAGACGATTAAGAAAATGCGATAAAAATCTGAACTTAATAGGATAAAGGTCCTTGACCGTGGAGGTTCCTAAAGCTTGAACACGCTTCTGTCGAAGTCGTGCCCAACTGAGTTTAGGAAGGTCCGACCGACTCTCGTCTAAATCGGAGGCTTAAAACTCGCTTTACGCGGTGAACCCCACTATTGGATTTTACTCCAATCCGGGAGATTTGGACGTCTGCCTCTCTCGAGGGGTGCGTACAACTCCCTTTACTCTTGAATGCTCACTTCATTCTTTCGGCCTCTCGGCTAGCCCAGAATGAAAGCAAAGGCGGAGAGTATATATCGAAAATATACCTCCAACCCGTGATTAATCAAGAGTAATTCAAGGCCCTATCCTAAAAAGAAAAGATTAATTAAAACATCATAACATAATCGCTCTAACCTCGGATCATCAAGATCGAGTACAAGGAGGATTAGTTAATCATTATGGAATGGAGGAAGGGGGATGAGTAGTAAAGCATAAGAGGAACACAAGCTAAACAAAAAAACACTTTTATTAATTCAAAGGGGCAAGCTACACTATTGAAAATAAAATTACAAGTGCATGAAATTGAAATCCTGTTCTAGCCCTATATTAAGCACTAAGCAACACTAAAGATTACAAAGAAAGCTAGGGCAACTCAAGAAAGAGAAGAGATAAAATTAATAGGTTCGTGTTTTCAAAATATCAACGGAAGTTGGTTTTCCCCGGCAACGGCGCCAAAAACTTGTTGCGCGCTAGGGTTCGAAGAAAATAAACGCAACCGAACTAGCAACCCGATGAGGCAAGTATACCTATCGAATTGTAGCAAGGGGACACAAGTGTCGTATTGAAATCCGGGAACTGTTGGCTAAGCTTACTCACACCAACGCTATTATCTTATCGACGGAAAAAATAGGGTTTTAGAAAATCTAAGTGCAAGGGAGGAATTAAATCTATACTAGAAAGAGAACTACCGCAATTAAGTTAAGCTATTAAGCAAAGAACTATGCTAGAAAGGAATCTACTGCAGTTAATTAAAGAGCACAAGATAGGCGATTACTACGAAAGGTAGAAAATATGAAATGGAAATGCACCCAATCAAGATTCACCTCGGCTAAAGACGATTAAGAAAATGCGATAAAAATCTGAACTTAATAGGATAAAGGTCCTTGACCATGGAGGTTCCTAAAGCTTGAACACGCTTCTCTCGAAGTCGTGCACAACTGAGTTTAGGAAGGTCCAACCGACTATCATCTAAATCGGAGGCCTAAAACTCGCTTTACGCGGTGAACCCCAGTATTGGATTTTACTCCAATCCGGGAGATTTGGACGTCTGCCTCTCTCGAGGGGTGCGTACAACTCCCTTTACTCTTGAATGCTCACTTCATTCTTTCGGCCTCTCGGCTAGCCCACAATGAAAGCAAAGGCGGAGAGTATATATCGAAAATATACCTCCAACCTGTGATTAATCAAGAGTAATTCAAGGCCCTATCCTAAAAAGAAAAGATTAATTAAAACATAATAACATAATCGCTCTAACCTCGGATCATCAAGATCGAGTACAAGGAGGATTAGTTAATCATTATGGAATGGAGGAAGGGGGATGAGTAGTAAAGCATAAGAGGAACACAAGATAAACAAAAAAACACTTTTATTAATTCAAAGGGGCAAGCTACACTATTGAAAATAAAATTACAAGTGCATGAAATTGAAATCCTATTCTAGCCCTATATTAAGCACTAAGCAACACTAAAGATTACAAAGAAAGCTAGGGCAACTAAATATTAAACCATGATTAAGCAAAAATTACAAAGGAAGAGAGAGAGAGAGAGAGAGAGAGAGAGGAAGCATAAAAAAAACTCAAGAACCAAAGGGGCAGCACCTCCCCCTCTCCACCAAAGCTTGTTGAAATGGAGAGGGGGGGGCTCAATTTATAGAAAATTTTCTCGGGTTGGTCACGCCCTCCGACACGCCCTAGGGGGGGCGTGTAAGGGAGCATGACAGTACTATATTGACCTCGGGCTCTGGATTCTGGCGGGAGGGACGATTGCTTCGGTACGTCGGTGGTCACGCCCTAGGTCACGCCCGTGACAGGGGGGCGTGACAGGCACGTCATGTCCAAATCATTGGTCGGAAATCCGTCAGTCACCGAAAAAGGAGGGTGTCACTCCCATGTCACGGGCGTGACATGGGGCGTGACAGTACTGTTTGCGTGCTGAGGCGGAACGACATTTAATGCGGCGGCAGGCTTTGCGGCAGAGGGCGACACGCCCATGGTCACGCCTGGTGACACGCCCAGGGAGGGCGTGTCAGGGGGCGTGACAGCGGTTTTGACCGTTTTCTGTCCCTTCCAGCAGGAGCCCTCAGGATCGGGTGACATGCCCTAGGTCATGCCCAGGGAGGGCGTGACAGGGGGGCGTGACAGGTCATTTTGGCCAATTTTCTGGAAACCTGCAAAAAGACAAGAAAAAGTCAGTGGCAATAATATTTACATAAAAATGATAAAAATAAACTAATAATAGACATAATTTGTACAATATAAAATAGAAAATACGATAATAGTTTAGGCTACAAAACGTATTATCAGGACCGTCGAGGATAGACTGGACGAGGTAGTTGGCGTCACCTCGACCCGAAAGAAAACACTTGTGGGTGTTTCATAAGAATGGTGAGTAGCTGTTCGTTAGCACGGGGTGCCCAAGACGATTGTGTTGAATTGGTCAGTCAACTTGGAGCCTATCAAGATCGATGACACGACAGTGCGGGTCTTGCGACGGAAGAAGGTTCCGTTAGTCAGGGTTCTGTGGAACAATCATGGACAGGAGGAGCATACATGGGAGCCACAGGACTTGATGCGACAAAGGTATTCAGAACTTTTCGGTCGAGTATACCTCACAAACCCCTCTGGACAATCAATCTGCGTTCCTATTTTAAACCAATAAGACCGAAAATTTCAAGAATAGGGGCTAATCCTTTGTTTATTGGGGTGCATACCTTGACAATTGGACGAATGGGTCTTAGAATCAAAACTGCACACTGCAAACGTAACGCAGAGATGTAGATCTTTCAACTTTCATGGGATGTTACAAGCTTCCTTTTCCCGATTAGAGTCTCGTAGGCTTAACCTTGATTTCGGGGACGAAATCTTTGTTTTGTTTATTGGGATTTGTAACATCCCATTTCCGGCTAGGCCCCTAGGAGTCGGTTGGTCGTGACAGGACCTTAGGAAGCCTAAAAATTGAAATCAATCGACCGAGATTTCGGGTCACGGGTTGGTCACACCCGTGACCGACCCGTCACGCCCGTGACCTGGGGCGTGACTCCTTCGATGATCGTCGATCCCAGGGAGACGATCGTCGGGCGCAGAATTTTCAACCCGGCCCTATCACGCCCGTGACCCAGGTGTCACGCCCGTGACCAAGGGCGTGACCCCTTCGGCGATCGTCGATCTCAGTACGACGATCGCCGAGCACGGAATTTACCTCATGACCCTATCACGCCCGTGACCCACAATGTCACGCCCGTGACATAGGGCGTGACTGATGTAGGGATGTCCGGAATCGGAGATCTCTACGGAAATAATTCACTCCTCGCCCAATATCGCCCTAGATCTACCGCACCTACACAACACCTATCGCCCATAATATTTCCTCGTCACAAACGCAGCGCATAAAAATAACAAGGAGGATTGGTCGACTCGAAAATAGCGATCGAAATTTGAGTCGGATCGTTCCCCAAATTAACATAAAGATTGCCAACCTTTTTGGGAGCAAAACCAAGGCTATAGGCCAAGATCCGCTCCGGCAAATAGGATCCACCCGATCCGGAAATAAAAAGCCTAGCAACGGCGATTTCGAAATGAAAATTGCAGCGATTGATTTAACAAAGCGGATAAAACGATTCGCGATCCACCACAACTAATTAGAAGAAATCACACAAGAATGGATGAGATATTTTACCCAACCGGAGAACGTTCACACAAGATAACTGTGGGAGAATCACTCTCTCCACGGATCCACCGGCGTCACACCGAAGGGCTTGCAACCTTCTTCCACGGAGTCGCACCGAAGGAAGCCGCGCCGGAGTCGCACCGAACCGGATGGAGGGAGCAAAGGGGGGTCGGCGGCTTCACACCACTAGAAGGGGGGGGGGGCGGCGGCAATGAGGGGCAACCTCCTTGGGCGAAATTCTCAAAGAGAGGAAATAGGGTTTCAATCTTTTCTAATTATCTCATAACAAGGCCTCCTTATATAGGAGTTACAAACAAGCTTTAACCATTCATGATGGAGATGTAATCTCATCCATCCAAATGGTTAAATGCACACCAAATAAAAATATTGTCCAAATGCAAAAATAAAAAGTGCAATATTGAATATAAAATTATCACTTCAAACTTGGATTATTTTATATTCCTAAAATAGAAATAATAAATCATGAAAAGGGAAATGTTTTAATGCGGTGCGGCGAATGTTGCGCGTCGCGGGCGGAGGTTGTAACGTAGCCTTCCGCTAGCATCATCGTGATGCCTCACGTCCTTTAGTTGAATCGCCTCAGCAACCGGATCAACCTCATCATCGTCAGCATCGTTTCCAAGTAGAGGTGGAGGGGGCGCGCCATCAATCCTCCCCCGCTCAAAATCACGCATCTCTGTTGCGTGGTCCAAGATGTAGCGGCGAAGAAGATCGGCATCCAAACTTTGCAGCTCCAACTCGAGCACCCAATAGTCATCCGAAGGGGGGCGGTCATGCCAACGGATGAGGAAGCGACGGGTGTCGCCATCAGCAGTGGTAACATGCTCAGCATCAAGTATCATCTCTGGAGTGGAAAATGTCCGTGGGAACCTGGGGAACATATTAGCAGTAGGCAAGAAAGAAGGCAACGTACCATCCGATGATATACCTGTGGGGACCGTAAGAGAGATCATCCGTTAACCCATGAGAATTTAAAGTGGGAGAAGAAGACGACAAAGAAATCAACTCTTGTGGTGGCGACACAAATATCGTTAAATCCGAAACATTAAAAATGGGGGAGATACCCCAATCAGCAGGCAAGTCCAAAATGAAAGCGTTATCACCTAACTTCTTAATAATCCGAAAAGGGCCGGCGCGCTTTGGTGCTAACTTTTTTACGGTGCCAGTTGGCAAGCGTTCGGGAACTAAACGGACTAAAACCAGATCGCCAATTTTAAAGTTTGATACTCTCCTATGTAAATTAGCATGCGCCTGATAAGAGTCGTATTGTGACGTCAAAGTGGCCCGTATACGTGCATGTAGATCATGGATGTGTTGGGCAAAGGATTGTGCAAATTGACTTGCTTTGTACGTTGGAGGCAACGACACCAAGTCAAGCGGCACAGGAGCTTTATAACCGTGGACAATCTCATTCGGAGACATACCCATAGACCTATTTTTGGAATTATTGTAGGCTAATTGGGCGTGGGGAAAGAGAAGATCTCAAGTGCCCAAATGATCGCTCACGAGGCATCTTAACAAATTCCCTAAACTCCGATTAACTACTTCCGTCTGCCCATCCGTTTGGGGATGATATGCGGAGGAAAACAATAACTTTGTTCCCATTAATATCCATAACGTTTTCCAAAAATAACTAGTGAATTTTACGTCTCTATCCGAAACTATGGTCTTTAGCACTCCGCGGTGACTAACGACTTCTTTAAAATATAGTTTAGCGACATGAGACGCATTGTTTGTTCTACTGCACAGGATGAAATAAGCCATCTTGGAAAACCTATCCACAACTACAAAAATGGAATCATGACGGCGTTGGGTAGGGGGAAGGCCTAATACAAAGTCCATACTAACATCTACCCAAGGCATGGAGGGAATAGGCAAGGGTGTATGTAATCCTACATTGGTTTTACCACCCTTAGAAACCTGACACGTTCGGCAGCTACTCACCACCCCTCCTACCATAGCCTTAAGTTTTGGCCAATAAAACTCTTCGACTAATGTAATCGTCTTATCTCTACCAAAGTGACCACCCAACCCTCCACTATGCAATTCCCAAATGATATGTAATCGTAGTGATGACTGTGGAATACATAGCTTCCCGCTCCTAAACAGGTATCCGTCCTTAATGACGTATGCAGATATCATCGTGGGGGAACTATCCTGGGCTGATAAATAGACGTCTTGGAAGTCAGGACACGTAGCATACTCATCCTTAACCCGCTCAAATCCTATAACATGTACCTCCATAGAAGTGAGTAAAAGCGTAAGACGACTAAGGGCGTCAGCGACTCGGTTATCAGCTCCTTTAAGATGTTTGAGGTTAAATGTATAACCTTGTAGGAATGCTACCCACTTAGCGTGTATTGGGCTGATTTTATGGTGTCCGTTAATGAAACGCAAGGCCTCATGATCGGAGAGGATCACGAACTCCTTGGAGAGGAGATAGTGCCTCCAATGGTGTAGACATCGGACTACAGCATAGAACTCCCTATCGTAATTGGAATAATTCAACTTGGGGCCCGACAACTTCTCGCTAAAGTAGCTAACGGGATGGCCTTCTTGGCTCAAGACACCTCCAATCCCAACCCCTGAAGCATCACATGTGAGCTCAAAGACTTTAGAAAAGTCGGGTAGACGTAAGACAGATACCTCAGTCATGAGCTTCTTTATTCGTTCCAAAGCATAGGTGGCGGACTTCATCCACGTAAACTCTCCCTTCTTCATACAGTCCGTGATAGGCGTCATAATACTACTGAAGTCTCGTATGAAACGGCGGTAGAATGTGGCTAACCCATGGAAACTACGCACCTCACGTAGGTTGGTTGGTACAGGCCAGTCTTTAATGACCTGAACCTTACCCGGGTCAACTCGGATACCCTCAGAACCGACTATATAGCCTAAGAACTCTACCTCCGAGGCATAGAAAGTGCATTTCTTAAGATTGAGAAATAAAGTCTCTTTCCGCAAGGTGGAAAGGATCACTCTCATGTGGGAGATGTGCTCGGTGGTAGAAGTGCTATAGATCAAAATATCTTCAAAGTAGACGACGACAAACTTCCCCATGAATGGCTGGAAGACATGGGTCATCATCCGGGAGAAGGTACTCGGGGCGTTGGATAACCCAAAAGGCATCACAAGCCACTCGTACAGACCATCCTTCGACTTAAACGCGGTCTTCCACTCGTCGCCCTCTCGTATCCTAATCTAGTGATAGCCACTCCGAAGATCTAACTTGGAGAATATGGTGGCTCCAGACAAGACATCCAACAAATCATCTAGGCGGGGAATAGGGAACCTATATTTGATGGTGATTTTGTTGATAGCTCGGCTATCAACGCACATCCTCCATGTACCATCCTTCTTGGGGGCAAGGAGGGCTGGTACCGCACATGGACTCATGCTAGTCCTAATAAAACCCCTCTCAAGCAAGCTCTCTATCTGGGTCTGCAACTCCTTGTGAGCCGCGGGATGGAGTCGGTAATGGGGAAGATTTGGCAAGGAAGACCCTAGGATGAGGTCTATCGCATGCTGGATATTTCTAAGCGGGGGTAATGTAGACGGCAACTCATCCGGGTATACGTCCTTATACTCTTCCAACAGTACCCGTAACTCACTAGGTAGCTCATCCAAAAGACTAGATTCGGGTTTCGCACTCAGGAGAACTAGCGCATACATAATTCCATCAACGAACGGGTCTCTCACAAACTCTTTCCTACCAACTAGACTCAACGTCTTTCTCTCTACAGGGATAGTGGTATCCTTAGCCAAGAATACGGGCTCCTTTGGGATGGTGGGCCTCAAAGTGATGGTTTTACCATTGAATTTAAATTCATAGGAGTTGGCTCTACCAAAATGTGTGACATCACGGTCGTATAGCCAAGGGCGGCCTAACAACACATGACAGGCGTCCATCGGAAGTACATCACACCAAACCTCATCAATATAAGATTTGAATGAGAGAGGTACCAGGCATCGCTTGGTAACAGGTACGGAGATCTTGTTGATCCAAGCAACCTGATACGGGGTCGGGTGTGGTTCTGTGGTCAAGGACATACGTGCAATGGCATTCTCAGATACAACGTTCACACAGCTACCACTATCAATAATAAGCTTACAAAGCTTTTCGCCTCTCTTAAAGATCAGAGAAAATATACTCGTCCTCTTCCAGTCATCTAACGGACGAGGAGTGGTCAAGATACAACGCATCACCATAAGGGGGTGATCGTCCTCTAAATCACTTGGGACCCCTTCCGGGTCGCTCTCCTCAGCAGCCTCATAAACATAATCCGCAAGATCGGTCGTCGACTCTAATAGGGCTGTGGCTTTAGTCTTCGTTGGGCATTCGAAGGCATAATGACCTTGAATGCCGCAAGAGTAACATGTAGCGTTAGTCTTGTTAACCTTTCCTATGGGAATAAATTCGCTCGCGGGGTTCTTGGCGTTCCTAGCAGTGATTACTACGGACTTGGACTCGGTCGACCGGTACTTCCCTTTGTCCTGATATGTGGAGGAAGATGCTCCGGTAGAGTATTTTCCCTTCGCATGGGAGTAACGGGAGTGAGCCTTAAATGTTTCTCAATGTCGAGGGCGGCATTGAATGTCGTATTCAGATCTGTGTGACCATAACGCAAGAGCTTCCGCTGAATATCGGGTTGAAGCCCCTTACGAAACCTAGAAAGGGTGACTTCGGGGATCTCCCTCAGGTTACAACGCACCAACCGGTCCTTTAATTCTCCCATGTACTCTGATACAGAATTGGAGCCTTGCCGCAGGGAGGCGAGCTCGTCAAACATTTGTGTCCGATGGTACGCGGGGACGTACTGATCGGTCAACAAATTCTTCATGACGGTCCATCCAATAATTGGGTCTCCGTCCCCAGTCCCTAGTCTACGCTCTTCATTCAGCCAATAAGTTTTGGCGCGACCGGTTATCTTCATCTTGGCAACTTGGACCTTTTGGGGGTCCGTAAGATGGTGCCAATCATAATAGCATTCAATGTCCACTATCCATGTTAGGAAATTCTGTGGATCTCCCATACCATCGAAAGTGGGGGCATCAATTTTGATGGCCCTTGTAATATCAAACTCTCGCCCGTGGCGATTGCCTCGAGGGGGCACTCGTGGGGAGTCGCCATCCGAATCCGAATCGGAAATATGTTGGCGCCGGTGGGGCAACTCAACATTAGCGGGAGGTGGGGGTGGCCTAGCTTGATTTTGTAAAATCTGTGCTAAGGTGGCCCTAAGTTCCGTCATATCGTTACGAAGACCTGCTATCGCTTCAGCGTTACGAATTTCGTGCTCATTCTCAGCCATCCTAGACGTAGACGGTGCTGAATACTCCATGCCTAGCCTAGTGCGCATGCAAGACCCTGAAAATTTTGAGAGACGAATTTCCCTAGGGCTGTAGCTATACTGAAAGTAATATGTTTTTATAAAAGATTAATGTGAAAAACATGTAGATCATTAAAAAAAAATTTTCTGAAATTTTGCTGAAAAACGAAGATTTCAGCCCGCTATTTGCAGACCAACTAGACAGAATTACGATGTTCTAATTTGCAGGCAGACTTAACGCGGCCGAATCAAAAATTTTTCTGTTTTAAAGTTGCTGGAAATAAGTGCAGGAAGCTACAGTTTTTTTTCAGATTTTTTGACAAGTTTAAAATTTCGACGGATTTACAAAACGCAGACCAATCCGAAATTTCAGATCTTAGAAAATTCAGATCATCCAACGACGAACACAGAGAGGATGTTTGCAACGTGGAAGTTGAAACGACCGCCTCTGATACCAAATTGATGTAGGGATGTCCGGAATCGGAGATCTCTACGGAAATAATTCACTCCTCGCCCAATATCGCCCTAGATCTACCGCACCTACACAGCACCTATCGCCCATAATATTTCCTCGTCACAAACGCAGCGCATAAAAATAACAAGGAGGATTGGTCGACTCGAAAGTAGCGATCGAAATTTGAGTCGGATCGTTCCCCAAATTAACATAAAGATTGCCAACCTTTTTGGGAGCAAAACCAAGGCTATAGGCCAAGATCCGCTCCGGCAAATAGGATCCACCCGATCCGGAAATAAAAAGCCTAGCAACGGCGATTTCGAAATGAAAATTGCAGCGATTGATTTAACAAAGCGGATAAAATGATTCGCGATCCACCACAACTAATTAGAAGAAATCACACATGGAGGGATGAGATATTTTACCCAACCGGAGAACGTTCACACAAGATAACTGTGGGAGAATCACTCTCTCCACGGATCCACCGGCGTCACACCGAAGGGCTTGCAACCTTCTTCCATGGAGTCACACCGAAGGAAGCCGCGTCGGAGTCGCACCGAACTGGATGGAGGGAGCAAAGGGGGGCCGGCGGCTTCACACCACTAGAAGGGGGGGGCAGCGGCAATGAGGGGCAACCTCCTTGGCCGAAATTCTCAAAGAGAGGAAATAGGGTTTCTATCTTTTCTAATTATCTCATAACAAGGCCTCCTTATATAGGAGTTACAAACAAGCTTTAACCATTCATGATGGAGATGTAATCTCATCCATCCAAATGGTTAAATGCACACAAAATTAAAATATTGTCCAAATGCAAAAATAAAAAGTGCAATATTGAATATAAAATTATCACTTCAAACTTGGATAATTATATATTCCTAAAATAGAAATAATAAAGCATGAAAAGGGAAATGTTTTAATGCGGTGCGTCGAATGTTGCGCGCCGCGGGCGGAGGTTGTAACGTAGCCTTCCGCTAGCATCATCGTGATGCCTCACGTCCTTTAGTTGAATCGCCTCAGCAATCGGATCAACCTCATCATCGTCAGCATCGTTTCCAAGTAGAGGTGGAGGGGGCGCGCCATCAGTGACCACGTTCGATGATCGTCGATTTCAGTTCGACGGTCGTCGACCCGAAATTTGCCACACGGTCATGTCACGCCCGTGACCCACAATGTCACGCCCGTGACATAGGGCGTGACCACGCTCGACGATCGTCGATTTCAGTTCGACGGTCGTCGACCAAGAATTGGCCACACGGGCCTGTCACGCCCGTGAACCAGGTGTCACGCCCGTGACCACCCTTCGACGATCGTTGATCTCAGTTCGACGATCGTCGAACCCAAAATTGGCTATCCGGGCCTGTCACGCCCGTGACCTATGTGTCACGCCCGTGACAAAGGCCGAAACGTCAGCCAGACTGGAAATTTCGGTAACCGACGTTGTAATCAATTTGGATTATGGGAAGTTACACCAGGAGTATTTATGGGCCGTTTCCTACTTTAATTATTTAAATAAATAAGGAAAATGTTAGTCCAATAGGAAATCGCCACCTGGCTAACATCTCTTCGTTTCTAGCAATTCAATTACCAGCATCATAACCGAAACGTTATTAAGAAGAAATATTAATGGCCGTGAACGTTTCAACCTTTCCCCTCCCTCCTTTCTTCCCTTTAAAAAGGCTCCCTAGAATCAAAGATGGAGTTTCCACCCTTACCCGACGGATTTGGAGCTTGTACGGTGCTGTAGAAGAATTCCGACGACGCCACCACCGCGCCATGACAGTCCAACGTCCATCTCGCCGTCAATCCATGAATAAGGTCCTCCTCTACTCTTTCTTCTATGGATAGATCTTAGAAATAATTAGGAGAGATATCGGGCTCAAAAGAGCCGGATCGGGTGAGCGTTTCCATGCTTTTCTGAAATTTGCATGGTGGCGGGTTCGCCGGAAACCGCCTCTCCGGCGGCCGTGCCGCCGCCCGACGGTAGCCCTCACCTCAATAGAGGTGGTGGTGGTGATGGACGGCCAAGGAGATGGCTGGATGGCCGGGAAATAGCTTTGGAAAAGCTACAGGAAACTAAGTTTTCAAGCTTCTGGTTCCGGGCTGTTGAAGAAGATGAACAGTGCCATGAGAATTAAATTCTATTTTTAAAACAATTTCTAAATAAAAATATCTGTCACATTAAATAATTTAGGAAAAATAACTAGTAGCTTCAACAGGAAAAATGGTCAACATAGAAAATGTAGCCCTTGAAGTCTACTTTACTTCAAAATTGATTTCACTTGATTTGGAGTCCTGGTTAGACCACAGCACCCTTTTTAGTGAGGTCTGTCCATAGGGCTGTCTTGACCTTAGAAAAATTCCCCACTCCAATCCCGTCTTCGAAATGACTTGAAATTTGGGGTGTGGCCTAATCTTACCTATATCTAGGTGCTATCAAAAAAGGAGAATTTTTGGAGAATGTTTTTCTATAGTATTTAGAAAAATTTAATAATCCTAGCATAATTTAATTAGATGGCTAAATGACTTCCAAACCCTCCCAAATTTTCGTGAGTTGTCCTTGGGTTTATCATAAGGTTCTGGTAAAAATTTCATCTCATTTGGAGATGTTTTGGTTAGGTTTGTGTCCAACCCTAGGTTGATCCTTAAAGGATAATTTAAGATCAAACACCCCTTGGTGTTTGAGTGGCCATATCACCTCAACAGAGGCTGATATTTTGGTCGCTGACTTTTTAGGGCATGACACATCCTCCAAGGGAGTTTAGAGTGGTTTGGTGTAGGGTAGCCCTAGAACCCTAGGGTAGGTCCCTTAACGGGATTTGTAGGGTTGTGAAGGTCATGGGGTCAAATGACCTTGGTCTGACTTGAAATTTGGTGGAGAGGACCATAGGGACATTAAAGTTCTCTGGTAAAAATATTAGGGTATTTGGAGACCTTTAGCCCACCTAAAACCCTAACCCTAGTTTAGGTCACCAACCTTAATTTGAATTATTAAGCTGTTAACTGAACTACAAATCTAGTAAAATTTGGGTAGAGTGATTCTATGGTCCAATAGACATAATATAATTTTGTGGAGATTTTTGGGCGAATTTATACAGTACTTCATTTACAATTCAGATTGTGCCCTAGATATTTGTTTTGATGATTCTGGAATTTCTATTCACTGAAATGTTATGAAATCTTGGTTTAGTGAATATTATAGCAAGATACTCCTTTTGTAATTTTCTTGGAAATTGTATCTGACTATTTTGGGTACTTTATTCTTTAATGTGCTAAATGTGATATACAGTCAAAAAATACAAATAGTGTCCAATTATTGATTGGAAAATTATGAAATTTAATCAGTGAGTGTTTTAAATTATGGTAGTCACTTGGTAATTTTCTCTGGAATTTTAGATGGATAAAAACAGTACCTCCTTCATTAAGTTATGAAAATTAGTATCTTACATTAAAATAAATTCAGAGTTCAAATGATAGAGAAAAATTATGGTACTTGGTCTATGATGGTTTTAGGTCACTATATAGCTTATATAATTTTCTTGAAATTTTTGGATAATAATTTACAGTACTTCCTTCATGATATAGTAAAAGTGGCCTAAAATGTTAATGTAGGAAATATAGGCATAAACATCTCTGGAATTTCTCAAAACCAGGAATTGCTGTTTAAATGTTGGATATGATTTTTACTGATTTTTTTGATGATTTATTATTGACTCATTAGTGCACTTCATGTTCATACAAGGGCATTTGGGATCTTAAAATAAATAATTTAAATGCCAAATGAAATAGGGAAATTATTATTTTCTGGATTTAGACTAATTAGGTCATGGTAGATCTCTAGTAAATATTATACGGGGTTTGGAAGACAGTTGGGAGTACCACCCCTTGCATACCTCATGAAGCTTAGGATGGTCTGCATTTAGTAAAACTGCAGAAGTTGAACTAGAGTGGGTAATGAACTTGGGAGATGGAATTTTGGTAGTTTGCTGGTTGGGATAGGGTGAGTTAAATCAAGTTCATTATTGGAAGTCAGGATGGGTAGTGTGTGAGATTGACTAGCGATAGGTAGTGTTCGGGTTTGACGGAAGACCGTCCTCCCCGAGAAGAGGAAGAGTCAAGCCACCCTAGGAATAGCCCACTGTAATGCGAGAAGGGAATGGGTTAAGGGAACCAATCAAGTATAATAAGTGCCTTGGAAAGGGAGTTTTGGGATTCACCCCATCATAGCTCCTAGTACCGCTGCGAGCCCTTCACTGGGTAACCCTCGGGAAGTCCAAGGTTAACCTTAAATCTTAGGAATAAAATGATCAAGAGTAATCCTCATAATAGTTGTACCTCACACCTACACTTGTACACATAGGAAGAAAAATTGGCTGGAATGGGTAGAGTAGGTCCATAGTCTAAGGGCCTACTAGTAATGACTATGGTTTGGTTGGTAATTGGGAAGTCCAGGGAGCGGGATGCTCGGGGACATGGTATAGGCTAAGTAGCCTTGAGAGCTAGAGGCTCGGTAATATGAGAACTTGTACAAATATATTTGTCATGGTGGCATGTGCATATAAGTGGTGGGTCATCGGTACTAGGCGATCGATCACACCGACAGCGGTACGTTGACTCGGCGAAAAGCCTGGTGGGTACAACCAGCACTAATACGCGGATACTCTAGGTTGTGTTCTTCTAGGGGCGTATGGAAGGGCTAGGCCTGGTAGTGTGGTTACCCGCCTAGGAGTGGGGGGCCCGACTCACTGTCTCCGTTTGCCACAGCGGAGGTTCCTGGGGGTGAAGCAAGCCTCCCGAACAGGGGGAACTAAAGGTTTGTGCGCATAGAGTCGTGTGGGTGTGTTGCACTTGCTTGTGCATTTCATAGCATAATTGTTTTTCATAGCATAAACATGCCACCTAATGTATAAAATGGTATGGGACGTTTTATACGATAGGCCCTGCAAAATGACCCCTTGGTCTATAGGGGTAATCCCTATAAATCAATGGTTATGTTTCTGGTGCTTTTACTTTTTGCTACTCCTTGTTGTTTGACAATCGACACCCCAACGTATAAGTGTTATGGGACACTATATACGATGGGAGCCCTGTAAAAGATCCCTCGGCTTATGCGCTTCCACGCATAAGTTAAGGTTACATTTCTTACTTTCTGTTTCTATCTTATTTACTATAGAATTGATAGCATAGGTCCGCTGTCACCTGTTTATTTGATTTAATCTCCACCTTCATGTCCTCCCCTTTCTTCCTTTCCGCTCGGTACCTAGGAGCCATGGGGGAAGGTGTAGGGGATGATAGGGCTTAGTCTTTATGACTAACGGTTTTCGAACCACAACATTTTAGGTGTACCATATGGAAGGGTCACCGCTATTGCAGTTCCTGACAGAGTTGGCCCCGCGACCGTGTTACCATTGCCACCAGCCGGGACATACACGGGTCAAATGCCCCTTGATGGGCGGGACCCCACCAGCTCAGCAGCCAGGAGGCCGAAGACGTAGACGCAGACGTGGATCGCGAGGCGGCGACGGCAGGCCGAAAAGGAAGAAGCACCCAGAGATGCAGTACCAGCAGAGTACAGAGTCGGTGGAGATGGGCCAGTTCAGCTTGGGTGCTCTCGGTTCAGTGAAGGTTACGATGACGCTTAGTTTTAGTTTTGGTTTGGCTTCCGTGAGTGACTTGTAGTGAGGATTACATGTACTGGGCACAAGCCCTCCTTTTGTACTCTGATTTTTATTACTATTGTGGACTCTCCCTTCGTGGAGATTTATTTATATACATGTGATTATTGTGGACTTGCTATTACTTTATTAAGCTACCATTCTGCGATCGAAAAGGGCCGGCAGAATTGGCGTTTTGTAGTGGCGACCTTCCCGTGAGTCGGTGCCACCGCAAAGCGGCATTTATGGGCTAAGACCCCGGTGGTTGAAAAAAAAGGGGGTCTTACAGAGGAGGGAGGTAAGGGTAGACCTGCCCTAATGTGTATACCATCAAGATGAGGGGCACACGACGTTCACGTGTCCGTAGTTCCTCGATATATGGGGGAACAGGGAACAGCAGCAGCAGCAGTAGAACCATCAGGAAGTGCGGATTGAGGATGTCCGGCCTCAGGTGGAGGGGGATCGTTGCGAAGACCGGGCCGATGTGGGGACCCGAGGAGGGATCAGAGTCATCCATGGGGGGGTGGGTGTCAAAGCTTCCCGGAAAGCAAGCCTCCACACCATGTACTGAAGGAGCATCAGCTCCACATCGCAGACTCCACCCCCAGAGGAGAGGATCACTTTCTCAAGGGAGGATATGCCGGGTCATGAGGACCCCTTTTGCGATGCGCTAGTCATCCAGAAGGCCATCGATAATTTCACAGTCTCCCGGATCCTCATTGACAACGGGAGCTCCGTCAACATCATCTTCAAGAAGCCCTTCGACGCCATGCAGGTAGAAGCCAAGAGGGTGATGGCCTCCGATGGGCCTCTCCTCAGTTTTTCGGGGGAGAGGAAATAAGTAGAAGGGGGAGTGGGACTCCATGTCAGCTTAGGTGGGCAGTCCAGGAACTGCTGATTCGTTATAATAGAGGCCCCCAGCAGCTACAACGCCATTTTTGGACGTCCCCTCATCAGCGCCTTCCATTGTATCCCCTCCTCCTTCCATCAATGCCATAAGTTCAATGCGGAGGGGATCCAGGTTCGAGTCCGCGGCGACCCCAAGGCAGCTCGGGAATGCTAAGTGACGACAGTGAATTCCATTTCTTGACAGGAGGAGGCCGAAGAAATTGGGAGAAGGATGGAAGAGGTGGATGGGAAGGAGGTCGAAGAAGAAATCAGGGAGGAAGGAAGGGTGGAGGGGGAAGCCCGCGTGGAGGTACTCCCTGAGGAGTCGGTCGAGGCAATGACCGTAGAAGGAGGGGAGCTCCTTACTCCAAGAGGGGATGATATTGCAGAGTGGGAGGAGCAGACCCGGTTGGAGGCCGCCGAGGAAGTGGTCGAGATAGAGGTTCTCACCCAGGATGGCAGGGTTGATAAGGTTGGCATCAGCGGAAGGTTGACCCTGGAGGATCAAGGCAGGATGCTGGAGTGCATCCAGAAGAATGTGGATGTCTTCGCTTAAAGTGCGGCCGAGATGTCTTGGATTGATGCTGACGTCGTCAATCATCGTATCAACCTGGACCCGGAGGCTCGCTCCATCCAGCAGAAGAGGAGGTCGATCACGGACAAGCTGGTCGAACCAATCAGGGAGGAAGTCGCCAAGCTCCTCAAGGCCGGTTTCATCTCCGAAATTCAATACCCTGGCTGGGTCTCAAATGTTGTAATGGTGAAAAAAGGGGACGTCCGGTTGAGGATGTGTGTAGACTTTTCACTTCTTAATAAATCATGCCCAAAAGATTGTTACCCCTTGCCCAGAATCGACGCGCTGGTAGATTCAGCCGTTGGTTTTTCTGTAATGAGTTTTTTAGATGCCTTTTCAGGTTATCATCAGATCAGGATGCACCCTCCCGACATAAGGGATGTCTCGTTCATCATAGGAGATGGATGCTACTGCTACAAGATGATGCCGTTTGGGTTTAAAAATGCAGGGACAATGTATCAGAAGATGATGGATTGTGTATTCCAGGGACAGAAGGGGAGGAACCTGGAAGTATACGTGGATGACCTGATGATAAAGAGGTTGGAGGTCGGCTCTCACCTCCGGGATCTGGAGGAGACCTTTGGCACCCTGCGTAAATACATGATGAGGTTGAACCCCCTAAAGTGCGTCTTCGAGGCCAGCCTGGAGGATGTTCAACACCCTCCCTCATGCTCCCACTTAGCTGACTGGCCCGGTGATAGCACCCAGGAGAGGCAAATGTTCTAAGTCTTCTCGCTCTGGGGTTAGGTCTCGATTCTCCCGCTGTCAGGCTCCCTCCAAGCTGGTGGGGCAGGGGTCTCGATGGACGTCGTTATGACCCTAGGGCTGAGCCCGGAGGATGTTCAACACTCGCCCTCAGGCTCCCACCTAGCTGACTGGCCCGATGGTAGAACCCGGGAGAGGAAATGTTCTAAGTCTTATTGCTCTGGGGTTAGGTCTCGATTCACCCGCTGTCAGGCTCCCTCAAAGCTGGCAGGGCAGGGGTCTCGATGGACGTCATTATGACCCTTAGGTTGAGCCAGGAGGATGTTCAACACCCGCCCTCAGGCTCCCACCTAGCTAACTGGCCTGGTGGTAGCACCCGGGAGAGGCAAATGTTCTAAGTCTTCTCGCTCTGGGGTTAGGTCTCGATTCTCCCGCTGTCAGGCTCCCTCCAAGCTAGCGGGGCAGGGGTCTCGATTGACGTTGTTATGACCCTGGGGTTGAGACCAGAGGATGTTCAACACCCGACCTCAGGCTCCCACCTAGCTGACTTTGCCTGATGGTAGCACCCGGGAGAGGCAAATGTTCTAAGTCTTCTCGCTCTGGGGTTAGGTCCCGATTCTCCCGCTGTTAGGCTCCCTCAAAGCTGGCGGGGCAGGGGTCTCGATGGACGTCGTTATGACCCTAGGGCTGAGCCTGAAGGATGTTCAACACCCGCCCTCAGGCTCCCACCCATCTGACTGGCCCGGTGGTAGCACCCGGGAGAGGCAAGTGTTCTAAGTCTTCTCGCTCTGGGGTTAGGTCTCGATTCTCCCGCTATCAGGCTCCCTCCAAGCTGGCAGGGCAGGGGTCTCGATGGACGTCGGTATGACCCTGGGGCTGAGCCCAGAGGATGTTCAACACCCTCCCTCAGGCTCCTACCTAGCTGACTGGCCTGGTGGTAGCACCCGGGAGAGGCAAATGTTCTAAGTCTTCTCGCTCTGGGGTTAGGTCTCGATTCTCCCACTGCCAGGCTCCCTCCAAGCTGGTAGGGCAGGGGTCTCGATGGATGTCGTTATGACCCTGGGGCTGAGCCCGGAGGATGTTCAACACCTGCCCTCAGGCTCCCACCTAGCTGACTGGCCTGGTTGTAGCAGCCGGGAGAGGCAAATGTTCTAAGTCTTCTCGCTCTGGGGTTAGGTCTCGATTCTCCCGCTTGTTAGGCTCCCTCCAATCTAGTATGGTTGAGGTCACGATAGACGTTGTTACGACCCAGGGGCCGGACCTGAAAGTTGACACATAGCAAGCATGTGCAAGCGAACCCGCCGGTCAGAAAGGCGAGCTCAAGGGGCCCTGTTCCCCTTAGTTTTTGTCAAGGGATTTTCGATCCCACCTCTGGTTAAGAGGAGTGCACCCCCAAGGCGAGCCCGTCCTCGCAAAGGTCCTCTCGACAAAGGGTACTTCTCGGTATCTTGGGCGTGCACCGGCAGCGGCCTGGCCCCAGATGCGCTTCCTTGTGAATTTCTAATAAGGGAGAGCGAGGTGCGTATTGCATACGAGCAGAGTGTTCGAGAGTATCGCCGCGGTCGATGCTCAGGGCCCCTCGGCGAGCTCGAATCCTAACTCACGTGCATTCTAGCGCTGAAGGTAAAAAGAAGATAGAAAATTTTTATCATTATAATTTCAAGAAAGGGTGCTCGCCTCGACGAGATTACAAAAAATGGGGGGGGGGAAGACAGATTACATAAATAATGCAGAAAATGAGGGAGGAGATCCGGTCAGCTCTCGCCCTCCTCCCCCGAATGATGGTCCTCTTCCTCGCCCCCGACCAGCGGCTCCTTGTCCTTCGCCTCATCGAAAAGGGAGCTGAAGCTTTCCTCTTTCCCGCAAGACGGTGACGGTGGAAACAGACTTGGCAGATGGTCTCGGACCGCCACCCCCTCGCAGCCCTCGGCCAAGATCCCCGACCCCCTCATGGCACCCAGGAGGCATTTGGCAGACTCGATCGAGTTGACTCGCAGTCGCTCCATGACCTCCCCCTCGCCAAAAACCTGAGGCCGCTTGTAGGGAAAAGGGGGCTCAGCGCCATCCGGGGGGAAAAGGGCTTCTGTCAGCTTACAGACCTTGCCTTGAAGACCACGGTTCTGCTCCTTTAGCACCTCTGACTCGGCCGTTGACCGAGCAGCAAGAGCCCCCCGCTCGGCAACATGGGTCTCCTGCTTGCACGAGCTGGCCTACTGATCCGCGAGGCGGACCCGCAGCTAGGCGTCCTCGCCCTCCAACTCGCTAGCACGGGCCTGTAGCACCCTGGCAGACTCGGCATCATGAAAGGCAAAGAGGTCAGATTCTTGGTGAAATATTTTTCTAAGTTAAAACGGGAGTTGGTTAGTTCTTACCAGCCCGCCCGAGGCTTCGTCGAGTAAGCGTTCAGCAATACCGAACCGCCGCTCTACGTCTACAGCTCTCTCCGTCGCCAGGTCGCGCTCCTGCTCGGCCTTTTGCAGGAGCTTGATGAGCTGAAAGCTGCAGCGAACCATAATATGATGGATCTCGAAGGCCCTCAGATGGGCCTTCAGACCCTCGTGGCTTATCTGCCGAGGAGTAATGTTTTTGTAGGCCTCGGCGCCATCCCTGCCATATAGACCAAAACCAAGGGCAAATGCGTGGCCCGTGGGAGGCCGGCGAGCTCCCCAGGAGGGGGCGCAAGTAGAGACGGAAACTCGGTGGGCCCCCTCATCCCAGCTCAGCATCGGCTCGCCGGCCGCATCCTTGCTCCTTCCCCCCTTGCCGAAGTGGGGGTGGTCTTTTGAAATTCCCGGATCGCAGGGAACAACCTCCTCTACGGATCAAGGGGAGGAGGACCAGCGCATCTTCCCACGAGGGGATTATGTTGCGCGCTAGGGTTCGAAGAAATAAACGCAACCGAACTAGCAACCCGATGAGGCAAGTATACCTATCGAATTGTAGCAAGGGGACACAAGTGTCGTATTAAGATCCGGGAACTGTTGGCTAAGCTTACTCACACGAACGCTATTATCTTATCGACGGAAAAACTAGGGTTTTAGAAAATCTAAGTGCAGGGGAGAAAGTAAAGCTATTCTAGAAAAAGAAACACTGCAATTAAGAGGGCTATTAAGTAAACAACTAAGCTAGAAAGGAAACTACTGCAGTTAATAAAAGAGCACAATATATGAGATTACTACAAAAGGTAGAACAATATGAAATGGAAATGCACCCGATCGAGATTCACCTCGGCTAAAGACGATTAAGAAAATGCGATAAAAATCTAAACTTAATAGGATAAGGGTCCTTGACCGTGGAGGTTCCTAAAGCTTGAACACGCTTCTCTCGAAGTCGTGCCCAACTGAGTTTAGGAAGGTCCGACCGACTCTCGTCTAAATCGGAGGCCTAAAACTCGCTTTACGCGGTGAACCCCACTATTGGATTTTACTCCAATCCGGGAGATTTGGACGTCTGCCTCTCTCGAGGGGTGCGTACAACTCCCTTTACTCTTGAATGCTCACTTCATTCTTTCGGCCTCTCGGCTAGCCCAGAATGAAAGCAAAGGCGGAGAGTATATATCGAAAATATACCTCCGACCCGTGATAAATCAAGAGTAATTCAAGGCCCTAACCTAAAAAGAAAAGATTAATTAAAACATCATAACATAATCGCTCTAATCTCGGATCATCAAGATCGAGTACAAGGAGGATTAGTTAATCATAATGGAGTGGAGGGGGGGAAGATGAGTAGAAAAGCATAAGAAGAACACAAACTAAAAAAAAACACTTTTATTAATAAAAAGGGCAAGTTACACTATTGAAAATTAAAGTTACAAGTGCATGAAAATTAAACCCTATTCTAGCCCTACATTAAGCACTAAGCAAGAAGAAAATTACATTAAAAGCTAGCACAAACTATGATTAAACTAGGGTTAACCAAAAAGTACAAAGAGAGGGGGAGAGAGAGAGAGAGAAAGCATGAAAAAGGATCAAGAAACAAAGGGGCAGCACCTCCCCCACTCAACCAAAGCTTGCTGAAATGGGGAGGAGGGGGGCTCAATTTATAGATTTTTTCTCGGGTCGGTCACGCCCTCCGACACGCCCTAGGGGGGGCGTGTCAGGGGGCGTGACCGTACTATGTTGACCTCGGGCTCTGGATTCTGGCGGGAGGGATGATTGCTTCGGTACGTCGGTGGTCACGCCCTAGGTCACGCCCGTGACAGGGGGGCGTGACAGGCATGTCATGTCCAAATCATTGGTCGGAAATCCTTCAGTCACCGAAAAAGGAGGGTGTCACGCCCATGTCACGGGCGTGACATGGGGCGTGACAGTACTATTTGCGTGCTGAGACGGAACGGCATTTAATGCGGCGGCAGGCTTTGCGGCAGAGGGCGACACGCCCATGTCACGACCGGTGACACGCCCAGGGAGGGCGTGACAGGGGGGCGTGACAGCAGTTTTGACCGTTATCTGTCCCTTCCAGCAGGTGTCCTCGGGATCGGGTGACACGCCCAAGGTCACGCCCAGGGAGGGCGTGACAGGGGGGCGTGACAGGCCATTTTGGCAATTTTTCTGAAAACCTGCAAAAAGACAGGAAAAAGTTAGTGGCAATAAAATTTACATAAAAAGGATAAAAATAAACTAATAATAGACAAAATTTGTACAATATAAAATATAAAATACGATAATAGTTTAGGCTACAAAACGTATTATCAAATTCCCCCAAGCTTAAGCTTTGCTTGTCCCCAAGCAAAAATATAAAAACTAGATATTTATAAAAAGGACTAATCAAAAAGTTCTAATTATGCCTACACAAGTACTATGCGAAATTCTTAGTAGGGAAAAGGTGAAATGTAAGTCTAAAACAATTATTTAGGTATGGTAAAACTTTTATAAACTTTACTTAATAAAAACAAATCATCCAAAATTTTAACGAGATTTTTTTAAATGGACTTAAGTAAAGCAACGAAAATGAAAAACACGCATTGAGTTGTTACTAGATCCAAGCAACGCATTATAATTATATCAATTTAATTATCAAAAATCTAGGTTTAAATCCAAAACTAAAACTGATTTACTGTTTTTCTTTTCTTAGTTGTTAAATAAAAAACAAAAAGCGTGAATCAAAAGGGCTTAAATAGGACAGAAACGTTTGGTTTAGGAAAATGATTAGGAGTGGAATTCAAAGATAAACGTGAAGGTTTAAAATCACACTAAACCAAAACAAAGAGTTTCAAAAACTTTCATAAAAATATGTACACATTTTTTTTCTTTTTCTTTTTCTTTTTCATTTTTCTTTTCATTTTTTTTTCTTTTTTCAAAACAAAGGCCATAAATATTTTTATTTTCCTTTTTGAGTTGGCCAAACAAAAATAAACATCACTTTTGAACATACTTCCTTTTTTTTTTGAAAACCTTTCTCCACAAAAATCACAAAATACCCTATCAAAAATCGTCAAAATAATTTATGAAACTCAAAAAGGCTAGTGCGATTCGATAGGTTGGAAATTTTGGCTTTGGTGAAACTGAAATGAAGAGAGGAGCTATCAAATGAAATCGGAAAAAGGCTCAAAAACGGCTAACTAGTGGTAAAAGTTTTTAGGTTGGCAGGAAAGCTCAAACGAAAACAAAAACGGCCTAAATCATTTTCACGCTTTTGAATTTATTTAAAACAAAGGTTTGAAAATTTTTCAAAAAGCGAGTCCTAGATAATAAAAGAAGATTGATGAAATTAACTTGAAAATAGAAATAATAGGTGACTTGGATCGTTCACATCTACTACGTTATTCAAAAGTTGACTTTACAAAAGTTATTCAAAAACGAGAAAGAAAATAGTGGATGATGAATTTTTGAGAAAGTAAAGGAAATAAAAAAAACAAAAAACCATAATAAAATGCGAGTTTTAGAAAAATATTTCACCTTAACATGCTACCGCGAATTAGAAACACAGCATGGCCAACATTTTACTTGTGAAACATAATTAAAAAGGACGATTAGAAATATTATAATTAACTAAGTTGTTTATAGGAGATTTTGAGTAAAACAAAACTAAAAACTAGGGGTACTATTGAAATACCAAAATGTCTAAACTATTCAAAAACACACATATTTTTTTTTATTTTGAGGAATATTCTCTTTTTTTGGATTTTGGAAAATTTTTCTCTTTTTTGGAATTTTAAGATATTCATTTTTTTTTTAATTAATGGAACTATTTACAAAAAAGGAAATTATTTACACTAAGCAAAAATGAAGGAGGAAATCCTCCCCCAAGCTTAAAACAGACATTGTCCTCAATGGCTAAAGAAGGGGATTGGAGAAGGAGAGAAAAATGTATTGCAGAATTGAAAGACAGAATTGAAATACAGGTACTTCCCCGGATTTATTTGCTGCGAAAGCTGAGTGATGCCGCTCCCCGAATGTCTTCTTTGGACTTCGTGATGGATTCAGCAATGTTGGAGCAGGCGATCGCAGAAGCTTCAGCTTGTCGGAGCCGTCCGAGGCAAAAATTGTAAAATAAAGAAAACAGAAAAAGATAACTTGGGTTGCCTCCCAAGAGCGCCCTTTGGTTAAAGCGTCGTTGAGCTCGACGCATCAAAAATAATATTGTCCAAAAATATTGTTGCCCGAAATAAAATTGTTTTTAGCAAAAAAAATAAAAATTTCAAGATTAAAGTTCGTGAAGCAGAAACTTAATAGTGTTTGGACTGACATCATCATCACCAGAAAAATACAGTTTAAGACGCTGACCATTCACTTTGAAATTACCCTTATCAGGGTGAGAAATTAAAACAGTTCCATAAGGAAATACTTCTAAAACAGAAAACGGGCCAGACCAGCGAGATTTTAATTTGCCCGGAAATAAACGTAAACGAGAATTATATAAAAGGACTTGGTCGCCCGGCTTAAAGTTTTTAGGGTGCCTTAAGTGTTTATCGTGTAAACGCTTCGTCCGCTCTTTATAAAGTTTATTATTTTCATAAGCATAAGAGCGCCACTCATCGAGTTCATTTAGTTGAAATTTTCGAAGGTCACCGACTGAGTGGGGATCGAAGTTTAAAAATTTTAAGGCCCAAAAGGCGCGGTGTTCTAACTCCACGGGCAGATGGCACGATTTTCCATAGACCAGCCGATACGGCGTACATCCGAGGGCGGTTTTGTACGCTGTTCGGTAGGCCCATAGAGCATCGTCAAGTTTGGTTGACCAGTCTTTTCTAGAAGTTGAAACAGTCTTTTCTAATATTCTTTTTATTTCTCTATTTACTACTTCGACTTGACCGTTAGTTTGGGGGTGGTAGGCAGTGGACAGTTTATGCGTAACGCCATATTTAGTAAGGATTTTTGAAAATTGCGCGTTACAGAAATGGGAACCCCTATCGCTAACGATTGCGCGTGGCGTACCGAATCTAGAAAATAATTTTTTTAAAAACGTGACTACAACTCGGGAGTCGTTCGTAGGAAGAGCTTGGGCCTCAGCCCATCGTGAAACATAATCAACAGCAACTAAAATATATTTGTTTCCGAAGCTAGAAGGAAGGGGGCCAACAAAATCAATTCCCCAGAGGTCGAAAATTTCGCACTCTAAGAAATAATTTTGCGGCATTTCATTTTTATTAGAAATATTGCCCGACCGTTGGCAACTATCACACCTGCTCACAAAGGCTTGCGCGTCTTTAAACAGGCTAGGCCAGTAAAAACCCGCGCAAAGCACCTTATGAGCGGTGCGAGCAGCTTGATAGTGCCCACCTGTCGGACCTTCATGCAAATGTTTTAGAATATCAATTCCTTCATCAAAAGAAACACATCTCCTTATCACTTGATCCGCACAAATTTTGAAAAGATGCGGGTCTTCCCAAAAGTAGTTCTTCAGCTCAGAAAAGAATTTCTTCTTCTGCTGAGAGGAGAACTCTTTTGGGAGCACCCGGGCCACTAGATAGTTGGCGATGTGCGCGAACCAAGGAGAAGTAGATGTATTAACTAAAAGCAGCTTCTCATCAGGAAAATAGTCATTAAAAGATTTTTCATTTAATTTTTCTATAAAGGGGTTATCTAATCTTGATAAATGGTCGGCGGCCAAGTTCTCGGCTCCTCGCTTATCACGGATCTCTAAGTCAAACTCCTGGAGGAGTAAGACCCAGCGAATCAAGCGAGGCTTGGCATCCGTTTTGGCAAGAAGGTACTTGAGGGCCGAGTGGTCCGTAAAAACAATGATTTTTGAAAGTGTAATGTAAGGGCGAAATTTATCAAACGCAAATACTACGGCTAAGAGCTCCTTCTCGGTTGTGGTGTAATTTTCTTGTGCAGATGTGAGGGTTTTACTAGCGTAATAGATGGGGTGGAAGTTCTTAGATATGCGTTGACCTAATACGGCTCCCACCGCAAAACTACTCGCATCGCACATAATCTCGAAAGGAAGGTCCCACACCGGAGCTATCATAATCGGCGCGTTAATTAACTTTTCTTTAATTAATTCAAAGGCAGAAATACAAGAGTCATCAAAAATGAATGGAGCGTCTTTTTCTAAGAGATGGGTGAGGGGCTTAGTGATCTTGGAGAAGTCCTTTATAAAACGACGATAAAAACCAGCGTGGCCTAGGAAACTTCTTATAGCTTTTATGTTTGTAGGTGGCGGCAACTTCTCAATAACTTCTATCTTGGCAACGTCTACCTCAATACCTTTAGCAGAAATTTTATGACCCAAAACTAACCCTTCCCTCACCATAAAATGGCATTTTTCCCAATTTAGGGCAAGGTTAGTTTCTTCGCATCGTTCTAAGACTTTTTCGAGGTTTTCTAAACATCTATCGAAGGTATCGCCGAACACGGAGAAATCGTCCATGAATACCTCCATAATGCTTTCTACGTACTTGTCAAATATTGCGAGCATACATCGTTGGAATGTAGCCGGCGCATTGCATAATCCAAACGGCATTCTTCGGTACGCGAAGGTGCCGAAGGGACAAGTAAACGTAGTTTTCTCTTGGTCCTCGGGAGAGATGGGTATTTGAAAGTACCCCGAGAGGCCATCGAGAAAACAATAAAAGCTATGGCCGGAGAGACGTTCTAAAATCTGGTCGATAAACGGTAGAGGAAAGTGGTCCTTACGGGTGGCGTCATTTAACTTACGGTAATCTATGCACATACGCCAACCCGTCACCGTCCGTGTCGGGATTAATTAATTATTCTCATTACTAACTACGGTTATCCCTCCCTTTTTTGGAACTACCTGAACGGGGCTAACCCACTTACTGTCTGATATAGGGTAGATAATTCCTGCGTCTAATAGTTTCATAACCTCGCCCTTAACTACTTCTTTCATATTCGGGTTTATACGGCGCTGAGGTTGGATAGAGTTACGCGAATTATCTTCCATTAAAATTTTATGTGTACAGAAAGATGGGCTTATGCCCTTGATATCAGAAATTTGCCAAGCAATAGCCCGGCGATGCTTACGTAGAACTAGAAGAAGTTTATCGTTCTGCGTATCCGTGAGGTAGGCCGAAACGATAACTGGTAACTTGGAGTCTTTTTCTAAGAAAGCATATTTAAGGTGTTCGGGAAGTTCTTTAAGTTCTAGGGTAGGGGGTTCTTCATAAGAGGATTTTGAGATTCTTTCTTTTTCAAAAATAATATCTTCATAAACTTTTTTATAAGGAACGTAATAAGGGGTGGGGCTAGCAGCCAAGACGGCTTCTTGTATAGATTCAGTGGTAAGAAAAGAGGAAGAACAAAAATCAGAAAACTCTTTTTCAAAGTCGAAAGACAATAAGAAGATTCATCACTTCCTTGCAGTGATTCTGTTGTAAGAGAAGAGGAGCAAAAAGTAGAAAATTCTTTTTCAAAGTCGGAGAGGCAGTAGGAAGAATCATCACTCACGGCGTCTATGAAAAAACATGAGTCATCGTTCGCTAAGGTGTTCTTCATCGAAGGGGTGATCGGAAATGTGACTTCGTCGTCGCCTACTCGAAGAAAGAGCTTACAATTGCTTACGTCAATGATGGCTCGGGAGGTGGCAAGGAAGGGTCGGCCAAGGATCAGGGGAACCTCGACGTCTTCTTCGATGTCCAAAATGACAAAGTCCATCGGGAAGATGAACTTGTCGACTTTCACTAAACGTCCTCCACTATTCCTAACGGGTACTTGACGGATCTATCGGCTAGCTGGATACTCATACGCGTGGGGTTAAGGCTACCAATCCCTAACTTTTTGAACAACGAAAAGGGCATCAGGTTTATACTTGCGCCTAAGTCGGCTAACGCGTGTTTAACAAAGAGATCACCGAAGACACACGGGATAGAGAAACTACCCGGGTCACTGATTTTCTTCGGCAAACCGTTTGTTAAAACGGCGGAGCACTCGGCGTTAAGCGTGACGTGCGAAAGATTCTCTAACTTCTTCTTGTTTGTGAGGAGGTCTTTAAGATATTTGGCGTATTTCGGCATTTGCGAAATAGCCTCGTGGAAGGGAAGATTAATGTGGATTTGTTTGAAGATTTCTAAGAAGCGGGAGTACTGATCATCTTGACGTTGTCTATTAAGTTCAGAGGGGTATGGAGGAGTTGAATTATTTTTGAAGATGGGTGGTGGAGTGAGATTATTTTCTAAAGTGGGGGTGATTACTTCTTCAGCAGAGGGTGGAAGCGGAGCAGAGCTTTGATTTTTAAAAGCGGGAGCGGAGCTTTGATTTTTAAAAGCAGGAGCGGAGCTTGCCTCGGGCTCTTCACTTACCATACCGGAGACTTGCTTCCCACTCCGAAGAGTTATAGCTTTCGCTTGCTCTCTCGGGTTGGGTTCGGTATTGGAAGGAAGAGACCCTGCGGGTCGCTCAGAAATTATTTTCGCGAGCTGTCCTACCTGATTTTCTAGACTTTTTACGCTTCCGGTTAACGTTCTTATAGTGGCGTCATTTGTGGTGATATATTTAGAAAGTAATTCCTCCAAGCTTGGAGGTTTTGGGTAATTTTGAAGAAGTGGTGGTGGTGGTGGTTGTGCAGAAAAATCATTTTGCGGAGGTGGGCGCCTCGCATTCGATGGATTACTCCATGAAAAGTTCGGGTGATTTCTTAAAGCGGGGTTATAACTATTCGGAAAATTAAAACCAGGCGGATGAAAATTCGCAGCAGAAAAATTATTAAAAGCAGTTCTAGGCAAATTATTAACATAATCTAAATGTTCTGGAGTAGGGGTTGCAGATTCCCATACCTGAGGGGCGGAGGAAGCAGTCATCTCCGTGATTTTTTTTGCTTAGGATTTCTACTTGCAGAGCGAGCTGGGAGACGTTGTCCACTTCATAGATACCTGCAGGCTTGTTCGGGCGGGACCTAGGCACATTCCACTGATAAGTGTTCATGGCCATGTCCTCAAAAAGCTCAAGAGCGGCTTCCGGGGTCTTATGATTTAAAGTACCGCCAGAAGCTGCGTCTATCATTTGCTTCGTGCTTTGATTTAGCCCGTTATAAAACGTCTGCACTTGTAACCATACAGGCAGCGCGTGATGTGGGCATCGTCTTAATAATTCTTTAAATCTCTCCCAGGTTTCGTAAAGGGTTTCAGAGTCTATTTGTCCGAAGGCAGAGATGTCGTTCCTAAGTTTTGCAGTTTTAGCTGGCGGAAAATACTTCGCCAAAAATTTTTCAGTTAATTCATTCCAAGTGGTTATGCTATTTTTCGGAAGTGTGTTAAGCCACTGCTTAGCTTTAGTTCTTAGAGAGAAGGGGAAGAGTCTTAGCCTGATCGCATCATTTGTGACACCATTTATCTTGAAGGTGTCGCAAATTTCAAGAACGCTAGCTATATGTGCGTTCGGATCTTCATCTTGAAGTCCGTCAAATTGCACATATTGCTGCACCATTTGAATTATGCTAGGCTTTAGTTCAAAGTTATTGTTTGCTATAGTAGGGCGGACTATACTCGATTCTGTTCCCTCGAGGTTCGGTCGTGCATAATAGGACATAGTCCTTTGCACGGCCTCATCTACGTTGGGTTCTTCCATTCTTAAAGTATTAAATGACTCGGAGTCCTCAACCGGCACTTGGATAGTAGGACCTTGAAATCGCGATCTTCTCCGAAGAGTACGCTCAATTTCGTGGTCCAAGTCCAAAATAACCGACGGACTCCCGCGGGTCATGCACTAAAAGAACAGAAAGAGAAAAAGGATAAACTAGAAAGAAAAACTAGATTTAGAAAATTAAATTAAAATTTTTTTTTTCTTTTTGAAATAGATTTTTTTTTTATAGATTAACTCCCGAACTTCCCAAGGACTACCCCGTGAAGGGTTCGCAAGGTACTAGACAAGACAGTGGCGCTTAAAGCCCTTTGCCCTTTTCGAGAGAATTAGGTGGCGTAGAAAAATTGTGAGGTTGGTTTCTATTAAGAGCGGTGATAATTTTTTTGATTTTTTTTAAAACTTTAAAGAAAGGGGATGAGAAAGAGAAGAGATAAAATTAATAGGTTCGTGTTTTCAAAATATCAACGGAAGTTGGCTCCCCGGCAACGGCGCCAAAAACTTGTTGCGCGCTAGGGTTCGAAGAAATAAACGCAACCGAACTAGCAACCCGATGAGGCAAGTATACCTATCGAATTGTAGCAAGGGGACACAAGTGTCGTATTAAGATCCGGGAACTGTTGGCTAAGCTTACTCACACGAACGCTATTATCTTATCGACGGAAAAACTAGGGTTTTAGAAAATCTAAGTGCAGGGGAGAAAGTAAAGCTATTCTAGAAAAAGAAACACTGCAATTAAGAGGGCTATTAAGTAAACAACTAAGCTAGAAAGGAAACTACTGCAGTTAATAAAAGAGCACAATATATGAGATTACTACAAAAGGTAGAACAATATGAAATGGAAATGCACCCGATCGAGATTCACCTCGGCTAAAGACGATTAAGAAAATGCGATAAAAATCTAAACTTAATAGGATAAGGGTCCTTGACCGTGGAGGTTCCTAAAGCTTGAACACGCTTCTCTCGAAGTCGTGCCCAACTGAGTTTAGGAAGGTCCGACCGACTCTCGTCTAAATCGGAGGCCTAAAACTCGCTTTACGCGGTGAACCCCACTATTGGATTTTACTCCAATCCGGGAGATTTGGACGTCTGCCTCTCTCGAGGGGTGCGTACAACTCCCTTTACTCTTGAATGCTCACTTCATTCTTTCGGCCTCTCGGCTAGCCCAGAATGAAAGCAAAGGCGGAGAGTATATATCGAAAATATACCTCCGACCCGTGATAAATCAAGAGTAATTCAAGGCCCTAACCTAAAAAGAAAAGATTAATTAAAACATCATAACATAATCGCTCTAATCTCGGATCATCAAGATCGAGTACAAGGAGGATTAGTTAATCATAATGGAGTGGAGGGGGGGAAGATGAGTAGAAAAGCATAAGAAGAACACAAACTAAAAAAAACACTTTTATTAATAAAAAGGGCAAGTTACACTATTGAAAATTAAAGTTACAAGTGCATGAAAATTAAACCCTATTCTAGCCCTACATTAAGCACTAAGCAAGAAGAAAATTACATTAAAAGCTAGCACAAACTATGATTAAACTAGGGTTAACCAAAAAGTACAAAGAGAGGGGGAGAGAGAGAGAGAGAAAGCATGAAAAAGGATCAAGAAACAAAGGGGCAGCACCTCCCCCACTCAACCAAAGCTTGCTGAAATGGGGAGGAGGGGGGCTCAATTTATAGATTTTTTCTCGGGTCGGTCACGCCCTCCGACACGCCCTAGGGGGGGCGTGTCAGGGGGGCGTGACAGTACTATGTTGACCTCGGGCTCTGGATTCTGGCGGGAGGGATGATTGCTTCGGTACGTCGGTGGTCACGCCCTAGGTCACGCCCGTGACAGGGGGGCGTGACAGGCATGTCATGTCCAAATCATTGGTCGGAAATCCGTCAGTCACCGAAAAAGGAGGGTGTCACGCCCATGTCACGGGCGTGACATGGGGCGTGACAGTACTATTTGCGTGCTGAGACGGAACGGCATTTAATGCGGCGGCAGGCTTTGCGGCAGAGGGCGACACGCCCATGTCACGACCGGTGACACGCCCAGGGAGGGCGTGACAGGGGGCGTGACAGCAGTTTTGACCGTTATCTGTCCCTTCCAGCAGGTGTCCTCGGGATCGGGTGACACGCCCAAGGTCACGCCCAGGGAGGGCGTGACAGGGGGGCGTGACAGGCCATTTTGGCAATTTTTCTGAAAACCTGCAAAAAGACAGGAAAAAGTTAGTGGCAATAAAATTTACATAAAAAGGATAAAAATAAACTAATAATAGACAAAATTTGTACAATATAAAATATAAAATACCATAATAGTTTAGGCTACAAAACGTATTATCAGATTACGCCTCGTTCAGTGGGCTTGCCGGGGCTTTGTCAGAAAAAACCTCCGGCGAGCTCATAAATCTGACGGGCGACGAGGGTTGCTGTGGCTGGCCTCGCGAGATCACACTCTCCCTTTTCTGCTTAGGGGCCGAGGGACGGAGGAGCGAGCTCGGCCCTCCAAGCTCTAGCTGCCTCTTGCTGGAAGGCTTTCCTCTCACCTTCTCTTCTCGGCATGCCTCGACCGCAGCCCTAGCTCGCTCGAGCGGGTCCGAAAACACTCCCGGGTCGGCGAAGGGAGGATTCCCCGGGACCAGTCGCTCCCCTGTAAAAAAGACTTAGCCGAAGAATAAGGTTCTGACCGATCAGGCCGAGTGACGAGCAGAAGGTGGGCGAGATAAACCTTCTCCAGGAAGGATAGGAGGCAGGGACTCGAGGCCGCGGCGAAGGAAGGCGACTTCAAAGTCCTTGTATAGGAAGAACTTATGAAGCTCGGCATCATTGCCGGACATAGACACTGGGCGGTACACCTCCTCGCTTTTTTGCAGGGGCGAGAAAGGGATAATGCCGAGGTCGCCCCAGATGAAGACAATCTTCGACATCCAGTTGTGGTTCTTATTGGCGACCTCATGGATTTTTATGGAAGAACCACCGAAGAAGGTGACCCAGTCAGCGTTGTCCTTGTAAGAAAAGAGTTTGCGGAAGACGTTCAGGTTGAACTCAATCCGCTCTCGGCGGAGGTAGAATGCAAACCCAACTACCATAGCGATGGCATTGGGGTTGAGCTGCGCGAGCATGGCGCCGTAATACTTAAGGACCTGACGGACTACAGGCCAGAGCGGCAGGCACAACCCTACTTCAAAATGCGAGATGGGGACGGCAAGCTTATCCTCGAAGGAGTTTATGGCCTCATGCTCCGCAGGAAGGCGGGCCACGAAACCGGCAGGGACATAGTCTGCCACAAACTCGGCAAGCTCGTCCGCCGTAGTATTGCCCTCAAAGAAGCAATGGTTGGCGAAGTTCTGGGCGCACTTGACGCGACCATCAGAATCGGTGCATCCCTTTCCTATACTCGCCGAGTGAATGAAAGCACGCAAGCAGAAGGCAAGGGAGTCAAGGAGGGGGTAAAGATGAGAAGGAAATAAAGGCGTAGCCAGGGGAGGTTGGGATCCCTATTTATAGAAATGAGGGAGGAGAACCAGAGCCGACTGACAAGCCCGGCTCGCTTACTCCATCTCGACGCTCTCTACTCGCCGACCTCGGCGAGTCTGGATAAGGAATTCGAAAAGACACCCACCGTTCAAAAGAATTAAAACATACTCGCATAACGAAAACTTATACAGTTTATTAGCATAAAGGGAGCAAATTGTCCAAAACAAGGAAAACTAAAAGCACACGCTGGGACCAGGCAACAGCAGGGGCGAGTGCTGGTCGGCTCGCAAGGAAGCCGTCCCTAGTGACGCCGTTCTCGCCGGCCCAATGTCGCCAGCCGCTACGCAAAGAGTTGCCGAAGCTGCCCCAGGTTCCTGTTCGCCTCTCGCAAGTTCTCATCAATCTCATCGAAGAGTATGGAGGAAGACGTCGCCGCATACGCCGAGCTGACCCTCGCCTCGCCAGCAAGCTGCGCGCACTCCTCCTACAGCCTGGAATTGTCTTTGTTCAGCTCGTGGAGCTCGCACACTAACTTTTTGAGGACCAGTTGGCTTCGCCTCGACCGTTCGGGGCTATCCACCTTTGAGTCCAGGAAGATGTCTAAATCGCGCGGCGATGGAAGAGGCGAGTAGCCGGCCCGTTCGGCTGAGTCATCAGCCCCAGATTGGTTAGGAAGGCCTGCACAGGGGAGTCAGGATAGCGAGTGGGAGGATCGAGCACTAATTAGAATCAGACGCAATGTGAGGGGATCAGGGACATACCTTCAGAATTTCGAAGGGAATCAAAAGCGGATGTGTGCTTGGCATCCACCCCAGTAGCGGCGATGGAAGAGGGTTGTTGTGAAGGGATGCGAGTCGGTGACCCCAGCTTCCGCGAATCCAGCTCTATGTTTTCAGTGGCAAGGAGCATTTCTCACGGACGTGGGCCAGAGGATGGCTCAGGTGCCTTGGCAGGAAGATTCTCGACCCTCGGTGTGGAGACCTCGCCGCCATGGTCTTGTTCGGTGGTAAGGTCCACAAAGTCTTTACTGTGGGGGCCAGAGCAGAACGGTTGGAGGAGTCGGAGTCATTGACCAGGGTGTTTTTTAAGACAGCGAAGATGTGCTCGGCCTCGAGAGGAAAGGGCCTCGCCCTCTTAACCGAGCCGAATTCAGTGAAGCGGTGAGCCGGGGCATTCAGATCCGTTAGGGCCGCAGCATGAATGGCAGTCTCCTCGCGAGATTTCCCGAGTCGCTCCATGACCTCATTGGGGAGTTGCATCTCGGCAGGGCATAAGTAAAGGGAAGGGAGGAGGTAAGTCGAGCATGCTGAGTATGTATATATAGCCATCAGTGGGACCTACCAAGAGATTCTTTTTGGCTCCTGTCGCACTCGTAGGATCCTAGGGGGTTGAATGTTTCTTTCCGAGTTTGTTCCAACCTCGCAAAGAGCGGTGTTTGTGAACAACCCCATATCTAGCGAGTGGGATAATAGGAGACAAACCGGCCGGCTCAGACCGCCTCAGAGCCCCAGGCGAGTTCGGCTGAGCATGTCGAGCCCAGCGTGCCGAGTACGGGCTCGGCGATCGTCGAGCTGAGCTCGGAGTTCATAGAGTTGATCCCGGTGGAGGTCAATTCACCGGGCGAGCAGATCCGGCCGAGTACGTCTTCGCCCAAAACTAAGGGGTGGGAGAGTGCCGACACGCCTGTCACCTGCGAGCAGGGGCTTTAGTGGTCAACTCGCCCAGGCCCAAAGCAAGGCGAGCCTGGCCCGTGGCACTGAGAGAGGAGAGCTCACTCAACGCCTTCTCCCGTGGCGTTGAGTAAGGCGAGCCAGGCCTGTGGAGCTGAGAGAGGCGAGCTCACTCAACGCCTTCTCCCGTGGCATTGAGTAAGGCGAGCCAGGCCTGTGGCGCTAAGAGAGATGAGCTCACTCAACGCCTTCTCCCGTAGCGTTGAGTAACGCGAGCGCACTCACTGCCTTTTGCCTTGGTGTGAGGGGAAGCTTTCCCGCCCCAGTACTCGCCGCCCTTGCTTAGTGGACGTTATCTCAGGGCCAGCTCGCCCTTCAACTGTGGTGTATTTTTACCATGTCACCCCTTCGGACTGCCTATAGTCCTCGAAAACAGTGAAGGTTGGATATTTGCAGACCGTCTTTTCCTATAAATAGTACCCAAGGGGTACCTCAGAAGGCATGATTTCTTGTGCCAAGTCTTCTAGCGCTTTCTGAGGTACCTTAGCATCAGCACTTGGCTAAGGAGGGGATGCGCTCTAAGATCTTCCGGGTGTGTGGTGGGACCTCCGTACTGGAGCCTTGGGTCTGTCCCTGGTCCTTTTCCTTTGTCATTCAGGCTTGTAAGGAGAGAAGTAAGTTTGCGATCACCCCTTCCCCAAGGGTTTAACTCCTAAGGGACCGATTTTTCAGTTTCAACAATGTTGACGAGGAAAGATTGGAAGTTCTTTTGGACGACTGAGTGCGCACTAGCTTTTGAGGAGTTAAAGAGTCGTTTTACTATGGCGCCGATCTTGAGTTCGCCATGTGGTATGGACGGCTATGAGATTTATAGTGATGCTTCTGAAAGCGGCTTAGGTTGCGTTTTTCTTTATTTCGAAAATGATATTGCTTATGGCTCATGCCAGTTGAAATTGCACGAGCGAAATTATCCAGTCCACAACTTGGAGTTAGCGGATGTGATTTTTGCACTTAAGCTATGACGTCACTACTTATATGGCGTGAAAGTTGATATCTTCACGGACCATTAGAGCCTTAAGTACTGAATAGATCAGAAGGATTTGAATATGCCGTCTTGGAGGTGGATGGAGTTCCTTGGCGACTACACCTTCCAGATACACTATACTCTCGGGAAGTGAAATGTGGTTGCAGATTCCTTGAGTCAGCAGAATCTAGAAGGGACAAGTTGGTTACAGACGCATGATGAGCGTCTGATCCAGGAGTTGGAGGCCTTAGATATGTCATGTGTTGACAAGAATGCTACTACAAATACATGTCTGAACTTGATAGAGGTACAGTAAGGACCTTACGAATAGGGTTAAGCGAGCAATGGAACTCGATGTGTGTATGAAACACTATGCAGTGGATTGGCACAATTCTCCTTGGATGACGGTCTTTTGAGAAAAGATGGTCATTTGTTCATCCCAAATCTGGGTAAGCTATGGGAGGAATTGATTTATGGAGCATACTTCAAGAAGTGCTCAATTCATCCAGGGAGCAAAAAGATGTACAAGGACATGAAAAACATGTTCTGGTGGGCTTGTTTGAATAAATACATAACTCTTTACGTGACAAAGTGCCAAACTTGTGCCTTGGTAAAAGCCGAATGTCAGAATCCTAGAGGTTTCCTGAAGTCGTTACCAATTTTTGTGTGGAAGTTCGATGATATCTCTATGGATTTTGTGCATGGGCTGTCGGGATCAAAGAGAGGAAATGATGTTGTGTGGGTGATCGTTGACTGATTGACAAAGGTATCACACTTCATACCGAATAAGAAGGATGATTTAGTGGAAAAATTGCCTAAGTTATACGTGGTCAACATAGTATGATTGCACGGTTTGCCCCGTAGCATCGTTAGTGACAAGGACGGGCACTTTACTTCAGATGATTGGAGGCAAATCCACTAGTTTTTGGGTACGAAACTGCAGTTTAGTACGGCCATTCATCCGCAGATGGATAGTCAGACCGAGAGGACAAACAGAACTCTGGAGGATATTCTCTGAATGTGTGCCTTGGATATTTGGAAGAGGTGGGTGGAACATCTCTATATGATTTTGTTCTTCTATAATAATAGCTATAAATCTAGCATTCAGATGACACCCTTCAAAGCTTTATATGGTAGGAAGTGTCGTACTGTTAAAAACAAAAGTCGGCTTCTTGTGGAGTTTGAACCTTTGGAGAAGGGGTGATAGCACACTTACTTCTCATCACAAGCACAAATGATCAAAAACATAGAACAAGAAATGGACCAAGGCACCAGCGCGGAGGTCCCACCAAACACCTAGAAGACTTGAGAGCGCTTCCCCTCCTTAGCCTGTGCTGAGCTAAGGTCACCTTAAGAAGAACTAGAAATTCAGAGGGTAAGAAGATAAGAATGCTTGAAAGCTTGCCCCATGAGGTACCCCTTGGGTCTATTTATAATTTATTGAAATTGGTCTGCAAAATTGCATAGATTCGCTGTTCTAGACGTCTATATACAACCTAAAGTGGCCTGCCAACAGCCAAACTCCACTATTCTGGAAGACTATTTGTAGCCCGACAAGGGAATCCAGGTAATTTTACCTCTGAATCCCACTAAGCGAGTGGTCCATGGGGGCACCACTCCCTTAAAGGGGCGAGTGCTGGGGAGGAAAGGCAATCGCCTCCACGGCACCCCACTAGTCGAGTGGTCCATGGGGGCACAACACGCCTAAGGGGGCAAGTGCTTGGGAAGCTGGGGACTTGATACTAAGAATCTCAAAGGTGGAGAGAGGGGTTAAAGAGAAGTGAAGGTGGATGTGGAAGTTGATAATATTCTCCGATTCTATATATGATAAAGGCAAGTGTACCTTATCATTTATAGTATAGGATACTAAAGATTAGTATCAAGGTTGTATTTCCTTGGGGCGTAATGATTACTTCTACTTGAGGAGATCGCTATTATTTTATCAAATAACTTTGAAGGTAAAATTACTTAACTAAAAACTGGAAGTAAAATACTAAACGAAAAAGAAAACTAAACTACTTGTAGAAATAAAAAGGGTTAGAACTAAAGATAAAAGAGGAGTACTCAATCATGATTCACCTTTAAATAAGAAAGTAAAAATGAAATAACAAACTATTTCTAAATAAAGTAAAACTACCTTGACTGTGGAGGTTCCCAAAGCATGATCACGATTCTCTCGATGTCGTGCCTACTTGAGTTTAGGAAGGTCCGACCGAACTCTCGTTCAAATCAAAGGCCTAAAGCTCGCCTTAAGTGCTGAACCCCGCTATTGGATTTCACTCCAATCCGAGAGATTTGGACATCTTCCTCTCTCGAGGGGTGCGTGCAACTCTCTTTACTCTTGGGTGAACGATTCAATCTACGATCCTCTCGGCTAACTAAGAATGAAAACCTAAATGGAAACTTAATACTGACAATATAGTCCCACTAAATATAAACCAAGAGTAAATCAAAGGTAATTACTTTAAGAAGAAAAAGAAAGCTAAAACATCATATCTTGATCGACTCATTCTCAAATCATCGCGATCGAGTACAAATGAGGATTAGTTAATCATGGTAAAAGGGAAAGAGAGGGGTAAATAATGAAGGTGCATAAAAACTAAAACTAAAAAGATAAAGAGAAAGTGACTTAAAGAGAGCTTAACTAAATTTTATTAAAAACAAAAGCGGATTACAACTAGGAATGGAGATTACAAGTGCATGAAAAGAGAGATAATTACTACGATAACATTAATAAAAAGTGATTACAAAAAATAAAAGTACATTGCATGGAAGCAAATCTAGAAATGGATGGAGAAGGAGAGCAAAACATAAGTAAAAAAACATAAAAAGCTAAAAATGAAACCAGCAACACCTCCCCTCTCCCCAAAACTTGTTCTTGAAAGCACGGAATAGCCTGGTATTTATATAGTATTATCACGGGTTGGTCGCGCCCCCTGTCACGCCCAGGGAGGGCATGTCAGGCGGGCGTGTTAGGTATGGAGTTGACCTAGGGCTCTGGATTCTGGCAGGAATGATGATTGCATCTATAGGTTGGCGAACACGCCCTGGGTCACGCCCGTATAGGGGGAGCGTGACACACACGTATCATCAAAATCATTGGTAGGAAATCCATCAGACGTCATAAAAAGGTGGGACATGCCCGGAGACACGCCCTAGGGAGGGCGTGTTAGGGGGGCGTGTCAGTACTATTTGCGTGCAAGGGCGAAAAATCATTAAATACGGCAACAGGCTTAGGGCTGAGGGTGACATGACAAAGGAGGGCGTGTCAGTCGGGCGTGTTAGAGGGTTTTTCTCGGCATTTGAGTCCTAGCATCAACCTTCCTCTGGATCGGGCTACACGCCCTGTGACACTCCTAGGGAGGGCGTGTTAAGGTGTCGTGTCAGGTAACTTTTCTCAGGAAATTCTTCTAGAAGCTATCCTTTCTCTTAATCAGGCTACACACCTTATAACACGCCTAGGAAGGGCGTCTCAGGGGGGCGTATCATGGTAATTTTGGCCAAAAGCTAAGAAAACCTTCAAAAACACAAAATAAACTAAGTTAGATTATTTTACAGAAAAGGAAGCCTAAAAATACATAAAGAAAGAGATTTAAAACGAAAATAAATATATTTTTACCCCAATAAATTAAGCTAAAATATGCATCATCAGCACTCGCCTCTGCGGCACCCCGCTTTGGATGGTTCTGGAAGGGTCTCGCACTATTAACTAATAAGGAACAGAAGGTGCTGAGAGGCTAAAAACTCCACTCGACGCCAAGGAACAGAACGTGCTGAGTGCACTCACCTCACTCAACACTAAGGAATAGAAAGCATTGAGAGGCAAAACTCCACTCAACGCCAAGGAAAAAAAGGCACTCAGTGCACTCGCCTTACTCAACACGAAGGAACAAAAGGCGTTGAGAGGCTAAACTCCACTTGACGCCAAGGAAGAGAAGGAACTGAGTGCATTAGCCTCACTCGTTGCCAAGGAACATAAGGCATTGAGAGGCTAAACTCCACCCAGCGCAAAGGAATAGAAGGCGCTGAGTGCACTCGCCTCTCTCAACGCCAACGAATAGAAGGTGTTAAGAGGCCAAAACTCCACTCGATGCCAAGGATCCGAAGGCGCTTAGTGCACTCATCGCACTCAATGCCAAGGCAAAGAAGGCGTTGAGAGGTTAAAATCCACTCGATGCTAAGGAGATGAAGGCGCTGAGTGCACTCGCCCCACTTAATGCCAATGAATATAGGGCATTGTGAGGCTAAATTCCACTCGACGCCAAGGAACAGAAGGCGCTGAGTGCACTCGCCTTACTTAAGCCAAGGAACAGAAGACATTGAGAGGCTAAAATCCACTCGATGCCAAGGATATAAGGCGTTGAGTGCACTCGCTTTACTCAACACCAAGGAAAAGATGGAGTTGAGAGGCTAAACTCCACCCAATGCCAAAGAATAGAAGGTGCTGAGTGCACTCTCCTCACTCAATGCCAAGGAACAGAAGGCGTTGATAGGCCAGAACTCCTCTCGATGCCAAGGAGATGAAGGCGCTGAGTACACTCGCCGCACTCAACGCCTAGGCATAGAAGGCGTTGATAGGCTAAACTCCACTTGACGCCAAGGAGATGAAGGCGCTGAGTGCACTCACCCTACTCAACTCTAAGGAACAGAGGGCATTGAGAGGCTAAACTCTACTCGATGCCAAGGAGCTGGCTCGCTCGGCTTGCTTGGTTAACACTGAAAGGGTCTCGCTCTTGGAGATCCTAGGGGAAACCAATTCATCGAATACATGGTTGTACAAAATCCCCGCTCTTTGCGAGCTTCCACGAAGGTCGGAATGATTCATCCAACCCCAGGTATTTTATGAGTACTTAATGACCTAGAAGGGAATCTTTTGAGGGCCCCGTCCTGGCTCTATAAATATTTTGACAGGGGCAGAGACATTCTTGCCTTTCTCTACTCTCTCGGTTCTCGCATCCACTATAATGTCGCTCTCAAAGGAAGCTTTAGATCACCTCAACGTTGTCCATGCTATGGGCAAAGCCTCGATGGGCTAATTCGCCCCCTGGCTTACGCACAAAGTCCCCGGATCGTCCCCGAAGATGAAGAAAGCTAAAGTGGTTAGACACAATCTGACCATAGATGAGTCAGTCTCACAGGATCCTTCCCACTCTAGGGTTCCTTCGGTATTCTCACTTGCTTTATACTCCTTTCTTGGGTAAAAATGGATGTCGACACCCCGCCTGCAGATTCGGCCGAAGGAAAAAGGAGCTGAGGAAGCTAGTACCGAACCACACTCTCTTAGGATCGGGAATGGCGAGAAGGCCCCTAAGATCACATCTCCCCTTCGATTTGATGTTCCCATGCAAGAGAAAAGTAAGCCTTCTTCTGTCTTCTAGCCTTTCACCATCTTGCTCACCTGCCTTTTCTTCAGAACTCCCCATTTTGGAGCCATGGTATTAAGAGCTCCAACGCCGAGATCCCCTGCTCGCCAAACGCCCGTGGATCCCGCCTTGAGTCTTCCGCCCCCAGCGGATACTATACCCAACCTTCCTCTACAGGTCAACACTTCTGCTGCTAAACCAATAACCTTCTGCCTCGGGCTTGCGAAAGGGAACATAACATTCGACACTCCCTTAGAAGGTCGACCCGACATTTTTCGACAAACTTTTGACAAGTATGAGAGCACCAGACCATGTAACGAAGCATACTCGCTTCCACAAAAGTCGCGAAAACCAGGCACACCTATTACTATTTAATAGAGGATTCCACGGGATCTCCTCAACCGATGTTGATATTAATGATGAGGAGATCTCGCCTCTCCCATCTCCTGGTTAGATTGTTGAATACTTAGACAACCCGAAGGATGTCGTGGGGATGTAGCGGCACCTGGCCGAGATACATCGGAAGCAACTCCTACTACTGCGCGAGATTGCCAACCAGGTGCAACAGAACCAAGAGTTTGCCAAGGAGCGGCTTCTAAACTTAGAAAACAGCTATACGAAACTTATCGCCAATCTGGTGGGAGAAGCCTGTGGTAGGACGGACTACCCCGACATCCACATCGCGAGAGCTTAGGATCAACTACACCATGTTCAACGGGAACTTCAGACCTTTCGCTCCCTCTATTACGCTCGTGCAATGCTTGGGGCGGGAAGGAGAGATAGGGGACAGTAGTAATGGCCCTTGGTTGGCTTACCGGCACTTACCTTCCCGCTCTAGTTTTTAATTTATTTTAGTTGTGTAATAATGACTCCCGGCCCTTATGCTGAGTGTGGACAATGTGTTGTGACTATGCATTCTTTATTTAATCTCGATTTACTTTTTCACCATTTATTCTTCTTGTTCCCAAGTATGTTTCAATTTTCGCTATCATCTATGCTTAGAACAATAGCGCGAGTGGGGGAGTGTGAGATCTCGTCAGGGTCTAAGACCGTATCTGAGGTGAGATCTAATAAATATGCTATCCGCACTTTTTCATGCCTAGTCCCTTTCTCACCAAAAATTTCTATAAATAGACCTTCACCTACCGCGTTAATTATCGCATTCAATAGCCTCCAAATCCCTCATCTTTCTTTCTATTGCACTTGCCTCTTTTATTTCTTTTCCCAATCAAGCGAGATGATAGGGGATACCAAAGGGCGAACCAAGTGCGCAGCTGCATTAGCCGATTACACATTCGTGAACTACAACCTGTCCAAAAAGGAGTATTATTCGCTCGTGAACCTCTACATCACGCAGGGCATCACCGCGCGACATCTAGAGAAGATTAGGCGATCATACACTTCTCGCCCAATGAACTCGATATCCCTTTAGAGCACTTTGAAGTGGGGCTTCGCCTCCCCATTTGGTCCTATATCTGAAAAGCCCTCCTCTATTTCGGCATGGTTCCCGTGTAGCTCAACCCCAACTCCATAGCCCGAGTAGTCGCGTTCTCCTTCTACCTGGGGTCGGAGCGAATGGAATTCAGCCTTCCCATCTTGCGGAAATTATTCAACTTCCGCGCCAAGAGGGATGAGGCCACGTTCTTCTCTGGCAACAACCTTAAGGCGATAGGTCTCGCCAAGAAAAATCATAACTAGGTAAAGAAGTTCATCTTCATCTCTGGTGACTTCGGCAACCTCCCCCCTCTCGCCGATCCAACATGAAGAATCTACATACCGCCCTCCCAGTCTCGGCGGTCATGAGTCAAAGCTTCCCCAATTCCTCTTTGAGAAGGATTTCGACATTCCCTTTCTAAGGAGGAACATCGACATACTTCTTCCAGTTCTCATCGGGGAAGGTAGTTATCGCATTCGTTCACTTCTAAAGATTACATGATTTGGAATTTTTATAACTTACGGTACCTATGCAGGGCTGCGAGATCTCTCTATCAACCCTCCCTATACCAGCAGTGTTGCACTATCTTATGAGATGGCACGTACCAAGGCTGCCGCTACAACCTGCAGGGCCTAGCGAAATCACAACCGAGATCAAGCTTCAAGATGAGAAAGCCTTACACTTCCACTCCGCCACCTCCTAAGAATCAACAAACAATAGTTCTCGCCAAGGGCAAGGAGATCGCCTAAGATTTCCCTGCGAGTTCGGCTGGCGAGACTGCAGAGAAGGAAGTGGGCGAGGTTAGCAGGACCTCGACAGCAAAGGAGAAACCCAAGACTATAGACCATAGGAACATTGGCCTAGGTGAGAGGGTGCTGGATGATGTTTGTGAGCACCTGTTGGTATGGGATTGGGAAGCCAATAGTTCTTTCATGTCCACTTTACTCCCCTCCTGACAGGAGGGCGAGATGGTCTCAGTCAAGGCCTATGCACTCGCATTTGGAATGTATGGGCGGGACAGAGCCTCTGATTACGATAAAGCATTGATGAAGTCACTCTCCTACGAGATCTCACGAGCTCAGTTCCGTACAATCGAGCTCGCCCATATTTCAGCCTACCACGGAATTTGCCTCTCGCGACAATTGGCGGATGTAAGTTATGTGCATTCCATGTTCTGCAAAGAGGTTACAACCTTGAGGCGGGATCTTGACACTGCCAAGAAAGACCTCGCCTTGCGAGAGGATGAAGTGGTAAGCTTTTTGGAACACCCTATTACTAATTTGGGTCAGGATCACTATGTCTATAGGATTATTGCAATAACCTTGTTGTATAGAGTAAAGGTCAACTCGTTAAGGTCTAAGGCTTAGGACTTAGGTTTGAAGCTTTCCCCAACACCTCCTAGTTAAGATGAGAAGCCCAGATATAGAGTTCAAATGTCGTCGAGCTCAGATCGACGAAGCGTCGATCCTAGTTCGACTATCTCTGAGCTCAGGTCGACGAGGCGTCAAACTATGTTCGACGATCGCTTAGCTCAAATTGACGCTTTCTTTATAAGACTTGTTCCAATATCTCTGAGCTTAGTTCGATGATAGTTGAGCTCAGATCGACGATTATATTTTGAGATCAATGATTTCTGGAATTCTGTCAGTTTGTTAAGGATTTCAAATATCTTCAAGTCAGAGCATTTATTGAAGAAGATTTTTAGCCGTTATATAAAATCTGGAGCAAGTTTCCAGGAAACAAAGAAGGAATGTTATTTAGGTTTTTCCTCCAAAGACAGTTGATATTTAAGGAAAGTCTTTATGATTTTGCTAACGGCTATCTAGAATATTTTAAGACTGGATTTCATATTATGATTCAGAGAAGAAGAAATATAGACAAAGAAAAGAAAAAAAAAAGAAGATCAATAACACAGAACAAAGAACAAGATTATATTCTTTCTGATTCCTTCTGATTCAGAGTTTCTCAAGTCTTCATCATTCATACTCCAGACAACACACATTTCAGTTCTTGCTGAAATCATCTTTTGCTGGAACTTTCTTTTCTTGAAGACCTATCACCCTTGCAAAGCTTCTATTCCTGAACACTTGCTAATCTCAGGGGGAGCTTTGACAACATCAACATCCACTTGTGCTTCTCTCTGATTGTTGACAGAGAAGACAACCTAACCTTTTTCTTTTTCTTTCCTATAAAAGGGTTCTTTAAACTCCCTTCAAAAGTTTTGTTTTGGTTTCTGAGACCTGATCAAAACTCAGTGGTGGCAAGACACCTGATCAAAAAATATAGTTTGGTTTTTGAGCACCTGATCAAAAGCTCATTGGTGCCCAGGACACCTGATCAACTCATCCTACAGTGGATTCCTACAAAAGGTAGTATAAGAGTGGATGTACCCAGGTTTTTGGGAACCACTATAGTTCCTTGTGTCTTATGGTTGCTTGTTATTTTGTTTGCTGTGTACTGTGGATTTGCTTCTTGTTTTTGTTTTATTCTGATTACTATTAAGCACTCTTCACTAAGTAAATTAAGTCTTCCACTGCTAAAGTAATTTTTAAATTTGCGAAATTATTTTAAAACACTCTATTCACCCCCCTCTAGAGTGAAGGGTTGATCTTACACTCACTTTCAATTGGTATAAGAGGGAAGTTGGTTGTTCATACAGGCTAACACCTGAACCAAAAGATATCTCTTAAGATCCATCCTTAATAGAGGGTTATTTTTATTATATTTATTTTAATCAAAATTCATGGCACAGAACAAAGATTATGCTAGCACCAGACCTCCAGTGTGCAATCTCTCCAAGTTTGCACTTTGGAAGGCAAGGATCAGATTATACATTAATTCCATTGATGAAAATATTTTTAATTTTATTTTGACATATTTCCCAAGGCTTCCTGCAAACTCAAGCACAAATGTTGTTCCACCTCCTTCAGGAATAGATGTTGACATAAAGAAATGGAAAGTTGCTGATGCTAAAGTTATTAACATACTAGCTTAGACAATGTCTGATGACATCTTCCAGAAGGTAGTTGAATTCAACTCAGCTGATGAGAGAAAAGATAGGAGATCTCATCTCATCACTCAGTATGAGAATTTCAAGAAAGCAAAAAATGAATCAGTAGCTGACATGTACAATAGACTAAGTCTGATTGTCACTGAACTCAAGACATTGGACAATGAGATCTCTCTCACAGAGATAAATGACAAAATCCTAATGTGCTTCCCCAGCACTTGGGATTCAAGGATCTGGCCCATCAATGATGCCAGAAGTCTAAATGAAATCACTACAGAAGCTCTATTGGGAAAACTCAAATATTATGATCAGCTCATTAAGAATAGAGAAGAAGAGCAGAAGACAACTTCACGAGTAGTCAGGAAGGAGAAGTCAATTGCTTTCAAGGCAACAGAAGAACAACCTGAAGACAAAGTCACAGGCAATGAAGAACTAATGAGGCTTCTAGCCAAGAGGTTCTACCAAATTGTTGGGAAGGACTTCAGAAAAAGGTCATCCAGAGGCCAAGAAAAGCCAATGTATGATAAATCAAACAATAAAGAGATTATTTGTTATGGTTGCAGGAAACCAGGACACATACTGTCTGATTGTCCAGAAAGTCAAAACAAGGACAAGAAGGACAAAAGAGAAAAGAGAAAAGATAAAGAATCCAGAAGAAATCACTATGACAGATCCTCTTCCAGCAAGAACAAGCACACAAGGAAGGGATTTGTTGCTGAAACATGGAGTGAAACAGAAGAATAATCTGATGCATCATCAAGTTCAAGTGATGATTAGGATGATGCACAAGAAAAAGATTTCTGCATGATGGCAATCAATGCATCTCAGAATAACACTGATTCAGAACATGAATATTAATCTGAATCTGAACCAGAGCTAGAAGATGACCAGGTAATTGATTCATTTGATTTTAATTCTGAGGACTTCAAGTCTGAATTTAAAGCACTTTGTTTAGATTTACTCAAGTCTGAAAAAGAAATTATCTCTCTCAGAAATCAGTTATCTGAATACAGTACATTAAGTTCAAATAACCTCAAACTCTCAGATGAGTTAGAATGTTGCAGGGAGCAGATAGCTTCACTGAAAAGCTAATTATTTGAGGCCAAGAAGTTTGTAGAATCCCTCAATGGGAGAAGTATAAAGCTGATGGACATCACAAGCACAGTGAACTCAAGATTCAATAGTACAATGGGCTTGGGTGCTTCATCCACCCAACCTATTGTATTAACAACTCCCATTAAATTTATCTCTGATAAAGGAAAAGGAGTTGTGGAGGTAGCTAGAAAAAATTCTGATATACCCAAAGAGCACAAAGTTCAACAGAAATCATCGAACGGAGATCGACGATCTTCGAACGTAGCTCAGCGATTTCATGCTGAATCATCAAACTCAGGTCGATGATCTCTGATCTCTGAACACAGACAAGATTGATCGCTGAATGGAGCTCAACGATCTGACCCAAGATCGTCGAACTCAGGTCCATGATCGTCAAATGGAGCTCAGAGATATGACCAGTTCTCAAGGGGTACATCAAAAATTAATTCTACATATCGTACATCTCAAGGGTTCAACCCTTATACTGAATGGATAATTCCTCTTAGGAGATATCATCCTGAAGGTTATAAGAGTCAACCAGGGATGTCTTATATTTCTGATTTCAAAGGTTATGAAGCTAGACCCAAGGTAAACTGGGTCAAAAAAAATGACCTGTTATTTATGCAGGTGAAGACCTATCCAACCATGGACCAGCACGTGTATCTGGATAATGGGTACTCCAAGCACATGACTGGAAGCAAGAGCAACCTAGTATCCTTCAAGGCTAAGCATGGACCCAAAGTGATGTTTGAAGATTCAAACTATGGACAAACCAAAAGATATGGTGTAGTTAAAATTGGGTCAGTGACATTCAAAAAGGTAGCATATGTGAAAGGACTAAAGCATAACCTTATTAGTATCAGTCAGTTATGTGATGAAGGTTACAAAGTAACATTCAACAAATCTTCATGCCTAATCAAATCAGAAGACAAAACAACTGTGTTGACAGGTAACAGAAGAGGTAATATCTATCTAGTAAATTTTCATTCAACCAAGGTACATATCTGTTTATTTAATTATCTTAGCAAACCTAATGAATTATGGCATAAGAGATTAGGACATGTTAACCTTAGAACCATTTCTAGGCTATCCAAGGACAACCTTGTTAGAGGACTACCTTCTGGCCCCTATAAGAAGGAAGGACTCTGCAGGGCTTGTAAATTAGGCCAGCAAACTAAAAACAGCATTAAGTCACTTAATATGAGTGATTCCCCTACAATTTTGTACTTGTTACATATGGATCTGTTTGGACCCATTACTATACAAATCCTAGGAGGAAATCTTATACTTTTGTAGTTGTAGATGACTTCTCTAGATTCACATGGGTGTTCTTTCTGAGGAAGAAGTCAGATAACTTCAAATGTTTGACAGAGTTTCTCAAATGTATACAGATTGAGTTCAATACTCACATAGCCCTGATCAGAAGTGATCATGGGACAGAGTTTGATTCTCTTCTCATGTAAGAGTTCTGTCAGAAGGAAGTGATCAGGCATACTTTCTCAGCTCCTAGAACTCCTCAACAGAATTGGGTAGCTGAAAGGAAGAATAGAACCCTTATTGAATCTGCCACAACATTATTGACAGATGCTCACCTTCCTCTATCCTTTTGGGCAGAGGCTGTGAACACTTGAAATTATTTTCTGAATAGGAGTTTGATACATAAGCTAAAGGGCAAGACTCCCTATGAATTACTCAAAGGGAAGAAACCTAAAGTTGATTATCTTATAAATTTTGGTTGTATTTGCTACATTCATAACAATGACAAAAATACTTAGCAAAATTTGAAGCCAAAGCTGATGAAGGAGTGTTTCTGGGATACTCCATGATCAGTAAGGCCTATAGGGTTTATAATAAATCATCTCATAAAGTTGAAGAAATAGTGCATGTCTCTTTTGATGAAACTAATATGTCTTATAAGGAGAAGAGAACTTCTACCATAGACCCTGTGTAGGTAAATTCTCTATCAGAGAATTTGGACAGGCTGAATATCATTGAAAAAGATCCATCACCTTCATCCACTCAACAAGAAGCAAAAAGTAGTGAAAATGAAGATGAAAGTTAGATTTTAGCAAGTCATGGTGACAATCAAAATGAAGAGCCAGTTGTTGTTCCACAAGAGGAAACAACAACACAGGTTGGTGAACAATCAACACTCATTGTTAATTTAGTAACAACAAAAGATCATCCAATCACTCAAGTGATTGGAGACATCTCAACAGGTGTGCAAACCAGAAATTAGATCAATCAAAATCTGATGCACACTTGCTTTCTTTCTCAAATTGAGCCTCAATCCATACAAGATGCAGAACAAGATCCAAACTGGATCATTGTAATGTAAGAGGAATTAAATTAATTTGAAAGAAACAAAGTTTGGGAGCTAGTGCAAAAGCTAAAGAATCATCCCATTGTTGGAATAAAATGGGTATTCAGAAACTAGTTAGATGATCAAGGAGTTATTGTAAGAAACAAGGCAAAGTTAGTTGCTCAAGGATATTCTCAAGAAGAAGGCATAGAGTATGACCAAACCTTTGCACCAGTTGCAAGGTTAGAGGTCATAAGAATCTTCCTAGCATATTAAGCTCACAAGAAGTTCAAAGTATATCAAATGGATATCAAAAGTGCATTCCTCAATGGTGATATCAAGGAAGAAGTTTATGTAAAACAACCTCCAGGTTTTATCTCTCTAACTCACCCTGATTTGGTTTATAAATTGCATAAAGCATTATATGGTCTCAAACAAGCTCCTAGAGCATAGTATGAGACCCTAGCTTGCTTTCTCTTAGAAAATGATTTTAAAAGGTGTAGAGTAGACCAAACCCTTTTTATTAGAACCTATAAGTCCAATATCCTACTAGTACAAATCTATGTAGATGATATTATTTTTTGTTCTACTGATTCAAATTTGTGCAAAAAGTTCTCCAACCTAATGCATTCCAAGTTTGAAATGAGTAGCATGGGTGAGCTATCCTTCTTTCTAGGATTATAAGTCAAAATACATGCTGATGGCATCTTTATTTCTCAAACCAAGTATGCAAAAGAATTGGTTAAGAAATTTGGTATGTCTGATGCATCCTCTATGAAAACACCCATGCCTACTAATGCTGTATTAGATGCTAATGAACATGGGAAACCAATTGATCAGACCACATATAAAGCAATGATTGGCTCCTTATTGTATCTTACAGCAAATAGACCTGATATAATGTTTGCTACATGCATTTGTGTTAGATTCCAAGTTAGCCCTAGAGAGTCACATCTCATATTAGTTAAGAGGATTCTTATGTATGTGAAAAGTAGTCCAAATCTAGGTCTCTGGTATCCAGCTGATTCAGGATTTGATTTAACTGTATTTTCTGATGCTGATTATGCTGGATGTAGAGTAGAAAGGAAAATCACCAGTGGAACTTATCAGTTTCTTGGTGACAGACTTGTCTCCTTATTTTGCAAGAAACAAACAACTGTGTATACATCAACTGCTGAAGCTGAATATATGGCAGCAGGTAGTTTTTGCTCACAGATATTGTGGATTAAAAATCAGCTCTTGGACTATGGCTACAACTTAGAGAAGTCCAAAATATTTTGTGATAATACTAGTGCTATTTCCATAGCTCAATATCCAGTCCTCCATAGTAGGACCAAACACATAGAGATTAGACATCACTTCTTAAGGGATAATGTAGAGAAAAGTAAAATTGAACTAGAATACATCCCAACTAATTTACAAAGGGGAGATATTTTCACCAAACCCTTGGATGAAAAAACACACACACTCTTCCTTAATCAGTTAGGAATGTTAGATGGAGACGGTCTTAATTAAGTTCCATGATCTTAAAAACCTAGAAATTGACACAGACTAGGTTAAAATTTTGAGTTTCCTAGTGTCTGTAGGTTTTCTCTGAACTCTAAACTGTGCTCGACATTTTTCATGAAGATCGTCGAACGGAGCTCGGCGTTTCCAGATAGTGCTAGACTATCCTTTTCAGTCAGCGATCTCAAATATCGTCGAACAAAGATCGACGATGTTGAGACCGATGAGTTTCCCCTAAAGTCGTAGATCGTCGAAATAAGTTCAACGATCTTTCCTTTTCTGCGTCGAACCTTGATATAAAATCATTTTTAGGCATCATTCTCATTTGCGCTTTCATACCTTATGCAAGAATTTTATTTCCCTCCAAACCCTTCTACACTTGATCTTGTTTATTTTTGTAGGAAATATGTCGGTCTCAGTCGCCGTTCTAGCCGCAATGAAGTTTGACACCGGCTTTGACATTGACATGGAATCTTTCGAGGGGACTGATCAGATGTTTAAGGACATTCTGTACTCTTCAAGGAACAACAACTTGTAAATATTATGTGTAAGATCCGTTTCCCCCTTTCCGGGGCTAACCCGGATCTTATGCCCAGAACCACCGCCTTACGGTGACACTAACACACGGGTTAGTCGACACCGCAAGTCGCCGATTCTGCCGGCTAGTATGATCATAAACCTGTCGGCCAATATGAGAAATAAAAGTATAAAACAGAGTAAATATCACAGTCCACAGCCACAATACTAATCATATATATATCAAATGAAAAGTACATGATATAGTCCAAAATGAGTACAATAATAAAAGAGTGTAATAAGGGCTTATGCCCAGTACATCAATATCAAATAACTCTCTCTCAATCTAACAACAGCGGAATCTAACATCTCAACTCATCACACCTGAACATGTGCTCCAGTAGTAGTAGTAGGTGGTATCGACATCTGCTCCTCGTCCCTAATGGATCGACGAACGAGATTTAGTTTTCCTGGGCCATGTTGCGGGGCCATTTCCGGCCAGCTGAGGCGGCGCCACTGCCGGCCAACGGTGCCACCACCTTCACCGTGGTGGTGGCCATCTTTTCCCGGTGATGTGGCGGCGGGAGACGGCTGTGATGGCGATCCCGAGCGGTAGAAAAAGCTTAGAAAATTCTCTCATTTCTTACATGGCATCGGGCTCAATTGAGCCTCATATCTCGCCTAATTGATCTAAGAAGCTAGTACAGGTAGAGGTGAAGCGCACCTGGATTGGGGCTTGGCGGCGAGTTCGGCGGCGGTTTGGCATGGTGGTGGTGCTCTGGCGATCTCCTGCCCTATTTCTTGATTCTCCACTGTTTGCTTTGATCCAAGACTCGAATTCCACTCCTCTCGACCTTCTGAAGCTGGTGGAATGGTTTGTTTGGACTGAGGTGGAGTATATGGGGAGATATGGCCGAGGTGAGCTCGGTGTGAAGGTTTGGATGCTTCACCCATGGTGCCAAGTGGCCAGCCCAGCTCCAAATCCCTCTGAAATGCTTCATGTGGCCGGCCAGCAAGCTTTGGACAGAGAGAGACTAGGCCAAGTGGCCTCCTTCCCATAAACCCACTTTCTCTCTCCTTCTTTTGGTGAATTCTCCAAAATGCCCCCTTGCATGCACTCTCTTTCCACAACCAGAGGGGTGGGGCTGGTCTTTGACTCTTTGGGCTGCTAATGGGCCATATTTGGTGGGCTTGGCCCAAGGGAAATGGCCTAGCTATTATTTTTCCTCTTTAGGTCCAATTGTTGACTTTGTTGACTTTTTTGGTGTACTTGGTCAACATGGTGAGTGGGCTGACCCCACTTGTTGGTCATGAGCCTAGTGGCACCACCCAACTTGGGTTGGGTCAAGGGGGTGCCCTACTTAGGCAAATTGGGCCTATGAGTGTGGGTTTGACCAAATTAGGCCTAAGGTTGACTTTGGTCAACTGGGGTCAAAGCGTTGACCCAGTGACATGCCCTAGGGTCCACTTAGATTGTTTTTAGGGTTAGGGCAATGTGATGGGGTCATGGTGTGGCTAGGGTCCTTATTTAGGCAAGTTTGACCTAGTTTGACTTGGTCCTATAGTGGGCCCTACATGGCTACAACCCACTACCTAGGGTCAAACCTAGCTAATTTCTCTAAAACCCACCCCATGCCTAACCCAATCTAAGTTAAGGGGTCTAGAAGTAACATGTGATGTTACATTATGACTACAAGAATCAAGTTAGCAGGAGATGAGATAAAAGAATGGGTATATACTGCCAATAATCTAGATCAAAATACAGTTGTTGGAACCATCTCAGGGACACAGGTATCCCTAACCCCAGGTATTCTTACAGAGGTTTTTTGATTAAGTACTGGTAATGATAGCATAGAACTATTAGGAGTAGAATTTTCTGTAGTGTTAGATAGAATGGGTAATAATTCTGAGAACCTTAATAAACTGCTGAAGAAGAATCTATCCATGGAATATAGATTTCTAGCAGATGTTGTAGGAAAGGTCATTTTGGCCAAGCATTCAGCCCATGATACAATTTCCAGGTATCAATTTTGTTTAATGGCTGCAATAGTGGATAAGAAGCACCTGGATTGGGGAGAAATTTTCTTTGATTTGCTTAAGAAAAAGATAAATAAGAATTTTGAAAACTTTGGAAGGATTTTGGGCCTATTCCTGCAGAATAGGTGCCCACAGTTGTTGGTGTCCAATGGGATGCATTTCAATGCATCAAAGAGGCTTTCTTCTACCCTATTTGGCAAGTGGTAGAGACATATTGTCAAACCTAGCAGGGCTCCTGCAGCTAAAGCTTCTTCAGGCACAAGGAATGAAACAGTCACTCCTCCTCAGTCCACTACCCCAGTAGAAGTTTTTCCATCCCCTTCCATATCCTCTCCTCCTTCTCCACATCCAGTTACATCATCCATACCTTCATATCCAATATCTTCTCCACCTCCTCCATCCACCCATCAAGAAGATTTCCATCCACTATATTACTTCCCATCCATAGATTTAGAATCATCCCCCCCATCTTCCATCATTCCACATTCTAGAAGATTCCTTCATGGATGCTTCTCCATCTTCACCTCAGGCCATTCTAACCACCTCAACATCCTTATAACAAATCCTATATGATATCATATCTGAACCATCCTTTCCCCCTTCCATCTCCTCATTCCTACCATCAGTCATTATCCCAGTTCCATCCATTACATCCATTCCAATATCTCAACCATCAATACCACTTCAATCTGTATCAAATCCATCTCTCTGTGCAGCTCCTCCCTCTACCTCTACTTAGGTTAATCTTGAGCATGTGATCTCCTTCCTCTAGCAGATAAGCTATATGAGTTGTTGGCACCCAAGCTAACTCTCTTATTGGATACATCCTTGGCTCCCTTAGTCAAGACATTGAATGAATTATCTGTTAGGATTTCTTCTTCCTTCTCCCTTCAGGCCATCCCCTCTTCTAGGGGCCTAGATTTAGTTCTCACTGAATCTAGGCAGGGGGAGATGCCATATGAAGATGTGCTGCCCTTAGAGATTTCAGAAATGCAAGAATCAAAAGTTCCAGCTTCAGAGAAAGTTCAAGTTCCAGCTCCAGTTCCAGCTCCAACCATCAGTCTTGCAGTAGACCTCCATCATTATTGTCATTATTTGATTCATTTTATATTAGTAATCTTCCAGCACCTCTCCCTGCTAAAGATTTTACCAAGGCTATAGTTCCCTTCTCGTGCTTTGATCCCAATCTGCTACAGATGTATATCGATTCTGTTAAGACTGTGGAAAGTGTTCCTTTGGTTCATGCTGCTGCTGCTGTTATTTTCTCATAGGATGTGATAGAGAAAGTTTGTTTAGTTTTTGAGCCTATTGCTTCAGTTTATGCTCCTGCTGTTTTAGCTGTTGCTCCTGTTATCTCTACTACACCTCCTTCTTCAGCTTCTGTTCCTGTCTCCATTTCAAAAGAATTGTTAAGGCAAATAGATGCTTTATTTGTTGAGCCTCAGAGCTCTTATGATGATGAATTCAGAACAGACTTTGATGACTCTTCTGCAACTATTGCAAAGTAGAGGAAAGCTAGAAGTAAAGCTATAAAAAGATTCCCAATTGAAAAGACTACTTCTGATCATGATATTTCATATTATATTCTACACAACTGCCCTATAACTGAGCACCAAATGCAATATTCTAAAAATCAGGTTAAGGCCATAAGGAAGAAAAGGAAATATGATAAAGGAACCTCTCACTATAATCCTCCTCCTTCTCCTTCTCCAGGTACAAAATTTGGTGGAGACTCAGCTCCTCAATCCTCAAATATCTCTTCTCAAAGATACTCTCAATCCCAATTTCAAGGAATATCTCAATCTAGAGGATATCAACAAAGAGGTAATCAATCAAGAGGCAGTCAGTATAGAGGCACTCAAAGAGGTTATCAGGTTTATTCACGAGGACCGTCCAGGAATCAACCTTATCAAAGGAAAGGACAAAGCCCAAGTGATTCCAGTTCTGGTCCCTTTCCTTATAAGCTCAAAGAGGTTTTCATCAAAAAGCTCCTCCCACTGACACCATCAATAAGTATGAGCCATTAGTTCCATTTGAAAATCAAGAGAATAACCAAGTCTCCTAGAATGCAAGACTAAAATAGATGGCTGCATTAGATCAAATCAAGAAAGCTAGAGAAAAAGGCCAAGATACATCCAACATTTCTACTCTGTTAGATCAAAGAAGACAAGAACTTGAAAGGTACAACTCAAAGAAATGTTTCAATAATGAGAAGTATATGCAGCTACATCCTGAAGCTGTGGTCCCTAGAGGCAGAAGCCAGAATTCTATTGGTGCTACTGATGATATAAGATCAAAGAAAGACTCTGAAAATCCTAACAGGGAAATTCTATTTAAGAATGGTATTGACAAGGAAAGTTAATGTAAGCTAAACAATCTCTTCTCCCTTGAAATCATTGCTGTGATATATTTATATATCTGTGGTCCTGCAATGTTTTATATATTTCGGTTTTTGTTGATTTTATATCCTATAATTCAGGTAAATAGAAATCCTAACCCAAATAGGGGGAGATTGTTGGAACACCCTATTACTAATTTGGGTCAGGATCACTATGTCTATATGTTTATTGCATTGACCTTGGTTTATAGAGTAAAGGTCAACTAGTTAAGGTCTAAGGCTTAGAACTTAGGTTTGAAGCTTTCCCCAAGACCTCCTAGTTCAGATGAGAAGCCCATATATAGAGTTCAACTTGTCGTCAAGCTCAGATTGATGAAGCGTCGAACCCAGTTTGACTATCTCTGAGCTCAGGTCGACAGGGCGTCGAACTCAGTTCGACGATCGCTGAGCTCAGATCAACGCTTTATGTCTAAGACTAGTTCCAATATCTCTAAGCTAAGTTCGACGATAGTTTAGCTCAGATCGACGATTATATTTTTAGATCAATTATTTCTAGAATTCTGTCAGTTTGTTAAGGATTTCAAATATCTTCAAGTCAGAGCATTTATTGAAGAATATTTTTAGCTGTTGTATTAAATCTGGAGCAAGTTTCAAGGAAACAAAGAAGGAATGTTATTTAGGTTTTTCCTCCAGAGACAGTTGACATTTAAGGAAAGCATTTATGATTTTGCTAATGGCTATCTAGAAGATTTGAAGACTGGATTTCATATTATGATTCAGAGAAGAAGAAATACAGACAGAAGAAAAGAAAAAAAAATGATCAATAATACAGAATAGAGAACAAGCTTCTATTCTTTCTGATTCCTTCCGATTCAAAGTTTCTCAAGTCTTCATCATTCATACTCCAGACAACACACATTTCAGTTCTTGCTGAAATCATCTTTTGCTGGAGCTTTCTTTTCATTGAAGACCTATCACCCTTGAAAAGCTTCTATTCCTGAACTCTTGCTAATCTCTGGGGGAGCTTTGACAACATCAACATCCACTTGTGCTTCTCTCTGATTGTTGACAGAGAAGACAACCTAACCTTTTTCTTTTTCTTTCCTGTAAAAAGGTTCTTTAAACTCCCTTCAAAAGTTTTGTTTTGGTTTCTGAGACCTGATCAAAACTCAGTGGTGGCAAGACACCTAATCAAAAAATATGGTTTTGTTTTTGAGCACCTGATCAAAAGTGAAAGTGAAGGGATAGATACTACTCTAGAGGGGGGGTGAATAGAGTTATCAAATTTTGCACTAGACAAAACTTAATGGTCTACCCAACTCCCTTGGAGTGAAGTGCGGAATGAAAAGATTATAGATATTGATTTAACCTTAAAGCCTAACACAAGTGATGTGTACAAACTCAAGCTAACTGTAATTACAGTTAAGGCTTGGAAAACCTAATCAGCAACTAGCAATCCTAGTTATATCTATTCACAGCCACAATGCAGGAATTAAACAAGTGAATCCAGACGACACAAGGAAATTTATAGTGGTTCCCCAAACAACTTGGGTACGTCCACTCTTCTACCCATACGGTAGGAATCCACTCAGGTTTTTGATCAGGTGCCCTGCCACCAACAGGATCTGCTTCAGGTAGATCCAGAAACCCTTTAGACTTTTGATCAGGTGTCTAAAAACCAAGCACAGGTTTTTGATCAGGTGCCCTGCCACCAAGGGATACTTTTGAAGGGAGTAATAACCCTGTACAGGAGGGGGAAGAAGGTTAAGATGTCTTCTCTATTTTACAATAGATTAGAGAAGCACAAAAGCTTGCACTGAGCTAGAAAGCTCTAAAGAATCAAGGCTCCCCCTGGCTCAAAGATGTCCAGGTGAAGTCTTGCTTCAGTGCAGAAAACTTTTCAAAAAACTCTGAAGGAAAAACTACAAGAAGATACAAATAATAAAAATAAAGATCTTCAAGCAGCTATCTTCTTCTTCTTCTTCAAAGGAACTCTGAGTTTGAACTTCCTGAAAGCAGGAGAACTCAGGATGAAGAAGAGTAGAAGATCTTAACACTTCTCAGTTAGATGGAAATTGCTGAGAGCAGAAAGCTTGATCTTGATGAAGGCTTGAATGCTTGAAAATATGTGTGTGTAACACTAGCTAGCTAGCTCCAATCCTTCTTCAAAGGGTCCTTTATATAACATCAGCAAGCAACGACTCTCTTCAGTTTGAATAATTTGTCTTCTTCTGAGACTTGAGACCTGAGCTGTAAATATCAAGAAGACAGAACAAACTCTGCAGCAGAAACATTCTATAAAAGGAATAACCCTTTTTCTAGGAAGCTGCAGAAAACAATTTGATAATAAAGTACTAAATAAAATCATATCAGAAACAGACTCTTTATAGCAAAAGGAAGACTTTTCAGTCTAACGGCTATAAAGGGCTGACAGCAGATAAAGTAATTTATAATGTCAGCTAATAAGACAAACAACTTTATCTAAAAATATTTGACTCAGGCAAAAAGAGTAGAGCAGATATGCCTGGAAATATTATCATAAAACTCAAAACAACTTGCCAGAAAATGTATTAATTAATTAAATATAATAAATAAAATCAAAATATAAAGGCAGACAGAAAGCGTCGAACGACCTTCGGAGATCGTCGACCGACGCACGGAGATCGTCGAACTATCGGACAGATAGTCGAACGATCTAGATAGTCGAACTATCAAAGGAGATAGTCGAACTATCACAGCAGATAGTCGAACTACCAGAAGATAGTCGAACTATCAGATAGTCGACCTATCAACAGATAGTCGAACTATCAGGGCAAAACAGATAGTCGAGCTATCAACAGATAGTCGAGCTATCAGATAGTTGACCTATCAAACAGATAGTCGAACTATCAAGACAAAACAGATAGTCGAGCTATCAACAGATAGTCGAGCTATCAGATAGTCGACCTATCAAACAGATAGTCGAACTATCAAGAACAAAACAGATAGTCGAGCTATCAACAGATAGTCGAGCTATCAGATAGTCGACCTATCAAACAGATAGTCGAACTATCAAGAACAAACAGATAGTCGAGCTATCAACAGATAGTCGAGCTATCAGAAACAAACAGATAGTCGATCTATCAACAGATAGTCGAACTATCCGATAGTCGAACTATCAAAGCAGATAGTCGAACTATCAAGCGAGAACAGATAGTCGACCTATCAACAGATAGTCGAGCTATCAACGCAGAACAGATAGTCGAACTATCAACAGATAGTTGAGCTATCAGATAGTCGACCTATCAACAGATAGTCGAACTATCAAAACCGAACAGATAGTCGACCTATCAACAGATAGTCGAACTATCAAAGACAAACAGATAGTCGACCTATCAACAGATAGTCGAACTATCAGATAGTCGACCTATCCAAGCAGATAGTCGAACTATCAAAGCACACAGATAGTCGAACTATCAACCGATAGTCGAACTATCCTCGCAGACTGAAAGTCGAACAACAGATAGACGATCGTCGAACAGTTAGTCGACGATAGTCGAGCGGCGTTCGACGATAGTCGAACGAACAAACAACTTAACCAAATTCTCAATCTGGAAAAGTGAGGACTCTACAGCTAAACTACTAACCATTGACCATAGATAATTCTTGGGTCAAGGAGCACAAAGGATAGGACTAAACTCAAATCAAACTAGGGTACCAACAATCTCCCCCTATTTGAGTTAAGTCCTTCAAAATCTAAAACATACAGCTAGCTATAGAACACTAAAATTAATGCAGGAAATAGTTAACAATTAACTAGCAGATTATCAATCAGATAGATAATAAACAAATATAACATAGCAGTCAATCAAACTATTAAGAATCTACAGAGTCTGGCAAGGGGGCAGAGGAACTAGGAACAAAAGAGATTTACCTTAGAGGATCATCAGATTCTTTCTTTGATAGCTTCAAGTCCTGCACGCCAATGATCTTCAATTCTGCAGCTCTTGGGACTACTGCTTCAGGATGCTTTTCCATATATTTTGAGGGATCAAATACATCAGGATTGACTTGGAACTTTTCAAACTCTTTCTTTCTGAAAGCAGACATGGTGGTTAAACCAGTAATATCTTTTCCTTCTGCTTTTACTTTTCTTATTTGAGCTGCTCCAACTAGTTCGTGAGAACGAGCCATCCTAAAGTTAGGATCTAGCTCTGGACTTTCATAAACAGGCTCAGGAGGAGCAGCATCTGATTCTTTATCTAGATAAGATATTGGAGCAAACTTAGCAAAAGGTTCTTGCTAAAATTTTAAAACAAAGTAAACTACTTACCTTTTAAAACAACTTTCTCAGACTGAACTGGTGCAGCAGTTGAAACCTTTCTCTTAGGAGAAGGAGGAGGTGAAAAAGTTGGCTTTAGATACACAACCTCCTTAACTTGTTCTTTCACTTCTGCTTCATGCAATTGACTACCAGAATGAGACTTTCCATGAGAGCTATAAGAGCTTTTCCTTGATTGATGCTGAGACGAAGCAGATCTTTCTGATGGAGCAGATTTTCCTGAAGAAGCAGAAGGGTTGGCAGAAAGATTACCAGAAGCTCCTGCACCTGGAGGAGGAGGAGGACCTCTGGGAGTCCATCTTGAACCAGGACTATCATATCTTTTAGATCTTTTCCTTTCTTTCTGCTGGTTCTTTGAGAACCACATCCAATGCTGAAATTCCTTTAACTTAGGGTCAATGCCCTTCAGAATATAATAAGGTGTATCATTGTCTTTACTGGGAGGAGGAGGAGCAGCTTTTCTCTTCTTTTGAACAACTTTCTTTCTCTTTGATTTCTCAGATACATCAGAATCATCCTCATCATCAGAGTGAGATGATGGGGGATTATCATACGGATCATAGGCTTCAGAAACAGCCTTTTCTTTAAGCTTCAGAGCAGATTTCTCTCTTTCCTCTTCAATGGCATCCAGAGCCAGAATGGAATCTAAGTCCAACCCTGGTGAGTCATCCCAGATGGTTGACTTTTCAACTTGCAGCTCTTTTTCTTTCTCTTTTAAAAACTGTACTCTTAGATCCAAGGCAGCTCTTGCTTGTACTTCTTCCATACTCAGAGCAGGAGTGTCATCTTTGACTTCATCTTGATTCTCAGGCTCATCTTCTCTATCATCTAAAAACGATTCCAACTCTGGATCTACTTGGATATCAGGAACACTTGGGGCAGCCTCTGAGACAATTACTATTATCTGAGCAGATAAATCCTCTCTAATAAAATCTGTAGAATTATGAATACATATCTGCTATATAAGCAATAATCATTCCTTCAAGGTATTCACTAGCAAGCAAATTAATTGACTCGTCAATAAATCGGATAAGTGAATTACCTTCATACTTGACCATCTCCCATGATTCATCTAGATATGAGGTTATAATTGCTTCTAGGAATCTAGCAACCACAGGAGTGGTGAGATCTTCTAGGCAGACTTTTACTGCAATTTCAGATAGCATGATTCCATCAGCTATTTCCTTATCAGATAACACTGGAACTACTTCTTTCTCAGCTGGAGCAGGCTCTTCCAGGGCTGTCATCACAGTATCTGTTATAGTTGGAAGGGAGGCAGGAGTTTTTGAGGCATCTTCATAGAACATCTCCCCCTGCCTGATTTCAGTGGAGACTGAAACCAGGCCCCTTGAGCAAGATGGCTCAGCAGATTTTGAAAGAGATTTGATGGATGCAGTTAAGATATCAATGGAGGATGCAAGGGGAGCGATTGCCTCTTCAATCATGGTTTTGATTGACGGGGTAATCAACTCCACAATGCGGGAGATGAGTTCAGGAGTGATCTCAAAAGATGATGGATGTGAAGTGGATGGAGCTGCAGCAGATATGGTTGAAGTGCTGGGATGAAGAATGGTGTGGACAGGGGATTGAACAGGAGATGGAGCTGGAGAGTTAATTGGAGAATTAACTGGGGAATGAATGGGAGACAAAGGAGGAGTAGGAATTCTCTCAGATCCTAACAAATCAAAGCTAGGAGCAGATATCCTAGTCTGATGAGAAGGAATTGGAGAAGCTGGAGGGGAAAGAGGAACAACCGTAGTTGTTTCTGGAGCAGAAGAGGGAGAAGGTCGTACTTCAGCTGAAGTTGATGGAACTTCAACTGAAGCAGACAGCAAAGCAGAAGAGGAGGAGGGAAGAGTTGAGCCAGCATCGACAGGGTGAGGAGTGACTGATTCAGTCCTGGTGTCCTCAGATGTTGCTGGAGCAACCCCTGGAGAGCGGGTTTTACAAAAGTTCTCTTCCATTTAGAGAATAGGTTAGGATCCATCTTCTTGCTTGCGTTAATTGTTGTTGCGGTTGAACTCAGCAGCTGGGGGTATTTTTCCTTCAGGAAGATTCCAATAACCCTTCCGAGGGTAACTTCCTTCTTGCCATTCTTTTTTCTTATTAAATCAAACATCACTGCTGCCCAATCTATCCTTTTCCGATTAACAATCGCACACATCAGTGCGAATTGCTGCCTTGTGATATTATCGTGAGCAGAGTGCTTACCCAGGAGCACTTTTCCGACCAACTCAGCAAGAAACTTGATCTTGAAAGGGAAATTTACTTTGAGCAGCGTCGTGGGAATGCCCTCAGCATGTCCTAGCTCAACTAACATTCTTCTGAATTCTTGAGCATCTTGCTCATAATCCTCTTCACCATTTATTAAACCAAAAATTTCAGTCAAAACGGCCGGAGTTAGGATTACCTCTTCTCCGCCGATGGTACCAATCATCGATTCGTCGGTGGAGGACGACGTGAAGGCCCATTCCTTGATCTCTGGGATGTTTATCTTAATGCTTGCAGACATTAACCTCTCGAGTCCTTGATCCCTGCAAAGCTGAAGAACTTCTACGATCCCGGCATCGCAGCTACTGAATGCGTCGAAATCCACGCTAAAGCCAGCATCAAACTTCACAACTGCTAGAACTGCTCGAGAGACCGCCATTGATTCGCTGGAGAAAGCTCGAGAAAGCTGGAGAGGACGAAGAAGACGAAACACCCGAAAATCGCAAGCGGGAAGGCAGAATGCGAAAAGGCACGCTCCGTCGACGATAAAACAAAAGATCTTTTAACCTAGGTCGACTATCGGCTTTATATTAGACCGGAAATAGTCGATCTATTAAAAAGATACTTGACCCGATAGTCGAACGGCCGTTCGACGATCGGCTCAGAAGCAGAGTAGTTGAACCATTGTTAGGCTATTTCTGGCTTCACAAACAACAGGCTTTCGTCATTCAGAGATCGACGATGAGCTCGACTTGTTCGACGATGGTCGAACGCCGGTCGACGATCTTCAGACAGATAAGCCATCATCAACCAGAGGTCGACGATAGACTTGATCCGTTCGATGATCTTCGATCATCGTTCGACGATCTTCAAACAAGTTTCAATATAGGCAGATATAGTCACACTTAGTCTCGTCCATTAATCATGCCTAATTGAACTAAAAAGAACAGATGCTTCTGTTCATCTAAAGGCTTGGTGAATATATCACCTCTCTGAAACTCAGTGGATATGAACTCAAGACAAATCTTGTTCTTTTCCACACAATCTCTCAGGAAATGGTGCTGAATCTCAATGTGCTTCGTTCTAGAGTGGTGCACTGGATTTTGTGCAATTGAGATAGCACTGGTACTATCACACATGATTTTGGTGTTCTTGTGTGAGTAACCATAATCCACAAGCTGGTTTTGAATCCACAGGATCTGTGAACAACAACTAGCAGCTGCTATATATTCAGCCTCTACAGTTGAAGTTGAGACCGAAGCCTGCTTCTTACAGAACCAAGAGACCAATCTCTCTCCCAGGAACTGGCAGGTTCCTGAGGTGCTCTTCCTGTCAACTCTTCAACCAGCATAATCAGAATCAGAATATCCAATTAACTCAAATTCTGACTCAGCTGGGTACCAAAGTCCTAGATCTGGACATCCTGTAACGCCCCGTTTTTTTGTTCAGCGATTATTTTTATTCTCGGTTGGCGTTACGATGACGCGTTTCCGTGGCTTGTGCCATGTGTGGAGTATGGTTTAGCTCCTTAGAACTGAGTGCCCTGTTTGGTAGCCTGCTGGCAAGATCTCCCTAGCAAACCGAGTCGTTTTGGTGACCGGTGAGGCCTCTCGGGGGGATGTTTGTGTTTGGCTTCGTTTGGGTGTAACCCGAGTTCTGTTCGTCGAAAGTTAATTTCGACTTCGCCGTTGTGTTCGTAGCATGGGTATTTAGCTACGGTGCGAATTTCGTCGAATTCCGAGGTAGTTCGGTTTTTGCGTCGATTTAGTGCTTTAGGTAATTTTGTAATTAATTATATAATTATATAATTATATATATATATATATAGAATGAATAGGGCCGATCATTCATCTTCTTCACGTAAGAAACCGCCGGTCCTGTACGAGAGAAACGAGTAACCGCCGAGCCTTCCCTTCGGATGCCGATTCCCGGAGCGTTTGTGGACGGAATTCGATTCCGAGAGTGGATACGGATTGCTCTCGTCGAGACCTTCATTCCTGCGGTAAGAAATTCGATTTTCGTGGAGTTTTGGAAGGATTGGAATTTTCGGTTTTGGGAAGTTTTCCGCCATTAATGGCCAAATCTTTGTTCTAGATGTTGCGGCCATTTTGATCCGTGCGAAGAGGAGGAAAGCAGTCCAAAGCTTCGCTGAGATTTGAGGCAAGTGGTATTCTTGCCCTTGCCAAGTGTTTTCTTTGAATTTATTTGCTGAAATTGAAATCCCGGTTAGCCCAGGTTAGAGGCCTTGTTGTTTTCATTTTCTTGCTAACTATAGGGCTTAGTTCTTCCTACTGAAACCCCCCCTATGTTGTGATGTTTGGAATCCAAATTGTCGGCATGGAGCCGTTGTTTTCCTTTATTTTTGAATGTTGCTCTGGTTCGGGTATAGCCGAGAGGGAAGGTTAGGAGGGGGGGGGGTGTGGTTGCCAATTTCCTTCGTTAAGATATTATTCGAATGGTTAGTCATAGTTTGAATGGTAGTAGCGTGCGGCGTTGAGAGTTGTCTACTGCTACTGCAGTGGCGTGAGTCGTGTGCGCGTTCCGGTGTCGTTCGGGAAATTCCAAACGGTGCAGGTTGACCGCGCACGGTCATCAACCTTTAGGGCGCACGACCACTGGTCGTGTGCCTTTGTTCGTGCGCGTATAAACTTCAGTTTCTAAAGTTCTGTCTCGGGCAATCGCACGAGCGCTGACATCAGTGCGCACGACCACTGATCGTGCGACACTGATCGTGCGCAGTTGCTAGGTTTTCTGTCAGGTTTCCAGGTTCGTTTCGCACGATCATCAGCCGATGAGTGCGCACGACCACTGATCGTGCGACACTGATCGTGCGCTTTGTATATTTTCTGTTGATAAGCGAATTTAGATGGTTTCGAGTGCGGGAGTTTAGATACTCAAGTGACAAGCAACTACTCGAGTTCTGGATCTTCTGCCTTGGTCGTTCGACTGTCGTCGAGCTCCGCATTCTTTAGTGGGCTTGTGGGTAGTGGTATAATTTTGGCGGTGAGTGAGGCTAGCTCACTCAACGCCAAAGTTTAGGTAGGCGCTGAGTGCGTTTCACTCAACGCCTAGTCGTGTTGGTTTATTTCAACACTCTTCCTTTACCTTGTATTTCGTTTCCGAGTGGATTTTCCAGTTGTATTTCTGGGTTTTCCTTGTCGGCCGTTTTCTTTATTTTTCCTAAAGGCCGAATCGTGGGTCGTGAATAGTAGTGGTGGTTGTAGCTCTTTATGGGGGTGGAGTTGTGTGATATAGCCAAGGCCACCCATGGATTTCTTGCTCCAGGTACGGGCTGGGCATGTCGGGTGGAAGGTCCCTTGTGTTTTCACGTGTTGACCCTCGAGCTTTTGACTTGGACATGGTGGATTGGGGGACTGCGTTTGCCTTCGATCCGGTTCCTCGTTGTTGTTTTTGCTACTATCACTTCCCGCAGATTAGGGTGTTAGAAGTTTCTTCTTTGGTAGTTTGCAGCATTCTGGCTCTTGGTAGCCTAGTAGGCCCTGCAGGAAGTGGTTCCTGGGCTGGATCGTTGCTGTTTCTTTGCACGTTGTGCATTTCTTGTTGTCCTATTTTGGACAGTTGTGACTCTTTCTACTGCATGTTTTATGTTATTTTGTCCTTTGGTTGACTCTTTCATGCAGTTTTACCTGGATTTTTGCTTGCTGAGGTATTCTGTTTTCTTTTGGAATACCCCAGGTTCTGAGCTGTAGCCAGTCTGGTGGCTAGTTGGAGGTGGTGTTGTTGGTGGACTTCCGGACCTTTGGAGTTCTGTTTACCTTGTTTGTGAGGTTGTTTTCAGTACTTTCTTACAGACATATATGTGTGCTGGTGGGTTCGTGTCAGGTTGTTGGCGCCCACTAGTAGTTTTTACCTTGTACTAGATATATACTATTGCTGCTACCATTTATTTTCTGGAGATAGTCTACTTGCTTTGAGAAGGTTTTATGCTAGGTTGCTAGTTATTTTTAAACTATAATTACTATTATAAATGAAGCTCATGATCAGCATGTTTTGTAAACTTAATCACTACTTTCCAAATCACGTACGAAAACCGTTTTCTTATATATATTATATAAACTAAGTGTAGTGTCTTGCATAGTATGAGTGGTTCTCTTGGGACCCTTATGCGCTCTTTAGGGTGTAAAACCTAATCAAAGTATTTTTCCGCAGCGTTTAAATATAGTTTTCTTTTGTGGACTAGATGATCCACTGAGCCGAGGGATACGGACTCTAAACATAACTGATTTTTCTATTCATTAAGCACATGATTTCCTTGCATAAAGATTGTAGTTGGATTTGCCTGAGCGTCAGCAGTTATCCCCTGCTTGACGTGGCATCATGACGCGTGTTTTCTCTTACTCTGATAATTCTTAATTCGGAGAAAATGCGGGTTGTGACAGTTGGTATCAGAGGGAGGTTGCTTGACAAGTTAGTTGGGCAACCTTCCTTGGATGCTTTTAGTAGTTCAGCATCATGTCATTCACACACCGATATGTCATCAGCACGTCTTGGCAAAAGCACGAACACTACACTCATAGCATAACATGAAGTATACGGGGCATATTATGTAGTATGGGATGCATAATATGTGTCCGTATATGGATCCACCATAGGGGCTACATGTGAGGGTTATGTAGTATGGGATGCATAACCTCACCACATGACTGCGACTAGCGCGTTTCTTTTTCGTTGCATGGAAATGTTATGTAGTATGGGATGCATAACATTTTCATGTGTACGCCGCTCATATCATGCATTAGGGCCTTTTTAGAATGCATAGCACAATCATGCATATCATAACATTGCATAAGCACAACGTGCCGAGCTAAAGATTTGCAGGATGACATATGTACACACATAAATTTTCAAACTAACATAAGTTCATGCATCCGATCTAGGCACAAGAGTTGGTGAGGTGGTGGTTAACCATCCTAGGTTAGGGCATATCATCTAATTATTGTGAAGAAGATAAACTCTCAGAGCAAGTTTGGCAGCTTTAAGTCTATATCTACATATGTATTGTCTGTACTGGTAGTCGGTTCTCGTCGTGGGATTTGGATCTGATTTGCGTTGTATTGATTTTTTTTTAGGATGGCTAGGCGTCCTGCGACTCGATCGACTCCCCTGTCTGAGGGTGAATCTTCTGGAGCTCAGAACGATGCGGTGATCGAGGGTCTGCGTCAGAGTAGCGAAGCTATGGGTAGGCAGTTGGAGGAGGTGCAAGCCCAGATTCAGTCTTTGGTGGCAGTTGTGGCAGGGCAGGCTCAGGGTGCGCAAGTTCCTGCAGGGGGGTTAGCTGTTCCTCCTCCTCCTGCACCCTTGAGGCCTCCAGTGGTGGTGCCAGTAGAGATGGCGTTCATCTCGTAGTTTCAGAGGCTGAGCCCTCCCACTTATGATGGGAAGGCAGATTTCATGGTGATAGACGACTGGTTGATCTCCATGGAGGAGATGTTCTCGTACTCAGGGATTTCAGATGATCAGAGGGTGATGATAGCCGCCTATCAGCTTAAAGGTTTGGCTAAGAGTTGGTGGCTGAGAGAGAAGGAGAGCTTGGTAGCCGGATGCTCTTGGGAAGTGTTCAAGGAGATGCTGTTGAGGAAGTTCTTACCCTCGGTCGAGCGTGACCGCCTCATGAATGATTTCCTCTATCTGAAACAAAGGCAGCTCACGGTGGGTGAGTATGAGATAGAGTTTAGTAAGTTGAGCCGTTTTGCCCCTGGATTGGTCAGCGTTGAGGCTGATCGAGTTAAGCGATTCCTCGGTGGTTTGAGGAGTGAGGTGCAGCAGTTGGCCAGTGCTTATGGGACAGTGACTTATGCTGGAGTTGTAGAGGCTGCTCTTAAGGTTGAGGCCATTGAGACGGCGAAGAGCAGAGGCCAGCAGTTGAGGAAGGATAAGAGGAAGTTGGTAGAGGAGAAGAAACCCCTGGTACCCGATGCTGTTCCGGGAAAGAGGAGCAGGTTCATGCTATTCAGGGTACTCCTGGGAGAGATGTCTCCTGTTCAGTTTGCAAGCGATCCGGGCATGATGCAGCCCAGTGTTGGTCCAGGGATAGAGTCTGCTATCAGTGTGGGCAGAAGGGTCACGTTAAGTCGAGGTGTCCTCAGGTCCAGTCAGCTCTTCCTGCAGTTCCATTGCAGGCATTACCTCCACCTCAGCGTGTGGACAAGGGAAAAGGGAAGCTGAACGTGATTTCTTCCGAGGAGGCTCAGACTTCGACCCAGGTGATCTCAGGTTAGTAGTTAGTTGTTGTTTTCTTTCTAGCCTGGTAGTTTAGTTGCTAGATTATTTGTGATACTGTTGTGCTAGTTCCTTAGCTTTGTGCGTTCCTATAGGGAAATTTAAGGTGAAGAACCGCTGGGCGCGTGTTCTGTTTGACTCCGGCGCTACCCACTCATTCGTGGCTAGAGCCTTTGTGGAGCGTCATCGGTTGTCTCTAGATCGTGTTCGGGATTCCTTCCGTGTCAAGTTTCCCTCTGGTGAATCTGTGTTGTCAGATTTGGGTATTTTGGATTGCCCGGTTTTGTTGGGGGATGTTCTTGCGAAGGCGGATCTGAAGATGATTTATCTAGAGGACTTCGATGTCATTTTGGGCATGGACTGGCTCTCTCGGTATGATGCGGTCATTCAGTGCAAAGGAAAGCGCTTGGACTTCATCAGGGACGACGGTCAGCCCGGCAGCGTGTATGCTGATCCGTGTCAGGATTCTCCTGTTCTCTCTGCGGTATGTGTTCAGAGATTGTTTCTTTCTGATTGTTGTGTTTGTTTAGTCTCGGCGGTTGGAACCGTTGATAGCGTGCCACGCTTGGAGGAGATTCCTATTGTTCGTGGTTTCGCCGATGTTTTTCCTGATGATCTTCCTGGTATCCCTCCTGAGCGGGATGTGGAGTTTGTTATTGATTTGGAGCCGGGTACGCGTCCTATTGCCAAGGCGCCGTACCGGATGGCCCCTCGTGAGTTAGAGGAGTTGCGAATTCAGTTAGATGAGTTGTTGGCTAAAGGTTTTATCAGGCAGAGTTCGTCGCCTTGGGGTGCTCCTGTTTTGTTCGTAAAGAAGAAAGATGGGTCGATGCGGCTTTGCATCGACTATAGAGAGTTGAACAAGGTCACTATCAAGAACAGGTACCCTCTGCCGAGGATCGATGATTTATTTGACCAGTTGCGTGGTAGCACGGTGTTCTCCAAGATCGATCTTCGTTCGGGCTATCATCAGCTCAGGATCCGTTAGGCAGATATTCCACGGACTGCGTTTAGGTCGAGGCATGGGCACTTTGAGTTTTTGGTGATGTCGTTTGGTCTGACCAACGCACCATCAGCCTTCATGGATATGATGAACAGGGTGTTCAAGGATTTCCTAGACAAGTTCGTTGTGGTCTTCATTGATGACGTGTTGGTTTATTCTCGCAGTGCTGAGGAGCACGAGCAGCATTTGCGTTTGGTCCTATCAGAGTTGAGGAGCCACAAGTTATTCGCCAAGTTGAGCAAGTGCGAATTTTGGTTGCCTCAGGTTTCTTTTCTAGGCCACGTAGTGAACAAGGATGGGATCTCGGTTGACCCAGAAAAGATTGCAGCAGTGACAGATTGGAGTAGGCCGAATACTCCTAAGGAGATCAGAAGTTTCTTAGGGTTGGCTGGCTATTACAGGAGATTCGTGGAGGGTTTCTCTTCTCTAGCCGCACCGTTGACCAAGCTGACTCAGAAGAATGTGGCATTTGTTTGGAGCGAGAAGTGCGAAGAAGCTTTTCAGGAGTTAAAGAGGAGATTGTGTACTGCTCCCGTTCTGACCCTTCCTACTGAGGGCATGGATTATGATGTGTATGTGGATGCTTCGCATATAGGTCTGGGATGCGTATTAATGCAGGATGGAAAAGTAATTGCTTATGGGTCAAGGCAGTTGAAAACTCATGAGCGGAATTATCCTACGCATGACCTTGAGTTTGCAGCAGTTATCTATGCGTTGAAGTTGTGGAGGCACTTACTTTATGGGGCTCAGTGCAAGATTTTTACTGACCATAAGAGCCTGAAGTACGTGTTCACGCAGAAGGAGTTGAATCTGCGTCAGCGGCGGTGGCTTGAGTATGTGGCGGATTATGATGTGGAAATCTAGTATCATCCGGGCAAGGCCAATGTGGTGGCCGACGCCCTGAGCCGAAAGACGGGAAAGATCTTTAACCTCTCCGCCGATCGATTAGTTGAGGAGTTCCTCCTTATGGATATTTCAGTGGGATGCTGTAGTTTGCAGAGTAGCTTATCAGTGGAAGAGCCGTCCTGGATTTCTTTGACTAGACTGCATCAGAAGGACGATCCGGATCTGTTGCACCTTTTTACCAGGACAGAGAAGGGAGAGTTGCCAGATTTTTCTATTGATGATGCGGGTACTTTGAAGTACCGCGGCAGGTTTTGCGTTCCCGCTGTTGGGGACATTAAGAGTATGATTTGCAGTGAGGCTCATGGTTCCAGCGTTGCCTACCATCCAGGATCTACGAAGATGTACCGTGACTTAAGGCAAATTGCTTGGTGGAATGGTATGAAAGGAGATATAGCCCGATATGTTGCTAAGTGTCACACTTGCAAGCGTGTGAAGGCCGATCATGGAAGGCCCGGTGGTAAGTTGACTCCGCTAGATATCCCGACTTGGAAGTGGGAGAGTATATCAATGGACTTCATTACGGGTTTGCCAAAATCCCCGAGAGGATTTGATTCTGTTTGGGTTATAGTGGATAGATTGACGAAGTGTGCTCACTTCGTGCCTTATAAGATTGATTACCCGATGAAGAAGATAGCGGAGTTGTACTTGAATGAAGTCATCCGACTCCACGGTGTGCCGGTTAGCATCATTTCCGATCGAGACTCCCGGTTTACTTCTCGTTTTTGGCAGAGCCTGTAGGAGGGTTTGGGTTTTGATCTGAGGTATTCTACTGCGTACCACCCTCAGACCAATGGGCAGACGGAGCGGGTCAATCAGATTGTTGAGGATATGATCCGGTGCTATATTTTAGACCACGGTGGAGCGTGGGATGAGCGTCTGCGACTCATGGAATTTGCTTACAATAACAGTTATAAGGAAAGCTTGCAGATGGCTCCGTTCGAAGCTTTGTATGGGAGGCGCTGTAGGACTCCGTTGTTTTGGGCTGAGGCTGGTGAGAAGCCTTTGTTGGGTCCTGACGCTCTGGAAGAGATGGAAGTCGCCGTGAAGCTTATTCGGGAGAAGCTTCGTTTAGCCCAGGAGAGGTATAAAAAGAACGCCAATCGGCGTAGGTCTGCCTTGGAGTTTTTAGTAGGGGATCATGTATACCTCAAGGTTTCTCCAATGGTTGGTGTAAAGAGATTTGGTAAAAACCAGAAATTGGACCCAAGGTATGTGGGCCCGTTTGAGGTTTTGGAGCGGGTTGGTGTGTCTGCTTATAGACTGGATTTGCCAGCGAACTTCCCTGGTGTTCATAATGTTTTTCACGTTAGCCAATTGCGGAAGTGTGTGCGCAGCAGTGGGCAACTCTTGGATGTTGTGCCCCAGTTAGAGCCCAACCTCTCTTTCGTTGAGGTGCCAGTTCGTATTTTGGATAATCAGGAGCGTGTGCTGCGAAAGAAGTCCATACCGATGGTGAAAATTCTATGGAAAAATCAGGATTTGGAGAACGCGACTTGGGAGCTAGAGTCGGCCAAGAGGAGGGCGTACCCTCACCTGTTTCTCTGATTTGATCGGTATGTTTCCCTTTGTAACTTCTGTTTGTTACTTTTCCTTCTTTTGTAGGAGGGTTGTGCGTAAAGTTTCGGGACGAAACTTTCTTTTAGGGGGAGTGACTGTAACGCCCCGTTTTTTTGTTCAGCGATTATTTTTATTCTCGGTTGGCGTTACGATGATGCGTTTCCGTGGCTTGTGCCATGTGTGGAGTATGGTTTAGCTCCTTAGAACTGAGTGCCCTGTTTGGTAGCCTGCTGGCAAGATCTCCCTAGCAAACCGAGTCGTTTTGGTGACCGGTGAGGCCTCTCGGGGGATGTTTGTGTTTGGCTTCGTTTGGGTGTAACCCGAGTTCTGTTCGTCGAAAGTTAATTTCGACTTCGCCGTTGTGTTCGTAGCGTGGGTATTTAGCTACGGTGCGAATTTCGTCGAATTCCGAGGTAGTTCGGTTTTCGCGTCGATTTAGTGCTTTAGGTAATTTTGTAATTAATTATATAATTATATAATTATATATATATATATATATAGAATGAATAGGGCCGATCATTCATCTTCTTCACGTAAGAAACCGCCGGTCCTGTACGAGAGAAACGAGTAACCGCCGAGCCTTCCCTTCGGACGCCGATTCCCGGAGCGTTTGTGGACGGAATTCGATTCCGAGAGTGGATACGGATTGCTCTCGTCGAGACCTTCATTCCTGCGGTAAGAAATTCGATTTTCGTGGAGTTTTGGAAGGATTTGAATTTTCGGTTTTGGGAAGTTTTCCGCCATTAATGGCCAAATCTTTGTTCTAGGTGTTGCGGCCATTTTGATCCGTGCGAAGAGGAGGAAAGCAGTCCAAAGCTTCGCTGAGATTTGAGGCAAGTGGTATTCTTGCCCTTGCCAAGTGTTTTCTTTGAATTTATTTGCTGAAATTGAAATCCCGGTTAGCCCAGGTTAGAGGCCTTGTTGTTTTCATTTTCTTGCTAACTATAGGGCTTAGTTCTTCCTACTGAAACCCCCCCTATGTTGTGATGTTTGGAATCCAAATTGTCGGCGTGGAGCCTTTGTTTTCCTTTATTTTTGAATGTTGCTCTGGTTCGGGTATAGCCGAGAGGGAAGGTTAGGAGGGGGGGTGTGGTTGCCAATTTCCTTCGTTAAGATATTATTCGAATGGTTAGGCATAGTTTGAATGGTAGTAGCGTGCGGCGTTGAGAGTTGTCTACTGCTACTGCAGTGGCATGAGTCGTGGGCGCGTTCCGGTGTCGTTCGGGAAATTCCGAACGGTGCAGGTTGACCGCGCACGGTCATCAACCTTTAGGGCGCACGACCACTGGTCATGTGCCTTTGTTCGTGCGCGTATAAACTTCAGTTTCTAAAGTTCTATCTCGGGCAATCGCACGAGCGCTGACATCAGTGCGCACGACCACTGATCGTGCGACACTGATCGTGCGCAGTTGCTAGGTTTTCTGTCAGGTTTCCAGGTTCGTTTCGCACGATCATCAGCCGATGAGTACGCACGACCACTGATCGTGCGACACTGATCGTGCGCTTTGTATATTTTCTATTTATAAGCGAATTTAGATGGTTTCGAGTGCGGGAGTTTAGATACTCAAGTGACAAGCAACTACTCGAGTTCTGGATCTTCTGCCTTGGTCGTTCGACTGTCGTCGAGCTCCGCATTCTTTAGTGGGCTTGTGGGTAGTGGTATAATTTTGGCGGTGAGTGAGGCTAGCTCACTCAACGCCAAAGTTTAGGTAGGCGCTGAGTGCGTTTCACTCAACGCCTAGTCGTGTTGGTTTATTTCAACACTCTTCCTTTACCTTGTATTTCGTTTCCGAGTGGATTTTCCAGTTGTATTTCTGGGTTTTCCTTGTCGGCCGTTTTCTTTATTTTTCCTAAAGGCCGAATCGTGGGTCGTGAATAGTAGTGGTGGTTGTAGCTCTTTATGGGGGTGGAGTTGTGTGATATAGCCAAGGCCACCCATGGATTTCTTGCTCCAGGTACGGGCTGGGCATGTCGGGTGGAAGGTCCCTTGTGTTTTCACGTGTTGACCCTCGAGCTTTTGACTTGGACATGGTGGATTGGGGGACTGCGTTTGCCTTCGATCCGGTTCCTCGTTGTTGTTTTTGCTACTATCACTTCCCGCAGATTAGGGTGTTAGAAGTTTCTTCTTTGGTAGTTTGCAGCATTCTGGCTCTTGGTAGCCTAGTAGGCCCTGCAGGAAGTGGTTCCTGGGCTGGATCGTTGCTGTTTCTTTGCACGTTGTGCATTTCTTGTTGTCCTATTTTGGACAGTTGTGACTCTTTCTACTGCATGTTTTCTGTTATTTTGTCCTTTGGTTGACTCTTTCATGCAGTTTTACCTGGATTTTTGCTTGCTGAGGTATTCTGTTTTCTTTTGGAATACCCCAGGTTCTGAGCTGTAGCCAGTCTGGTGGCTAGTTGGAGGTGGTGTTGTTGGTGGACTTCCGGACCTTTGGAGTTCTGTTTACCTTGTTTGTGAGGTTGTTTTCAGTACTTTCTTACAGACATATATGTGTGCTGGTGGGTTCGTGTCAGGTTGTTGGCGCCCACTAGTAGTTTTTACCTTGTACTAGATATATACTATTGCTGCTACCATTTATTTTCTGGAGATAGTCTACTTGCTTTGAGAAGGTTTTATGCTAGGTTGCTAGTTATTTTTAAACTATAATTACTATTATAAATGAAGCTCATGATCAGCATGTTTTGTAAACTTAATCACTACTTTCCAAATCACGTACGAAAACCGTTTTCTTATATATATTATATAAACTAAGTGTAGTGTCTTGCATAGTATGAGTGGTTCTCTTGGGACCCTTATGCGCTCTTTAGGGTGTAAAACCTAATCAAAGTATTTTTCCGCAGCGTTTAAATATAGTTTTCTTTTGTGGACTAGATGATCCACTGAGCCGAGGGATACGGACTCTAAACATAACTGATTTTTCTATTCATTAAGCACATGATTTCCTTGCATAAAGATTGTAGTTGGATTTGCCTGAGCGTCAGCAGTTATCCCCTGCTTGACGTGGCATCATGACGCGTGTTTTCTCTTACTCTGATAATTCTTAATTCGGAGAAAATGCGGGTTGTGACACATCCCTTCAGGTATCTCAGGATTCTCTTTAGAAGAATCAGATGAGATTCCTTGGGGTTGACCTGGAATCTAGCACAAAGGCATGTAGCAAACATTATGTCAGGCCTACTTGCAGTTAGATATAATAGGGAACCAACAATGGCCCTATAATTCTTTTGATCAACTGGCTTGCCGTGATCATCAGAGTCAATAACTACATTAGTAGCCATAGGTGTAGGCATTGCTGAAGCATCAGCCATCCCAAATTTCTTTACCAATTCCTTGGCATATTTGGACTGGGAGATGAAGATACTATCAGCATCTTGCTTAACTTGGAGACCAAGAAAGTAAGACAGCACACCCATACTACTCATCTCAAACTTAGAGTGCATCAGGTCAGAGAACCTTTTGCAAAGTTTGGGATCAGTGGAGCCAAATATAATATCATCTATATACACCTGAACTAACAGGATTGTGTCCTTGTGATGCTTGACGAAAAGGGTTCTATCAACTACTCCCCTAGTAAAGTTGTGCTCTAACAGAAAACTAGCTAGAGTCTCATACCAAGCTCTGGGAGCTTGCTTTAGTCCATATAGAGCTTTCTGCAACTTAAAAACATGTGAGGGTTGAGTTGAAGAAACAAACCCTAGTGGTTGTTCAACAAACACCTCTTCCTTAAGCTCACCATTTAGGAATGCACTTTTGACATCCATTTGGAACACCTTAAACTTCATGTAGGCTGCATAGGCCAAGAAGATCCTTATTGCTTCTAGCCTTGCAACAGGAGCAAAGGTTTGGTCATAGTCTATACCTTCCTCCTGTCTGTAGCCCTGAGCTACAAGCCTTGCTTTATTCCTTACTATAATTCCATTTGCATCTAACTTGTTTCTATACACCCACTTGGTGCCTATGATCAGTTGGCCTTTAGGTCTTGGAACCAAAGTCCAAACTTTACATCTCTCAAACTGATTGAGCTCCTCTTGCATTGCAATGATCCAATGGGGATCTAGCTCTGCATCTTTAAAGGTGAGGGGCTCAAACTGTGAGAGGAAACAAGCATGCATCACATCCTGTCTTAATTGGTGTCTTGTTTGCACACCAGCTGATATGTCTCCAATCACTTGAGATGTGGGGTGATCTCTAAGTGTGATAATATCAGCAGGTGGGATGTGATCTTCAGCAATAGTTGGGATTAATTCCTCAGGAGGAATTTGATCTACTGTTGGTGGTACAACAACTGCTTCAGCAATGTCTTCATCACTGTCTGATTCAGTGATCTGAAGAGTTGATAGTTGAAGAATTTCTTGAGGGGCATCAGGTACCTGCAAAGAACTGGTGGAAGGAGAATTTTCTTTCTCCTTGTAAAACATCTGATGCTCATCAAATGATACATGCACAGATTCTTCAATCTTACAGGTAGATTTGTTATAAACCCTATAAGCTTTGCTTACTTGGGAATATCCAAGCATGATTCCCATTGAAGCTTTTGCTTCAAATTTTCTAATATATTCTTTATTATTATTATGAATATAAACAGTACAGCCAAAAACTCTAAAATAATTAATTTTAGGTTTCTTTCCTTTAAGCAACTCATAAGGAGTTTTACACTTAAGTTTGTGTATCAAACTTCTATTCAAGACATAATTGGCTGTGCTAACAGCTTCTGCCCAATAGGAGAGAGGCATGTTAGCATCTGCCAACAATGTGCTAGCAGCTTCAATGAGTGTTCTATTCTTCCTTTCAACTACCCCATTTTGTTGAGGAGTTCTAGGAGCTGAGAAGCTATGTTTGATACCTTCTCTCTCACAGAATTCTTGCATGAGAAGAGAGTCAAACTCAGTACCATGATCACTTCTGATCAAGGCCACATGAGTAGAGTACTCAGTCTGCACACATAGTAGAAAGTCTGTAAGGGCTTTGAAGTTATCAAACTTAGTTCTCAAAAAGAAAACCCAACTGAACCAAGAGAAGTCATCTACAACTACTAAAGTGTAATACTTCCCTCCTAAACTCTGTACATTTATTGGGCCAAAAAGGTCCAAGTGTAATAAATACAGGATTCTAGGAGAATCACTCTTATTTATAGATTTAAAAGAGTTTTTGGTTTGCTTGCCTAGCTGACAAGCCTTGTATAGGCTCTCCTTCTTGTAGGGGCAAGAAGGTAAACCTCTAACAAGGTTGTGTTTAGATAACCTAGATATATTTTTAAGGTGTACATGACTGAGCCTCTTATGCCATAAAGAATTATTATTACGGGTTACTTTATTAAACAGGCAGATTTCAGAATGAGATGAATTGAAATCTACTAAATAGATATTGCCTATTCTAATACCTAATAAAACAACATTATTATTTAAAGTAATATTGCAAGAAAAGTTAGATAATGAAACCTGGTAGCCAGCATCACATAGCTAGCTGACTGAAATCAAATTGTGCTTCAGTCCATTGACATAAGCAACTCTCTTGAAAGTAACTGCTCCAATTATGATCTTGCCATAGCCTTCTGTCTGACCACAGCTGGAGTCTCCAAAGAGAACCTTTGGGCCGAGCTTAGCTTTGTACTTTGATAGAAGATCTTTATTTCCTGTCATATGCTTAGAGCATCCACTATCCAAATACCACTTATTTTGAGTGATTGGATAGGCCTTCACCTGCAAGACAATTATTTAGACAGTGTGGACCCAGGTAACCTTGGGTCCCTTGTTTTTCACATAAGAAAAACTGGAAATATATGAGAATGCAGGCTGAGGGTGATAACCTAGTGGGTGAGATCTCCTAGGTGGGATTCTCCATGCAGATGATGGGTCAACAAACCTAGGGTTTCTATATTCATTTAGGTTTCTATGATACTGATTATGATTTTGAAAATCATGTTGAAATCGTCGATCGACGTTCGACGATGGGCGCTCAGATCGTCGAGCTTCGTTCGACCATTGAGCTTCTGATCGTCGAGCGGCGTTCGACGCTCTTTGCATTTCTTTAAAGAATTTCTTTCTCTTTTCTCTCTTAGCTTTATTTAAAGTTTTATTAACTAGATTTACTTGCTCAGTGTTCTTCATTCCACTAGCTGAAATGAAGTTTACTGGAGTTGAAAGATTATTTTTAAGTAGAACTGGGGGTTCACTGGGAGAAGCTCCTAAGCCTAATTTGTCATTACCTGACCTAGTGTTAGTCATGCTGGTAATTTCTAACAACTTAAGGCTTCTACCATTAAGTGATTCTTCTAGTCTCTTAGACTTAGCTAACTCTATTTTAAGAAATTTAATTTCTTCACTACAAGTAGTGAGATCTTCCTTTAACCTAATATTTTCAGTGGCTATTGATTCTGAGTCAGCTAACCTATTTCTAAGTTCTTTTATTTCCTTCTCAGAGCTAATCAAATCTAAGCATAAAGATTTAAAGTCTAATTTAAATTCTTCTGAAGTAAAATCATAAGAAGAAAGTACCTCATCTTCTGTAGGCATCTCTTCATCAGAATCAGAACTCTCTGCAGCAGAGTGGTTGCTGCAGGCATCTATTGCCATCAGGCAAACTTCTTTTGCCTTCTTCTCTTCCTCATCCTCACTGGAGCTTGATGAGGAGGATTCTTCATCAGAATCACTCCAGGTTTCAGCAATGAAACCTCTCTCCTTCTTTTTTTTTCTTGTAGGAGGATGGCTTGGAGTGCTTCCTGTGTTGTTCTTTTTCTTTTCTCTTTTCTTTGTTCTTCTCCTCTGGACACTCTGGCAAGATGTGTCCAGGCTTCCTGCAGCCATAACAAATAATTTCTTTAGCAGGAGAGCGATCATACCTTGGTTTGTCTTCATAGCGTGAAGACTTCTTTCTGAACTCCTTTCTCCCCATCTTGAGAAACCTCTTGGCAAACAATGCCATTTGTTCCTCATTAGATTGGCTGCCTTCAGAAGCATCTGCAGCCTTAAGAGCTAGAGATTGCTCTTTTCTTGTTGGAGTGGGGGTCTTTGCTTCAGCTTCTGCTTCCCTTGTCTTCAGCACTTGCTCAAAGGACTTGAGCTTGCCGAGGAGAGCTTCAGTGGAGATCTCATTTGTACTTCTGGCTTCCTTGATGGGCCAGATCCTTAGATCCCATGTGCTAGGGAAGCACATAAGAATCTTATCATTGACCTCTGTCAATGATATGTCCTTGTCCAGGGTCCTCAGCTCATTGATGATTGAGCTGAGCCTGGTGTATATGGCTTCAACTGATTCAGCATCAGTTTTCTTGAAGTTCTCATACTGTGAGATCAGGTTGGACCTTCTGTCCTTCCTTTCATCAGCTGAACCAGCTACAATCTGGTTCAGTGTATCCCACATGGCCTTTGCTGAGGAGCAGTCAGCAACCTTCTGGAATACCTCATCAGACATTGTCTGAGCCAGTATGTTCATTGCCTTGGCATCTGCTATTTTGGCCTTCTTGTATTCATCATTGTAATCTGGAGGAGGCACTGCACTCATATCAGATGATGAGGCAGTAGCAGCAGCAGGTGCTCTTGGGGGACCTGACAAAATAAAAGCAAAGATGCTTTCATCAATAGAATTCATATATAGTTTTATCCTTGCCTTCCAGATGCCAAACTTAGCTAAGTTGCATGCTGGAGGTCTGGTGCTAGAATAATCCTTGGACTGGGCCATGATAGTGAATATCTATAAGCTTTGGTATCTATCAGGATCTTGTGACTTAGGTGTTAGCCTATTCAGTCAGTCAACCTCCCTCTGATACCAATTGAAAGTGAAGGGATAGATACTACTCTAGAGGGGGGGTGAATAGAGTTATCAAATTTTGCACTAGACAAAACTTAATGATCTACCCAACTCCCTTGGAGTTAAGTGCGGAATGAAAAGATTATAGATATTGATTTAACCTTAAAGCCTAACACAAGTGATGTGTACAAACTCAACCTAACTGTAATTACAGTTAAGGCTTGGAAAACCTAATCAGCAACTAGCAATCCTAGTTATATCTATTCACAGCCACAATGCAGGAATTAAACAAGTGAATCCAGACGACACAAGGAAATTTATAGTGGTTCCCCAAACAACTTGGGTACGTCCACTCTTCTACCCACACGGTAGGAATCCACTCAGGTTTTTGATCAGGTGCCCTGCCACCAACAGGATCTGCTTCAGGTAGATCCAGAAACCCTTTAGACTTTTGATCAGGTGTCTAAAAACTAAGCACAGGTTTTTGATCAGGTGCCCTGCCACCAAGGGATACTTTTGAAGGGAGTAATAACCCTGTACAAGAGGGGGAAGAAGGTTAAGATGTCTTCTCTATTTTACAATAGATTAGAGAAGCACAAAAGCTTGCACTGAGCTAGAAAGCTCTAAAGAATCAAGGCTCCCCCTGGCTCAAAGATGTCCAGGTGAAGTCTTGCTTCAGTGCAGAAAACTCTTCAGAAAACTCTGAAGGAAAAACTACAAGAAGATACAAATAATAAAAATAAAGATCTTCAAGCAGCTATCTTCTTCTTCTTCTTCTTCAAAGGAACTCTGAGTTTGAACTTCCTGAAAGCAGGAGAACTCAGGATGAAGAAGAGTAGAAGATCTTAACACTTCTCAGTTAGATGGAAATTGCTGAGAGCAGAAAGCTTGATCTTGATGAAGGCTTGAATGCTTGAAAATATGTGTGTGTAACACTAGCTAGCTAGCTCTAATCCTTCTTCAAAGGGTCCTTTATATAACATCAACAAGCAACGGCTCTCTTCAGTTTGAATAATTTGTCTTCTTCTGAGACTTGAGACCTGAGCTGTAAATATCAAGAAGACAGAACAAACTCTGCAGCAAAAACATTCTATAAAAGGAATAACCCTTTTTCTAGGAAGCTGCAGGAAACAATTTGATAATAAAGTACTAAATAAAGTCATATCAGAAACAGACTCTTTATAGCAAAAGGAAGACTTTTCAGTCTAACGGCTATAAAGGGCTGACAACAGATAAAGTAATTTATAATGTCAGCTAATAAGACAAACAACTTTATCTAAAAAGATTTGACTCAGGCAAAAAGAGTAGAGCAGATATGCCTGGAAATATTATCATAAAACTCAAAACAACTTGCCAGAAAATGTATTAATTAATTAAATATAATAAATAAATTCAAAATATAAAGGCAGACAGAAAGCGTCGAACGACCTTCGGAGATCGTCGACCGACGCACGGAGATCGTCGAACTATCGGACAGATAGTCGAACGATCCAGATAGTCGAACTATCAAAGGAGATAGTCGAACTATCACAGCAGATAGTCGAACTACCAGAAGATAGTCGAACTATCAGATAGTCGACCTATCAACAGATAGTCGAACTATCAGGGCAAAACAGATAGTCGAGCTATCAACAGATAGTCGAGCTATCAGATAGTCGACCTATCCAACAGATAGTCGAACTATCAAGACAAAACAGATAGTCGAGCTATCAACAGATAGTCGAGCTATCAGATAGTCGAGCTATCAAACAGATAGTCGAACTATCAAGAACAAAACAGATAGTCGAGCTATCAACAGATAGTCGAGCTATCAGATAGTCGACCTATCAAACAGATAGTCGAACTATCAAGAACAAACAGATAGTCGAGCTATCAACAGATAGTCGAGCTATCAAAAACAAACAGATAGTCGATCTATCAACAGATAGTCGAACTATCAGATAGTCGAACTATCAAAGCAGATAGTCGAACTATCAAGCGAGAACAGATAGTCGACCTATCAATAGATAGTCGAGCTATCAACGCAGAATAGATAGTCGAACTATCAACAGATAGTTGAGCTATCAGATAGTCGACCTATCAACAGATAGTCGAACTATCAAAACCAAACAGATAGTCGACCTATCAACAGATAGTCGAACTATCAAAGACAAACAGATAGTCGACCTATCAACAGATAGTCGAACTATCAGATAGTCGACCTATCCAAGCAGATAGTCGAACTATCAAAGCACACAGATAGTCGAACTATCAACCGATAGTCGAACTATCCTCGCAGACTGAAAGTCGAACAACAGATAGACGATCGTCGAACAGTTAGTCGACGATAGTCGAGCGGTGTTCGACGATAGTCGAACGAACAAACAACTTAACCAAATTCTCAATCTGGAAAAGTGAGGACTCTATAGCTAAACTACTAACCATTGACCATAGATAATTCTTGGGTCAAGGAGCACAAAGGAGAGGACTAAACTCAAATCAAACTAGGGTACCAACAAAAAGCTCATTGGTGCCCAGGACACCTCATCAACTCATCCTGCAGTGGATTCCTACCAAGGGTGGTAGAAGAGTGGATGTACCGAGGTTTTGGGGAACCACTATAGTTCCTTGTGTCTTCTGGTTGCTTGTTATTTTGTTTTCTGTGTGCTGTGGATTTGCTTCTTGTATTTGTTTTATTCTGATTTCTGTTAAGCACTCTATACTAAGTAAATTAAATCTTCCACTGCTAAAGTAATTTTTAAATTTGCAAAATTATTTTAAAACACTCTATTCACCCCCCTCTAGTGTGAAGGGTTGATCTTACACTCACTTTCAGCAAGCCTTTCTTATTTGTCACCGTTCACTGAACATTGATCTCGCAATAACTTTGATTTCCTTGTAGTATGTCGCGACTATCGCCAAAAAGTATGCGCGCATTGCCCTACTCGAGGAGGAGAACTGGAGAATAAGGGCCAAGAATCAATAATGGATTGATTTGTTGGTCCCTTCCCCCTTGGGCGAAAGGAAAAAGGCTCTATAATACATATCACCTGAGATTCATCTAATGATGCTTGAGAATGCAATTGCGGCAGTGAGGCACTTGCTCTAGGTGATGAGGGAGGCTGGATTCTTGAACAGTGATGGAGAGAAGGTGACGACCGAAGTCTTATTCTATAAACTCTCCCTACCCATCCCAGAACCAGAGGGCACCCCCGATGACATCTCTGGCAAGAGCGAGCAGTCGGCATCGTCTCCCTGAAGCTTTCTCATTTTTGCTTTTTTCCCTATAATTTCTTTTTCCGGGCTCCGCACTTTGCGAAATGTAACCATTCCATAATAATATGAAAATAAAGTTTTGTTATGAAATCTTTTTTCTTATTTGTGCTTTGATTTCGAATGCACTGCTATGAAGAAATGTCTTCGCCTCGCGCTTCTTCTTAAGAACTCCATGATCATTGTTAAAATGGACAAAAGACATAAATAAACCGCAAACTTTTATTGCTCAAAAAGATAAAGATTACAAAGGTATGCCCCCTTATTTATAGAGACTAGGGGAGGAGAGAGAGATTTACAACAAGCGATGTGGGACTTAATACAAGCCGTGCGGCTTATGCGGTTTGACATGACCAAGCCGCCAACTATACAAGAAATAAAACAACTAACTACAAGGCCGCAATCTCTCGTAGTCAGCCTCTCGAACTGACGGCCTGATCGCCTGCAGCAAGTTGTCGTACTACAACCACGGTCAAATCTCTGCGGCTTCAAGCAGACCGCTACACTTCTCTTTGCCAGAGCGCCAGACCAGACCGCAAGATTATTGGAACAACTAGACCGCTGCAGTTAGAAACCAGGCCACCCGAACATTCCAAACTTTAACACTCCCCCTCAAGCTGGAGCATATATATCGACCATGCCCAGCTTTCTATAGACCTCCTCAGATGGAGTAACCCGTTTTGTGAAGAAGTCAGCTAGTTCTCTTTCTGATGTAACAAACGGTGTGCAAACCTGACTCTTCAAAATCTCCTCTGTAATGAAATGGCAATCAATCTCAATATGCTTTGTTCTCTCATGAAAGACAGGATTCCTTGAAATATAAATGGCAGCTTTATTATCACAGAACATAGGAAGAGTATGGTCATAGACTTCTCCCAAGTCAAGCATAATCACCCGTAGCCATTTTAACTCGCAGGTAGTTGAGACAATGCTCCTATATTCTGCTTCAGCACTTGACCTTGAAACCACTGCCTGCTTCTTGCTTATCCAGCTAACAAGGTTTCCTCCTATAAAAGTGCAAAAACCTGATGTAGACTTTCTATCCTCTTTGTTATCAGCATAGCTTGCATCAAAATATGCTTCAATTTTCACATGACCATTCTTCTAAAACAATAAGCCCTTTCTTGGAGACCCATTCACATACTCAAAAATTTTCATGGCAGAGCGTAGATGACACTCTCTATGACTTTGCATAAACTTACTAACCTTTCCTACTGCATAATAAATATCTTGTCGAGTAATAGTCAGATATATAAGTTTGCCTACAAGTTGTCTGTATACAGTGAAATCTCGGAGAAGAGGAAGAATCATCAGTCCATCCTTTATCATCACCAACAGCCATTGGGCAACGAGCAGGTTTCGTGCCAAGAAGACATGTCTCTTTTAGGAGATTTAGCGCATACTTCCGCTGTGAAAGAACCACCAAGGTCTTCTTTCGTGAAATCTCAATTCCCAGGAAATACTTGGGCAGTCCCATATCCTTAGTGACAAAGTATTGTCGAAGATGTTGTTTGGCTAGATCAACCCCCTCCTTATCATCACTAGTCAAAAGAATTTCATCAACGTAGACAACAAGAACTATAAGACCTTTAGTAGTCTTGCGTATAAATAAAGAATGAACAGCAGAGCTTCGATTGAAACAAATAAGAGAAAAAACTTCACTAAACTTTTCAAACAAGGCTTGTGGAACTCTTCTTTAAACCATAAACCGCCTTCTGAAGCTTGCACACCTGATACTCCCCCTGAGCAACATACCCAGGAGGTTGCTCCATGTATACCACCTCTTGCAAATCCCCATAAAGGAAGGCATTCTTAACATCCAACTGAGACATTTCCCAGTCTATATTAAAAGCCATAGAGAAGAGAATACAGATAGTGCTAATGCGAGCAACAGGCGAAAAAGTATCGAAGAAATCCACCACATATGTTTGAGTAAACCCTTTGGCAACAAGCAGGGCCTTATACCTTTCAACAGAGCCATCTGGAAGATAATTAACCACAACGACCCACCGACATCCAACCACATCAATGGCCAGAGGTGGTGGAATAAGAGTTCAAGTCCCTCTCTCAGTTAACGTGCTCATTTCTTCATCTATAGCAGCCGTCCACTGAGGAAGAGCAAGAGCTTCTTGATACATTTTCTGAATGATAGTAGAAGAAATAATAAGAGAAAAATGCTTGGCAGTTGGGGAAAGCTGATGATAGGAGATTACTACACCAATCGGATACTGAGTACATTGGCGAACACCCTTTCGTAAGGAAATTGGAAGATCGAGGTCACTACTGACTTGAGGAGGCAAGGTACTCGAAGAAGACAGAAGAGGCTCTGAAACTGGCACAGAGGGTTCCAAGGATAACCCATCAAACTCCTGAGAAAGAGAAGGAGCAACCGGAGGAGATGCGGAAAGAACCGGATCTTGCGGAGGTACCGAGAGAATAGGCCGAGAAGAAGAAGTATCGACATGTACGAGAGAAGAAGGAGAGGAGAAATATAGAGTATCTTCAAAGAAGGTAACATCTACAAAAACATACTGTTTGTGTGGGAGAGGATCAAAACATCGATACCCTTTTTGAGTAGGGCAATAGCCAAGGAATATGCATTTAATTGATCGGGGAGAAAGTTTGTCCCATCTAGGATAAGGGAAGTGAACAAAGGCAGTATAGCAAAAGGTTTTAAGGGGCAAAGGAAATGGTTTGGCCTCTAGATATAAGACTGAAAAAGGAGTCCTGCCCTGAATAATACACGAGGGAATAAAGTTATTGAGATAGCAAGCAAGAAGAACTGCATGACCCCAATAAGACCGGGGGACATTCATTTGCAAAGAAAGACTGCGAGCAACATCCAGAAGATGACGATTCTTGCGTTCAGCAATGCCATTCTGTTGTGAGGTATATGGACAACTTATCTGATGAATCAAACCCTTGTCCACACAAAATGAAGAGAATTGATGACTGATATATTCTTTGGCATTATCAGTATGAATAATCTAAATGGGAACACTAAACTGTGTGAAGATCTCATGATAAAAAGCAGAGAATACATAGAATAGTTTAGAATGATCCTTCAAGAGATACAACCAAGTGCATCTGGAGAAATCATCAATAAATGTGACAAATTACAAGCTTCGACGACCAACCGAAGACCCCAGAGAAGGGCTCCAGATGTCAAAGTGAATAAGGTCAAAAGGACGTGAAGAACAACGACCCGTTCGTGATGGGAAAGAAGAGAGATAATGTTTGCCCAACTCACAGGCTTCACAGTTCAAAGGAAAATTGTAAAAAGTAAGGTCTTGAAGAAGTTGATGAATGAGGCGAGAAGGAGGATGACCAAGACGATGATGCCACAACTAAATTGAGGAAGAAGCAAAAAGAGCAACAACATTGTCAAGATAAAACATGCCACCACGAGCAGTACCAGTAGCAATTGTAGCCTTAGAAATAGAATCAGAGAAAGAACAAGTTATGCTAGTAAAAGTAACTGTGCAACTTAACTGGGTGCAAAGAGCATGAGCAGGTAGTAAATTGCATGGGAAAGTAGGTACATAAAGAGTGTCCTTTAATAACAAAGATGAATAGAGATGCACAGTGCCAATACCATGAACAGGCGCTGAGGTCCCATCAACAACTTCAATAGGAGATAACCTGTTGGTCTCAAGCAAAGAGGAAAACAAACGAGAGTTGCCAATCATGTTACTAGTAGCAGCAGAGTCAATAAGCCACATATCAGAGGAGACTGCAAGAGCACGAGTAGTATAAGAGAGAAGAGAAGTCATTTGAAAGAAGAAGCCGGAAAGTAGGTAAACTAATCGCTCAGGGAGAAACTAGCCGGCACAAACAATGAAGAAAAAGAGATACCAAGGAGACCGCCAAGTTAAAGTTACACAAACCAGCAGTTAGAAGAAGTCGCGACCAAAAGGGAGGTAAGAGAGTAAGAAACCAGAAGAAACCGTACCAAGGAGTGGAAATCGAAGTGGGTAAAGAAACGCCAGCGTGAAAAGAAAAAAGGACAAGCACGCGGTCAAGGAAAAAATAATCCGTCCGGTATCGGTGTCAACACAACAGCAACAAAACAAGAAATGTTGCAACACAAGGGCGGAAAAAGCCATGCAAGAAGAAAGAAGAGTCAGAGACCGCGCGAACACGGCGCAAACCGTGCAAATAGAAACAAAGAAACCACGCGGTGTAAAAAGGACAAAACGATCAAGAACATGTTGTAGAAGGAGACGGAGACCGCACGGTCAAGGTGTCAACACACCAGCGGCAAGGAACTAGCCGCGACCAAAATGCGGACTCACACCAAAGAAGAGACAAGAGACTAGCAAAGAAGCAGCAAGAAGAGAAAAGAGCACGAGGCTGCCAAGTCAAGGCGAAAAACACACCAACGGTAAGGAAGAAACTGTGACCAAGGGCGAAACTCGGAATAGATAAGAGAGAACTTGGTTAGCAAGGGAAACCGGGCGAACAGAAAAAGCCCGGGAGGAAGCAAGTCGCAAGAACAGGGATAAATAAGGGAGGGAAGCGAGAAGAGAGAAGCTGCCCAAACTAGATAAAGCTGGTTGAAGTGGCCGCGTGATTAGAGCAACAAACCGCGACCTTCTTAAAGCAAAGTATCGGTTTCCTCTGATACCATGTAGAAAATGGACAAAAGCAGTAAATAAACCGTAAACTTTTATTGCTCAAAAAGATAAAGATTACAAAGGTATGCCCCGTATTTATAGTAACTAGGGGAGGAGAGAGAGATTTAGAACAAGCAATGTGGGACAAAATACAAGCTGTGCGGCTTATGTAGTTTGAAATGACCAAACTGCCAATTATTCAAGAATTAAAAAAACTAACTACAAGCCGCAATCTCCCAGAATCAGACTCTCGAACTGACCGCCTGATCGCCTGCTGCAAGTTGTCGGACAACAACCACGGTCAGATCTCTACGACTTCAAGCAGACTGCTACACTTCTCTTCGCCAGCCCGCCAGACAAGACCGCAAGATTGCTGGAACAATTACACCGGTGCGGTTAGAAACTAGGCCGCCCGAACACTCCAAACTTTAAAAATCATGATATCTCGTGAAACCATATACTGACTTCCCGCCGCGCAATTTGGTATATAACTAACCTTGTCTAATTTGATGTATAGGGCTAGATCTCGCGTCATTCTCGCCCAATTGGCTCATACACGTTGATATAATATTATTTCGAACTTGCCGTCTAGGATATAGTTTTTGCGACATTCTCGCCTCATTGGCTAATGCACATACAGGATCATAGCCAAGACTTTGCATTGTTCTTGCCACATAGGCTCGCGTGTGAATGGGACAATTTGCGAGAACAGACTTTGAACACTCGCATTATCCTGTACACATTCCCCTTCCCTTGGCCTTTATCAAAAGTTTTACCTTTGACTGCCTTTTACTTTCTTGCGAGATCCCCGTTTGGTGTGATTTTCCTTGAAGCATTAAACCTCCTCCAAAAACCCTCTCAAGATTTTGAGCCTCTCTATCTGGCATGAGCAGCCTAGGACTAGGTTTCAAGGCGCTTTGCAACTTCTCCTGAGGGACAGACTGACCTATTTTTAGGTGAAAGCCTGACAGCTTGAGCAACCCGAGACTTAGATCCAGAGGAACCACCATGTCCACCGTAGGCCCCTGCCCTGCTAGCTAGTTGAAAGCCTGACAGCAGATCTGCTCGGGGTCTGGGTAGACTCTCTCGAGTGACATCCTGCCCTGCCAGCTAGGTGAGAGCCTAGAAGCGGGATCTGCTCGGGGTCCAAGTAGACACTAAAGTGACATCCAGCCCTGCCAGCTTGATGAATGCCTGACAACGTGATCTGCTCGTGGTCCGGGTAGACTCTCGAGTGACATCTAACCCTGCCAGCTAGATGAAATCCTAGCAGCAATATCTGCTCGGGGTCCAGGTATACTTTGGAGTGACATTCAGCCCTGCCAGCTAGATTAAAGCCCGGTAGCGGGATCTGCTCGGGGTCCGAGAAGACTCTCGAGTGATATCCAGCCCTTCTAGATAGATGAAAGCCTTGCAGCGGGATCTACTTACGGTCCGTGTAGACTCTCTCAAGTGACATCCAGCCATGTAAGCTAGATGAAAGCCTGGCAGCGGGATCTGCTTGGGGGTCCAAGTAGACACTCGAGTGACATCTTGCCTTGCCAGCTTGATGAAAGCTTGGCAGCTGGATCTGCTTGGGGTCTGGGTAGACTCTCGAGTAATATCAAGCCCTGCCAGCTAGATGTTAGCCTGGCAGCAGAATCTGCTCGGGGTCAGGGTAGACACTCGAGTTATATCCATACTTGCCAGCTAGATGAAAGCCTGGCATCAGGATCTGCTCGGGGTCCAGGTAGATTCTCGAGTGACATTCAGCCCTGCCAACTAGATAGAAGCATGGCAGCAGGATCTGCTCGGGGTCCTGGTAAACTCTCGAATTACATTAAACCCTGCTAGCTAGATGAAAGCCTGACAGCGGGATCTGCTCGGGGTCTGGGTAGACTCTCGAGTGATATCAAGCTCTACCAGCGAGATGAATGCTTGGCAGTAGGATCTGCTCGGGGTCTAGGTATACTCTCTCGAGTGACATCAAGCCCTGCTAGCTAGGTGGGAGAAGAGCAGTGGGATCTGCTCGGGGACTACATTATGAATATGGCCTATCAAAAATTCTATTGCAAGAAGGGATGAAAGATCAACAGATTTCATATTTACTGTTGGTACCCTTATTTGGATTTGAGTTTAGTCTGCTCTTTTAGTCTCTTGAACCAAGATTTATCTATGGTCAAAGGTTAGTTGTCTAGTTGTAGAGTTGTCACTTATCCAGATTAAAATTTGGTTAAGTTGTTTTTGGTTCGACTATGATCGAACGCCGCTCGACTATCGTCGATCAACTGTTCGATGATCGTCTATCAGTTGCTCGACTATCGTCGGTCAGCAGATCGTCTATCTCTGAGTTAGTTCAACTCTTGTTAGCTCGACGTTCTGTGGAATCTGCCTCGTCGATCGTCGAACCCCGCTCGACTTCTTTTGACCAGACAGATTTCTTGATTGTTCAACTATCTGCTTGGATAGTTGAACTATCTGATAGTTCGACTATCTGTTTGATAGGTCGACTATCTGTTGTGTTTGATAGTTCGACTATCTGTTTGATAGGTCGACTATCTGCTCTGTTTGATAGTTCGACTATCTGCTTGGATAGTTCAACTATCTGATAGCTCGACTATCTGTTTGATAGGTCGATTATCTGTCTTCTTTGATAGTTCGACTATCTGTTTGATAGGTCGAATATCTATTTGTCTTTGATAGTTCAACTATCTTCTTGATAGGTCGACTACCTGTTTTGCTTGATAGCTCGACTATCTATCTTGATAGGTCGACTATCTGATAGCTCGACTATCTGTTTTGATAGGTCGACTATCTGTTGTGGTAGTTCGACTATCTTCTTTGATAGTTCGACTATCTGTGTCGTTCGACTATCTGTTCTGATAGGTCGACGATCTCTGTACTTCGGTCGACGATCTTCGAGGGTCGTTCGACGTTCTTCTGTCTGTCTTTAGTAATTTTGTACTCCTTCTATTCTATGATTTAATTCCTGTTTATTTAGCATATTTGATTAAAGTTTATTTCATTTATTTTGTGCATACATCTCAAGGCAATCTTTGCCCCATCCTTTGTGCATAAGTCAAGCTTTATCTGACAAAGTTCTTTGTCTTATTAGTTGAAATATCTTTTTGCTTTATCTGCCATGCTGTCCTTTATAGCCGTTAGACTCAGAAAGTCTTCTTTGGCCGTAAAGAGTTTAGTCTGATGTGACTTTCTTTAGTACTCCTGTTATCAGATTAGATATGTAGCTTCTTAGAAAGCTTTATCCCTTTATAGCATGTCTGCCTGCAGGATATGTTTTTGCTTTAAGCTTTTTGCAGCCCAGATTGTAGATCTCAGAAGAAGACAAAATTCAAACCAAGTTTAGAGCCGTTGCAAAGGCCCATATATAAAGAGCTTCTTTTGAAAGAAGAAAATATACAATAACAAGAGACACAAGATATACAGATTCAAAGCAAGTAGAGATACAGCTCTCAGTCAATTGATTCATTCAACTGAGAAGATCATCCCTCTTCAACATTCTTCTTTAATCCTGAGTCCATCCTGCTTACAGGAACATTTACTCAGTGCCTAGAAGAAGAAGAAGAAGGAGAAAGGAAGCTGATTAAAGAAGAACAACCTATTACAAATCAAGAGTCTTCGTCAAGCTTCTCCTTCAGAACTTCAAGACAGTTCTTTGTCTCAAGTTCAGAAGAGTTCCTGCACCCTGAAGCAAGACTCCTTCCTGGATATTCTCTATGTCAGGGGGAGCCTTGATTCTTTAGAGCTTTCTAGCTCTGTGCAATCCACTAGCTTCTCTAATCTATTTTAACAATAGAGAAGAAACTTTAACTCTCTCAACCTCCTGTATAAAGGGTTATTATTCCTTTCAAAAGTGAACCTTGGTGGCAGGGCACCTGATCAAAAACCTGTGTTGGATTTTGAGCTCCTGATAAAAAGCTCAAAGGGTCTACTTGATCTACCTGAAGCAGATCAGTTGGTGGCAGGGCACCTGAACAAAAACCTGTAGTGGATTCCTACCAGGGTGGTAGAAGAGTGGACGTACCTATTTAGAGGGAACCACTATAAACTTCTTGTGTCGTTTGTGTTGCTCATTTAATTTATTGCATTGTGGCTGTGAGTAGAAATAACTAGGATTGCTAGTTGATGTGATATGATCAAAGCTCAACTGTAATTACAGTTGCCCTTCTCTAGTGCACTTCACTTTGTGTTAGGCTCTAGGGTTTAAAATATCTATAAACTCATTCCGCAAATTAACTCTAAGGGAGTTGAGTAGGGTGTCATAATTTTTGAATACTCTATTCACCCCCCTCTCTAGAGTTGTATCTATCCTCACCTTCAATTGGTATTAGTGGAGGTTGACTAACTGTACAGGCTAACACCTGAGTCACAAGATCCTGATAGATACCAAGCTTATTGATATTCACTTCATGGCCCAGTCCAAGGATTACTCTAGCACCAGACCTCCAGCTTGCAACTTAGCTAAGTTTAGCATCTAGAACGCAAGAATAAGATTATATATGAACTCTATTGATGAAGACATTTTCTCTTCTATTTTGACAGGACCTCCAACACCTCTTGCTGCACCCACTGCTACAACATCTACAAATCTAAGTGTAGTGCCTCCTCCAGATTATAATGATGCCTACAAGAAGGCAAAGATAGTTGATGCCAAAGCTATGAACATTCTGGCTCAGACTATGTCTGATGAAATCTTCTAGAAAGTGGCTGACTGCACCTCTACAAAAGCCATGTGGGACTCACTGAACCAGATTGTAGCTGGTTCAGTTGATGAAAGGAAGGACAGAAGGTCCAACCTTATATCCCAGTATGAAAACTTCAAGAAGACTGAAGCTGAATCAGTTGAAGCCATGTACACCAGGCTCAGCTCAATCATCAATGAGCTGAGAACTCTTGATAAGGAGATTACATTGACAGAGGTCAATGATAAGATACTGATGTTCTTCCCCAGCACATGGGATCTTAGGATCTGGCCTATCAAGGAGGCCAGAAGTACAAATAAAATCTCAACTGAAGCTGTCCTTGGCAAGCTCAAGTCCTTTGAGCAAGTGCTGAAGACCAGGGAAGCTGAGGCTGAAGCAAAGACTCCAACTCCAGCAAGAAAAGAGCAAACTCTTGCTCTCAAAGCTGCTGATGCTTCTGAAGGAAGCCAATCCAATTAGGAGCTGATGGCACTTTTTTCCAAAAGGTTTCTCAAGATGGGAAGAAAAGACTTCAGAAAGAAATCTTCAAGATATGAAGATAAACTAAGGTATGACAGATCTCCTGCTAAAGAAATTTTTTGTTATGGTTGCAGGAAACCTGGAAACATTCTACCAGAGTGTCCAGAGGAAAAGAGCAAAGAAAAGAGAAAGGAAAAAGAACATCACAAGAAACACTCCAAGTCCTCCTCCTTCAAAAATAAGAAGAAGGAGAAAGGATTTGTTGTTGAGACCTGGAGTGATTCAGATGAGGAATCTTCCTCCTCAAGCTCCAGTGAGGATGAGGAAGAGAATAAGGCAAAGGAAATCTGCCTTATGGCAATTGATGCCTGCAGCAATCACTCAGCTGCAAAGAGTTCTGATGATGATGAAGAAATGCCTACAGAAGATCAGGTATTATCTTCATATGATTTTTCTTCTTCTGAATTTAAATCTGAATTTAAATCCCTTTGATTAGATCTAATTAGTTCAGAAAAGGAAATTAAGGAACTTAGAAATAAGTTAGCTGAATCAGAATCTATTTCCATTGAAAATGCTAGGTTAGAAGCAGAACTCACTAAGTCTAGTGAAGAAATAAATTTTCTTAAAAATGAACTAGCAAAGTCCAAGAGATTAGAAGAATCCTTAAATGGTAGAAGATTTAAGCTACTAGAAATCACCAGCATGACAAACACTAGGTCAGGCAATAATAAGCTAGGCTTAAGAGCCTCATCAAGTGAACCCCCATTGGTTCTTAAAAATCATCTTTCAACTCCAGTGAACTTTATTTCAGCTGATGGAATAAAGAACACTGAGCAAGTAAAACAAGTTAATCAAGCCTTAAATAAAGATAAGAGAGAAAAGAGAAAGCAATAATTTAAGGAGCTATAAAAAGCGTCGAACGCTGCTCGACGATCGAAGGCTCAATGGTCGAACGAAACTCGATGATCTGAGCATCCATCGTCGAACGCTGATCGACGATTTCAATTTGATTTTCAAAATTACAACCAGAACCTTAGAAACCCTAATATAAATAGAAACCCTAGGTTTGTGGACCCATTAACTGCATGGAGCATCCTACCTAGGAGATCTTACCCTTTAGGATATAAACCCCAACCTGCTTATTCTTTTATTTATAGTTTTCATTATGTGAAGAATAATGGACCCAAGGTTACCTGGGTCCACAATGTCTAATTGTCTATTCTGCAGGTGAATACCTATCCAATTACTAAAGACAAATGGTATTTGGATAGTGGCTGTTCCAAACACATGACAAGAAACAAACAAAATCTATCAAGATTCAAGGCCAGGTTTGGACCAAAGGTGACCTTTGGGGATTCTAGCTGTGGTCAAACTGAAGGATATAGGAGGATTACCATTGGAGCAGTAACTTTCAAAAGGGTTGCATATTTAACTGGACTGAAGCACAACCTTATCTCAGTAAGTCAGTTATGTGATGCAGGATATCAGGTATCTTTCACTAACACTCTCTGTAATATTACTTTAAATAGTAATGTTGTGTTAGTAGGTATTAGACAAGGTAATATTTATTTAGTAAGTTTTAATTCAACCCATTCTGAAATCTGCTTATTTAATTAAGTAACAAATAAAAACAACACCTTATGGCATAGGAGGCTTAGCCATGTTAACCTCAAGAATATATCTAGGTTATCTAAATACAACATTGTTAGATGTTTACCATCTTGCCCCTACAAGAAGGAGAGCCTATGCAAGGCTTGTCAATTAGGCAAGCAAACCAAAAACTCCTTTAAATCTGTAAATAAGAGTGATTCACCTAGAATCCTATATTTATTACATTTGGACCTTTTTGGCCCAATAAATGTACAGAGTCTAGGAGGGAAGTATTACACTTTAGTAATTGTAGACGACTTCTCTAGGTTCACTTGGGTGTTCTTCTTGAGAAATAAGGCTGATAACTTCAAAGTTCTTACAGATTTTCTACTTTGTGTGCAGACTGAGTATTCTACTCATGTTGCCTTGATCAGAAGTGATCATGGTACTAAGTTTGATTCTCTTCTCATGCAAGAATTCTATGAGAAAGAAGTTATCAAACATAGCTTCTCTGCTCCTAGAACTCTCCAACAAAATGGGGTAGTGGAATGGAATAATAGAACCCTGATTGAAGCTGCTGGTACATTATTGGCAGATGCTAACATGCCTCTTTCTTATTGGGCAGAAGCTATTAGCACAACTAATTATGTCTTGAACAGAAGTCTTATACACAAGCTTAAGAGTAAAACTCCTTATGAGTTGCTTAAAGGAAAGAAACCTAAAATTAATTATTTTAGAGTATTTGGTTGTGTAGTATACATTCATAACAATAACAAAGAATACCTTAGAAAGTTTGAAGCAAAAGCTTCAATGGGAATTTTTCTTGGATATTCCCAAGTAAGCAAAGCTTATAGGGTATTTAATAAATCAACTTCTAAAATTGAGGAATCTGTACATGTTTCTTTTGATGAATATCAGATGTTTTAAAAGGAGAAGGAAACTTCCCCTTCCTCAAGTTCATTGCAGGTACCAGAATCCAATAAAGATGTCACTCAAGAGATTCTTCATCTATCAACTCTTCATATCACTGATTCAGATAGTGATGAAGACTTTGCAGAAGCAGTTGCTGTACCACCAATAGTTGATCCAATTCCACCTGAGGAATTAATCCCAACTATTGCTGAAGATCATATCCAACCTACTGATCTTGTCATACTTAGAGATCATCCTATATCTCAAGTGATTGGAGACATATCAGCTGGTGTCCAAACAAGACAACAGTTAAGACAGGATGTGATGCATGCTTGTTTCCTTTCACAGATTGAGCCCCTCACCATACAAGATGCTGAGCTAGATCCCCACTAGATCATTGCTATGCAAGAGGAACTCAATCAGTTTGAAAGATGTAAAGTATGGACTTTGGTTCCAAGATCTAAAGGCCAACTGATCATAGGCACCAAGTGGGTGTTTAGAAACAAGTTGGATGCAAATGGAATTATTGTAAGGAACAAAGCTAGGCTTGTAGCTCAGGGCTACAGACAGGAGGAAGGTATAGATTATGAACAAACCTTTGCTCCTGTTACAAGGCTAGATGCAATAAGGATCTTTCTAGTCTATGCAGCCTATATGAAGTTTAATGTCTTTCAGATGGATGTCAAGAGTGCCTTCCTAAATGGTGAGCTAAAGGAAGATATATTTGTTGAACAACCTCCTGGGTTTGTTTCTTCAACTCAGCCCTCATTTGTGTACAAGTTGCAAAAAGCTCTTTATGGACTTAAACAAGCACCCAGAGCCTGGTATGAGACTCTAGCTAGTTTCTTGTTATAGCACAACTTTGTTAGGGGAGTAGTTGATAGAAACCTTTTCGTTAAGCACCACAAGGACACAATCCTATTAGTTCAAGTGTATGTAGATGATATTATTTTTGGTTCCACTGATCCCAAACTGTGCAAAAAGTTCTCTGACTTGATGCATTCTAAGTTTGAGATGAGTAGTATGGGTGAGCTGTCTTACTTTCTTGGTCTCCAAGTAAAGCAGGATGTTGATGGCATCTTCATCTCCCAATCCAAATATGCCAAGGAATTGGTAAAGAATTTTGGGATGGCTGATGCTTCAGCAATGCATACACCTATGGCTACTATTGTAGTTATAGATTCTGATGATCAGGGCAAGCCAGTTGATCAGAAAAACTATAGGGCCATTGTTGGTTCCCTGTTGTATTTAACTGCAAGTAGACCAGATATAATGTTTGCTACATGCATATGTGCTAGATTCCAGGTCAACCCCAAGGAATCTCATTTGATTCTTCTCAAGAGAATTTTGAGATTCCTGAAGGGATGTCCAAATCTAGGACTATGGTACCCAGCAGAATCAGAATTTGAGTTAATTGGATACTCTGATTTTGACTATGCTGGTTGTAGAGTTGACAGGAAAAGTACCTCAGGAACTTGTCAGTTCCTGGGAGAGAGATTGGTCTCTTGGTTCTGTAAGAAGCAGGCTTCTGTCTCAACTTCAACTGCAGAGGCTGAATATATAGCAGCTACTAGTTGTTCACAGATCTTTTGGATTCAAAACCAGCTTTTGGATTATGGGTACACACACAAGAACACAAAAATCATGTGTCACAGTACCAGTGCTATCTCCATTGTACAAAATCCCGTGCACCACTCAAGAACCAAGCACATTGAGATTAGACACCATTTCCTGAGAGATTGTGTGGAAAAGAACAAGATCAGCCTTGAGTTCATATCCACTGACCTTCAAAGAGGTGATATTTTCACCAAGCCCTTAGATGAACAGAAGCATCTATTCTTTTTGGTTCAACTAGGCATGAATAATGGAAAAGAATAAGTGTGACGTCTACCTTTGTTAAAATCTGTATGAAGATCGTCGAACGATGTTCGACGATGGTCGAACAGGTTGAGCCTATCGTCGACCTACGGGCGACGACAGCTTATTTGTTTGTGAAGACAGAAATAGTCGATCGATTGATCGACTACTATGCTTCAGGAAACGATCGTCGAACGACCGTTCGACTATCGTCTCCAATATCTGTTAAAATAGATCGACGATTGCTGTTTTAATATAAAATCGATGGTCGACCTAGGTTAAGAGATCGTTCTTTTTGTCGTCGATGGAGATCGTCTTTTCGTATTCCGTCTTTCTGCTTTAGCCCTGTCTCGTGCTCTTTGCCATTTCGCTTTCGTTGTCTCTCTCGTCTTCTCCAACCCTATCAATAACGATTGCTCCAACCCTTCTGTCAGTAATGAAGTTCGACGCCGGATTCAGCGTAGATTTGACTCTTTCAGCGCATGTGATACTGAGATAGTAGAAATCCTCCAGCTCTGCAAGGAACGAGGATTGTAAAGGCTTATGTCTACAAGGATCAAGATAAACATCCAAGAGATTAAAGAGTGGGCCTTCACTTCATCTTCCAATGACGAATCTATGACTGGAACGATTGGCGGCGAAGAGGTAATTCTTACTCCCGCCATTTTAACTGATATTTTTGGATTACTGAATGGTGAAGAAGAATATGAACAAGATACTCCAGAGTTTGGGAAGATGTTGATTAAATTAGGACATGCAGAATGCATTCCTTCTAAGTTGCTAAAGGTTAATTTTCCGTTGAGGATAAAGTTCTTGGTTGAACTAGTCGGAAAAGTGCTTCTTGGCAAGCACTCTGCTCATGATAACATAACCAGGCAACAGTTTGCCCTGTTGTGTGCAATAGTAAACAAGAAACAGATTAATTAGGCAAGAGTTATGTTTGATTTGATAAGAAAGAAGAATAGCAAGAAGGAAGTCACCCTGGGTAGGGTACTTGGAATATTTCTAAGAGAGAACTACCCCCAGCTGTTGGTTACAGTCTCTACATCCATCAATGCCAGCAAGAAGATGGATCCAACATTGTTTGTTAAGTGGAAAAGAAGTTTTCAAAAGCCTTCTCCAGCAGGGGTAGCTCCAGCTGTGTCTGAGAGCACAAGGACTGTTTCAGTCACTCCCCACCTACCTGAAGCAGGCTCATCCATTCTCTCCATTCCATCCACTTCATCTGCATTTCAATCCACTTCTTATGTATTACCATCAACTTCTACTGAAGTGCCATCCACATCTGCCTTACCATTTACTCAAATTTAAGTTCCATCTACTTCAATTGAAATACCATCTTCTGCCCCTCTTCTTCTTGAGTCCTCCACAATTCTCCATGCATCATCACCAGCATCCCCTCTCCCTTCTCATCTTGCTAGGATTTCCCCTCCTAGTTTTGATTTATTGGTTTTTGAGTTATCCACTCCTCCTCAGTCACCAATTCCTCATTCTGATCATATTGATCTTCTTGCATCCATCCATCAATCACCCGTTCACTCTCCATCTCATCAGGAGAACACCATTCCTGATGATCATCCATCTACTGTGATTCCCCCTCCATCTTTTGAAATAACCCCAGCCTTCATTTCAAGCATATTGGAGTTAATTACTCCTTCAATCAAAACCATGATTGAAGAAGCAATTGCCCCCCTCGTCTCTTCCATCTCTTCCCTAACTACCTCCATCCAAGCTCTCTCAAAATCTGTTGAGCCCTCTTCATCTAGGGGCCTGGTTTCAGTTTCCACTAAAATAAGGCAGGGGGAGATGTTTCATGAAGATGCCTCTGAACTGCCCCTGGCCTCTCCTCCATTCTATGATTTAATTCCTGTTTATTTAGCATATTTTATTAAAGTTTATTTCATTGATTTTGTGCATACATCTCAAGGCAATCTTTGCCCCATCCTTTGTGCATAAGTCAAACTTTATCTGACAAAGTTCTTTGTCTTATTAGTTGAAATATCTTTTTGCTTTATCTGCCATGCTGCCCTTTATAGCCATTAGACTCAGAATGTCTTCTTTGGCCGTAAAGATTTTAGTCTGATGTGACTTTCTTTAGTACTCATGTTATCAGATTGGATATACAGCTTCTTAGAAAGCATTATCGCCTTATAGCATATCTGCCTGCAGGATATGTTTTTTGATTTATGCTTTTTACAGCCCAGATTGCAGATCTCAGAAGAAGACAAAATTCAAACCAAGTTTAGAGCCGTTGCAAAGGCCCATATATAAAGAGCTTCTTTTGAAAGAAGAAAATATACAATAACAAGAGACACAAGATATACAGATTCAAAGCAAGAAGAGATACAGCTCTCAGTCAATTGATTCATTCAACTGAGAAGATCATCCCTCTTCAACATTCTTCTTTAATCCTGAGTCCATCCTGCTTACAGGAACATTTACTCAGTGCCTAGAAGAACAAGAATAAGGAGAAAGGAAGCTGATTAAAGAAGAACAACATATTACAAATCATGAGTCTTCGTCAAGCTTCTCCTTCAGAACTTCAAGACAGTTCTTTGTCTCAAGTTAAGAAGAGTTCCTGCACCCTAAAGCAAGACTCCTTCCTGGATATTCTCTAAGCCAGGGGAGCCTTGATTCTTTAGAGCTTTCTAACTCTGTGCAATCCACTAGCTTCTTTAATCTGTTTTAACAATATAGAAGAAACTTTAACTCTCTCAACCTCCTGTATAAAGGGTTATTACTCCCTTCAAAAGTGAACCTTGGTGGCAGGGCAGCTGATCAAAAACCTGTGTTGGATTTTGAGCTCCTGATCAAAAGCTCAAAGAGACTACTTGATCTACCTGAAGCAGAACAGTTGGTGGCAGGGCACCTGAACAAAAACCTGTAGTGGATTCCTACCAGGGTGGTAGAAGAGTGGACGTACCTATTTAGAGGGAACCACTATAAACTTCTTGTGTCGTCTTTGTTGCTCATTTAATTTATTGCACTGTGGCTGTGAGTAGAAATAACTAGGATTGCTAGTTGCTGTGATAGGATCAAAGCTCAACTATAATTACAGTTGCCCTTCTCTAGTGCACTTCACTCTGTGTTAGGCTCTAGGGTTTAAAATATCTATAAACTCATTCCGCAAATTAACTCTAAGAGAGTTGAGTAGGGTGTCATAATTTTTGAATACTCTATTCACCCCCCCCCCCCCTCTAGAGTTGTATCTATCCTCACCTTCATTTACCAAAGGGATGTATATACATGATTCGTGGGTAGAAACACTCTAAGTCATCACCGCCCTAAGTATGACTTTGGGTATCGCCCTCCACATTCTAGAGACGATAACCTCCTGACCTCAACACTTCTTTTACAATATATGGACCCTCCCAATTGGGGTTGAGCTTTACCACTGCAGCTAATCTCTCTACAACATCAACCTTTTTAGGACAAAGCCCCCTTCCGCAAACTGTTTGACTTGGACATGCTTGTCAAAGTACTTAGCAATCCGCCGCTTGATTTCTTCTTGTCTGACGGCGTCCACATCCCGAAGCTCCTCCGTTATTTACCCGGAGGTCCGCATCTTATCCTCAATCTTGACCCTCCATTATTACCTGCCTTCGTCTACTTCCACCACCCGTGGTGTCCGGACATCGAATTCTATATGGAGCACTGCCTTAAATCTATGGGAGAGCTCGAATGGGTTCTCCTCGGTAGCCGTATTGGGGGTAGTTCTAAGGGCCCACAGGACCGAGGGTAGCTAATCTACCCAGCTCGCCTTTAAGGTCTTCACCTTCTTCTTCAGCAAGTTTACAATGATCTTGTTCGCCGCCTCCACCTGTCTGTTTCTCTTGGGTGGTGGACCAAGGCAAACAAGAGATCAATCCCAAGCTGTGCTGTATAACTGATGAACTCCATGCTGGCAAAATGAGGCCCATTGTCCATGGAAATGGCCAAGGGAAACCCGTTCCTGCAAATGATCTCCCCCCAAATGAAGTTTCAGATTACCTGGGATGTCACCTTGGGTAGCGCCTTTACCTCCAACCACTTAGAAAAATAGTCAATCATGACTAACAAGAATCTCCTCTGCCCACTAGCCTAACAGAAGGGTCTTACAAGATCCATTCCCCAGATGGCAAAGGGGCAAGGTGCGGTGATGCTCCTGAGCCTTTGAGCTGGCAGTAGTTGGAGCGTGGAGAATAGCTGGCACTTCTGGCACTTCTTGGCAAATTTGCCAGAATCCCGACCCAGGGTATGCCAAAAGTACCCTTGCCTTACAATCCTCCCTTCCAAGGTTTTGCTCCCTAAGTGACTCCCACACTCCCCGGAGTGAACCTCCTCCAAGATCTTCTGGACCTCCCACTCAGCCACACAATATTCTAGGAGACCTGAGAGGGTCTTGCGATATATCTTCCCCATGTGCATAAGATAGAATGTCGAATTGTGCTTGAATCGCTTTTTATCCATTCCCTCCGGGAACTCACCTATGGATAGGAAGGTTGCAAAAGGATCCATCCATGAGGGGCGTTGGTCCACATCCATCTGCTCTCCCTCTTTGATGGAAGGGCGGAACAAGTCTGTGATGGTACCCCAGACTCGGGGTCTGTGCTTGGCAAACTAATCCACATGATTTTTTTCCTCTCGCAGTATGTGTCGAATGGAGAATGTTTGGAACATGCCGATAACTCTCATTACTTTGGCTATGTACATTTGGAGAGTAGGCTCCCTAGCCTCAAACTCCCCATTGATCTAGGAGGCCACCACCATGGAGTACGTGAGAACCTATACATCTTGCACCCCCAGCTTCCTGTCAAGACGCAACCATGCAATCACTGCTTCGTACTCGGCCTAGTTATTGGTAATGGGGAAGTGAACAACCACCGTTTGCTCCATCTTCATTCCATGGGGGCTCTTTAGGATCACTCTTGCCCCCAAGGAATTTCTCCTCGAAACACCATCCACCTTCACCCTCCAAGGAACTAGGTTAGTAAGCTCGGCCTCTGCTACTTCAACCACATAGTCAGCGAGGAATTTGGCCATCAGTTGAGACTTGATGTAGAGGAGTGGGACAAAGGATATGTCAAAATCACTAAGATCTATCGACCACTTTACCAACCTCTCTGAGTGACCCATCCCATCAAATATGTTGCAGAGGGGATGGTCAGTCACCAACCAGATCAAGTGTGCCTTGAAATACGGACGGAACCTCCGGGCCGAGATAACAACGGTAAAAGCTAACTTTTCTAAAATCGGGTATCAGATCCTTGCCTTCCTCAAGACCCTGCTCACATAATAGATGTTTAGTTGTTTCTTCCCCTCCTCCTAAAATAGGATGGAGCTCATGGCCTCAGCCCCGACCCTAAGTTACAGGGACAGATCTTCACCCTGCTTCGGTCCTAGAGCAACGGAGCCTAGGTCAGCTGCCTCTTCAAGGCTTGGAATGCTTCCTCACATTCCATACACCATTCAAACATCTGATTCCCCATCAGTGCCTTGAAGAAGGGGGGACAATTCTGTTGGAACACCCTATTACTAATTTGGGCACGGATCACTATGTTTCTCTTAGGAAACCAGGTTGACCTAGTTGTATAGTGTAAAGGTCAACATTAGAATGAGTCTAGGGCTTAGAACTTAGGTTTAAAGCTGCCCCCAAGGACCTTTCAAGCTCAGGATTTCAAGCTAAGTAAAGAGATAAAAATAGTCGAACGACGGTCGACTATCGTCGAGCTCCGGTCGACGATCGTCGAGCTTAGGTCGACTACTTATGTCCTCAACCTTCTGCTTGTTGCTGGCTTCGGTCGACTATCGTCGAGCTTCAGTCTGACTATCGTCGAGCTTTTGTCGACGATCTCTGGCTGTGCTTGGGTCGACTATTTCTGGGAAAGATTAGGTCGACGATCTCTGTTTGCTTCAGGTCGACGTTTTCTGTTGAAGTTTAGGTCGACGATCTCTGTCTTAATCAGATCGACTATTTCTGCCAGACCAAGAATTTAGATAGTCGATCTCAGATCGAAGTTTTCTGTCTACTGCTTATCTTCAATATCTCTGAGCTCGGGTCGACGATCTTCAAGCTCAGATCGACGTTTTCTGTCAGAATGATCTATTCCTTCTCTGAGCTCTGGTCGATGATCGTGGAGCTCAGATCGACGTTTATTTTGAGAGATCGACGTTCTTAAGGATTCATATGCTGCCGGTCTTTGGAATGTTTTCTCAGCATTTAATTTCAAGAAGATTTGCCAGCCGTTTTCATTTATTCTGGAACAAGTTTCAAGGAATTATTCAGGAATGTTTCATTGGACTTTCCTCTAGAAGACAAATCCTTTATGGAAGGCATTTAATGTCTGATAACGGCTATCTTGGAAGAAATATATTCAGAGAATAAGATCGTCTTCTCCACTACTACTCACCAAGAGAATTAATCCAGAGTCAATACACGATAGAATCAAGAGACACACACTGTTACAGAAGAACAAGAAGAATTAAGCTGTGAAAGATAACCATCCTCTTGCTTATAGAAAAGTGATCAAAGCCTCATCTCAAAGAACTCCAGACACCTCATCTTTCAGCCTCTTTGCTGAAACAATTCTTTGCTGGAGATCTAAAGATCTGAAGACCTATCACCCTAGAGCAAAGCTTTCATTCCTGATTCATTCAACATCTCAGGGGGAGCCTTGACAACAAAAGATCCACCAGTCTTCTCTCATTTGATTTGAGAACAGATAAGACAACCTCACCTCTTTACCTTTTTCTTTTTCCTGCTGTAAAGGGATCTTGAACTCCCTTCAAAAGTTCTGTCTGGTTCTGAGAGCCTTGTCAAAACTCAGTGGTGGCAAGACACCTTATCAAAAAATCCAGTTTTGGTTTTTGAGCACCTTGTCAAAAGCTCATTGGTGTCAGGACACCTGATCAACTCATCCTGAGTGGATTCCTACCAAGGGTGGTAGAAGAGTGGATGTACCCAGGTTTTTGGGGAACCACTATATTTCCTTGTGTCTTCTGGTTTGTTTGTGTGATTTGTTTGTTGTGTGCTGTGCTCTTTACTTCTTGGTTTTTAACTTCTTACTAGCACTCTACACTATATCATAAATTGAATTTTATATGTGCTGTTTATTTCAACTGTGAAAAATTATTTTAAAATACTCTATTCACCCGCCCTCTAGAGTTGAGATAGATCTTACCCTCACTTTCAATTGGTATCAGAGGGAGGTTGGTTGCTCATACAGGCTAACACCTGAACCAAAAGATCCTTGATAAGATCAATCTCTTAAGAGGATTATTTTCTATACATCTATCTATTTATTTAAAGACATGGCACAAAACAAAGATTATGCAAGCACCAGACCACCAGTGTGCAACCTTTCCAAGTTTGCACTCTGGAAGGCAAGGATTAGATTATACATGAATTCTATTGATGAAGATATTTTCAATTCTGTCTTGACAGTTTGTCCAAGTCCACCAGCAAGCTCAAGCACAAATGCTGTTCCACCTCCCTCAGGAACAGATACAGACATAAAGAAATGGAAAACTATAGATGCAAAGGCCATGAACATCTTAGCTCAGACAATGTCTGGTGAGATATTTCAGAAAGTAGCTGACTACAACTCAGCCAAAGGAATTTGGGACAAGCTCTCTGAAATTATCTCAGGATCTGCTGATGAAAGGAAAGATAGAAGATCTCATCTGATAAGCCAATATGAGAACTTCAAAAAGGGAGAAGCTGAATCAGTGGCTGACATGTACAATAGACTAACTCTAATTGTCAATGAGTTAAAAACCCTGGACAAAGAAATCTCACTGACTGAGCTGAATGACAAAATCCTGATGTGCTTCCCCAGCACTTGGGATTCAAGAATCTGGCCAATCAAAGATGCCAGAAGTCTAAATGAGATTACCACTGAAGCTCTCCTGGGCAAGCTCAAATCCTATGAGCTGCTCATTAAAAATAGAGAAGAAGAACTAAAGGCTACTTCTCCAGCCACAAGGAAAGAAAAGACCATAGCCTTCAAAGCTGCAGAAGAGGAGTCTGAAGATAAAGCTACAGGAAATGATGAGCTCATAAGTCTACTGGCCAAAAGATTCTACAAGATGGCCAGAAAAGACTTCAGAAAGAGACCATACAAGGGTCATGATAAACCAAGGTATGATAAATCAAATAACAATAAAGAAATTATATGCTTTGGTTGCAGGAAACCAGGCCACATTGTGCCTGACTGTCCAGAAAACAAGAATAAGGACAAGAAGGAAAGAAGAGAAAGAAGAAAAGAAAAGGATTACAAGAAGAACAGCTCAGACAAAGACTCCTCCAGCAAGAACAAACATACAAGGAAGGGCTTTGTTGCTGAGACATGGAGTGAGACAGAAGAAGATTCTGAAACTTCATCTAGCTCCAGTGATGATGAAGACGATGCTGATGAGAAAGAATTCTGCATGATGGCTATCAATGCCTCACAGCAAAACTCTGATGAAGAATCAGAATCAAATTCAGAAACTCAACCAGATGAAGATCAGGTAATCAACTCTTTTGATTTTAATTCTGAGGACTTCAAAAATGAATTTAAGACACTGTGCCTAGATTTATTAAAATCTGAGAAGGAGATAATCTCTCTCAGGAATCAATTATCTGAGCATAGTGTCCTAAACTCAAAGAACCTCAAACTCTCTGAGGAGTTAGAATGCTGTAGGGAGGAGATAGCTTCACTGAAAGTGAACTATCAAAGGCCAAAAAGTTTGAAGAATCCCTAAATGGGAGAAGTATCAGACTGATGGACATCACAAGCACAGTGAACTCCAGATTTAATAGCATACTGGGCTTGGGTGCCTCATCCAGCCAACCTATAATATTATCAACTCCAATCAAATTTGTCTCTGACAAAGGAAAGGGAGTAATAGAGGTAGCTAGGAAGAATGCAGATCTGTCAGAGAAAAATTCAGTTCAATAGATGGCGTCGAGCAGAGCTCGACGATCGTCGAACAGAGCTCGACGATCTAACCATAGATCGTCGACCTCAGCTCGACGATATCAAAACTCTGAACTTCAATATAATCGATCTTCGAACAGAGATCGACGATCTGACCCAAGATCGTCGACCTCAGCTCGACGATCGTCGAACAGAAATCAGGACTGTGAACATTCCTTCAATGGCACATCTAGATTCAATCCTAGAAGTCCCACATCCCAAGGCTTTAATCCCTATACTGAATGGATAGTACCTCCTAGGAGATACCATCCTGAAGGTTATAAGGATCAACCTGGGATGTCTTTTATTTCAGAATTCAAGGGATATCAACCTAGGCCCAAGGTTAACTGGGTCAAAAACAAATAAGCTGTTGCTTGTGCAGGTGAATACCTATCCAGCATCAAACCATCAATGGTATCTGGATAGTGGGTGCTCAAAGCACATGACAGGGGACAAGGACAACTTCACTTCCTTCAAAGCCAAGCTTGGACCCAAAGTAATTTTTGGAGACTCAAGCTTTGGAACTACAAAAGGATATGGTTCAGTCCAAATTGGCCCAGTCACTTTCAAGAAGGTGGCATATGTTAAAGGACTCAAGCACAACTTGATAAGTATCAGTCAATTGTGTGATGAAGGATATCAAGTGATATTCAACAAAGCCATATGCAAGGTCAAGTCAGAGGACAACACAACTGTGTTGACAGGTAATAGAAGAGATAACATTTACTTACTGGATTTTCATTCACCTGTAGTAGATATTTGCCTGTTCAACTCCATTTCAAAATCTAATATTTTATGGCATAAGACACTAGGGCATATAAACCTTAGAACCATTGCTAGGCTATCCAAAGACAACCTTGTTAGAGGACTACCTTCTGGTCCCTACAAGAAGGAAGGACTTTGCAAGGCTTGTCAATTAGGCAAGCAAACTAAAAGTAGTTTTAAATCAATTAATAAGAGTGATTCACCTAGGATTTTGTACCTATTGCACATGGATCTTTTTGGACCCATATCTGTACAAAGCCTAGGAGGGAAATCCTATACTTTAGTGGTTGTAGATGACTTCTCAAGATTCACTTGGGTATTCTTTCTGAGGAAGAAGTCTGATAACTTCAAGTGTTTGACAGATTTTCTCAAATGCATTCAGATTGAGTTCAACACTCACACTGCCCTGATCAGAAGTGATCATGGGACAGAGTTTGATTCTCTTCTCATGCAAGAGTTCTGTCAAAGTGAAGGGATCAGGCACACTTTCTCAGCTCCTAGAACTCCTCAACAAAATGGGGTAGCTGAAAGGAAAAATAGAACACTCATTGAATCTGCAACTACATTATTGGCAGATGCTCACCTACCTCTATCCTTTTGGGCTGAGGCAGTGAACACCTCCAACTATGTGTTGAACAGAAGTCTGATACACAAACTGAAGGGCAAGACTCCCTATGAATTGCTCAAAGGGAAGAAACCTAAAATAGGCTATTTTAAAGTTTTTGGTTGCACTTGTTTTATTCATAATAATGACAAGAAATATCTAGCAAAATTCCAAGCTAAAGCTGATGAAGGAGTGTTTCTGGGATACTCCATGATCAGCAAGGCCTATAGGGTTTATAATAAATCTTCCTGTAAAATTGAAGAATCTGTTCATATTATTTTTGATGAAGCTAACTTGTCTTTCAAGGAGAAGAATGTTTCTACCATAGAACCTTTGCAGGTATATTCTCTAGCTGAAGACTTGAACAAATTGCAAGTTGCTGAAAAGAATGAGAGCAGTGATGATGAAGAAGAAGTTCAACATCTGGAAGAAAATCACCTTGAAGAGCCAGTTGTTGTTCCACAAGAGGAAACAACAACACATGTTGGTGAACCATCAACACCCCCTGTTGATCTAGTAACAACAAGAAACCATCCAATCTCTCAAGTAATTGGAGACATCTCAGCTGGTGTGCAAACTAGAAATCAGGTCAACCAGAACCTGATGCACACTTGCTTCCTCTCTCAAATTGAGCCTCAATCCAATCAAGATGCAGATCAAGATCCACACTGTATCATTGCAATGCAAGAGGAGTTGCATCAATTTGAAAGGAACAAGGTTTGGGAACTAGTGCCTAAGCCAAAGTGTTGGAACACCCTTTTTATATTTGGGTCAGGATAACTATGCTAAGGATGTTGACCTAATTGTATAGCATAGGTCAATTGAGTGTGAGTTTAGAACTTAGGTTATTTGAGATTCAGTTCGGCTCAGCTCGACGGAGAGTCGACCCCAGCTCGACGTAGAGTCGTCCTCAGCTCGACGCATAGTCGACCGCTGCTCGACGCACAGTCGATCGCAGCTCGACGCAGCGTCGTTCTCAGTTCGACGTAACGTCGAGTTCTGCTCGACGTTTTGGCGTGTATCTCTCTGCTTCAATTTTACTCTCTGATCGACGGTCAGTCGAGCTCAGATCGACGCTTCAGGAATAGTTCGACGTTTTAAGTTCTCCCGTCTGTCAACATTTGAAATTCAAATGAGAGATTTTTCAAGCAGTTATTGCAAGAGATCCCCTGGCCGTTTCAAGACTTAATTGCTCCATATCTCAAGGAATTTTCAATGGAAATCAATTAAGGCTTTCCTTCTAGGCATGGACAGTTATGGAATACATTAAATGCTCTGCCAACGGCTATCAATCAAAAAAAAAGGTAATAATTCCATTACTCAGAGATCTATTTTGAGAGAGACAAGGAGATCAGGAAGAACATTCATTCTGACAACACAGAGAACATCTATCATCATCTCTCTCAAGAAATCAGTCTGCAGAGAATTTACAGAGAAGAACTACACTCAGAGAAACATCTTGATCAACATTCTCTGAAACCTCTTCTGCTTCTGCATTCAACTCTTCTCAATTTGCTTTCTACCTTCAGACATCAAACACTCAGTTTCTGAGTCATCTATTGCTGAAGAAGGACAAGCAGTGAAGAGCCTGTCACCCTTGTGCAAAGCTTCTTCTACCTGAACTTCTATATCTCAGGGGGAGCTTTGACAACATCTACATCCACTAGCTTCTCTCTGATTGTTGACAGAGAAGCAAACTCAACCCTTCTTATTTTACCTCTTCTGTACAGGGTTTTAACTCCCTTTAAAAGTTACCTTTTGGTTAGCTGAGACCTTGTCAAAATCAGTGGTGGCAAGACACCTTATCAAAAAATCTGGTGGTGCCCAGGACACCTGATCAAGCATCCTGCAGTGGATTCCTATCAAGGGGTGATAGAAGAGTGGACTACCCAAGTTTGGGGAACCACTATAAATTTCCTTGTGTCTTCTGTGGATTGCTTTTCTTCTTGCTTGTGTGCTGTGTGATTTTACTTTAAATATATTTATCTGTTTGCATCACTCACTACCTACACTAAGTAAATCTAAAGGTTTTAAATATATCAATTTATTTGAACTTACTCTATTCACCCCCCCTCTAGAGGCTGTTAGATCTTATCACCTAACTTTCAATTGGTATCAGAGCCAGGTTGGTCTTTACTTCAGGCTAACACCTGGACCACAAAGATCTTTGATAAGATCAAACCCTATAGAGTGGTTACTTTATTTTGTTTTGTTATAAATTGTTTTTATAAAACTCATGGCACAAAACAAGGAGTATCCAAGCACAAGACCTCCAGTGTGCAATCTTTCCAAGTTTGGACTCTGGAAAGCAAGGATAAAACTTTACATGAATTCTTTTGATGAAGATATCTTTAATTGTGTCTTAACAGAATGTCCAAGACCTCCTACTTCAACAAGTACTTCAGCTGTTCCACCTCCTGCAGGAACAGACACTGATATAAAGAAGTGGAAAGTTGCTGATGCAAAAGCAATGAACATATTGGCACAAACTATGTCTGATGACATATTCCAAAAAGTTGCTGAATGCAATTCTGCCAAGGAAATCTGGGACAAATTAACTGAAATAGTCTCAGGTTCAGCTGATGAAAGAAAGGATAGAAGAGCTCAACTGATAACACAGTATGAGAACTTCAAAATGGCTCCAGCTGAATCTGTGGCTAACATGTATAACAGATTCAGTCTCATTGTCAGTGAATTGAAAACTCTGGACAAGGATATATCTCTCACTGAGATAAATGATAAAATTCTCATGTGCCTACCTAGCACTTGGGATTCAAGAATCTGGCCAATCAAAGATGGCAGAAGTCAAATTGAGCTATCCACTGAAGCTCTCTTAGGCAAGCTCAAGTCCTATGAGCAATTTGTCAAGACAAGAGAAGGGGAGCAAAACACATCTTCTCCTGCACCCAAAGTGGAGAAGACAATAGCTCTCAAAGCTTCAGAGGAAGTACCTAAAGAGAAGGAGATAGTCAATGAAGAACTTCTAAGCCTACTAGCCAAAAGATTCAACAAGATGGCTAGGAAGAATTTCAGAAAATGGTCTTCTAAGGACCAAGACAAACCAAGGTATGATAGATCTAATAATAAAGAAATTATTTGCTATGGCTGCAGGAAACCAGGACACACTGCACCAAACTGTCCTGAGAATCAAGGCAAAGACAAGAAAGATAAGAGAGAAAGAAAAGACAAGAGAAGAGAGAAAGATTCAAAGAAATATTATGAGAAATCCACTTCCAGCAACACCAAAAATACAAGGAAAGGATTTGTTGCAGAAACTTGGAGTGATACTGAAGATTCTGAAGAATCATCCAGCACAAGTGATGATGAGGATGATGCCACAGAAAAAGGATTCTGCATGATGGCAATCAATGCATCACAAAGCAGCTCAGATTCAGAGCATGAATCTGAATATATGACTGATCAGGAATTGAGTGAAGATCAGGTACTTGACTCATTTGATTTTTCTTCTGATGATTTCAAGTTTAGATTTAAATCAATGTGCATAGACTTGCTGACAGCAGAGAAGACAAATGATTCTCTTAGAAGTCAACTGTCTGATTACAGCACATTAAGTGCAAATAATCTCAAGCTCTCTGATGAGTTAGAGTGCTGTAGGGAGGAGATAGCTTCACTAAAGAGTGAGCTATCCAAGGCTAAACAGCTAGAGGAAGCTCTCAATGGGAGGAGCCTCAAGCTAATAGACATCACAAGCACAGTGAACTCAAGAATGAGTGGTTCACTAGGTTTGGGTGCCTCTCCAAGCCAACCTATAGTGCTAACAACTCCCATAAAATTTACCAGTAACAAGGGTAAAGGAATTATGGTAGTAGCCAGAAAAAATTCTGATCTACCTAAGCAACTTCAAGTTCAACAGAAAATGTCGAACAGAGCTCGACGTCCTTCGACCAGAGCTCGACGCCGTTCTAACAAGAATCAGCAACACCTTGCTGAAGCGTCGAACTCAGATCGACACACGTCGAACTCAGGTCGACTTGCTGTTGTCCCTGAAAGTAGGCCTGTTCAAGCGTCGAATGGAGCTCGACGTCCTGAAACTTCAGCGTCGAACTTAGGTCGACGTGCGTCGAACAGAGCTCAGAGTTCTGGGTTGTCTGCACAGGATAAATCTAAATTGAATATCAAGTATCCTACATCTCAGCCTAACCCTTATGCTGAATGGGTGATTCCTCCTAGGAGATATCATCCTGAAGGCTATAAGAGTCAGCCTGAAATGTCATTCATTTCTGATTTCATTGGTTATCAACCTCAACCCAAGGTGAACTGGGTGAAAAACAACTAAGCTGTTACATGTGCAGATGAAGAGCTATCCAGTGGTGAACCAGCATTGGTACCTGGATAGTGGTTGCTCCAAACATATGACAGGAACCAAAAGCAATCTTTCATTCTTCAAAGCAAAGCTTGGACCAAGAGTAATCTTTGGTGACTCCAATTTTGGACAAACCAAGGGATATGGTCAAGTCAAAATAGGCTCAATCACTTTCAAGAAGGTAGCCTATGTGGAAGGACTGAAGCACAACTTAATCAGCATCAGTCAACTTTGTGATGCTGGTTATCAGGTTTGGTTCACTGATCTAGTATGTAATATTGCTCTAGATAATAATATTGTGTTGATTGGAAATAGGCAAGATAACATATACCTAGTAGATTTTAACTCTTCTAAAGTAGACATATGCCTTTTTAATTCCCTTAGTAAGCCAAATGAGCTTTGGCATAAAAGATTAGGACATGTTAACCTTAGAACTATTGCTAGGTTGTCTAAACTCAACCTTGTTAGAGGACTACCTTCTGGTCCCTACAAGAAGGAAGGACTCTGCAAGGCTTGCCAACTAGGAAAGCAAACTAAAAATAGTTTCAAATCACTTAACAAGAGTGATTCACCTAGGGTTTTGTATCTGTTGCACATGGACCTTTTTGGACCTACTACAGTACAAAGTCTAGGGGGGAAATCTTATGCCTTAGTGATTGTAGATGACTTCTCAAGATTCACTTGGGTGTTCTTCCTAAGAAAGAAGTCTGATAACTTCAAAATTTTGACAGATTTTCTCAAGAGCATACAGATTGAGTTCAATACTCATATAGCCCTGATCAGAAGTGATCATGGGACAGAGTTTGATTCTCTTCTTATGCAAGAGTTCTGTCAGAATGAAGGGATCAGGCACACTTTCTCAGCTCCTAGAACTCCTCAACAAAATGGGGTAGTTGAAAGGAAAAATAGAACCTTAATTGAATCAGCCACAACATTATTGACAGATGCTCATCTTCCTCTAACCTTTTGGGCAGAGGCTGTGAACACCTCCAATTATGTTTTGAATAGAAGCCTGATACATAAACTAAAGGATAAGACTCCTTATGAATTGCTCAAAGGGAAGAAACCTAAAGTTAGCTTTTTCAAAATTTTTGGTTGCATTTATTTCATTCACAATAATGACAAGAGATATTTAGCAAAATTTGAAGCTAAGGCTGATGAAGGAGTGTTTCTGGGATACTCTTTGAACAGCAAAGCTTATAGGGTGTATAACAAATCATCTCATAAAATTGAAGAGTCCATGCATATTACCTTTGATGAATCTAATATGTCTTATAAGGAGAAGAATTCTTCTACCATAGATCACTTACAGGTACAATCATTAGCTGAAAATATTAATCAGTTAACCATCATGGATGAGGGAAATCTATCTTCAACAACTCAACAAGAAGCTGCTAGCAATAAGAGTGAAGATACAGATCAAATCTCAGAACCAAATGGAGAGACAGTTGTTGTTCCACAAGAGGAAACAACAACACAGGTTGGTGAACAATCAACACCCACTGTTGATTTAGTAACAATAAGAGATCATCCAATCTCCCAAGTGATTGGAGAAATTTCAGAAGGTGTGCAAACCAGAAATCAGATAAATCAACATCTGATGCACACCTGTTTTCTCTCCCAAATAGAGCCTCAAACTATTCAAGATGCAGAGCAAGATCCAAACTGGATCATTGCAATGCAAGAGGAACTAAACCAGTTTGAAAGGAACAAAGTATGGGAATTGGTTCCAAAACCAAGAAACCATCAAATTGTTGGAACTAAGTGGGTTTTCAGGAATAAGCTAGATGATCAAGGGATCATTGTGAGAAACAAGGCAAGGCTTGTTGCTCAAGGCTATTGTCAAGAAGAAGGGATTGATTATGACCAAACCTTTGCACCAGTTGCAAGGTTGGAGGCCATAAGAATTTTCCTTGCTTATGCTGCACACAAGAAGTTCAAAGTTTTCCAAATGGATGTTAAAAGTGCATTTCTCAATGGAGACATCAAGGAAGAAGTCTATGTCAAGCAACCTCCAGGTTTTATCTCTTCAACCCTTCCTGAACATGTTTTCAAATTACATAAGGCTTTATATGGCCTCAAGCAAGCTCCAAGAGCATGGTATGAGACCTTAGCCTCCTTTTTGCTTGAGAATGATTTTAAAAGGGGTAGAGTAGACCAAACTCTTTTTATTAGAACCCATAAGTCCCATATCCTACTAGTACAAATATATGTAGATGATATAATATTTGGGTCTACTGATGCAAGCTTATGCAAAAAGTTCTCACAACTTATGCACTCAAAGTTTGAAATGAGTAGCATGGGTGAGCTTTCCTTTTTCTTAGGATTGCAAATCAAACAACATGCTGATGGCATATTCATCTCTCAAACCAAGTATGCAAAAGAATTGGTTAAGAAATTTGGTATGTCAGATGCATCTTCTATGAAAACACCTATGCCTACTAATGCTGTCTTAGATGCTGATGAATCTGGTAAACCAGTTGATCAGACTAACTTTAGAGCAATCATTGGCTCTCTTTTATATCTTACAGCTAGCAGACCAGATATTATGTTTGCTACATGTGTATGTGCTAGGTTCCAAGTGAGCCCTAGAGAGTCACACCTCACATTAGTTAAGAGAATTCTTAGATATGTAAAAAGTTGTCCAAATCTAGGTCTCTGGTATCCACATGATTCAGGATTTGATCTCACTGGATTTTCAGATGCTGATTATGCTGGATGTAGAGTAGACAGGAAAAGCACCAGTGGAACTTGTCAATTCCTGGGTGATAGACTTGTCTCCTGGTTTTGCAAAAAGCAAACATCTATGTCTACATCAACTGCTGAAGCTGAATACATGGCTGCAGGAAGTTGCTGCTCACAGATATTGTGGATTCAAAACCAGCTCCTAGACTATGGTTACAACTTAGAGAAGTCAAAAATTCTTTGTGATAATACTAGTGCAATTTGTATTGCTCAAAATCCAGTTCTCCATAGTAGGACAAAGCACATAGAGATCAGACATCATTTCTTAAGGGACAATGTAGAAAAGAATAAAATAGCACTAGAGTATATTTCTACTGATTTACAAAGGGGAGATATTTTCACCAAACCTTTGGATGAAAAGAAACACTTCTTCTTCCTTAATCAGTTGGGAATGATAGATGGAGATAACATAAATTAATTTACAAGATTTTGAAACCATAAAAATAACAATATCTAGGCAAATGTATCTCTTCCTTAAGGATCTAGAGGTTCTGTCTGAACTCTGCTCGACGCTCGACGCTTTTCACTTGAAAACGTCGACCGGAGATCGACTGACCGTCGACCGCTAAATAGCGTCGACCGTCGACCTCATCTTTTGCGTCGACCAGAGATCGACTCTGTCTAGAGTTTGTTAAGTTTCTGTTTCGGTCGACGACGTTAATTGACGTCGACCAGAGCTCGACGTTCAGCATCCCTAATAGCGTCGACCATCGACCTTCAAAACGTCGAACGTCGAACTCAGCTGAATGCCATCGAGTCTCTTCGTTTCCCCTAGAGCCTCTTAGCGTCGAACTAAGCTCGACGTTATTTCCTTTTCTGCGTCGAACCCTAATATAAAATCATCTTCTCGGCGTCGATGTCCTTTGCGCTTTCGTATTTCCTGCAACTACATTCTCCCTCCAAAGCTTTTACACTTGTTCTTGAGAGGTATTCTGCAGATAATGGCGATTCCAGCAAACATATTGACGGCAATGAAGTTCGATTATTGTTTCGACATCGACTTGGATTCCTTTGAAGGTTCCTCACAGAATTTTCTGGATATCCTGGAGCTATTTAAAGAACAGAAACTAGTGAAGTTTATGTCAACAAGAATGCCCATGGCCGAGACTGAAATTAAAGAATGGATATATACAGCAGCTAATACAGATGAGAGCACTATTACTGGTTCTATTTCTGGAACTCAGGTATCAATATCTCCTGCTACTTTTACTGAAGCTTTTGAATTAGAGAATGGAAATGACAGCTTGGAATTGTCAAATGAGGAGTATGCTGCAATGCTAGACAGAATGGGTCATTCCTCTGAGAATGCCTCCAAATTGCTGAAAGTGGATCTTGCCATTGAATTTAGGCTTTTAGCTGATGTGGTAGGCAAGGTCATCTGTGCTAAGAGGACAGCACATGATGCTATTACCAGGCAACAATTCTGCATCATGGCTGCCCTCCTAGATAAAAAGCACCTAAATTGGGGAGAATTACTGTTTGATTTAGTGAAGAAAAAGGTCAATAAGACCTATGTTCATTTTGGAAGGACTTTGGGATTGCTGCTTCATCATGTCTGCCCACAGCTTCTGGTAACCTCCAAGCACATTAATGCTTCAAAGAGGTTGACCTGTGCCCTGATTGGAAAATGGGACAGGAAGATTGTAAATCCCAAGGCTGCTGCAGCAATGAAATCCTCTACTGAAACAAGGGCTGTTGTGGCCACTCACCCTCAGTCAACTGACCTAGTAGAAGAAGCCAGGCCATCAATCACCATCTCTCCTTCATTCAGTTTTCCAACCACCTTCACTCCATCAACTTCTCAGCTCTCATCCCCTTTGAAAACATCATCCATTGACACTATTGCATCTTCTCTTCATCCATCCATTACCACCACTTCTGAAGTATTTGATCCTCTTCATTACTTCCCTACAATGGACATTGAGATCAATCAAGATGATTCCTTCTTGGATGATTCACATGATAACATTGCTGAGCCCTCATTCTCAGACCTCATCATGTCCTCCATTATTGAACCCTCCATTCCTCTTCCTTCTATACCATCATCTTCTCCTGCTGCATCTGTTTCTCTCCCCTCTACCTCTGCTCAACAGTCTGAGCAAGTAGATCTGCTTCCCTTGGCTAATAAGCTCTATGAGCTCTTGGCTCCAAGGTTGTCCTCCTTATTGGATGCTTCCCTAGCTCCAATAATCAGATCTTTGGACTCTATCTCTTCAAAGCTCTCTTCCCTCTCTCCTGCTGTGGCTGGCCCTTCTTCTAGGGGCCTAGAATCAGTTGCTACTGAATCTAGGCAGGGGGAGATTTTGGTAGAAGAAGAGCTGCCTTCTGTTGATTGTGAAGAGATGCTTGTTTCAGATGTTCAGATTGCAGATAGAGAATTCAGTCCACCTCCAGTTGAAGACTCTATTGTGACAGTACCAGCATCATTTTTCAGAAGATCCTTCAGCTCTCACAAGTTACTGCTTGCTGAAGATCTGTCCAGGGCCATCATTCCCTTTGCTGCTGCTGTTGTTGTTTCTGAGGCAGTGGTAGCTGTTGCTCCTGCCAGTTCTTTTGTTTCTTCTGTTTCTGATGCAGTGGTAGCCTCAGCTCCTGCTAGTGAAAGTTATCCAGCCATTTCTGTTGAGGCTGTGATTTCTGAAGTCTTGAGTGACTTAGCTGAGTCAGTGCCTGCTGCTCCTGAAACCATTTCTTTCCCTGCAGTGCTAGATAAGTCATCTACACTGGCAGATGCTCCTCCTTCTGTTTCAGAAAGTGCATCAAAAGATGATTATTATGATCCCTATGATCATATCCAAAGCAGCTCCTCTGATGAGTTTGCAACTAGCTCTGATGACTCTTCTGCAACTATTGCTAAAAAGAGGAAAGCTAGAAGCAAAGCTCTAAAGAGAGTTCCAATGGAAAGGGCTACTGACCATGACATCCCTTATTACATACAGCACAAATGCAAGATTACTGAGCCATGGATGCAGTTCTCTAAAAATCAGCTCAAGGCAATGAGAAAGAAAAAGAAGTTCAAGAAAGGAGATTCCAAGTCTTTTGACTTTCCTCCTCCTCCACCTCCTCCTTCTCCAGGTGCAGGAGGCAGTGCTAACCCAGTAAGCAAACCTCCAACATCCTCCTTCCAAGGCAAGACTTATCAGTCAAGGAGAGGACAAGGAGGTGGCCAATCTAGAGGTTATCAATCAAGAGGAAATCAATCCAAAGGATCTTCTAGAGGTAATCAAGCTAGAGGTCAAGCCAGACCCCAACCTTATCAAAGGGAAGGAAAGACAATTGCTTCAACCACTGGTCCCTTTCCCTTTAAGCTCAATGAGGGTGTAAGGCAGAAATCTATTCCTTCAGATCAAAGTAATAAGTATGAGCCTCCTATTCCATATGATGATCCAGTTAACAACCCTATTGCATGGAAGGCTAGGATGACTGAGCTTGCTGCCCTAGACCTAATTAAGAAGAACAAAGAAAGGGGACTGGACACATCCAACATAAGCACAATGTCAGACCAAAGAAGACAGGAATTAGACAAATATCATTCTAGAAAATTCTTTGATGCTGATAGATATATGGAGTTACATCCTGCTGCTGTTCCTCCCTCTGGAAAGAGCATAACTTCATTGGGGACTTCTGAAGATTACAGATCAAAGAAAGACATTGCCAACCCTCAAAGGGAAATCAAATTCAAGAAAGGCTTTGAAGAAGAGCCTAAGAAGAAGTAAATGTAAGATGGCTTATCTTCTATGCTACTGCCATAAACATTTTTGATAGTTGCTTATCTGCTCCTACTTCCATCTGTGTTCTTGATTTTCAGTATTTCAAATGTCTGTATGCATTTTTAATTTCCTTAAATACATGTAAATAGTAATCCTAATCCAAATAGGGGGAGATTGTTGGAACACCCTTTTTATATTTGGGTCAGGATAACTATGCTAAGGATGTTGACCTAATTGTATAGCATAGGTCAATTGAGTGTGAGTTTAGAACTTAGGTTATTTGAGATTCAGTTCGGCTCAGCTCGACGGAGAGTCGACCCCAGCTCGACGTAGAGTCGTCCTCAGCTCGACGCATAGTCGACCGCTGCTCGACGCACAGTCGATCGCAGCTCGACGCAGCGTCGTTCTCAGTTCGACGTAACGTCGAGTTCTGCTCGACGTTTTGGCGTGTATCTCTCTGCTTCAATTTTACTCTCTGATCGACGGTCAGTCGAGCTCAGATCGACGCTTCAGGAAGAGTTCGACGTTTTAAGTTCTCCCGTCTGTCAACATTTGAAATTCAAATGAGAGATTTTTCAAGCAGTTATTGCAAGAGATCCCCTGGCCGTTTCAAGACTTAATTGCTCCATATCTCAAGGAATTTTCAATGGAAATCAATTAAGGCTTTCCTTCTAGGCATGGACAGTTATGGAATACATTAAATGCTCTGCCAACGGCTATCAATCAAAAAAAAGGTAATAATTCCATTACTCAGAGATCTATTTTGAGAGAGACAAGGAGATCAGGAAGAACATTCATTCTGACAACACAGAGAACATCTATCATCATCTCTCTCAAGAAATCAGTCTGCAGAGAATTTACAGAGAAGAACTACACTCAGAGAAACATCTTGATCAACATTCTCTGAAACCTCTTCTGCTTCTGCATTCAACTCTTCTCAATTTGCTTTCTACCTTCAGACATCAAACACTCAGTTTCTGAGTCATCTATTGCTGAAGAAGGACAAGCAGTGAAGAGCCTGTCACCCTTGTGCAAAGCTTCTTCTACCTGAACTTCTATATCTCAGGGGGAGCTTTGACAACATCTACATCCACTAGCTTCTCTCTGATTGTTGACAGAGAAGCAAACTCAACCCTTCTTATTTTACCTCTTCTGTACAGGGTTTTAACTCCCTTTAAAAGTTACCTTTTGGTTAGCTGAGACCTTGTCAAAATCAGTGGTGGCAAGACACCTTATCAAAAAATCTGGTGGTGCCCAGGACACCTGATCAAGCATCCTGCAGTGGATTCCTATCAAGGGGTGATAGAAGAGTGGACTACCCAAGTTTGGGGAACCACTATAAATTTCCTTGTGTCTTCTGTGGATTGCTTTTCTTCTTGCTTGTGTGCTGTGTGATTTTACTTTAAATATATTTATCTGTTTGCATCACTCACTACCTACACTAAGTAAATCTAAAGGTTTTAAATATATCAATTTATTTGAACTTACTCTATTCACCCCCCCTCTAGAGGCTGTTAGATCTTATCACCTAACTTTCACAAAGGATCATCCCATTGTTGGAACAAAGTGTGTATTCAGGAACAAGCTGGATGATCAAGGAGTTATAGTCAGAAACAAGGCAAGGCTAGTTGCTCAAGGGTACTCTCAACAAGAAGGAATAGACTATGATCAGACCTTTGCACCAGTTGCAAGGTTAGAAGCCATAAGAATATTCCTAGCCTATGCTGCTCATAAAGGTTTCAAAGTCTACCAAATGGATGTAAAGAGTGCATTTCTCAATGGGGACATCAAAGAGGAAGTCTATGTTAGACAACCTCCAGGTTTTATCTCTCTAACTCACCCTGATTATGTTTACAAATTGCATAAAGCATTATATGGTCTCAAGCAAGCTCCTAGAGCATGGTATGAGACCCTAGCATGCTTTCTTCTGGAAAATGATTTGTTAGGGGGAGAGTAGACCAAACTCTTTTTATTAGAACCCATAAGTCCCATACCCTACTAGTGCAAATTTATGTTGATGACATTATATTTGGTTATACTGATTCAAACTTGTGCAAAAAGTTTTCCAAGCTTATGCATTCTAAATTTGAAATGAGTAGCATGGGTGAGCTGTCCTTCTTCTTAGGACTGCAAGTCAAGCAACATGCTGAAGGCATATTTATTTCTCAAACCAAGTATGCAAAAGAATTGTTTAAGAAATTTGGTATGTCTGATGCATCATGTATGAAAACACCCATGCCCTCAAATGCTGTAATAGATGCTGATGAACATGGGAAACCTGTTGATCAGACAACATATAGAGCAATAATTGGCTCTTTATTGTACCTCACAGCTAGTAGGCCTGATATAATGTTTGCTACATGTATTTGTGCTAGATTCCAAGTTAGCCCTAGAGAGTCACACTTAATCTTAGTTAAGAGGATTCTTAGGTATGTTACAAGTTGTCCAAATCTAGGTCTCTGGTATCCAAAAGATTCAGCATTTGACTTAACTGGATTTTCAGATGCTGATTATGCTGGATGCAGAATAGACAGGAAAAGCACCAGTGGAACTTGTCAGTTCCTTGGTGATAGACTTGTCTCTTGGTTTTGTAAGAAACAAACATCTGTGTCAACTTCAACTGCTGAAGCTGAGTATATGACTGCAGGCAGTTATTGCTCACAAATATTGTGGAAACAAAATCAGCTTCTAGACTATGGTTACAACTTAGAGAAGTCAAAAATTTTCTGTGATAATACTAGTGCTATCTCTATAGCACAAAATCCAGTCCTCCATAGTAGGACAAAACACATAGAAATTAGGCATCACTTTCTGAGAGATAATGTAGAGAAAAATAAAATTGAACTTCAATATATCCCAACTGATTTGCAAAGGGGAGATATTTTCACCAAGCCTTTGGATGAAAAGAAACACAGCTTCTTCCTAAATCAGTTAGGCATGTTAGATGGAGGAAGCCTAAACTAAAGTACAAGTTTTTGAAAAGCTAAAACAGACCAAGACTAGGCTAAAAATCAATTCTTTTTGTGTCTGTAGAACAAGTTTTGTCTCTGAACTGCGCTCGACGTTTTCCCAGAAATCGTCGAACGAAGATCGACGATTTTCCAAAAATCGTTGACCAAAGATCGACGTTCCCGAAGTCGTCGATCTGAGTTCAGAGTCTTCGCTAGATCTAGGCTTTTTCTCCTTCTGTTCAGAGGCCGTCGAGCGGAGCTCGACGCTTATCAACATCGTCGAACGGAGATCGACGATATTGACGTCTCTTTAGATTCCTTCTGCAGCCCAAATCGTCGAGCTGAGTTCGACGCTTCTTCGAACTGAGCTCCACGATTTTCCTTTTTCGCGTCGAACCCTAATATAAAATCATTTTTTTTGGGCCGCCGCTCGTCGTTTACGCCTTCATACTCTCTGCAAATTCTTTTTCCCTCCAAACCTTCTACACTTGCTCGCGTTTGTTCAATCTTTGCAGGTACAGATGGCTTCAACTATTGCCGCCCTTTCAAAGATGAAATTTGACACCGGATTTGATATCGATATAAGCTCATTTGATGGAAGCGATCAGCGCTTCAAGGACATTCTCAATCTGTTCAGAGATCAACAACTGTTGGAAATAATGACTTCCAGAATGAAGATCGCTTCAGATGAAATAAAAGAATGGTGCTATTCAGCGACAGATGAGAATGAGAATTCTGTCGTCGGCCTCATAAGAGGGACCCAGGTACAACTGTCCCCGGCTCTCTTAACTGAAGTGTTTCATCTCAGTTCTGGAGAAGATTCCATCGAGTTATCTGAAGAAGAATATGATTCCATGCTTGATCGAATGGGTTACAATGCTGTGAATCCTAATAAACTGCTGAAGAAGAATCTGTCATTGGAATTTCAGTTTTTGGCTGATGTAGTTGGGAAAGTGCTGCTGGCCAAGCACTCTGCCCATGATACAATTTCAAGATATCAGTTTTGTCTGATGGGAGCTCTGCTGGATAAGAAACATCTGAACTGGGGATCAATTTTCTTCAATCTGATTAAGAAAAAGCTGAATAAGACTGCTGTCAGCTTTGGGAGAATTCTAGGGGTCTATCTGCATTTCAGATGCCCTGAGTTGCTAACCTCTTCTGGGATGTTCATTAATGCATCCAAGAGGCTCTCCTGTGCCCTTTTTGGCAAATGGGACAGGCAGATCATCAATCCCTCCAGAGCTGCTGCATCGACTCCTGCTTCAGGCACAAGGACTGTCTTAGTCACTCCACCTCTGGCCTCTACACTAGCAGAAGGGTTGCCTGCTCCTCCTCCTCCTCCAGCTGTCTCTACCCCAGCCATTTCATCCTCACCTCCAATCTCTACCATAGCCATATCTTCCCCAATTACCATTTCTTCACCAGTTTCATCCCCTCCAGCATATACCTCTAAGGTATTCCTTCCTCTCTTCTCTTACCCATCCTTTAACACTCCATCATATTCTCTTTTAGATGAATCCTTTATGGATGATTCTCATCCTTCCTCTCCTACTGAGCCTCCCTCTACCTCCTCATTCCAACAAATGATGGAAGACATTTTCTCTCAACCTATCTTAACTCCTTCTCTTACCTCTTCTATCTCCACCTCACCTCATTCTATCTCCTCCTTTCCTATATCAGAACCATCCATTCCCTCACCTCCTATCTCCTCTTTCCCCATGCCACCAGCTCCAGCCAACATCCTTCCAACAACCTTCTCTCCTACCTCTGCTCAAGCCTCTATTGAGCATGTAGATCTATCTGCCCTGGCTGACAGGTTATATGAGCTGTTAGCTCCAAAGCTAACCTCATTACTGGAGACCACTCTGGCTCCACTCCTGACCCATGTCAAGGAGCTATCTTCCAAGCTATCATCGTTCATTCCCTCTCAGGCAACTTCATCTTCTGGGTGCCTTGATTCACTTATCTCTGAACCAAGGCAGGGGGAGATGCCATATGAAGTAGTTTTTGCAATGAACCTCCAGAGCCTGCTCTCCAAGTTTATGCTGGATACTTCAGATTCCTGCCAGTTCCTCATACTGAAGATCTGTCTAAGGCCATTGTGCCTATTTCTATCTATAATCCCAGCCAAATTGAAGCATATATAAATTCTTGGAAGGCTGTGGATGTTGTTATGCCCATCTCTGATGCTGCTACTAAGGCCATTGTGCCTCTTGTTGATGATGCTGCTACTGCTGTTGTAGATATTTCTGCTGATATTGCTGTTGTTTCTGATATGCTTGTTGATACTTCTGCTACTGATTCTATTTGATCTACTGCTGCTCCCTCTCCTCCTGTTCCTGCTGTTTCTGCAAAGCTTAAAGCTCAAGAAGAGTATATCAGAAGAATTGATGATCTGTATGATCAACCTCAGAGTTCTGAGAGTGATCAGTACAGGACAGATTCTGATGATTCTGCTAGCACTATTGCCAAGAAAAGGAAGGCCAAAAGCAAGGCCATGATGTTTGTTTCCCCAGCTCAAGCAAAGGATTCTAATGATACTCCCTACTATATTTTGCATGACTGCCCCTTATCTGAGCCTTGGATGCAGTACTCCAAGAACCAATTAAAGGCTATGAAGAAGAAGAGGAAGCTAGACAAGTATGAAAAAGGTTCTTCTCAGTATCAGCCTCCTCCTCCTCCTCCTCCAGATTCGGGTTCAGGCTCAGCCCCTCAAGCTCCAGATTCCAGACATAGTTCTTCCCAGTCCTATCAGAGATCCTATCAAAGGGGACAGCATCAAAGGGGTTATCAATCCAGAAGAGATCAATATAGAGGAAGCCAGAGAGGGCACAGATTTCATCAAAGGGAAGGACAAGGCCATACTGATTCTACTTCAGCTCCTTTTCCATATAAGCTAAAAGATGCTGTTGTCTCCAGGACTCCTCCTACTGATTCTGAAACCATCAACAAATATGAACCTCCTGTTCCATTTGAGGATCCTGAGAACAACCCTGTGTCCTGGACAGCTAGAATGAAAGAATTGGCTGCCCTTGATCAAATGAAAAAGGCCAGAGAACAAGACAAAGATACTTCCAACATAACAACTTTATCAGAGCAGAGAAAGAAAGAACTAGAGAGATATGCATCAAGGAAATTCTTTAATCCAGAAGACTATATGAAGCTGCACCCTGAGGCTGTTGTTCCAAGGCCCAAATCTCAGACTTCCTTAGGTGCAGAAGATGATAAAAAATCCAAGAAAGAAGCCCTAAATCCCAACAGAGAAATTTTGTTTAAAAAGGGAACTGAAAAGAAGTGAACTGTGTAAGCTGAACATCATTCTCCCTTGGATATTTGCTGTCTTTTTATCTGTGATCTGCATTGCTGCTATATATCTCCTCTGCAGTATTGATTTACCTTTTGTGTTGATGTATGCTTATTTATTTCCTATTTTTGTCTGTAAATAGTAATCCTAACCCAAATAGGGGGAGACTGTTGGAACACCCTATTACTAATTTGGGCAAGGATCACTATGTTTCTCTTAGGAAACCAGGTTGACCTAGTTGTATAGTGTAAAGGTCAACATTAGAATGAGTCTAGGGCTTAGAACTTAGGTTTGAAGCTGCCCCCAAGGACCTTTCAAGCTCAGGATTTCAAGCTAAGTAAAGAGATAAAAATAGTCGAACGACGGTCGACTATCGTCGAGCTCCGGTCGACGATCGTCGAGCTTAGGTCGACTACTTATGTCCTCAGCCTTCTGCTTGTTGCTGGCTTCGGTCGACTATCGTCGAGCTTCAGTCCGACTATCGTCGAGCTTTGGTCGACGATCTCTGGCTGTGCTTGGGTCGACTATTTCTGGGAAAGATTAGGTCGACGATCTCTGTTTGCTTCAGGTCGACGTTTTTTGTTGAAGTTTAGGTCGACGATCTCTGTCTTAATCAGATCGACTATTTCTGCCAGACCAAGAATTTAGATAGTCGATCTCAGATCGAAGTTTTCTATCTACTGCTTATCTTCAATATCTCTGAGCTCGGGTCAACGATCTTCAAGCTCAGATCGACATTTTCTGTCAGAATGATCTATTCCTTCTCTGAGCTCTAGACGACGATCGTGGAGCTCAGATCGACGTTTATTTTGAGAGATCGACGTTCTTAAGGATTCAAATGCTGCCTGTCTTTGGAATGTTTTCTCAGTATTTAATTTCAAGAAGATTTGCCAGCCGTTTTCATTTATTCTGGAACAAGTTTCAAGGAATTATTCAGGAATGTTTCATTGGAATTTCCTCTAGAAGACAAATCCTTTATGGAAGGCATTTAATGTCTGATAACGGCTATCTTGGAAGAAATATATTCAGAGAATAAGATCGTCTTCTCCATTACTACTCACCAAGAGAATTAATCCAGAGTCAATACACGATAGAATCAAGAGACACACACTGTTACAGAAGAACAAGAAGAATTAAGCTGTGAAAGATAACCATCCTCTTGCTTATAGAAAAGTGATCAAAGCCTCATCTCAAAGAACTCCAGACACCTCATCTTTCAGCCTCTTTGCTGAAACAATTCTTTGCTGGAGATCTAAAGATCTGAAGACCTATCAGCCTAGAGCAAAGCTTCCATTCCTGATTCATTCAACATCTCAGGGGGAGCCTTGACAACAAAAGATCCACTAGTCTTCTCTCATTTGATTTGAGAACAGAGAAGACAACCTCACCTCTTTACCTTTTTCTTTTTCCTGCTGTAAAGGGTTCTTGAACTCCCTTCAAAAGTTCTGTCTGGTTCTGAGAGCCTTGTCAAAACTCAGTGGTGGCAAGACACCTTATCAAAAAATCCAGTTTTGGTTTTTGAGCACCTTGTCAAAAGCTCATTGGTGTCAGGACACCTGATCAACTCATCCTGAGTGGATTCCTAGCAAGGGTGGTAGAAGAGTGGATGTACCCAGGTTTTTGGGGAACCACTATATTTCCTTGTGTCTTCTGGTTTGTTTGTGTGATTTGTTTGATGTGTGTTGTGCTCTTTACTTCATGGTTTTTAACTTCTTACTAGCACTCTACACTATATGATAAATTGAATTTTATATGTGCTGTTTATTTCAACTGTGAAAAATTATTTTAAAATACTCTATTCACCCCCCCTCTAGAGTTGAGATAGATCTTACCCTCACTTTCAACTTCTCTCCTCACCGAGAGAGGAACCTGATCAACCCTGCCAACTTCCCCATCAACCGCTGTACCTCCTTGGCATTCTGAGGTGATCCCAACTCCATGATGGCCCTTACCTTGTCAAGGTTGGGCTCTACACCTGCGATAGTAAGGAGATGCACTAGGAACTTACCCATGCTTTCGCCAAAGACACACTTCAATGGGTTCAGCCTCATTTTATATTTTCGCATGATGTCAAAGGTCTCTTCTAGATCCCGGACTCTTGATCATGAGATCGTCTATCTACACCACTAGGTTGCTCCCCATCTACTCCCTGAAGACCCCGTCAATCATTCTTTCTTATGTTGCCCCTCCATTTTTATCCCAAAAGGCATGATCTTGTAGTAGTTGCACCCATCCTTAGTGATGAAGAAGACCTCTTTGATATCAGGCGGGTGCATCCTAATCTGATTATAACATGAAAAAGCATCTAGAAAACTCATTATAAAAACAACCGACGGTTGAGTCAACAAGCGCATCGTTCCGAGGCAAGGGGTAATAATCTTTAGGACATGATTTATTAAGAAGAGAAAAATATACACATATACTCAAGCGACCGTCTCCTTCTTTAACCATTATAACATTGGAGACCCAGCCCTGATACTAGATCTCAGAAATGAATGCTGCCTTGAGGAGTTTTCCCACCTCTTCCCGGATGGGCTCGGCTAGCTTGTTTGCGGTAGACCTCTTCTTTTACCGGATGGGGTGAGCGTCATGATCCAGGTTGAGGAGATGGCAGGAGACGCCCGCATCGATCCACGGCATGTTGGTCGCTCTCCATTTGAAGATATCGACATTATATTGGATGCACTCTAGCATCCTCCCTTGGTCCTCTAGACTCAGCCCCCCCCCCCCGTTTATCCGCACCTTCTCCTCCCTGCCTTCCTAGGTGAGAATCTCTATCTCCACCACCTCCCTCACTGCTTCTAGCCAGGACTGATCTCCCCACTTGCCTACGACCCCCTTGTCAGGGTCACAAACTTCTTCCTCGGCTTCCTCCATGGCCATCACCTTTGTCTGCTCCTCTAGCACTTCCTCCGCCGCCTCCACCTGAGTGTGTATTTCTTCCTCCACTACCTCCATCTACTTAGCTCCCTTTCCAGCCTCTTTCCTGGACTCTTCCTCCATCCTCCTCTCCATCTCCTCGGCTCCCTCTTTCTAAGAGATAGTGTTGAATGCCAAGACATAGCATTCCCTTGCCACCTTAAGGTCTCCGCGAACCCAAACTTTAATGCCTTAAGCATTGTAATTCAGGGATTTATAGAAGGAAGAGGGAACACAATGGAAGATGTTGATGGGGGGCCGTCCAAAGATCGCATTGTAGCTGCTAAGAGCATCCACAATGACGAACTTGCAATTTTCGGACTGCCCTCCTAGAGTGACATGGAGTCTCACTCCTCCTTCCACCTCCTTCCTCTCCGTGGAGAATCCGAATATAGGCACATCTCAGACCAACACCCTCCTAACCTCCATGTTTATCACATTGAATTCCTTCTTTTAGACGACATTGTCCGAGCTCCTATTATCAATGAGGATTCGAGAGATGGTTAAAATTTCGACCGCGTCGTGGATCACCAGGTAATCGCAAAATGGATCCTCATGATCCGGCATATCCTTCTTTGAGAAGGTGATCTTCTCCTTTTGGGGTGGAGTTAGAGATGTTGAAGCAATGTTTCGACTGTACATAGTATGGAGGCTTGCCTTACGAGCATATTCAACTCCCCCCTTGTGGATTACCCTTATCCCTCTGCGATTTCCAACATCAGCCCGGTCCTAGCACCTTTCCTCCTCTGCCCTGGGTAGGACATCCTCAAGCCGCACTTTCTAGCGGGGTTGTTGTTGTGCTGCTTGTTTTCCCTCATCTGGAGGAACTCCGGGCACGTGGTCGTGGCATGGTCCTCTTTCTGATTGAAGCCACAATAGGGTAGCTCCATCTTTCCTCCTAGACTTCACCTCTATTGGGCCCTCCTCCTCCTTTCCAGAGCTATGGCTATAGCCTGATGTTGATCGGGGAGAGGAGGCCTCTTGTCCTACCTATAGCATGGATGGTTGAACGGACCATGGCTCCCTGGCAGTTGTCTCCTCCATGGAAACATCTCTGCTGGCCCTGGTCTTGCCACTCTTACATCCACCAGCCGAGCCGATTTTTCGACTCCTGACGCCCCAACCTCGACTGCAGCAGTAGCTGCTGCTCTCTTTGCGTGGGATCGGGCCTCCGCACCTCTTGGCCCTTGCCACCTCTCGACACCTCCTTCATGGCCCACCTGGCCAACTTCCTCATGAACTCGGTGTTCGATGCCTCCCCGTTGTCTTCCCTTGCTGCCCTCACCATCAACTCCTCGAAGGAGAAAGGTAGCACCCTCTACAGCTCCATCCTAAAGAATCCCTACTATAGCCACATGGTGAAGGCAACCATCAAGGTATGTCACGACATCTCTTGGACCAAGAGGACCTCTTCTTGGAACCGGGCCACGTAGCTCCTCAGGATCTCGTTCACTCCCTGCATGATGTGGAATAAAGATTAAGACTCTTTCTTCTACTTCTTGGAACTGGTGAACCCCAACATGAAACCTTGGCATAGGTACTAAAAACAATATATTGAGCTAGCCGACAGCTAGTGGAACAAATCTATTGCCTTCTCTAGAAAGTAAAACCCATGAGGGACTTGCGCCACTTCTTCACATACAGTTGTAGGACTTAGACTACTAAGGTCACCGCCACATTGGCTTGACAACGTATTCTTACCAATAGTTCCTACACTGTGTCGAGCCATTCTTCTATACGCAGGGCCAACTCTGTTCCAAGGTAGGCAGGAGGGGAGAGAGCTCGGTAAGGACTCAACTAGTTTGAGCTCGGAGCCTGTTGCTGCGTTGGGGCCTGTTGAGACTTAAAGGCATCCAGAATAGCCGTGAGCGTATGCCCCAGCTCTGATTATGAAATTTGGTGGGTAGATAAGGGGAGGGATTGCCCCCTACTGGCTCTACATGCACTGGGATTTACACGTAAGGTACAAACTTAAGGTCAGGTTGGCTAATCGAAGGGTCAAAATTGGACATACATAGTGTGAATTACATATGGGCACACCACTACTTCCGCTAGGTCAGTTTGTCCCCAAACTGACAAGTTGAACATGGGTGGCACCATTGTTTAATGACTTCTTTAGTTCAGGATCATAAAAAGCTGATACTATTTATAATACCCCCCTCCTGAAACACAAAACACGGTCGAGGAGAGTCCTATGCCCAGAACAGTCGCCTTGCGGTTGCGTTAGCACACAGGTTAACATGTACTACTATACGCCTATCCTATCGGCTAAACTTATCATCAATTCCAACCCATCATAAAGAATAAATAGAAGTAAAAATTGCACACCAGTATATAATTCCATAAGTACAACAAATAAAAGAAGCAACCAAGGCTTCTATAATATAAGAGTACAAAAGGCCAAAAGGCAACAATATGAATCTCTCAAAATCCCACATCATACACTGACAGTAGCAATGGTACCGTCACATCAAGCCCTGTCACCCTGACCTGGTTGTCCTCCTGCATAATCTATTGTTACTCTATCTGCGGGGTTTCATCCTTAAAAAGAAGACGTAGCAACTGTTTGTCAAAAGACTAAGTGGCTATCACATCCGCTGCCCCGACGACTCTTTGGCACCGGGCGGAGAAAGAAAAAGGGTATAATATATATATATATATATATATATATATATATAAATATATATATATATAAATTATAGTACAAGCAGGTGGTATAGGATTAATCAATATCAGTGTATATCAAGTAATTAAATCAAACAAGCATATCGATCTACTCTAGCAGTTCTCCCATCAACAATAGTATATAAGTATGAATCTATAACAGGAAGTAACTTAACTTATTTGAATGCTTTTACAAACAAATAAGTTAAGGATTGACTCAACAGTAAACTAACTCATCGTATAAGAGTGCCCATACAAGCTTATATGATAAGGATCTTGTTGTATGTAATGCAATGTAATGATATTAATAATATCCAATGACTCACCCATGCTCACACACATGCAATTGCTATGTCGACACAGACTTGTAGTTCACACTTTTCGAGCAGGTAGCTAAACTCTAAGGAATCATACGTTGTGGCCAGACGATGACAGTAGAGCGTGCATCTCCACTACTAGGTTGGCATCCACACTACCTATCCTAGGCCTCTATACGCCTCCACGCTAAGAACACAATAGTGGAGCTCACATGGTTATTACGGCTCAGAATAAGCCTCAGGTAGATGTGCACCGAGGACCAAGCCCAATTGTCCTAGGTCATGGCACGGAAGGAGCCTATGGGAGCGTATCACTAAAGGACCAAGCCAAACCATCCACTAGCACAGAGGGTCCCTCTGGGAGTAAACACAGAGGACAAAGGCCCAACCGTGCAAGTCTATCTATCAACTCCCGTCGGTGTTACGACTGGAGAGCTCGTAAACCTGCCACACTATCCTTAACTTAGGATTACGACACCGTGTGTCAACTCACACCGCAAAAAATTTCATATCTAAGGTCTCCACAATGAGTCCTTTATAATCATTCACATCCCATGCACACAACACGCTAGGACTCCATACCGAGTCCCTTATCAACACACCATTTCAGTGCGGCAACACATATGCACTTCCAAGCCTTCCACATTTCCATACCCACACAGGGTTTATCATTTTCACATGTGGAAGGTCACCTTATACTGCATATCACTCCCACAATGCTAATCGTACGGAGACTCATCTCTAAATAATGGACTACTAGATGCATTCCTTATCCAATATCCCACATAAACAAGCAATAACTATATCCAATACTCATTATAACTAGGCATTCACAAATAATCATGCTTCACAAGAAGTTCACAACTACCACGATATTCCACATGCACATGTAATGTTCCCTAACTATTCCATTCCATTGATTACAAAACTCAACCAAGTCTATTATATAACGTGTATCATCAAACCATTTGTTGACTTCAGGATCTGTCAATTAAATCTCATCATTCTTCTGTTTAGCACAACCACAAATTGTTTAAGTTTAGCAAATCACATGAAAACCTCGACATCGGTCTACTATGACTTCTACCCCAAGTCCAAACCCAGATCTACACTAAACCGAGAGCAACCTATAATTAAGATTTGACTGTAAACCAACATCGATGGGATATTACTAAGTTTATAAGACACGTATGAAAATGTGTAACCATTCATTGGAAAGGTCTTTCACAGGGCTACGACTTTTGTGTTTAGTCGAAAGCCCAGATCTAACCGTAATGTTCTTGAAATCAGCCTCAAAGTCTCCCGCGTGCAGAAACAGATTTCTGCACGTTTAACATGTCAGCCCAACAGGTTCGATTGGAATTTCTCGAGGCTACAGATCTCTTATGAAAATGTTTAACCATCCCTTGGAAAGGTATTTCCAAGGGATACGACTTTCTTGTTTAGTAGAATGCCTAGATCTGGCTGTATTATACCCAAAAATAGCCACAACGATTGCTGCATACAGAAAACAAATTTCTTCACGCATCTCAAGGCAAAATGAAGGGCATCAGTTCTTCTTCCTCCTCTAACCATTATTCCCAAAACTACATCCATTCTTACTGCTCCTTTATTCACCCTCAATAGGACATTCTCTACACAAAAACCCAGTCCCCATCTTCACATAGAAGGTAGGAGAGGTTGAAGATGTCTAATCTCTAGGACGCAAGTCCTAACATGGCCTCCTCTTAGGAAATCTTTTTCTCGCCAATCAAGACTCTTTTGAGTTGATATCTATCCTAGAAATAACTAGAGAACTAGCACCAAGGGATAGGGTAGGAAGCTCACATCATTAACGATGTTTCCGGCCATGGATCTTTTCACTTTCCTTGGTGGAATCTTTCTCCTTCGTTGGTGGTGGTTCCCCGGGGAAATTGAAGGATTTTTCTCCAGAAATTCAACTCTGACAACTTTATTTCTCTCCCGACGGTTTCACACTATAACGGCTCGGCAAGATGAAGCGATAATGACGGCAAGGGTTTTCGGTTTGTTCCTTTTATAATGATATATTTAGTTAAGTCCCTTTCTACATATCGCCATGTTAGTGGGCCACCATTTATTACCCAAATTAAGTCATATTTGAAATGACCGGTCTAAAGAAAACAAGCCGCTCTCATCCAAAAACCTGGTTCAACTCGCCTACATAAGACTACAGATTCTCCCTGGGCCGAACATGAACCAAGTAAAATTCGGCAAGTATCCTCATGCATTCTCGACGAAACAATAAGTAAACTCTTCCATATTCGACGAATAGATGAATGGACATGTGTATTCTCGATGAATTTCCAACTAGTCTCGCCGAATTGTCCAAGTGATGTTCGACGAATTCACCTTAGCTGCATTTCCAAAGTTTTCTCTCGCCGAATTCTTCTCCACCTTATTCGATGAATTCATCGGATATTATCAGTTATATCCAACGAATATCACATAACCGTTTATCAAATTTTGTTGTCGAGTGGGCCGAGTATCACCCAACGATAATCGATAAATAGTAACCATACCAGACAAATTTCACTCGGCTAACTTCGCAAACATTCTCGATGAATTCGTTGGATATCCCTGGCGATATCCGACAAATTTCCCTTGGTCGATTTATCCTAAGCTCGTTGCCTCATTATTTTTTGAGTATCACTCAACCCTAACCGTTCGGCGAATGTACCCCGTGCCTGAGTCAAGTATTTTGACTCAGAACGCGTGCGAGGGTCCTAGTGCAAAACGGGTCGTAATATTTCATCCGGGCATACATTTTATGCCAGGACATGCATTTTTGGCACTGGTAGTAATTTTTAAACTGGGTGCTCATTTTTTTGCCCGGGGTGCATTTTTTGCCTAGATATGCATTTTTGCCCAAGCGCACATTTTTTGCCTGAGCGTACAATTTTTGCCCAAGCATTCAGTTATTGTATATACGCGTATTCTTAACCTGGACACGAAATTTTCACCCGAGTGTTCATTTTTCGACCAGGAGCACATTTGTCACGAAACCAAGCATTTTGTGTCCGGGATCGCATTTTTAGCTCGACACAATTTTTTTGCAAAAGGTGCACATTTTTAGCCAAATCACTCATTTACTCTGGACGCACAGATTCACTAATGCACTAATTTTCGCCCGTGAGCGCATTATTCGACCGGGGGTGCATTTTTCACAAGGATGTGCATTTTGCACATGGGCACACATTTTACGTCTAGGAACGCATTTTTTCTCGGGGATACATTTTCTCTCAGGATTGCATTTTTAGCTCGGGCGAGCATTTCCAAGTTAACACAACTTTTTTTGTTGGGAAGGCGTCCTGGGTGTTGATGCGCGGAAATGGACACCATCAGTTAACGACTCGAACACGGGGGAAAGGAAAGGAAAGGAGAAGACTACAAGCAATTATCTACTGGCGGACTAGAGAAAGTAGAGCCGTTAGCTACGACAATAACAAACTTCGCCCGTCGTGACTTGAATGCCTCTCTTGCGACGGGCTTTCCTTTTATTACAAAAAAGACGGGTTACAAGTTGAGGAAGAAAGCTGAATGGAGAGCAAGCTGGAGACCGCAAAGCCCGAGATTTGAGTCCACAGCTTTTAACAAGTAGGCTCCTGGGCTCGAGTCAGCGTGCGTTGGGTGCACTGCTTCCCCCTATTTATCAGTTTGGGGGCCTGCCCTAATGGGCAGTGCAAAAATAATCGGTTTCCCGGTGTACAGGAGAACTGGGCTCGCGAGCTGGAGCTTCCATCTGGCTGTAGAGAACGATCCTGGATGAAGGACCACGACCTGTTTGGACTGACTCTTGAGTCCGCCTGAATAGCTGGCAGACGATCTGGAAGCTTATTAACTGAGGCTGTATGGACTGGGTGGACTGGAGGCTCGAGTCTGCTCCTGAAGGACGAAATCCAGCTAGGCGACTTGAGCAGACTGGGAACTGAGTCTGCCGTCGGGGAGCCTTGGATTCTACACGGTCTTATCGACCTGAGCGGACTGCCGAAATCGAGTTTGCCAAAAGTGGAGGAGGATCTGTCCTGCTGAACATGTTGCGGATTCCGGGGTTAACATAATCCCTGCACATTTTCAAATTTTAAAAAATTTCAAAGATGTTTCGTTAACCGCCGAGTCCGCAACCCTCATAAATGCTGCCAGCGCTATAAATACTACTAGAAACTCTATATTCTGCCAAACTTGTCTGCGCCACGGGTCGGTTTTCACCCCTTGTTGTCTTCACTCTTCAGTCCGGCATGGCAAGGTTAGGATCATTCTTTGGTAACCTTGCTTCAAGGACGGAGAAAACCAAGGCTAGCACAAGGACCAAGAAGGTTATTCACCGGAGCAGGACGCCTGTCTGCCACACAGGAGAAAGTTCACAGAAAGGATTGGAGAGGACTGACTAAGTCCGTAGTTCTAAAGATCCTGAACACGAGAATATCAAGGATGTTTCCTTTTCTCAAGATGTATCATCGAGAAGTGCGGATAGGATCTCGAATCCACCATTGATTACTGAACAGAACCCTGCAAACTCAGGGGGTATTGAAATACTTCCTTCTACCTCTAAAACATATATGTTGCAGATAGACTTGGATAAGGAAGTTTCGTCACCAAAAGTCCGACAGCCGGTGGTGAATGCTGAATCGGAGAAGCGGTCTGCTGAAGAGCAAATCGAGAAGCAAGCTGACGTGCAAGCCGGAGAACAAGTCTGAGAACAAGTTGAAGAACCAGTGTCCTCCTTGGCTCTATTTGTCATCGATCCGTACACAGTCGGCGAGAATGGGCCGGACTCGCAACAGGTCGCGACTGTATTGGAGAAACAAGCTCCTGAGAAGAAGAAGAGAAAAAGGGACAAGTCCACCATTGCTGAGCGAGTGTAGAAAAAACTGCGGGCTAGCAAAGAGAAGAACGTCTATGTGCGAACTATTGTTGCGAGATTGCAGCACAGGCCGCGAGAAAAGGAAGTTCCAGATGCCAGCCTCGGTACTGCAGATGCCCCGATCCTGGGAAACGACTCCCTGTCGACGGTCAGTATGTCCACCACCAAAATACTCAACACCATTGATAATTAGTAACTCGCTGATATGAATCAATCTCTTCCTTAGGTGTTGCAATCCGATGTTGAGAAAATGGAAGAAAAAACTGTGGATTCCGCCTCTATTCCTATGTATGAAAGAAGAGAGACAGAAGCGAAGGAGAAGCTCGCAAACATGAAGATGAGTTAGATACAACATTATCTAACACACTACAGGTGTCACGGAAAACAAACTGAATAAACATCTCCCATTCATAGATCTACACCTGCCTTCATACAGTTTGATACAACATTATTAATCTTTAAAACAGGGATTAAAGTGGTGGATCTTTTAGCCCACTATCGCCGGGGAGGAAAAATTGGACTATTTGGGGGAGCTGGTGTGGGTAAAACAGTACTCATCATGGAATTGATCAACAACATTACCAAAGCTCATGGAGGCGTATCCGTATTTGGTGGGGTAGGTGAACGTGTTAATAATTTAGGGTTTAGGGTTTAGGGTTTAGGGTTTAGGGTTTAGGATTTAGGGTTTAGGGTTTTAGCGTTTAGGCTTTAGGGTTTTTAGGGTTTAGGGTTTAGGGTTTTTTTAGGGTTTAGGGTTTAGGGTGTGGGTAGGAGAGCAAGTATAGTAAATTTAAAATTTAGAGAAAGGATAGTAGAGGACTGAATCAGTCCGCAGTTCCAAAGATCCTGAACACGAGAAGTCCAAGGATGTTTCCTTTTCTCAAGATGTATCATCGAGAAGTGCGGATAGGATCTCGAATCCGCCATTGATTACTAAATAGAACCCTGCAAACTCAGGGGGTATGGAAATACTTCCTTCTACCTCTAAAACATATATGTTGTGGATAGACTTGGATAAGGAAGTTTTGTCACCAAAAGTCTGACAGTCGGTGGTGAACGCTGAACCGGAGAAGCGGTCTACTGAAGAGCAAATCGAGGAGCAAGCTGACGTGCAAGCCGTAGAACAAGTCTGATAACAAGTTGAAGAACCAGTGTTCTCCTTGGCTCTAGTTGTCATCGATCAGGACACAGTCGGCGAGAATGTGCCGGACTCGCAACAGGTCACGACTGTATTGGAGAAACAAGCTCCTAAGAAGAAGAAGAGAAAAAGGGTCGTTATCCACCATTGCTGAGCGAGTGTAGAAAAAACTGCGGGCTAGAAAAAAGAAGAATGTCTCTGTGCGGACTAGTGTTGCGAGCTTGCAGTACAGGCCGCGAGAAAAGGAAGTTCCAGATGCCGGCCTCGGCGAGAAGTGAGAAAGTATAGTAATCCTTTATATTAGTTGATTTCGACTGTTTCGGAATAGTGTTGTCATCTGAGCACTTGTAGTATGAATCAGTACATCACATGACCCAATTGTAATTCCTGTATTATTATAATCCTTTATTATTTTTTATTGATTGTAACAATTTACTTTCAAAATTGTTTCATTGTTTAGGAAGTATTTCTATTGTAAGATTAAATTAAAACAACTTAGAGAGCAAGTATAGTAAATTTAAAATTTTCAAAGAATTTTAAAGCATTAGTGAATATAATTAAAAATCAAAAGATTGTTAGGCTATGTACTACCAAATTAAAACTAATTTGAATATTAATGAGAAAAAGAGCTAAAAATTACTCTAAACAAATTTAACTCATAAAATATTTCTTAAAATAAAATGAACTAAAAATTAAATCTAACTAACTATGATGAAATAAAAGACTAACAATTTTTAAAATTATATAAATTCTATAAATAAATTCAAGTAAATTGATGAAAATCACATAAAATTAAGTAGTGTTTTTTTATAATATAAATACTAAAAAAACAAAAAAAAACATAATTATAATCCTAATAATTTTTTATTATTTATTGGACTTCCCAAGGACTACCCAGTTCGTGGGTATATATCCACCGAACTTTCAACACTATGCACCATCTCGTCCAACAGTTATACAGAGATATACTGCGAGGGAGCGACCAGGCGACTTATCTTGGGAAGGATAGGCAGGAGCGACCTGCTCAGCTTGACCGTAGAGGCCGCTGAGTCCGCACATGATTGAACAATTTATTTAATTTGTTTGTATGTTGTATAATTTGATGTGCTCTGGGACATTGCTTGTTTGCTTTATTTGTACAGCATGATATTGCTCTGAGATTTGAACAATGCTGTTTTCTGTGCGATTAAAATATTTTGCAGGTCGACGTTGAATGCGAGTTATGCGGACTGACTTTGTGTCCGCATATTTGACTTGTAAATTATTTTGAACACTGAATAAAGCGAGCTAGCTGGACTTTCATTGAGTCCGCAATCTTGACTTGTAAATTTTCATTGAACTTGTAGGAACCCTGAATAAAGCGAGCTGGGCGGACCGTCGTTGAGTCCATAATTTTGACTAGTCCGCGCGGACTGCACGATCAATCTTTGCGGACTTCCTGAAAAAGCTGTCAGACTAGTTTTCCTTTAAATAGGGCCCTAGTCTTCTTTCTGTATAGGAAATGCGATCGAAGCAGAAGTCCCTGCGATCTGTGAAAATAGTGTCCGCACGTACTGATGCCACGATTGCATTCTATTCCGCCGAGCACATGAAGTGTAAGCTGACAGAGGACGACCTCAATGCCTTCGTCGAGAATCATATAGAGGGCTCGCCAGTGCTCGCTCGCCTGTCCGAAGATCAGGAGAGGATTAATTTCTCTACCGCAATGCAAATCGTAGTGCCTATCGACCACTTCGACTGTGGATTCAAGTTCCCCTTGCTGTAGGAGGTTGCCGAAATCTTTGAGCACTATGGCATGGTGCCAGAGAGCTTGCGCCAAACACTTTGGATACGATTTACAGTTATTTGTCATACCTGGGCTCTAAATGGATTGCCTTTTCTTTAAATATATTTAGGAAAAAAATTTTGTTCGCTCTATATGCCCCTCCGGAGGCCGCCAATATAAAGGCATCATCTACTTCTACTACCGAGGGATGAAAGTTTTGGGCTTAACAAACAAGATCCATAACTGGACTTTGGGGTACCTTATCTTCGAGGGCGACCTGGGGTTCATTATACCTACCGGCAGGTGCGGGCGGACTCCATTTTCAAAAGCTTGAAGCTGGATGCGGTGGAGGCCGTCATCGTCAAATTCTTGGCAGGGATGAGGCTCGGCATTGACCACTAGATCCCGCTCCTACCTAGCTTGGATACCATAGCCCGCCAAGAGAGTAAGTCCTGCGACCTGTCTTTGTATCATCCGCGACCTAGAGCGTATTCTCCCGACCTGCAGTGTATTGAGTTAGTTCTTTTCTTGTAGCGACCTTGGGGGTGTTAGCAAATCTGCACCAGAGACCGGGCGGCTTGACTCCTACCCAAGGAGAAAGGATGAAAGAAATAGCGAGGAGAAGGAAGGAGTAAGGGGATCCCACTACAGACTACTCTTCCTCTGACAGCTTCGACATGAAAGGCTTCAGAAAGAACCAGAAAGTTCAAAGGGGAAACCCGATGATCCACTAGCATGGAAAGAACAAGCACGTCCGCCTGTCCACTACACTTCCCTCCTGGAAGAGCCCGCGGATCTCTCATCATGCCTATGTGGTGATTTCCGCGCTTTATGGGAAGTGCAATATGTGTGACCTGAAGGAAGTACTACCTGCAGATATACCCTTGCTCGCCGTTCAAGCCAGCGCGAACAGCCGCGTGACCAACCACTTCATGGGTCTCTTGACGCAGGAGTTGCTTAACGAGAATGAGCAACTCTTGCGAGAAAACAAATTGCTGTAGGATAGGAACAAAAGGCTAGGGAAGAGGATTAATCACCATATAGAGGACTAAGCGGTAAGTCTCAGTATTCGCGGCGATCTCTGTTGCTTATCTGCGGCGGACGGGTCTCTGTTGCTTATCTGCGGCAGACTGACTCATTCTTTCTTTTTGTAGACCGTGTATGACATCACCAACCACAGCTTCCAAAATGCTATGTTTCCTTTTGTTAAGGAGAGCATTGAGGTCGCCATCGAGCGCTTCATTGGCGACGGCCTAGCAAAGGAAGGGGTGGTCGAGGTCCCTTTTTTGAAGCTCTTCCCCGTGCTGATGGAAAAGGTTGCTGATCTGGAGCAGGCTGCGAAGGGAAAGGCCATTGATGATGAGGAAGATGAAGAAGTATATGAGGAGCTAGATGAAGAAATCTCCGACGATGCTACTTCAGATCAACAGCAGGGGTGCCAGTCCAGGCACTCCGTCTCTTCTTCAAGTTCAGATGAGGGAAATCCGCAAAGCGAGTCCGCAGGTAGCTAAAGCTCAGATGGCAGCAACAACAACTTAGGAGGTTACTCTGTAATACCCCAGAAATCTCAAAAATGCCAAAGTGGTATTCAGGTTGTTTGACACGGCCTGAAACACGGGCGTGTCTAAGGGCGTGTCAGGTGTACATGGCCTCGGACATGGGCATGTACCAGGGCGTTTCCCTAGTCTCGACAAGTACTCGAGACCTGATTGTCGAGTGTGGAACACGGTCTGTGACACGGGCGTGTCACAGGGGCGTGTTTGGCACACGGCTAGGGACACGGGCGTGTGCCTTAGCCGTGTCTTGCTCGGTTAAATTATGAGATCGTGTACAGGGGTGACACGACCGGGTACACGGACGTGTACTGTATGACACGGGCATGTCTGTTTGACACGAGCGTGTCAATGCCCGTGTTCTGGTTTATTTTCAGTCGGTTGTGCACCGCTTCAGGAACACGGCCTGTGACACGGGCGTGTCACTACCCGTGTTCGGCCCAGAAAATAAATTTCAGGGCTAATCAGAGCCGTTCATTTTCTTTGACCAATATCCAATGGTCTGGGCTCTTCCCTGGGTTGATAAGGCCGGGAGTGAAGAGGAGAAAGCTCATTTGAGTTTCATAATTCTCTTTCTAAAGTTAAGAGAGAGAGGAGAGAAAGGCAAGGAAGAAGAAGTGGAATCCGGCGGCCGGTGGTGCTGCGGTGGTCCAAATTGCGAGCCGAGGTCAGATTTGCGAAGGCAAGGCTGCTGCGAAGGCTTTCTCCGTCTCAATTATCTCCATGGCTCCGAGGTGACTTCCAAGGGTAACGATTTTCGTCTTGGACATGTGAAGTCCTACTTTCCTGCATTTGCATACGGAAAACCCGTCCCCGCGAGTGTGCGGTGGGTTGTGGTGTCCCTTGGGGTAGATATGTGAAGTCCCCCTTGTCAGAGTCCGAAATTGGAGTAAGGATCTAGACATGCTGTGTGAAGCCCATCTGGACGTGCTAGTCTGGATTGGTGATGCTTGAATGAATGCAGAGGAATCTCCGAGTATTTGATTGTTTGTGTGCAACATGTGGTGCATACCTGTCCTTTGGTGCAGCAGAAAGTACTGGAGGAAGTCCAGGAAATTGTGAGAGTTGGTTCAACTCTTGTGATCGTGAGTGTCACTTTACGTGGTGTTGAGCCGTTGGGCTGCAACTATATAAAATGAGGCTTCGTGCCGAACAGGCAAGGTGAAACTTACCCGCACCTTTATTTATGGCCTCAGGTACGATGTACTTGTTAGTGGCAAGGCGATTTGAGCAACGGGGGGGGGGGGGGTGGCTGATCCATACCTGCGTTATGTAGGATGGACATGAGAGCGCCAAGGCATTGGGCTTTCGTCAGCGGCATAATGAGAGACTTGGGTATACGTGCCGGACTAAATGCTTATTGGTGGGATACGGTGTTTCTGGTACACCCGAATGTGCCCTGAGTGCACGGAGTGGCGGGCCGTCGTGCCGACATTTGTGATATGTATTGACTGTGCGGTCGTGGACTTCTTGCGGGGGTTGCTATACATACTGTTGAAACATGCTTTGCAGGGGTGGAATTCTTCTGCCCCGTGCCAGGGGCAAGGTCATTATAATTGGTCAGCTGAATGCTGACCATTTCCCTATTTGCAGCTCTAAGACCTCCTTTTTTTTCTTTTCAAACCACCGGGGTCTTAGCCCAGAATTGCCGCTTTGCGGTGGCACCGACTCACGGGAAGGTCGCCACTACAAAACGCCAATTCTGCCGGCCCTTTTTCGATCGCAGAATAGTAGCATAATAAGTAAGAGCATGTCCACAATAATCACATGTATATAAATAAATCTCCACGAAGGGAGAGTCCACAATAATAATAATAATCAGAGTATAGAAAGGGGTTTGTGCCCAGTACATGTAATCCTCACTACAAGTCACTCGCGGAAGCAAAACTAAAACTAAGCGTCACCGTAACTGTCACTGAACCGAGAGTACCCAAGCTGGACTGGCCCATCTCCACCGACTCTGTACTCTACTGTTACTGCATCTCTGGGTGCTTCTTCCTTTTCGGCCTACCATCGCCGCCTCGCAATCCACGTCTGCGTCTACGTCTTCGGACTCCTGGCTGCTGAGCTGGTGGGGTCCCACCCATCAAGGGGCATTTGACCCGTGTATGACCCGGCTTGTGACAATGGTAACACGGTCGTGGGGCCAACTCTGTCAGGAACTGCAATAGCCGTGACCCTTCCATATGGTACACCTAAAATGTTATGGTTCGAAAACCGTTAGTCATAAAGACTATGCCCTATCATCCCCTACCCCTTCCCCCATGGCTCCTAGGTACCGACCGGAGAGGAAGAAAGGAAAGGGCATGAAGGTGGAGAGTAAGTCAAATAAACAGGTGACAGTGGACCTACGTTAGCAATTCTATAGTAAATAAGATAGAAACAGAAAGTAAGAAATGTAACCTTAACTTATGCGTGGAAGAGCATAAGCCAAGGGATCTTTTGCAGGGCTCCCATCGTATAGAGTGTCCCATACCACTTATACATTGGGGTGTCGGTTGTCAAACAGCAAGGAATGGCAAGTAAATGAAAGAACCAGAAATATAACCATTGATTTATAGGGATTACCCCTATAGACCAAGGGGTCGTTTTGCAGGGCCTATCGTATAAAACGTCCCATACCATTTTATACGTTTGGTGGCATGTTTATGCTATGACACACAATTATGCTATGGAATGCACAACCAAGTGCAACACACCCACACGACTCTATGCGCACAGACCTTTAGTTCCTCCTGTTCGGGCGGCTAGCTTCACCCCCAGGAACCTCCGTTGTGGCAAACGGAGACAGTGAGTCGGGTCCCCCACTCCTAGTCGGGTAACCACACTACCAGGCCTAGCCCTTCCGTACGCCCCTAGAAGAACACAACCTAGAGTATCCGCGTACTTGTGCTGGCTGTACACACCAGGCTTTTCGCCGAGTCAAAGTACCACTATCGGTGTGATCGGTCGCCTAGTACCGATGACCCACCACTTATATGCACATGCAACCATGTCAATTATTATATTTGTACCAGTTCTTATATTACCGAGCCTCCAGCTCTCTAGGCTACTAAGCCTATACCAAGTCCCCGAGCATCCCGCTCCCTGGACTTCCAAATTACCAACCAACCATCGTCATTACTAGTAGACCCTTAGACCATGGACCTACTCTACCCATTCCGTGCCATTTCTTCTTCCTAAGTGTACAAGTGTAGGTGTGCGGTACAACTATTATTAGGGTTACTCTTGATCATTTTATTCCTACCATTTAAGGTTAACCATGGACTTCCCGAGGGTTACCCGGTGAAGGGCTCGCAGCGGTACTAGGAGCTATGATGTGGTGAATCCCAAAACTCCCTTTCTAAGGCACTTATTATACTTGATTGGTTCCCTTAACTCATTCCCTTCTCGCATTACGGTGGGCTATTCCTAGGGTGACTTGACTCTTCCTCTTCTCGGGGAGGACGGTCTTCCGTTGAACCCGAACACTACCTATCGCTAGTCAATCTCACCCTTACCCATCCTAACTTCCAATAATGAACTTGATTTAACTCATCCTGTCCAAACCAGCAAACCACCAAAAATTCCATCTCCAAGTTCATTACCCACTCTAGCTCTGCTTCTGCCGTTTTACTAAACGCAGACCGTCCTAATCTTTATGAGGTATGCAATGGGTGGTACTCCCAACTATCTTCCAAATCACATATAATATTTACTGGAGGTCTACCATGACCTAAATGGTCTAAATCCAGAAATTAATAATTTTCCTATTTCATTTGGCATTTAATTTATTTATTCTAAGATCCCGACTGCCCTTGTATGAACATGAAGTGCACTAATTAGTCAATAATAAATCATCATAAAGTCAGAAAAAATCATATGAGACATTTAAGCAGCAATTCCAAGTTTTGAGAAATTCTAGAGATGTTTATGCCTATATTTCCTAATTTATCATTTTAGGCCACTTTTACTATATCATGAAGGAAGTACTGTAAATATTTATCCAAAAATCCCAAGAAAATTATGTAAGCTATATAGTGACCTAAAACCATCATAAACCATGTACCATAATTTTTCTCAATCATTTGAACTCTGAATTTATTTTAAAGTAAGATACTAATTTTCATAACTCAATGAAGGATGAAGGAGGTACTGTTTTTATCCATCTAAAATTCAAGAGAAAATTACTAGGTGACTATCATAATTTGAAACACCCACTGATCAAATTTCATAATTTTCCAATCAATAATTAAGCACTATTTGTATTTTTGACTGTATATCACATTTAGCACATTAAAGAATAAAGTACCCAAAATATTCAGATAAAATTTCCAAGAAAATTACAGAAGATATAATATGCTATAAGATGCCCTAATCCAAGATTTCATAATATTCCAGTGAACAGAAATTCCATAATCATCAAAATAAATATCCAGGGCACCGTTAGAGTTGTAAATTAAGTACTGTATATATTAATCCAAAAATCTCAACAAAATTATATTATATTTACCTGGACCATAACATCACTCTACCCAAATTTTTGTTTGATTTGTAGTTCATTTAATAGCTTAATAATCCAAATTAAGGTTGGTGACCTAAACTAGGGTTAGGGTTTTAGGTGGGCTAAAGGTCTCCAAATACCCTAAAATTTTTGTCCAAAGAACTATACTGGCCCTATGGTTCTCTCCACCAAATTTCAAGTCAGTCCAAGGTCGTTTGATCCCCTGACCTTCACAACCCTACAAATCCCCATTAAGGGACCTACCCTAGGGTTCTATGGCTACCCTACACCAAACCGCTCCAAACTCCCTTGGAGGGTGCGTCATGCCCTAAAAAGTCAGTGACCAAAATATCATCCCCTGTGGAAGCGATATGGCCACTCAAACACCAAGGGGGTGTTTGATTCTAAGTTATCCTATAAGGATCATCCTTGGGTTGAACCCAACCCTATTCAAAACATCTCCAAATGAGATGAAATTTTTACCAGAACCTTATAATAAACCCAAGGACCACTCACCAAAATTTGGGAGGGTTTGGAAATCATTTAGCCGTCTAATTAATTTAAGCTGGGATTATTGAATTTTTCTAAAAACTATGGAAAAACATTCTCCAGAAATTCTCATTTTTGGATAGCACTTAGATATAGGTAAGAATAGGCAACACCCCAAATTTCAAGTCATTCTGATGACTGGATCGGAGTGGGGAATTTTTCTAAGGTCAAGACAGCCCTATGGATAGACCTCACCAAAAAGGGTGCTGTGGTCTAACCAAAACTCCAAATCGAGTGAAATTAATTTGGAATTAAATTAGACTTCAAGGGCTACATTTTCTATGTTGACCATTTTTCCTGTAGGAGCATCGGAGTATTTTTCCCAAATTATTTAAAGTGACAGATAATTTCATTCAGAAATTGTTTTAAAAATAGAATATAATTTCATGGCACTGTTCATCTTCTCCTACAGCCCGAAACCAGAGCCCTGAAACTCATTTTCCTGTAGCTTTTCCAAAGCTATTTCCCGGCCATCCAGCCATCTCCCTGGCCGGCCACCACCACCACCACCTCTGTTGAGGTGAGGGCTATCGTCGAGCGGCGGCACGGCCGCCGGAGAGGCGGTTTCCAGCGAACACGCCACCATGCAAATTTCGGAAAAGCATGGAAACGCTCACCCGATCCAGCTCTTTTGAGCCCGATATCTCTCCTAATGATTTCTAAGATCTATCCATAGAAGAAAGGGTAGAGGAGGACCTTTTTCATGGTTTGACGATGAGATGGACGTTGGGCTGTCATGGCGCGGTGGTGGCGTCGTCGGAATTCTTCTACAACACAGTAGGAGGCTCGAAACTTTAGGTAAGGGCTGGGAAACTTCATCCTTGAGCCTAAGGGGCCTTTTAAAGGGAAGAAAGGAGGGAGGGGAAGGGTTGAAACGTTCATGGCCATTAATATTTCTTCTTAATAACGTTTCGGTTATGATGCTGGTAATTGAATTGCTGGAAATGAAGAGATGTTTGCCAGGTGGCGATTTCCTATTGGACTAACCTTCCTCCTTTTATTATATAATTACAGAAGGAAAACGGCCCATAAATACTCCTGGTGTAACTTCCCATAATCAGAATTGATTACGACGTTGGTTACCGAAATTTCAAGTCTGGCTGACGTTTCGGCCTTGGTCACGGGCGTGACATATAGGTCACGGGCGTGACAGGCCCGGATAGCCAATTCTGGGTTCGACGATCATCGAACTGAGATCAACGATCGTCGAAGGGTGGTCACGGGCATGACACCTGGTTCACGGGCGTGACAGGCCCGCGTGGCCAATTCTGGGTCGACGACCGTCGAACTAAAATCGACGATCGTCGAACATGGTCACGCCCTATGTCACGGGCGTGACATTGTGGGTCACGGGCGTGACAGGCCCGTATAGCCAATTCTGGGTTGACGACCGTCGAACTGAAATCGACGATCGGCGAGCGTGGTCACGCCCTATGTCACGGGCGTGACATTGTGGGTCACGGGCGTGACATTGTGGGTCACGGGCGTGACATTGTGGGTCACGGGCGTGACAGGCCCGTGTAGGCTATTCTGGGTCGACGACCGTCGAATTGAAATCGACGATCGTCGAACGTGGTCACGCCCTATGTCACGGGCGTGACATTATGGGTCACGGGCGTGACAGGCCCGTGTAGCCAATTCTGGGTCGACGACTGTCGAATTGAAATCGACGATCGTCGAACGTGATCACGCCCTATGTCACGGGCGTGACATTGTGGGTCACGGGCGTGACAGGCCCGTGTAGCCAATTCTGGGTCGACGACCGTCGAATTGAAATTGACGATCGTCGAACGTGCTCACGCCCTATGTCACGGGCGTGACATTGTGGGTCACGGACGTGACAGGCCCGTGTAGCCAATTCTGGGTAGATTTATTTCAGTTTTTTGGGCTTCCTAGGGTTCTATCATGACCAACCGACTCCTAGGGGTCTAGCCAGAAATGGGATGTTACAAATCCCAATAAACAAAACAAAGATTTCGTCCCCGAAATCAAGGTTAAGCCTACGAGACTCTAATCGGGAAAAGGAAGCTTGTAACATCCCATGAAAGTTGAAAGATCTACATCTCTGCGTTACGTTTGCAGTGTGTAGTTTTGATTCTAAGACCCATTCGTCCAATTGTCAAGGTATATACCCCAATAAACAAAGGATTAGCCCCTATTCTTGAAATTTTCGGTCTTATTGGTTTAAAATAGGAACGCAGATTGATTGTCCAGAGGGGTGGTGAGGTATACCCGACTGAAAAGTTCCGGATACCTTTGTCGTATCGAGTCCTGTGGCTCCCATGTATGCTCCTCCTGTCCATGCTTGTTCCACAGAACCTTGACTAACGGAACCTTCTCCCGACGCAAGGTCCGTACTCCTCTGCCATCGATACGAATCGGCTCCAAGTGAACTGACTAGTTGGAAGCTACCGGTCCATCTGTGGTCAAAATCTGCTGCTCCGGGCGCAGGAAAGCTCTCCTAAGTGAAGAAACGTAGAATACGTCGTGCAGAGCTTCCAGCTCTGGTGGCAACTCCAGCCTGTAAGCTAGGGTGCGATCCGCTCCAGGATCCTGTAAGGGCCTATATACCTAGGGCTGAACTTCTACCTCCGACCACGCACCTGTGAAACTCCATGCACGGGTCGGATCTTCAAAAACACTCGGTCCCCCACTCGAACTCCACCTGACGATGTCGGGTGTCATAATACTTAGCTTGTCTGCTCTGCGCTTCTACCATGCTGTCTCCAATTAGTCTCACCTGAGCCTCGGCGTCTTCGACAAAATCCGATCCCAATGCCTTCGGATCTTCGTCCTGAATCCAAGAAAGTGGGGTCCTTCATCTCCTTCCATACCAGGCTTCGTAAGGCGCCATCCTGATGATGGACTGGTAGCTGTTGTTTTGGGAGAACTTGACCAAGGGTAGGAGCTTCCCCCATGGTTCCCCGTGGTGTCGAACAAACTGCTCCACAAATCTCCGCACTAGTACCCCCCCCCCCAAAGAGTCATCTTTCTTGTTCGGAATGAATCTGACCACCTTCGTCAACAGATCGACGATGACTCAAGTCGAGTCGTTTCCCGTCCGTGATCGGGGAAGTCCATGAATAAAACCCATCGCGATGTCCTCAAATTTTCCCTCCAGGGGTACATGTTCTGAGATACATCATCCTTCTGATGATACCACCTAGCGATTAAATCTTTACCTTCTCAGACATCCCGAATCTTGTTACCCGTCACCTAATTTCACGTGATAATAGTTAATTCTCGTAATTATTCCGTCTTATTACTATGTCATTGTCTTGGTAACGCTATGGGTCATTATTCCAAACATTTTTTACAATATCTTATGTTTGCCCGAATAACGTCGAATTATACCGACTTCAATCTCACTATATTTGTTACGCCACTTTCCCTAAACTAGGTCCAAGGAAACCCAAGCCAATACTAATCTGCCTAATAAACAAAGGTTTAGCCCCCCCCCCCCCCCCCCCAATGAACAAAAGATCAGCCCCCAATGAACAAAAGATCAGCCCCCAATGAACAAAAGATCAGCCCCTACCTATCTTGGGCTAAGTATTCTGGATATCACCCTGTTACATCTGTCATAGCTGGGTGCACAATCCCTAGGGCATCAATCATCGACTTGGGGTTCCACCCTAAAACTCGTTAATATACTCCATACTTTAAACTCTCTGAGTCACATTTATGACAACTTTATCCGGGTCAAAACGTTCCCAATCTCACATGGGTATCTTCCGAACTTGAATTCCTATCCGACCCTCAGTGTTTGTCTCGGTGGTTGCCTCTAGGTAATTTTGTTACCAGTATTGAGGATTAAGACTACTTGTCTTTTACCATTCTGCTAATGTACTATTGGTCTCAATCCTTCTTAAAGTAGTCTACCTATCCGAATAATCGTTGATTGGGATAGTAGGGACACCTGAGTTTTTGTCTTAGGTAGTCATTCTCGTGCTAAACTCCTCCTTTATTCTCTTTGGGAACCTCCTTAACTTAACCAAATTCATACCCAAGGTCTTTTTTGAACTAGGGCATACTATAGATTGTCATGGTTAGTCACGAGTCCTAGTTGGTTGAGTCTAAATCTTTGGTTAGAGGATGATAAGATGAGGTCTTCGCAGCCGGAGGTGTTCCCTGCTAGGGGCAGGGTAGGCCACAGGCTACAAAAAAGGATTCCAATTAACGATGAAGTGGACTTTCACATGTGATTTCCCTTATGGGCACACCACTGCTTCCGCTGCTTAGTTTATCCCCAAACTAAACTCGAACGGGGGGTGACCCAGGGTTAGTGGACTGCTACTTTTCCGATCGAGGTTCCCTCTGATACCACTTGTAAGACCCCCCCATTTTTTTTTCTTTTCAAACCACCGGGGTCTTAGCCCAGAATTGCCGCTTTGCGGTGGCACCGACTCACAGGAAGGTCGCCACTACAAAACGCCAATTATGGCGGCCCTTTTTCGATCGCAGAATAGTAGCATAATAAGTAAGAGCAAGTCCACAATAACCACATGTATATAAATAAATCTCCACGAAGGGAGAGTCCATAATAATAATAATAATCAGAGTATAGAAAGGGGCTTGTGCCCAGTACATGTAATCATCACTACAAGTCACTCGCGAAAGCAAAAGTAAAACTAAGCGTCACCGTAACTGTCACTGAACCGAGAGCACCCAAGCTGGACTGGCCCATCTCCACCGACTCTGTACTCTGCTGTTGCTGCATCTCTGGGTGCTTCTTCCTTTTCGGCCTGCCGTCGCCGCCTCGCGATCCACGTCTGCGTCTACGTCTTCGGCCTCCTGGCTGCTGAGCTGGTGGGGTCCCACCCATCAAGGGGCATTTGACCCGTGTATGACCCGGCTGGTGACAATGGTAACACGGTCGTGGGGCCAACTCTGTCAGGAACTGCAATAGCCGTGACCCTTCCATATGGTACACCTAAAATGTTGTGGTTCGAAAACCGTTTGTCATAAAGACTAAGCCCTATCATCCCCTACCCCTTCCCCATGGCTCCTAGGTACCGACCGGAGAGGAAGAAAGGAAAGGGCATGAAGGTGGAGAGTAAGTCAAATAAACAGGTGACAGTGGACCTACGCTAGCAATTCTATAGTAAATAAGATAGAAACAGAAAGTAAGAAATTTAACCTTAACTTATGCGTGGAAGGGCATAAGCCAAGGGATCTTTTGCAGGGCTCCCATCGTATAGAGTGTCCCATACCACTTATACGTTGGGGTGTCGGTTGTCAAACAGCAAGGAATGGCAAGTAAATGAAAGAACAAGAAATATAACCATTGATTTATAGGGATTACCCCTATAGACCAAGGTGTCGTTTTGCAGGGCTTATCATATAAAATGACCCATACCATTTTATACGTTAGGTGGCATGTTTATGCTATGACACACAATTATGCTATGGAATGCACAAGCAAGTGCAACACACCCACACGACTCTATGCGCACAGACCTTTAGTTCCGCCTGTTCGGGCGGCTAGCTTCACCCCCAGGAACCTCCGTTGTGGCAAACGGAGACAGTGAGTCGGGCCCCCCACTCCTAGGCGGGTAACCACACTACCAGGCCTAGCCCTTCCGTACGCCCCTAGAAGAACACAACCTAGAGTATCCGCGTACTTGTGCTGGCTGTACACACCAGGCTTTTCGCCGAGTCAAAGTACCACTGTCGGTGTGATCGATCGCCTAGTACCGATGACCCACCACTTATATGCACATGCAACCATGTCAATTATTATATTTGTACCAGTTCTGATATTACCGAGCCTCCAGCTCTCTAGGCTACTAAGCCTATACCAAGTCCCCGAGCATCCCGCTCCCTAGACTTCCAAATTACCAACCAACCATCGTCATTACTAGTAGACCCTTAGACCATGGACCTACTCTACCCATTCCGTGCCATTTCTTCTTCCTAAGTGTACAAGTGTAGGTCTGCGGTACAACTATTATTAGGGTTACTCTTGATCATTTTATTCCTACCATTTAAGGTTAACCTTGGAATTCCCGAGGGTTACCCGGTGAAGGGCTCGCAGCGGTACTAGGAGCTATGATGGGGTGAATCCCAAAACTCCCTTTCCAAGGCACTTATTATACTTGATTGGTTCCCTTAACCCATTCCCTTCTCGCATTACGGTGGGCTATTCCTAGGGTGACTTGACTCTTCCTCTTCTCGGGGAGGACGGTCTTCCGTCGAACCCGAACACTACCTATCGCTAGTCAATCTAACCCTTACCCATCCTAACTTCCAATAATGAACTTGATTTAACTCATCCTGTCCAAACCAGCAAACCACCAAAAATTCCATCTCCAAGTTCATTACCCACTCTAGCTCTGCTTCTGCAGTTTTACTAAACGCAGACCGTCCTAATCTTTATGAGGTATGCAATGGGTGGTACTCCCAACTATCTTTCAAATCACATATAATATTTACTGGAGGTCTACCATGACCTAAATGGTCTAAATCCAGAAATTAATAATTTTCCTATTTCATTTGGCATTTAATTTATTTATTCTAAGATCCCGACTACCCTTGTATGAACATGAAGTGCACTAATTAGTCAATAATAAATCATCATAAAGTCAGTAAATATCATATGAGACATTTAAACAGCAATTCCAAGTTTTGAGAAATTCCAGAGATGTTTATGCCTATATTTCCTAATTTATCATTTTAGGCCACTTTTACTATATCATGAAGGAAGTACTGTAAATATTTATCCAAAAATCCCAAGAAAATTATGTAAGCTATATAGTGACCTAAAACCATCATAAACCACGTACCATAATTTTTCTCAATCATTTGAACTCTGAATTTATTTTAAAGTAAGATACTAATTTTCATAACTCAATGAAGGAGGTACTGTTTTTATCCATCTAAAATTCCAGAGAAAATTACTAGGTGACTATCATAATTTGAAACACCCACTGATCAAATTTCATAATTTTCCAATCAATAATTAAGCACTATTTGTATTTTGACTGTATATCACATTTAGCACATTAAAGAATAAAGTACCCAAAATATTCAGATAAAATTTCCAAGAAAATTACAGAAGATATAATATGCTATAAGATGCCCTAATCCAAGATTTCATAATATTCCAGTGAACAGAAATTCTATAATCATCAAAATAAATATCTAGGGCACCGTTAGAGTTGTAAATGAAGTACTGTATAAATTAATCCAAAAATCACAACAAAATTATATTATATTTACCTGGACCATAACATCACTCTACCCAAATTTTTGCCTGATTTGTACTTCATTTAATAGCTTAATAATCCAAATTAAGGTTGGTGACCTAAACTAGGGTTAGGGTTTTAGGTGGGCTAAAGGTCTCCAAATACCCTAAAATTTTTGTCCAAAGAATTATACTGGCCCTATGGTTCTCTCCACCAAATTTCAAGTCAGTCCAAGGTCGTTTGATCCCCTGACCTTCACAACCCTACAAATCCCCATTAAGGGACCTACCCTAGGGTTCTAGGGCTACCGTACACCAAACCGCTCCAAACTCCCTTGGAGGGTGCGTCATGCCCTAAGAAGTCAGTGACCAAAATATCAGCCCCTGTGGAAGCGATATGGCCACTCAAACACCAAGGGGGTGTTTGATTCTAAGTTATCATATAAGGATCATCCTTGGGTTGAACCCAACCCTATTCAAAACATCTCCAAATGAGATGAAATTTTTACCAGAACCTTATAATAAACCCAGGGACCACTCACCAATATTTGGGAGGGTTTGGAAATCATTTAGCCATCTAAATAATTTAAGCTAGAATTATTGAATTTTTCTAAAAACTATAGAAAAACATTCTCCAGAAATTCTCATTTTTGGATAGCACTTAGATATAGGTAAGAATAGACCACACCCCAAATTTCAAGTCATTCTGATGACTGGATCGGAGTGGGGAATTTTTCTAACGTCAAGACAGCCCTATGGATAGACCTCACCAAAAAGGGTGCTGTGGTCTAACCAGGACTCCAAATCGAGTGAAATTAATTTGGAATTAAATTAGACTTCGAGGGCTACATTTTCTATGTTGACCATTTTTCCTGTAGGAGCCTCTGAGTATTTTTCCCAAATTATTTAAAGTGACAGATAATTTCATTCAGAAATTGTTTTAAAAATAGAATCTCATTTCATGGCACTGTTCATCTTCTCCTACAGCCCGAAACCAGAGCCCTGAAACTCATTTTCCTGTAGCTTTTCCAAATCTATTTCCCGGCCATCCAGCCATCTCCCTGGCCGGCCACCACCACCACCACCTCTGTTGAGGTGAGGGCTATCGTCGGGCGGCGGCACGGCCGCCGGAGAGGCGGTTTCCGGCGAACCCGCCACCATGCAAATTTTGGAAAAGCATGGAAACGCTCACCCGATCCGGCTCTTTTGAGCCCGATATCTCTCCTAATGATTTCTAAGATCTATCCATAGAAGAAAGTGTAGAGGAGGACCTTTTTCATGGTTTGACGGCGAGATGGACGTTGGATTGTCATGGCGCGGTGGTGGCGTCGTTGGAATTCTTCTACAGCAAAGTAGGAAGCTCGAAACTTCAGGTAAGGGCTGGGAAACTTCATCCTTGAGCCTAAGGGGCCTTTTTAAAGGGAAGAAAGGAGGGAGGGGAAGGGTTGAAACGTTCATGGCCATTAATATTTCTTCTTAATAACGTTTCGGTTATGATGCTGGTAATTGAATTGCTGGAAACGAAGAGATGTTTGCCAGGTGGCGATTTCCTATTGGACTAACCTTCCTCCTTTTATTATATAATTACAGAAGGAAAACGGCCCATAAATACTCCTGCTGTAACTTTCCATAATCAGAATTGATTACGACGTTGGTTACCGAAATTTCCAGTCTGGCTGACGTTTCGGCCTTGGTCACGGGCGTGACACATAGGTCACGGGCGTGACAGGCCCGGATTGCCAATTCTGGGTTCGACGATCGTCGAATAGAGATCAACGATCGTCGAAGGGTGGTCACGGGCATGACACCTGGGTCACGGGCGTGACAGGCCCGCGTGGCCAATTCTGGGTCGACGACCGTCGAACTGAAATCGACGATCGTCGAACATGGTCACGCCCTATGTCACGGGCGTGACATTGTGGGTCACGGGCGTGACAGGCCCGTGTAGCCAATTCTGGGTCGACGACCGTCGAACTGAAATCGACGATCAGCGAGCGTGGTCACGCCATATGTCACGGGCGTGACATTGTGGGTCACGGGCGTGACAGGCCCGTGTAGCCTATTCTGGGTCGACGACCGTCGAATTGAAATCGACGATCGTCGAACGTGGTCACGCCCTATGTCACGGGCGTGACATTGTGGGTCACGGGCGTGACAGGCCCGTGTAGCCAATTCTGGGTCGACGCCCGTCGAATTGAAATCGACGATCATCGAACGTGGTCACGCCCTATGTCACGGGCGTGACATTGTGGGTCACGGGCGTGACAGGCCCGTGTAGCCAATTCTGGGTCGTTGACCGTCGAATTGAAATCGACGATCATCGATCGTGGTCACGCCCTATGTCACGGGCGTGACATTGTGGGTCACAGGCGTGACAGGCCCGTGTATCCAATTCTGGGTCGATTTATTTCAGTTTTTTGGGCTTCCTAGGGTTCTATCACGACCAACCGACTCCTAGGGGTCTAGCCGGAAATGGGATGTTACAGCAGCCGCTTGGTGGATTGGTTCTTGCAGGTGCAGGAGGTGTTGGTCCAAGCAGGACTTAGCGGGTTGAAGCCCAAGCTGCGTCGCTACCCTCAAAGGCTTTGTTTTGTTTCTTCTTGTTCATGTGTGGCCGGCCTGCGTGCCGATGTCTGTAAACCACACCTTATTAAGAGAAATTTTGTAAGGCCTTAAGGATAGATGCTTTGGTTGAATACATTCCTATGTTTTAGTTGAAAGTTCTTATTACTCTTGAGTTCAAGTTTTCAACCGTGAAGCATCCGCTAGAATTCTTTGTGTTAGGATGCGTTGGTTTTGATATTATTTCGTAGCATCTCCGCTTGTTAGTCGATCCCTTCCGAATTCGCGGACGAATTCTTTTGAGCGGTGGCGATCACGTATCAGTGCTGTCGTTATAACACGTAACTTGAACTCAAGAATGTCCACTTAGGAATGCAAATACACTTTTTTATTGAACTTGTGTATTCTTTTTGTATGTTTGCCAGTTTTCTTGGTCGCTAGATTGTGTGTTTTACACATATAGGTGACTAGAAGTGTTGCGGGTCAATCCGAACCTCAACATTCTGTAGAAAGTGCGACACCAGCTGAGGTGCCCACACCTCCTCCATCCGCTGAAACGGTATGTTTCATCACGGAAACGGTACTTGCTGTGATGAATGCTCAGCAGGATGGGCAGGCACGTCCTGTAGTGGTGCAAACGCATGCTGGGGTACGGCAAGAACCGGTAGAAGTTGTAGTTGATCTGCGGGCAGCAGATCAATAATTGAAGCAATTCTAGAGCTTCAATTCTAAATAATTTACTGGGGCAGGGTCACCGGCCCAAGCAGAGGATTGGCTTGCAAGGATCAAGAGGATCATTAGAGCGATCAAGGTTGAGGAGGGACAAAAGGTTTTGTTGGCCACTTTCTTACTGGAAGGAAAGGCTCGTTTATGGTGGGATGAGATTGAACTGCATCACTTGGCCGGTAGACAACTTGCAGAGGTCCCGATGGACAAATTTTCTCGGTTATTCTTAGCACAACATCTACCAATGCAGCAAAGGATATCGTTGGAAATGGAATTTCAACGGTTAACCCAAGGAGATCGTAGTGTGGATGATTATCTGCATGAATTCACATGTTTGGGAAGATATGCGGGTACAATCTTTGCCAAAGAAGAGCGTAAGACTAGTAGGTTTTATGCGGGACTGCGAGATGAGCTGCGGTATTTTCTCTCGAGTTCTGTGAATCAGGGATTTAAATCCTTAGTCTGTACGGCTAGGTCTTTGGAGACGGACATGAAAAGGGGGTAAGAAAAGGGGACCTTGGCTGTGACAAAGCCAGAGTTCAAGCAGCCGCGTCCGGAGAAGTTTGTGTACCGTAAGAGATGGGGAAAGAAGTCCAAGTCTACTGGACAAGCTCCTTCTGCGACAGTGACAGTGACATCTGGGTGTGGATCTCATGCTTGTTTTACGTGCGGGAAGTTGGGACACTTCGCACGTGATTGCCGAGTTGGTCCTCCAAAGGGTGACAAGAAGACGGGAGCGTCTTATGCGGAGAAAGGGAAGACTGTGATGGAGTCTTATGCCTCGCACGCGCATCCCAGAGTCTTTAACCTTTGACAAAAGGAGGCCATTAAGTAGGCGGATGTCGTCACATGTGCGCGCAGTTTTTAATGTTATTTTATACTGTGTGGTGTGCTTGTTTTGATTGTGATGTTTTAGGGTTTGTCCTCATACGAGAGAATCTGGCGCGAGCACTGTTTGACACAGGTGCTTCATATTCATTTCTGTCTAAAGATTTCGTTTTTCGTGTCGGGGTACCTATCCGGACCACGACAGACAGTGTAAAGGTGTTATTACCTAACGGATGTTTTATGTGCGCGGATAAATCTTGCGGTCTTGAGGTCAAGATAGGGAGTCGGGAGTTCAAGGAGGAAACACTAGTATTGCCGATCAAGGAATTTGATATAATCTTTGGTATGGACTGGCATTAAGAGCAGCGTGCCTGTATAGATTGCACTTCAAAAGAGGTCACACTTGGGCATAATACCGAACAAGAGACCAAGTTCATTGGTATACAAGGGATGAGTGGGATGTTGTTATCTTCACTCCAAGTCATTAAGGAAGTTCGGAAGGGTGCGAAGTTATTCTTCACCCTTGTAGAGGCGGTGGCGCCAATGTCCAGTGTGAGTGAAGTGCCAATTGTGTTCGAGTATGTTGATGTGTTTCCAAAGGACCTTCCGGGGTTACCTCCCCAAAGGAAAATCGACTTCACTATCGAGCTATTGCCGGGTGCAAAACCTGTGGCCCGTTCGCCGTATCGGGTAGCGCCAAAAGAGATGGCCGAACTTAAAGTTCTATTGCAAGAGCTATAGGAGCAGGGATACATACCCCCAAGTATGTCACCTTGGAGCGCGCCTGTTCTTTTTGTGAAAAAGAAAGACGGTAGTTTGCGGCTATGTTGGAACACCCTATTACTAATTTGGGAAAGGATCACTATGTTAATAGGAAATTGGTTTGACCTAGTTGTATAGTCGAAAAGGTCAACTTAGAATGAGTCTAAGGCTTAGAACTTAGGTTTGGAGCTGCCCCCAAGACCATTCAAAGATCAGAATTCATTGCTGAGACAAAGACAATTTTCGTCGAGCTCAGGTCGACGAAACGTCGAACTCAGTTCGACGTTCTCTGAGCTCAACTCTGCAAGTCGTCGAACTCCGGTCGAAGATCTTCGAGCTCAGATCGACGCTCTGTCTTTAGCTATTTTTAAGTTACTGAGCTCAGTTCGACGATCGTAGAGCTCAGGTCGACGTTTTCTGTCTCTAGTATAAATCCAATCTGTGAGCTCAGGTCGACGATTTCTGTGAGAGATCGACGCTTTCAGAATTCGAATTCAAGAACAGCTATGGAATTATTTCAGATTCATTCAGAGTTATTTCCTGCATTTATTGCAAAGGATTTTCTAGTCGTTTCAAGCAATCTAATACAAGTTTCAAGGAAGACTAAAAGGAATGTTACTTAGGACTTTCCCTAGAGACAGTTGTCATTTATGGAAGTCATTTATGACTGAGTAATGGCCATCTAAGTCAGAATCTGATATACTCCTTCAGAATATGTTTTTGAAAATACAACAGATCAATACAATTATAGAGACAAGAGATATACGACAGAATTAGATTGAAAGAGACACAGAAGAGTGAACAATAGAAACTCTCTGATCAAGAGTTCATCTTCTGAGATTTACAAATTTACTGAATCCCAAATCTTCAAGAACACAAGAAAGTTTTCTGTGGAGGAAATCTTGTTCTACTCAACTCCTCCAAATCATCAAGTGTTCAAAAGCTTCAACATCAAGAACTCCAGACATCAAACATTTAAGCATCTGTTGAAATCATCAATTGCTGGAGATCTCAAGCAACTGAAGACCTATCACCCTAGCAAAGCTCACCTTCCAGAACTCTTACAGATCTCAGGGGAGCTTTGACATCATCATCCACTTGTCTTCTCTCAGACTGTTGACAGAGAAGAGCAACTCAACTTTTTCTTTCTTTTTTCCTTTCCCTCCTGTAAAAGGGTTTTTCAAAACTCCCTTAAAAGTTATGAGATTGGTTTCTGAGACCTTGTCAAAACTCAGTGGTGGCAAGACACCTTATCAAAAAATCTACTTTTGGTTTTTGAGCACCTTATCAAAAGCTCATTGGTGCCCCGGACACCTGATCAACTATTCCTGCAGTGGATTCCTACCAAGGGTGGTAGAAGAGTGGATGTACCCAGGTTGTTGGGGAACCACTACAGTTCCTTGTGTCATCTGGTTGTTGTGTGTTTGACTTTGCTGTGTGCTGTGTTTTTTCTTAGCTCTTTCTTTAGTTTTTATTTCATAATAAGCACCTTACACATATACATAAATTAAGTCTTCCACTGCTTTATATTTTTAATTGTAAATTAGTTTAAAAATACTCTATTCATCCCCCCTCTAGAGTTAAGGTAGATCTTTTCCTCACTTTCAATTGGTATCAGAGGCAGGTAAGTTATTCAACATCTGAATCTTCAACAGATTGGTTGAACAGGCTAACACCTGAACAAAAATATCCTTGATAAGATAAACCTTCTATAGAGGATAGTTATTAATTTTTGTATTATATTTATTTTCAAACAAAACTATGGCACAGAACAAAGATTATGCTAGCACCAGACCTAAAGTGTGCAACCTCTCTAAGTTTCACTTTGGAAGGCAAGGAATAAGCTTTACATGAATTCTATTGATGAGGAAATTTTTAATTCTGTTTTGACAGGTTGTCCAAGACCCACAGTGATCACAAGTACATGTGATGTTCCACCTCCTTCAAGAACAGATGTAGAAATAAAGAAATGGAAAGTTATAGATGCAAAGGCTATGAATATCCTTGCTCAGACCATGTCTGATGAGATATTCCAAAAGGTGGCTGAATGCAGTTCAACAAAAGATATATGGGACAAGTTATCTGAAATTGTCTTAGGATTTGCTGATGAAAGGAAGGACAGGAGATACCATCTCATATCTCAATATTAGAATTTCAAGAAAGGAGAAGCTGAGTCAGTTGCAGATATGTACAACAGGCTCAGTCTGATAGTCAGTGAGTTGAAAACATTGGATAAAGAGATCACACTAACTGAACTATATGACAAGATCTGAATGTGCTTCCTAGCACTTGGAACTCAAGGATCTTGCCAATCAAGGATGCCAGAAGCCTAACTGAGATTACTACTAGAAATTCTTATGGCTAGAGAAGATCTTCCTGAAGACAAGGTCACAGACAATGAAGAATTGATGAGCTTGCTGGCCAAAAGATTATATAAGATGGCCAGGAAAGATTTCAAAAAGAGGTCATCCAGAGGGCATGAGAAGCCAAGTTATGACAAATCAAATAATAAAGAAATAATCGGTTTTGGATGCATCTCGCTTGGCTCTCGTTGCCTGGGCCCTCTCGCCTGGGCCCTCTCGCTCGCCTGCGAGTCCGAGGTTGTACACTTCTGATTCTTCTTCAGTATCACTCTAGCTTTCAGCTACAAACCCCTTCCTTATATGTTTATTTTTGTTGGAGGAAGATTTGTTGCTGTTGTTTCCACTTGATTCCTTGTCTTTTCTCCTATCTTTCCTGTCCTTCTTGTCCTTATTCTGATTTTCTTGAAAGTCAGGCACAATATGGCCTTGGCTCAGGCGAGAGGTACAAGGAAAGAGGCGCCAGGCAAGAGGCACCAGGCGAGAGGTGCCAGGAGGCAGGGCATGAAGTGAGGTTCACTGCATTAAGCGGGATGGACTAAGTGGAGCGTGGCTTCAGATAGGTGAATGCCGAGATGGGAAGCTTTCCCGACGAGTGACCAGCTCACCTCGCGAGAGGACTCCAGGAGTGGAGCTCTTACCCGGGGTAGCCCTCTCGCCATGCGAGAGGACACTATGGGGAAGTTCTCACGAGGTGCCACTTTGGTTCAAGGCCGGTTCAGGTAGGGCCGGGCCCACCTTTTGGGCCCCAGGGGTGTTTTACCCTTTTACCCCGGGTGGTCTGCATTTAGCCCTTGTGGACAGCGGAGTTTGGCTGTTGGCAGACCTAGCCTGGGTTATTCTGGTAATTTCAGGGTGGTGTAAATTGGTTATTTGCAGTCCCAGTTCAGAGGCCTATAAATAGACCGGTAAGGTGCCTTAGAAGGGAAAGCTTTCTTGACTCCTTCCACTTCTTCTAAGGCACCTAGCTCAACATTGGCTTGGGAGCGGAAGAGCTTTAGTCTCTTCTGGGTACGAGGTGGGATCTCCTCGCTGGATCCTCTGGTGTAGTTCTTCGCCTCGAGTGTGATCCTAAGGGAGTAAGCGTGAGCTGCCCCAGTAGTTCCGAGCTTTAGGAGGAATCGACCTTGTTGGTTCCAACATTTTTGGTGCGGTGAGCGTGGAACAGCAGCTTGTGCGGAAGAACGAAGGGTTACCTCATGGCGGGAGATGCAGGAGGATAAGACGAGGGGTCCCCGAGCCAGGGGGTACGTCGGGAGGGAAGAGTTCATGTCGTCCATCGGAGGGATCATGGACATGCTGAAGCAGCTCGCACAGAGAGGGGAGTGCGAGACCCCCCCCGGCCCAGTTGCCGGACCACGCGCTCCGCGAGGGGGTCGAGCTGGCACGGATAGGTGAGGACACACCCGGGAGGCGACCAGGAAAGAAAGTGGCAGCAGAAGGAAGCCGGCGAGAGGTGGAAGGAAGGGAGCTCTTCCCCAGCCTAGCGAGTGTCGTCGCGCCCGCGGGGCTAGTCGCGCGAGTAGACCTGGCGAGACCACCGGCTAGAGGATCTCCCTTCTGCGAGTTGGTCCTCTCGGCACCTGTTCCGGAAGGGTTCCGCGAGCCGGAGATGACCTACTACGTGGGGAAAGATGATCCCATCCAACACCTGCAATGGTTTCAAAATGCGGTCTCCATTAGACCTATAACAGACGCCTTCAAGTGTCGATTCTTCGCCATCACTTTGAAGGATAAGGCAAGGGAATGGTTCCATCAACTCCCGACGGGTTCTATTTATTGCTTCGAAGACTTGAGCAGGAGCTTCCAGCTGCGCTTCTCGACCTCGAAGAAGAGGAAGAAGAACCGTGAGTCCATCTTCCAGATCAAGCAGAAGGCGGACGAGTCTTTGGCTCAGTACGTGGATTGTTTCCAGGAGGAGATCTGTTGGGTACATTGGAAAATGTGTACCTGATTTGAAGAAGCCTAACTTAGCTTTATGATATACATCAAGGTGTATTTGATGTTATTTTGAGTTGACATGTGCATATTAAGAAAGTACTAAAAGTACAGGAAATTATTCTAAGTCCATGTGTCGACACCAGAAAAAGCTATGTCGACACTTCAGAAGAATTGTGTCGACACTTGAAGAAGACTGGTTCAACACAAAGAAAAATAGTCGACCACATTTGTGTCGACACTGGGAAGCAGTGTCGACTTACAGAAGTAGAGTCGACAACAGCTGTATCAACACTGGGAAGCTGTGTCGATACATTGAGGCAGAGTCGACACCAGAAGGCAGTGTCGACACATACTATGTTCTGAATCTATAACAACTATGTCGACATACAGGACTTGTGTCGACACACTGCAAGTATAGACCAAGTCATTTCCTGAAGAATGATGAAGTGCTTGAGTCGACACAAATTCTCAGTGTCGACTCATCCTCAAGATGAAGGTCTGAAGAAGCTGTGTCGACACCAAAGTAACTTGTGTTGACACATATAGACAGATGGTCTCTATATTTTCTGACAGTCAGTCTCGACACTTTGCTGATCAAGTCAAAGGCTAAGGATCTGTTTGAAGACTTGACAGCTGTGGGTTGTAACAGTTTATCTGAAGCTGTCAGACTTGTCAGAAGACAGTTAGAAACCAGATCAGCCGGTTACCATGAAGAAGGTCTATAAATAGACAGATTCAGAAGGCAAATAAAAAAGATTGATTTTAAGAAGAAACACACATACAAACTGATCAAGAAAGTGCAAGGCACGGAATAAGATCTTCATCAGAAGATCTAAGAAGACATTCTGAAGGGTTCAACCTATCAGGATCTGTCTAAGGAGAATTCGTTCAAGAATTCTGAAGAAGTATCAAAGGGATTGGATATAGAGGGATCTAGCCATTTGAAGATCAAGAAGGAAGCTGTTACAAGTTTCACAAGAAGCTGTTTGGAAATCAACTCAGCTAGTTCAGATTCAAGAAGCTTTGAAGAAAGCTAAGATTCAGTTGATTTCATCCATCAGCTAATCAAGTATTGTCTTGTCCTTACTCTCTCATCTAGGACAAAATTCTGTAAAACTCTTTTATAATTTCTGTGGGATCTATTAAGGTAGATCTGAGTTGTAAGCCTAAATTATAAAGGCTGAGTGTAGGAGAGTTGATCTCTGAGTGGTAGGGCTGTGTTGCCTGAGTGTAGGAGAAAGTTTTTTCTCGGAGTTATAGGCCTTGTGGCAAGGCTGAGGTAGGGCTGATTAGCCTGAGTTGTAGGAACCATTCTTGGTTCTGAGTTTTAGGAACCTTTCCAGGTTCTGGGCTGTAGGATCTGCTGACCTGAGTTAAAGAGGAAGTTTGGCCGAATCTAGCACACTGCTAGATAGGTGAAGGGGGAAAGTGGATGTACCCAGACCTTGGGGAACCACTATAAAACTGTGTATAATATGTGTTGTATGAATTTCTGTGATTGTTGTGCTGTGTGATTTAATTCAGTTATTATATTCTGCCTAAAAGTGAAAACAAGCATTAGAACCTATTCACCCCCCCCTCTAGGTGTTTAGGTAGTCTTGAAAGTAAAACTATCAAGTGGTATCAGAGGGAGGTTACTCAAATAAGGACTTAACAGTCTGAGTTAGATCCCTAAGGCAGAATAAAGAATCAAGAAAATGGGTTCTGGAGAGAATCACAAGGAGTTAGGGTCAATGAAATTACCAATCTGCAGAAAAGAAATCATTGGAATTTGGAAAGAAAAGGTGAGATTGTTCATGGAGGCTTCTGACCCAAGGATATACATTACAGTACAGGAAGGACCCTTCATTACACTGAAGGTATCAGTTCTTGATGCAAATATCCAAACTCCAAAGATTTATTCAGAAATGACAAAGGATGAAATCATTTTGGCAACCATGGATAAAAGAGCACAGAACATTATTATAAGTGCCATAGATGATTCTACATTCCAAAATCTGATTCACTACAAAACCTCCAAAGAAATGTGGGACACCTTGATTGTCTACATGGAGGGTTCTGAATAAGTAAGACAGGATAGGAAGTCTATGCTCAACCAAGAGTATGAAAGTTTCAGACAAGGAAAATCTGATAACATAACTGAATGCTATAAGAAATTCTACAGAATAGTGAATGAATTAATGTCCTATGGAACAGTCTTCAGTACCTATGAACGGAATGACAAATTCTTAAGATCCTTGACAAAGGATTGGGACACCAAGATCTGTGCCATAAGAGAAGTGGCTAAACTGGCAGAAATTTCTCCTCCAACCTTGTTTGGAAAGTTGCTATCTTATGAAATGCAACTAATGGTGAGGAAGGAGGAAGAAAAGAATTCAAAAGGTGAGCATAGAGAAAAATCTGTGGCCTTCAAGGCTGAAGCCAATAGAAAGAATAGGAGGATATCTTCATCTCCTCCTAAGGAAGTTGCAAAAGTTAATTCTGAAAATTCAGACAGTCAGAGTTCAGAGAGGGGTGATTCAGAAGCAGACTTTGCTGCATTCACAAGGCAATTCCAGAGGTTCTTGAAGAAGAAGTAGTGGAAGTCTAGGCCCTCCACATCACAGCTAGTTGATGACTATTATCAGAAGAATAAGTAATCAAGGAAGGAAAGGAACAGAACTAAGCCCAGCAAAGCCACTACATCAAAGATTGTCTGTTATTGTTGCAATAGGCCTGGACATGTAGTGGCTGATTGTCCTGATAAGAGAAAAGAGTCATCATACAAGAAGAAGACTCATCAAAAAGGCAAGAAGGAGAAATCCTTTGTTGTAAAGAGGGAAAAGAGCCTTACAGATCAATCATCTTCAGAGTCAGAATTTGAAGCTGAAGCATATATTGGACTGTATGCTGCTACTGAAGAAGAGGAGTTCATACAATTGCTAGACTCCATCTATGAACAAGAGGACCATCAGTGTATTGGACTGATGACTGGATCAGAAGAAGACATGTGCCAGAATCAGTCTGGTCCTAGTAAGGTACATTGTCCTTCTATAAATTCAGTTTGTAGTACTAGTGCAGAATAAGCTTCATCTGCATCAATTGATGTAGATGGATCTGAATCTGAAGGAGATGTCTATAAGTTGATAGATAAGTATGGGGACTTGTTGCAGGCCCTTAAGAAAAGCAAGAACCTAGTCAAATCTCAGGCTCAGGAAATTGCTGATCTTAAGGTTGCTGCAACTGAGTTGGAAAAAGTAATAGATCAAAAGTTGAATGAGATTGCCAAACTGAAAAATATAACTATTATTCAGATGGGCACAATTAGATATACTAATGATCAAGTTAAGAGTCTGGAGGCCAGACTAAGAATATAAAAAGATTTAGTGGCTAGTTACTCAAAGCCAAAATCTGTCTTACCCTTGATAGATGAGTTTGTCGCTCAAAAGGGTAAGGCAGGATTAGGCTTCAAAGGTAACCCTAGGGCTTCCCAATTCAAGGGAAAAGGCAAAGCTCCTGTCCATCCACTAAACCTTTCAGTCCCTGTTAAGTTTAGAAAGGTGCAAAAGCCTTCTAACAAATATGATCTTGAGAATATTCATGGTCATATTAAGACTAATGTTCTGATAAACAAAGGTGTAAATGCCAACAGGTCTACCCATGTTCATAAACCCCATGGTTATAAGAAACCTGTGGGTGAACCTGCAGCAGCACCAACACTAGACATAAATTCTTCTGTCAAGGGTGTATCTAGATCTAGATACAACAAGTTTGAATTTTGGTATTGTGGCAAGAGATGCCATTTTGCCTTAGACTGCTGGCACAACACAAGTGTTAGGAAGAACAATAGTCTACCAGTTAGAAGAGCAGCTGGTAGTTTTGTTAGTGCTAACCTGACCAAGGACCCAAGACTTACTTGGGTTCTAAGGGAAGGTAAATCTGTATTGCAGGAAAGTCCAAGTGGCCATGCCCCTATATGGTACTTGGACAGTGGATGTTCCAGGCACATGACTGGAACAAAGGGGCTGCTGAAGGAGTACACATCTGTCAAAGATGGACCTAAAGTAATCTTTGGTGGATCTGAAAGAGGAGTCATCAAAGGGTTTGGTAACATTTCTTCTAACCTAATTACTATTACCCAAGTGGCTTATGTAAAAGGTTTGAAACACAATCTGATAAGCATAAGCCAGCTGAGTGATTTAGGATATGACATTTCATTTGTTAAGGATGGATGTCATATCAAAAGGTCAAGTGATCAAGAGATCATTTTGACTGGGTATAGGAAGAGAAATGTATATTGTCTTAATTTTGTATGTGAGAACAAGGTTTCTCCCATCTGTCTTGTAGCTGATGATAATGCATCTCATTGTGTCAAGTGGCACTAGAGATTGGCTCATCTTAACTACAAGACAATTGGCCAACTCTTTAGCAAAGAGTTAGTGAGGAATGGTCCTCAAGTTAAGTGTATAAAGGATGGGATATGTTCTGCTTGTCAAAAGGGCAAGCAAACAAAATCCTCCTTTCATAGCCTTGAAAACAAGGATTATGTGAGGTGCCTATACCTCTTACATATGGATCTTTTTGGTCCTATGCCAGTTCATAGTCTAGGTAGGAAGGTCTACACTTTTGTAGTTGTAGATGACTATTCTAGATTTACATGGGTGTTCTTTCTGACACAGAAATCAGAAACCCCAAGTGTCTTACTTAGTTTTGTGAAGCAAATTCAGAATGAACTGAATTGTACAGTGGTCAAAATCAGAAGTGACCATGGTACTGAGTTTCAATCTGAAAGCATGACAAAATTATGTGAAGACTTTGGGATTTTCCAAGAGTTCTCCTCACCTAGAACACCACAAGAAAATGGCATTGCTGAAAGAAAGAATAGAACATTAATTGAAGCTGGTAGAACCCTATTGAGTGACACCTCTCTTCCAGAATATTTCTGGGCTGAGGCAGAAAACACTGCATGTCATGTGATCAATAGGGCTTCTATCACCAAGAGCCACAAAATGACTCCCTATGAGATTATGAAAGGTAAAAAACCAAATCTATCCTAATTCAGGATCTTTGGTTGCAAGTGCTATATACTTAATAATGGCAAGTCATATCTGACTAAGTTTGCTGCCAAATTCCAAGATGGGATATTTGTTGGGTACAGTATAAATAGTAAGGCCTATAGGGTCTTCAACTTGACTACTCAAGTTGTAGAGGAGTCTGTACATGTTGTATTTGATGAAACAAGATTAATCAACAGTGAGTTGTCTTGTAGATCAAATGATTCAACAGGTATAAGCAAAAGGATGGACAAGCTTTCCATTGCAGAAGCATCAAATGCAGATGAAGCATTGGAAAATGAAGGCTACTGTCCAGGGGGAGTACAAGACTCAATAGAAGCTGATGAAATCCAAGAGGTACAGCATGATGAAGGAGCTGGAGATGTTCAACCAGAAGGGAATCTACCTCCAGCTACAAGACATTTAAGAGATCATCCAGCTAATCAGATTATAGGTGATCCAAGACAGGGAGTTCAGACAAGAAGCAAAAATCTGAGCACAGTTCTGCATTCAAGTTTCCTGTCTCAAATGGAGCCTAAGAAGTTTGAAGAAGCCATCCAAGACCAACACTGGATTGATGGTATGCAAGAGGAGCTGAATCAATTCAGAAGGTGCAATGTCTGGGAGCTTGTTCCTAAACCAAAAGGCCACAATATAATTAGCACAAAATGGATCTATAGGAACAAGTTGGATGAGAGTGGAATAATTGTGAAGAACAAATCTAGGTTGGTTGCTAAAGGATACAGGTAAGAAGAAGGGATTGACTTTGATCAAACATTTGCTCCAGTAGCCAGGCTGGAGACAATCAGAATGTTCCTTGCCTATGCAGCATATCAAGACTTCAAAGTGTACCAGATGGATGTGAAATCAGCATTCCTGAATGGTGATCTAAAAGAGGAAGTCTATGTAGAGCAACCATCAGGTTTTGTAGATCCTCTTAAACCTGATTATGTCTATATGCTTAGGAAAGCTTTGCATGGGTTAAAGCAAGCCCCAAGGGATTGGTATGAAACCATGTCTACTTTCCTTATTGAGAACAAATTCTCAAGAGGGAAAATAGATAAAACTCTATTCCTTAGGGAATCTAAAGGTAAGATCATCTTAGTTCAGATCTATGTGGATGACATAATCTTTGGATCTACTGAGAACAACCTTTGCAAAAAGTTTGCCAATCTTATGCAAGGGAAGTTTGAGATGAGCAGTATGGGGGAACTTATGTTCTTCTTGGGACTCCAAGTAAGACAGACTGAAGATGGCTTGTCCATATCCCAGTCTAAGTTCACCAAGGAATTAATTAAGAAGTATGGTATGGAGTCATCCTCCACCATGAGAACTCCTATGGGAACAAGTATGACTATATGCAAAGATGATGCAGGTAAACCTGTTGATGAATCTTTCTATAGAGGAATAGTTGGCTCTCTTTTATATCTCACTGCTAGTAGACCAGATATTATGTATGCTACATGTGTCTGTGCTAGGTACCAAGCCTGCCCTAAAGAATCTCATTATACTGCTGTCAAAAGGATTCTGAGATATCTTTAGGGCACACCTAATCTTGGCCTTTGGTACCCTAGGAATAGAGATTTTCTACTAATAGGTTACTCAGATGCAGATTTTGCAGGCTATTGAGAGGATAGAAAGAGTACTACAGGTACTTGTCAATTCTTGGGAGGAAGACTGATATCATGGAGCAGTAAGAAGCAGACCAGTGTGGCAATATCCACAGTTGAGTCAGAATATGTTGCTGCTGGAAGCTGCTGTGCATAGCTATTGTGGATACAGCATCAATTGAAGGATTATGGTATTCAAGTAAGTAGAACACCTTTATTGTGTGATTCTAAGAGTGCTATTTCTATTGCTAACAATCATGTTTCTCATAGTAAAACTAAGCATATAGAAATCAAATATCATTTTCTTAGAGAGCCTGTAGAAAAAGAAGACATCTCATTGGAATTTGTTAAAACAGATTATCAAATAGCAGATGTATTTACTAAGCCACTGGATGAAACAAAATTCAATTAATTTAAAATTGAATTAGGAATACTGACCATTGACTAGTATATCAATAAACTTTCAAGTGGTATCAACAAACAAATATAGGCTAAGTAAAATGGTGTCGACACTTATAGTGATAAAGTGTCGACTCAGTGAAGTCTGGTCGACTAGTCAAAGAAATTGTGTCGACACAGAGAATATGTGTCGACACTTAAGGGTCAAATAGTCGACTCATCCAGAAATATAGTGTCGACTTCACCAGAACATTGGTATCGACACTTACAGATTTTGTGTCGACACTTGAACAAAGAGTCGACACAGAATTTCTGATGCTCTACTATGTATCTCAGGTATCGACATATCCTCAATTGGTGTTGACACATAGTAGACAGAATTGTTTGTCGAGACCATAGAAGTTTGTGTCGACACATTCCATCTATGTCGCCACATTTAAACTGTTTTTGCCCGACTTTTGATCTTCTTTCTTTAGATAGTATAAATAGGTTAAGAACTTATTCTGTCGACACGCTTACAAGGTTTTCGAGACTGAAACCCTGTGTCAACAATCTCTCTCTTCTCTCTCAAGCTTTCTCGTCTGATCAATGGCGCCAAAGGTTGAAGACAACATGAATGAAGGATATGAACTGGTTAGGGCTGTGTTCGACACCGCCGCACCAGAATTCAAACAAGTGATTTTCCTTATTGCTGAAAATGGATTGGAATTCCTGGTTTCTGAACCAACGAAGATCTGGAAGAAGGAGGTAATTGAATTTAACACTTCTGCATCAGTGGATTCTTCTGGACTCAAGATCAAATCCACAGTTCATGGCACCAAGGTCAATCTTACTCTACGGAGTTTAAGAAAAATTCTTCAATTGCCAAGCATTGAGAATGAAGAAGAGGTTCCAGCCTCTAAGACAAGGGAGGCTCTCCAATGGTGTGGATTGGATCCAACCATAAATATTGGAGCAGTCATCAATAGAAAGGGAATGAATCACCAAGGCAAATTTCTGTCTAAGATTGTTGGAAAGGTGATTCTTTGTAAACCTGGTATACATGATAGGATCTCAGCCTATGTGTTCAGCCTAATGACAAGAATTGATTTTACAATTACAACTAACTGGTCAGCTGTTGTATTTGATAAGATCAAGGAAGGAATTAAGAAGCCTAATCTGGCTAGGATTTTGAGTTTATACCTGGCTGGAGTGATTCCAGAAGTCATGCAACAGATACCAGGGACTAAGATCAATCACATGAGAAAGATGGACATGAGATTATTCTCAAGGTGGGATAGAGTTCTATCCAAAGAGATGCCTGAAGTAGACAGGCAAGACATAACTGAGATGTCACCTGGACATGAACAAGGAACTTCCCAACATTAGGAAGAACAAATTAGAGAACCTGCTGAAGACCATTCTGGGTCAACTCTAGTTCAGAAAGAAACATTACCTGCACAGGTGCAGGGGAGCAACGTTATTCTCCTGCCCAAGACATTCCCCATACTGAACAGGTGCAGGGGGAGAAAATTTCTGAACAAGTCCAAGAGGTTGAAAGGGAAAACCTACCAAAAGATCTGAATATAGCCGATCTAGATGCCTCATCTTCTGCTCAGGCCCAAAAGGAATTCACTCTAGATGAGTTGTTTCCTAATGATGGAATTGCTACTGATGGAATTGCTGATGATAAAAATGCTAATGAAATTGATGTAGAGCAAGAAATTGAGGTAGAACCAGAAGTTGAGAAAGAGCTAGTTGTTGAGGAGGAGCCAGTTATTGAGGGGGAGCCTGTGAATATTGATGCTGATCAACATGTCACTGAGACAGATAAACCTCCTACACCTCCTGAGAGAGTTCAGATTGAAAGCTCATCAGAATATGAGACTGCAGAAGCCAGAGAGGCTAAGAAACGGAAACTTATTGTCTTCAAGAGAAGGAGCCAAACCTATAAGCAAGCACTCCAAACTGCAAGGCACCAAACTCCTGCTGCTTTTGATTATAATAAGTTCATGGTGGACTTGCAAGTTAAGTTGGATGAACACAGATTGGCTGTGGGAAAATATGTTGATGAGAATAATAAGTCACTTCAATTTGACTTAGCCCAGGATATTAAATCAATCAGATTTGAAGTCAACTTGAATAAAAAGGAAATGACAGATTGCTTCCACAAAGGAGGTAATGTTGTAGTATTTTTGGCTAAACAACAGCAGTCATTTCTTACCAAGGTAGATGATATTGCACTGAAGCAGGGTTATGTCCTAGAAAATCAGCTGAGAATGAATGAGAATCTGGCTGAATCTCACCATGAAATTCTTGATAAGTTGAAAAAGACTGCTACAGGGATGACTGATGCAAGAGCACAAGAGATGGTAGATTTTGATAAGAAACTCAAGGATGCCTTAGATTCAGTTCAAACTGCTATCACAACCTCTCAGCAAGAGATATCTACTAAGCTTCAAAAGTTGAAACCATATTTTAAAGAGGGTGTGAATTATCTTGATGGCCAGATTAGATTTCAGAAGGATGATCTCAGAGACCATATTGAAAGAGAAGTCCTAAAGGTGGAGAGATTATTAGTTCATGCTGGCTCAGAACACACCAAATGGGTGACTAATAGTATTCGAGGCACATTGGGATATCCACCTTTATGTGATGATGATATGGTGGCTGAGTCAGGAATTCAACAAGGTTTACTTGAAGGCAATCAACCTGAGGTTGCCCAAGTCATTTACCCCCCTGCAGATTTTGATATGATTAATCAGCAAGTATAGGCTATGTATAGTCCTCCACAGGAGGTTACAAATGTTGTTATTGAGAAAGTTGATAAGCCTGATGCAAGTTTGAAAGAACAACAAGATGCTCTACTGTCCAAGAAAAGATTTAGAGAGCAAGCTGAACTTAGGCCTGACATTGAGCAATGGAGTCCCACTTCAAGAAACATTATACTGACAGCATGGAAGGCTGTAAAGGATCAAGTCCATGAAAGAGGAAAGTGGTATAATGAGATTGAATGGCAAAAGTATGAAGCTAGGCAGGAGGCTATAGTTCAATATAGAAGAAAAGCCAAGATGGGGAGGCTACCACCAGATGCTCAGGAGCCAAGCAAATATTTTCCAAAGCCCTTTCTCTACTTTGAAAGGCAAAGTCTCAAGGAAGAAGCTCAGAAGAAAGCTGATCTGAAAGGCAAGAAGCCTGCTGAGGTTGTTGAACCAGCTGTGAAGGCTCAAATTCAATCTGGCAAAGGAATTGTCATAAGAGAGCCTGATCAGTCTTAGCTTAAGCTTACCAGTCCTTTCAATTGTTTTGTAATGTTTTGTTAAGTCATTCAATGTAAACATCTGCAACAAACATTTCCAAGTTATAAACAAAACATTGTTCTCTAATTAGTTATTAATGTTCATCTTTATTCTGTGATGAATTTGTTGTAAGTTTTATTTATTAAAGTATTCCTGTAATGTCATGCTTATATACATCATCATATTATATTTTTTAAATGGTGTATATCATTAGCTAAAAGGGTTATGACTTCTCCAAATAGGGGGAGATTGTTGGGTACATTGGAAAATGTGTACCTGATTTGAAGAAGCCTAACTTAGCTTTATGATATACATCAAGGTGTATTTGATGTTATTTTGAGTTGACATGTGCAGATTAAGAAAGTACTAAAAGTACAGGAAATTATTCTAAGTCCATGTGTTGACACCAGAAAAAGCTATGTCGACACTTCAGAAGAATTGTGTCGACACTTGAAGAAGACTGGTTCAACAATAGTCGACCATATTTGTGTCGACACTTGAAAGCAGTGTCGACTTACAGAAGTAGAGTCGACAACAGCTGTATCAACACTGGGAAGCTGTGTCGACACATTGAGGCAGAGTCGACACCAGAAGGCAGTGTCGACATATACTATGTTCTGAATCTATAATAATTGTGTCGATACACAGGACTTGTGTCGACACACTGCATGTCTAGACCAAGTCATTTCCTGAAGAATGATGAAGTGCTTGAGTCGACACAAATTCTCAGTGTCGACTCATCCTCAAGATGAAGGTCTGAAGAAGCTGTGTCGACACCAAAGTAACTTGTGTCGACACATATAGACAGATGGTCTCTACACTTTCTGACAGTCAGTCTTGACACTTTGCTGATCAAGACAAAGGCTAAGGATTTGTTTGAAGACTTGATAGCTGTGGGTTGCAACAGTTTATCTGAAGCTGTCAGACTTGTCAGAAGACAGTTAGAAACCGGAACAGCCGGTTACCATGAAAAAGGTCTATAAATAGACAGATTCAGAAGGAAAATAAAAAAGATTGATTTTAAGAAGAAACACACATACAAACTGATCAAGAAAGTCCAAGGCACGGAAGAAGATCTTCATCAGAAGATCTAAGAAGACATTCTGAATGGTTCAACCTATCAGGATCTGTCTAAGGAGAATTCGTTCAGGAATTCTGAAGAAGTATCAAAGGGATTGGATAGAGAGGGATCCAGCCATTTGAAGATCAAGAAGGAAGTTGTTACAAGTTTCTTAAGAAGCTGTTTGGAAATCAACTCAGCTAGTTCAGATTCAAGAAGCTTTGAAGAAAGCTAAGATTCAGTTGATTTCATCCATCAGCTAATCAAGTATTGTCATGTCCTTACTCTCTCATCTAGGACAAGATTTTGTAAAACTCTTTTCTAATTTCTGTGGGATCTATTAAGGTAGATCTGAGTTGTAAGCTTAAATTATAAAGGCTGAGTGTAGGAGAGTTGATCTCTGAGTGGTAGGGCAGTGTTGCCTGAGTGTAGGAGAAAGTTTTTTCTCTGAGTTGTAGGCCTTGTGGCAAGGCTGAGGTAGGGCTGATTAGCCTGAGTTGTAGGAATCATTCTGGGTTCTGAGTTGTAGGAACCTTTCCAGGTTCTGGGCTGTAGGATCTGCTGATCTGAGTTAAAGAGGAAGTTTGGCCGAATCTAGCACACTACTAGATAGGTGAAGGGGGAAAGTGGATGTACCCAGACCTTGGGGAACCACTATAAAATTGTGTGCAATCTGTGTTGTATGAATTTCTGTGATTGCTGTGCTGTGTGATTTAATTCAGTTATTATATTCTGCCTAAAAGTGGAAACAAGCATTAGAAAATATTCACCCCCCTCTAGGTGTTTAGGTAGTCTTGAAAGTAAAACTATCAAGATCCTAGACATCTAGGAGGTGCCTGGTTTCACCCTCAAGATGGCCTTCACCGTGGGGTTGAGGGAAGGTTTCTTTAAGATGAGCCTAACCCGGAAGACACCATTGTCCTTTGAGGGATTGATGGAGAAGGCAGCAAAGGAGATAGCCATGGAGGCGGCAAACCCGTCATTCGCGAGGAAGTTAGCAAAGTTGATGGAGGGGGAGCATAGAGAGTCAGGAGGAATAAGGCAGCAAGAGGGAAGGATAAGGGAGGAGCCAAGGGGGCCCGTGCACCCAGAGTTGGGCTGGAAGCAATCGGGAGGCCCAGTTCAAGGACCAGGAAGAGGTACTCAATAGGGGGGGAGGAACTTTTATCCGGGACCAGGGAAATTTCATCTGATAGGGTGGGGGCATGGCCCAAGCCGCTCCCACCTCCGCCTAAGCAAGCTATGGCCATTGGCCGAGGGAGAGGAAGAGGAAGAGAGCGTGGGAGAGCGATTGTGGGGAGGAGGAGGAACCCACAAGAAGGGAGATGTGGGGGAGGAGTTCTGCCATATTGTGACTTCCACGAGGAGGAGGGCCATGCGACGGCCACATGCCCGGAGTTCTTGGAGTTGAAGAGGGGTAGAGGAGGAGAAGACCAACGGCCACCAGTGAAGATAGTGGAGATGCCAGGAGCCGCGGAGGAGGATTGATGTGTGGATCGGTCGGACACAGGAGATCGAGGAGGGATTGGGGTGATTCATGGGGGGGGTGGGGTCGAGGCCACCCGTGAGGCAAGTCTTCACACTATGTATAGTCGGAGCGTTTCCTCGACGTCGCAAGCCCCACCCCCGGATGAGAAAATCATCTTTTCTAGAAGGGACCTACCAGATCACGAGGACCCTTTCTGCGATGCGCTGGTAATCCAGACCGCCATTGAGAACGTCACAGTGTCCCGAATTTTGGTGGACAACGGTAGTTCCGTCAATGTGATCTTCAAGAAGGCATTCAATGAGATGAGGGTGGAGGCCCGAAGGGTGTTGGTGGCGGATGGGCCATTGTTTTGATTCTTGGGGGAGAGGAAGGTGGTCGAGGGAGGAGTAGGACTTTAGGTGACGCTTTGGGGGCTGTAGGGAACTGTCATTTCGTGATAGTGTATGTAAGACCCCCATTTTTTTTCTTTTTAGACACCGGGGTATTAGGCCCAGAACCGCCACCTTGCGGTGATACCTTCTCACCCGGGAAGGTCGTCACTACAAGGCGCCGGTTCTGTCGGCCGAATCGATCTCTACTGTAGCATAAGTATAAAAGTAAGTCCACAGAAATCACATATATAGAAAAATAAACTCCACGAAGGGAGTGTCCACAGATAGTACATATAATGAAAATCTCAGGCTTATGCCCGGTACATCAAGTCCTCACTACAAATCACTCATCACGGAAGCAAAATAATACAACTACTAGTGTTCGGGACTCACAGTCCCTGCTGTCTGGACTCCGGTACTAGACTGTCCGATCTCCAAGCGTGCCGACCTCCGGGGCTGCTCCACCATGCTGGGCTCCGTGGTCCCCTAAATGATGTGGTTCGAAAACCGTTAGTCTAAAAGACTAAGCCCTATCATCCCCTACCCCTTACCCCATGGCTCCTAGGTACCGAGCAGAGAGGAAGAAAGGTTAGGACATGAAGGTGGAGATTTAATCAAGGTACAGGTGACAGCGGAACTAATCTAGCAGTTCTATAATAAATAAGTAGGAAAAGTAACCTTAACTTATGTGTGAAAGCGCATAAGCCAAGAGATCTTCTGCAAGGCTCCCATCGTATAAAGTGTCCCATACCACTTATACGTTGGGGTGTCGGTTATCAAACAGCAGCATATATATATTGAAATTAACCTTTGATTTATAAACTTGCCCACACAAGCTTATCGATCAAGGGGTCGTTTTGCAAGTCCTAATGTATAAGCATCCCATACCACTTATACTTTAGGTGTCAGGGTTAAATGAATCGACCATGACATGCTAGTGGGTATGATGGACATGCAAGTGCAACACACACACCCAACTCTGTGCACACAGACCTTTAGTTCCCCCTTTCGGAGCCGTTACCTCCCAGGATACCTCCGTAGTGGCAGACGGAAGCGGTGGGTTGGGCCTCGCCCACCTCAAAACCAGTAAAGCACTACCGGTCAGACCTATCGTACGCCTCAACGCTTGGTGCACTAAGCGGACGCCTGCGTACTCTTGCCGGCTGGCGCACCGGACTTCTGTTGGCGAAGTGCTCACAACACTTGTCGAGCAAACGATATTGGTGTCGGTGCATCGAACTCCCCAATATCGAAGACCCACCACCTTAAACCTTATATGCACATGCAATAGTTATGAGTCAAACAACCAACCGAGCCGAAGCTCACCGGAAGATCCCGTCCATCATAATCTACAACTGAGCCAAAGCTCCCCGGACTATCCCGTCTGTCACAATCTACCACCGAGCCAAAGCTCCCCGTACTAACCTGTCCGTCATAACCTACAACCGAGCCAAAGCTCACCGGACTAACCCATCCGTCATAATCAACAACCGAGCCGAAGCTCCCCGGGCTACCATGCCCATTACCTTAACTACTAGGCTTATTGCTCGAGTAACCCAAACTATCTCTCGGGACACAGGGGTGTGAGAGTGTGAAATCCTAAGTTTACTACCTACTCCTCAATTTTACTTTATGCCTACAACTTAGGTGTACCCATTTCATTTTCATATTATAGTAAACTATACCTAAGGTGATTTTGACCTTCTACTCTATGGGGAGGACGATCTTTCGTCGACCCCAAACACCACCTAACTCTATTCAACACCTCTTCTTACTACCTTCCCATCCTTCTGTTGTGAACTCATCCACATCTATAAAATCCAGCAAGATGGCTAACTCCAACTATGCCAATTCATTTCCTTTCAACAATTTACTAAATGCAGACCACAAGGTTAAATGTCATATAAAATAGGGAGTACGTCAAATAATCATCCGATACTCTTATAATAATTAATGGAGGTCCATTATGACCTTTAAGCCCTAAATCCAGAGATCCAAAATTTTCCTTATTTATTTAATAATTTATTTAATTATTCTAGTGACTAAAATTTCCAATAATGAACATGAAGTACCATTTTTAGGCAAGATATCATTCCACTAATTTTATATGATATTTAAAATAAGGATTTAACTCATCTTCCAAAACATCTAAATTTTTCAGTAAGGTTTTATTGCAAAATTCCTATTTCATTTTTACCTTGAAAATTCATTTAAAGAAATATAAAAGACTATATTGCTTCCAAAAATCCAGAGAAAATTCCAATATGATTCTAATGGCATATAAATGATTTGGGCCAAATTTCATAATTTATTTATCAGTAAATAGTCTTAATTAAATTATTGAATAATTTCCTCATTTAACAAGCTTGTGAAGTAAGTACCTCAAATATGTATCCAAAAATTTTCATAAAATTTAAATATTCATATAATGATTCTAAACTTCCTCTGCCAAACTTTCATGACCTCCCAAGGGTCAGAGGGACCATAATCTTCAATTTATGAAATTGAGGTAACCATTGTGTTACACATGAAGTACTATAATTATTGTCCCAAAATTCCCAATTAAATTACCAGAGTCTCATAATATCCTTATGACCAATCTACAAAAATTGCACCTTAGTTTGAGGAGTTTAGATAGCCCATTTCAACCCTACAATGTTTGTGCCCTAAACTAGGGTTAGGGTTTTGTGGGTCCCAAAGATTCCAAAACACCCTAAGATTTTAACCAGAGGGTTATAGTTACCCTAATATCCTCCCTACAAAATTTCATAGTCATACAAGGTGTTTTGGCCACATGCCTTTCACAACCCTCAAAACCCTCTATTTAGGGTTTGAGCTTGGATCCTAGGGTAAATCAACCCTAAACCACCCCATTTTCCCTAAGGTGGTGATAATGATCATACCAAGCCAGTGGTCAAAATATCAGCCTCTGCTGAGGTGAGTTGACCACTCAAAACCTCAAGTACACTTTTACTTAAAAATCCTTCTTTTAAGGTAGAACTAGGGATTGATCATTCCCTAACCAAAACACCTTCAAATGAGGTGAAATTATTACCAGAGCCCTAAGATGCCCTATAAAACAACCCACCAAAATTTGTGGGAGTTTTGAGATGTTTGTGACACCCAAATAATTTATTCATGGATTATTAAATTTTTCTAAAAACTATAGAAAAATGTTCTCCAAAAATACTAAATTTTTGATATGTCCTAGATATAGATAATAATAGCCCATAACCCAAATTTCAAGTCATTTGGAAGTTTGGTTTGGAATGGGCATCAAATTCATTCTCTGGTCAGCCCTATGTATAGATCTCACCAAAATGAGTGTTGTGATCTAACCAGTACTCCGAATTGACTCAAATCAATTTTAAAATAAGGTAGACTCATAGATCAACAATTTTCATGCTAACAGTTTTTCCTGATCGAGCCTCTAAGTATTTTTCCCTATTTATTTAATGTGATAGATAATTTCATTCAGAATTGCTTTTAAAAAAATATAATCTAATCTTTATGGTACTGTTCATCTTCCTCAATAGCCCGAACAGAGCTTTAAAAACTCATTTTCTATAGCTTTTCCGTGAGCTACTGCTGGCCATCCGGCCACTTTCCCGGCCAGCCACCACCACCACCACCTCCGTTGAGGCGAGGGCTACCGTCGGGTGGCCGCACGGCCGCCGGAGTGGCGGTTTCCGGCGAACCCGACAACCATTTTTTGGAAAAACCTTGGAAAACTTCACCCGATCCAGCCCTTTTGAGCCCGATTTTCTCTCCTAATAACTTCTAAGATCTATCCATAGAAGAAGGAGTAGAGGAGGACCTTATTCGCGGTTTGGAGTCGAGCCGATCGTCGTGATGCCATTTGCGCGGTGGTGGCGTCGCCGGAATTTTGCAACAGCAAGTGAAACTCCTTGGCTCCTTCAAGAAGAGTGTGGACTTGAACCCTTGGAGTTCAGAGAAGCTTTTAAAAGGGAGAGATGGGGTGTTAGGTGGCTGTAGGCTTCTCTGCCATTTTTTTTTGGCCATGGTCAAGGTTGGCGGCCATGGTAGGTGGGGGGATGAAGCATGATCTGCATGGCTGAAATCAGTCAAATATCATTTGGCTGAAATCTCTTAGTCTTAGTGAATTGAATGAGGGTGGTTGGGGAGGGGAAGGATGAGTCCCAAAGACTTTTGCTCTCTTCTCTAAGTGGCTGCCATGGCCGGGGAGGTGGTTCTAGTAAGAGAGTGGGCCCTTGACCTCCGAGGCCATGCACGGCATAAACTCCTTATTTCTCTCTCTTCATTAACCGGGAATAGTGCTGTCACGGGCGTGTCGCATGGTGACACGGGCGTGTCATACACGTGACCTACTCTGGTTGTGCCGGGCTATAATGAATGAAGTATAGCGACTGGGCACGGGCGTGTACTGTTGAACACGGGCGTGTCTAAGCTAACACGGGCGTGTTATCCGATTCAGCCAAACCAGCCAACAGGCTGAAGTTTTGCCAGAAATTGTCTAAGTACAATGGCGTTGAGTGAGCTGAGCTCACTCAGCGCCATTCACTCTATGGCATTGAGTGAGCTCAGCTCACTCAACGCCTTTTACTCTATGGCGTTGAGTGAGCTCAGCTCACTCAAAGCCATACCTTATATGGCAAGACGGCGTTGAGTGAGCAGAGCTCACTCAACGCCATTTACTCTATGGCGTTGAGTGAGCTCAGCTCACTCAATGCCATAACTATTATGACAAGACGGCGTTGAGTGAGCAGAGCTCACTCAACGCCATTTACTCTATGGTGTTGAGTGAGCTTAGCTCACTCAACGCCATAACTTTCATGGCAAGACGGCGTTGAGTGAGCTCTGCTCACTCAATGCCATTTACTTTATGGCATTGAGTGAGCTCTGCTCACTCAACGCCATACCTTATATTGCAAGATGGCGTTGAGTGAGCAGAGCTCACTCAACGCCATTTACCCTATGGCGTTGAGTGAGCTCAGCTCACTCAACGCCATAACTTATATTGCAAGACGGCGTTGAGTGAGCAGAGCTCACTCAACGCCATTTACTTTTAGTATTGAGTGAGCTCAGCTCACTCAACGCCATTTACTTTATGGCGTTGAGTGAGCTCAGCTCACTCAACGCCATAACTTTTATGGCAAGACAACATTGTATTGGCCCTTGGAGGTCAATTTGACCCAATTGGTGTTAGAGTTGACATTGGTCAACTTAGCTCCTTTGACTGCCCTCCATGGGTCCTTAGTGACCTATTGACCCCTTACTAGGGTTATGAATGTATGGGTGGGGTCTTGGAGTCTTGGTGAAGCCCCATGATCACCTTAAACCAAGGTTTTGGAATTTACTATTTGCAGACATAGTGCCCCTATCCACACCACCAGGTCCACTTGACTTTTCTTGGGCTTCCTAGGGTTTTGTCATGACGAAACTACTCTTAGGGGTCTAGTTGGAAATGGGATGTTACAAATCCCAATAAACAAAACAAAGATTTCGTCCCCGAAATCAAGGTTAAGCCCATGGGGACTCCTATCGAGGTGAAAGAAACTTGTAACATCCCATGAGAATTGGAAGATTTACATCACGAGACCATGTTTGCTATGTGAGGTTTAAAGGTGATAGTCAAATCTAAGACCAATTCGCCCAATTGGCAAAGTCTAGACCCCAATAAACAAAAGTTTAGCCCATAACCTTGAAATTTCAGTTCTACTAGTTTAAAATAGGAAGGTAATTTGATCATCTTGAGTGGTTGTGAGGAATACCTGATTGAAGAGTTCCGGGTATCTTTGTCGCATCAAGTCCTGGGGCTCCCATGCGTGCTCCTCTCTTCCGTGATTTCTCCACAGGACCTTGACTAACGGAACCCTCCTGTGGCATAGAACTTGTACCCCCTTGTCGTCAATCCGGACCGGTTCTAGGTGAACTGACCGATCAGATGCTATCGGTCCATCTGTGGTTGTAACTTGCTGCTCTGGACGTAGTAGAGCTCTCTTAAGAGAGGATATATGGAACACGTCGTGCAGACTCGACAGCTCCGGTGGCAGTTCCAGCCTGTATGCCAAGGGACCGATCCGCTCCTGGATCCTATAAGGCCCCATGTACCTTGGGCTGAGCTTCTTCCTCTGTCCGCGTACCCGAGTAACTCCATGCATGGGTCGGATCTTCAAGAACACCTGATATCCTATCTGGAATTCCACCTGACGGTGCCGAGCGTCGTAATACTTAGCCTGCCGGCTCTGTGCTTCCAGCATTCTGTCCCGTATCAATCTTACCTTAGCCTCGGTGTCCTCGGCAAACTCCGAACCCAATGCCTTAGGATCCTCGTCCTGTATCCATGACAGAGGAGTCCTGCACTTTCGTCCATACAACGCCTCATAAGGAGCCATTTTAATACTGGACTGGTAGCTGTTATTATACGAGAACTCGATCAGTGGAAATAACTTCTCCCATGGTTCACCTCGATCTAATACGCAGAGTCGTAGTAAATCCTCCAAAGTCCGGTTGGTCCGCTCTGTCTGTCCATCTGTCTGGGGATGAAAAGCCGTACTGAAGGTTAGTCGAGTGCCTAAGTAAGTTTGCACTGACCTCCACTCCCTGGATGTAAATCGTCTGTCCCGGTCTGACACAATCGACTTGGGTACACCATGGTAGCGGACGAACTGCTCCACAAATGTCCGGACTAACACCCCCACCGAGTCATCCTTCCTGATTGGAATGAACCTCGCCACCTTCGTCAGTCGGTCGATGATCACCCATATCGAATCGTTCCCTGTCCTAGATCGAGGAAGTCCATGTATAAAGTCCATGGCGATATCATCGAACTTCCATTCTGGTACTGGGAGTGGCTGCAATAATCCTGCGGGGTTTCTGCACTCCGCCTTTACTAATTGGCACGCCTTGCAATGGGTCACGAAGTAGGTGATATCCTTCTTCATGCCGGGCCAGAACATAGTCTTCTTCAGATCTGCAGTCATCTTCGTAATCCCTGGGTGTACCGAATATCGACTGCAATGAGCCTCCATTATGATGTCCTCCCGGATCTGGCCTCCCTCTGGTATGTAGACCAATCCTCTGAAGCATACTAAATAATCCCTCAGTGTGTAATCTCCCGCAGTGCCTGCTTCTAAGGACCAGAATATCGGCTCTAGCTGAGTATCCTGCATTTGTCCATCCTTGACCCGTTCTCGTATGTCATCCGTGGCGATTAATGACGACAGATATTCTCGGTATAACTCAGGGTGATCCTCAGATACCAGGGATACTTGCATCTTATCAAACATCTGTATTAACTCCAAGGCCATCAACGGTGTTCTTACTCCAGCGTTTGCGGTCTTTCGGCTTAATGCATCTGCTACCACATTCGCCTTTCCGGGGTGGTAGTGCATCCCATACTGGTAGTCTGCTAAAAATTCCACCCATCATCTCTGTCTAATGTTTAGCTCCTTTTGTGTGTCCACATATCTCAGATTTTTATGGTCGGAGTATATGTCGCAGTGGACGCTGTACAGATAGTGACGCCAGACTTTTAGTGCAAAAATGACCGCTCCCATCTCTAAGTCATGAACTGGGTAGTTTTGCTCGTGCTTCTTCAGCTGCCGAGAAGCATAAGCTATCATATGGCCATTTTGCATGAGTACTGCCCCCATGCCCTGGTAGGAGGCATCGGTGTAGACCTGGAATCCTTCTTTCCCTGAAGGAAGGGCAAGTATTGGAGCCGAAGTGAGTCGCCCATTTAGTTCTTGAAAAGCCTCTTTACATCGTGGGGTCCAGATAAAGGGCACCTCCTTCCTTGTCAGAGATGTGAGTGGGAGGGCGACACGATAGAATCCCTCTACAAATTTCCGGTAGTAACCGGCAAGTCCTAGGAAACTTCGTACATCTGTGGCCGTCTTCAATTGTGGCAGTCCCGAACCGCTTGGATCTTGGCCGGGTCCACTGCCAACCCAGCACCACTGATGATATGGCCTAGGAAGGCCACCTCCTTCAACCAAAACTGGGATTTGCTGATCTTTGCATAAAGCTTGTGCTTCCGTAGTCTCTCCAGGGTCAGTGTCAGATGCCGTGTGTGCTCCTCCTCTGTCCTTGAGTAAATGAGGATGTCATCGATAAACACGATGACAAACACATCTAAATAATCTTCAAACACCTGATTCATAAGGCTCATAAATACTGATGGCGCATTTGTGAGCCCGAAGGGCATCACTGTAAATTCATATAGCCCATATCTTCTACTGAAAGGAGTCTTCGAAATGTCCTCCTCCTGGATCCTTAGCTGGTAGTAACCAGACCTCAAATCCAATTTGGAAAAGAAATGCGCAGCTTCTAGCTGGTCAAACAGCTCATCTATCCTTGGCAACGGATATGTGTTTCGGACTGTCAATCGGATTAGTGCTCGGTAGTCGATGCACAGTCTCAGAGTTCCGTCCTTCTTTTTTAACGAATAAGACCGGGACTCCCCATGGCGAAGAGCTCGGTCAGACAAATCCAGCCTCCACTAGTTCTTGGAGTTGGCTTCGAAACTCTGTCAATTCCTTCGGGGCCATCCGGTAAGGGGCCCTAGCTGCCGGCTTAGCCCCCGGCACCAGCTGTATCCGGAAATCCTGCTCCCGGTGTGGGGGTAGCCCAGGCAGTTTCTCTGGGAATACGTCAGCAAAATCTCGCACCACTGGAATATCCGAGGTGGAGACCTTGGTCTCAGTCATCTCAAATATTACTTCATACACTTCTTCCCCCTGTAAGTGAGCCTTGACGGCTTGTACAGACGACAGTATGAGAGGGGGAATAGATTTAATACCTTCAATGACGAGGTATGAATCCCCATGTCTTACGGTAACTCTTTTGGACGTGCAGTCAATTTGAGCATGATTCCAGTTCAACCACGTCATCCCTAGGATCAAATCAAAGATTGGCATCTTTATGATCGTCGCTGGAGCTTCAAATATCCTTCCGCCGATCTCCGCCTCCATGTTATAGTGGACAGAGGTGAACAACTCTGATCCGTCGGGTAGTCGTATCCTCACCATCAGACCCGTGAATCGTTCCACGCCTTCCAATCCTTCTATGAAGGCCTCTAATACAAATGAGTGCGAAGCACCCGTATCAAATAGCGTATAAGCGGGTTTGCCGGTGATGAAAACTATTCCTGGGGTTTTGGGAAAAATTAAATGTCTCAGAATTCTAGCCATGGTTTTCTTTCATAGATTGTCACTTCTATATAAAATTTAAGTTCATGAGAAATAACTTAAACCAGAATTTTCAGACGTACCTGTGATTACTTGCTCCGGGTTTCGGGGCTGAGCCAGATCCAGTGCATAAATTTGCTCCCTCTGCTGCCTACGATCTGCACCCTGGAAACCACGTCCTCGACCACGTCCTCGTCCTCCAAACTGTTGGGCATGCAGGGCATCCTGGGGTGCTGGTAAGGGTGCTCCCCTCATGGGGCAGTTTCTCCGAATGTGTCCTACCTGGTGGCAGTTGTAGCACTCCGGTGGGGGAAATGCCATACCCCCGGGTCTCGGTGCCTCCCTCATCTGAAGAGGCTGAGGGGCCAATATCACCTGCTCCCTCGGCTCCTGCCTCACTTCCTGACGAGGCTGGTCCTCTGTCCTTCTCCCACCTGGTACAGCACCTTGCCGCTGATCATTTCTGGCTCTCCGGCCCTGATCCTCCGCTTGCCGCTTCCGGCCCCGAGTGGTGTGCCAGTCGGCCTCGATCGTCTTTGCCATTTCCAAAATCCGGGAGATAGGCCCGTCGGATACAAACAACAAAGCCTCCCTCAAGTCCTCCCGCAGGCCCTTATAGAATCTCTTGATGTATCCCGCTTCGTCCAGCTGGTAAGAATCTACATATCGAGCCAAATGGTCGAACTCCCGATGGTACTCTACCACTGTCCCGGTGCCTTGCTTCAGCTGTAAGAATCGCTCCTCCAACTCATCCCTGGCCGACTGTGGAACAAAATGCTCCAGCAGCGCGGTCCTGAACTCTTCCCAGGTAACTTCCGCAACCTCCCTATCAGCAAACCTTGTGTCTAGCAGCGTCTTCCACCACCTCTTGGCATGGGACTCCAGGCAGGAGACAACCAAGGCCACCCTCTCCTCCCAGGGACACCGTATCCCAGTCAGCATTTCGTACATAATATCTAGCCATTCTTCTGTCCATACGGCGAATTCTGTCCCCAAGTAGGATGGAGGAGAGAGTCCTCGAAAGATGCTCAGCCAATTGGCCCCCGGGTTTGGTTGCGGAGCCGGAGCCTGTTGAGCCCTGAAGGCATCTAGAATGGCCGTCAACGTTTGACCCATCTCCGAGTATAGGAATGGAGTGGGGACCGGGGAAGGTGGTGCAACAATCGGGGTCTGCTGAACTCCGCCTTGTGGTGTTGGCTGCGCTGGGGGCTGCGTAAATAGAAGTCAAATATAAGAAGTCTCACAGATTTAACTAAAAGTGGACAATTTTCATGTGATTTCCCATATGGGCCCACCACTGCTACCGCTGCTTAGTTTGTCCCCAAACTAAACTCGAGCGGGGGTGTCCCAGGGTTAGTGGATTGCTACTTTTCTTATCGAGGTTACCCTCTGATACCACTTGTAAGACCCCCATTTTTTTTTCTTTTTAGACACCGGGGTCTTAGGCCCAGAACCGCCACCTTGCGGTGATACCTTCTCACCGGGGAAGGTCGTCACTACAAGACGCCAGTTCTGCCGGCCGAATCGATCTCTACTGTAGCATAAGTATAAAAGTAAGTCCACAGAAATCACATATATAGAAAAATAAACTCCACGAAGGGAGTGTCCACAGATAGTACATAGAATGAAAATCTCGGGCTTATGCCCGGTACATCAAGTCCTCACTACAAATCACTCATCACGGAAGCAAACTAATACAACTACTAGTGTTCGGGACTCACAGTCCCTGCTGTCTGGACTCTGGTACTAGACTGTCCGATCTCCAAGCGTGCCGATCTCCAAGCGTGCCGACCTCCGGGGCTGCTCCTCCATGCTGGGCTCCGTGGTCCCCTAAATGATGTGGTTCGAAAACTGTTAGTCTAAAAAACTAAGCCCTATCATCCCCTACCCCTTCCCCCATGGCTCCTAGGTACCGAGCGGAGAGGAAGAAAGGGAAGGACATGAAGGTGGAGATTTAATCAAGGTACAGGTGACAGCGGGACTAATCTAGCAGTTCTATAATAAATAAGTAGGAAAAGTAACCTTAACATTTGTGTGAAAGCGCATAAGCCAAGGGATCTTCTGCAAGGCTCCCATCGTTTAAAGTTTCCCATACCACTTATACGTTGGGGTGTCGGTTATCAAACAGCAGCATATATATATTGAAATTAACCTTTGATTTATAAACTTGCCCACACAAGCTTATCGATCAAGGGGTCGTTTTGCAAGTCCTAATGTATAAGCGTCCCATACCACTTATACTTTAGGTGTCAGGGTTAAATGAATTGATTATGCCATGACATGCTAGTGGGTATGATGGACATGCAAGTACAACACACACACCCGACTCTGTGCACACAGACCTTTAGTTCCCCCTTTTGGAGCCGTTACCTCCCAGGATACCTCGGTAGTGGCAGACAGAAGCGGTGGGTTGGGCCTCGCCCACCTCAAAACCAGTAAAGCACTACTGGTCAGACCTATCGTGCGCCTCAATGCTTGGGGCACTAAGCGGACGCCTGCGTACTCTTGCCGGCTGGCGCACCGGACTTCTGTTGGCGAAGTGCTCACCACACTTGCCGAGCCAACGATATTGGTGTCGGTGCATCGAACTCCCCAATATCGAAGACCCACCACCTTAAACCTTTTATGCACATGCGATAGTTATGAGTCAAACAACCAACCGAGCCGAAGCTCACCGGACGATCCCGTCCATCATAATCTACAACCGAGCCAAAGCTCCCCGGACTATCCCGTCCGTCATAATCTACCACCGAACCAAAGCTCCCCGGACTAACCTATCCGTCATAACCTACAACCGAGCCAAAGCTCACCGGACTAACCCGTCCGTCATAATCAACAACCGAGCCGAAGCTCCCCGGGCTACCATGCCCATTACCTTAACTACTGGGCTTATTGCCCGAGTAACCCAAACTATCTCTCGGGACACAGGGGTGTGAGAGTGTGAAATCCTAAGTTTACTACCTACTCCTCAATTTTACATTATTCCTACAACTTAGGTGTTACCCATTTCATTTTCATATTATAGTAAACTATACCTAAGGTGATTTTGACCTTCTACTCTATGGGGAGGACGATCTTTCGTCGACCCCAAACACCACCTAAATCTAGTCAACACCTCTTCTTACTAACCTTCCCATCCTTCTGTTGTGAACTCATCCACATCTATAAAATCCAGCAAGATGGCTAACTCCAACTATGCCAATTCATTTCCTTTCAACAATTTACTAAATGCAGACCACAAGTTTAAATGCCATGTAAAATGGGGAGTACATCAAATAATCATCCGATACTCTTATAATAATTAATGGAGGTCCATTATGACCTTTAAGCCCTAAATCCAGAGATCCAAAATTTTCCTTATTTATTTAATAATTTATTTAATTATTCTAGTGACTAAAATTTCCAATAATGAACATGAAGTACCATTTTCAGGCAAGATATCATTCCACTAATTTTATATAATATTTAAAATAAGGATTTAACTCATCTTCCAAAACATCTAAATTTTTCAGTAAGGTTTTATTGCAAAATTCCCATTTCATTTTAACCCTTGAAAATTCATTTAAAGAAATATAAAAGACTATATTGCTTCCAAAAATCCAGAGAAAATTCCAGTATGATTCTAATGGCATATAAATGATTTGGGCCAAATTTCATAATTTATTTATCAGTAAATAGTCTTAATTAAATTATTGAATAATTTCCTCATTTAACAAGCTTGTGAAGTAAGTACCTCAAATATGTATCCAAAAATTTTCATAAAATTTAAATATTCATATAATGATTCTAAACTTACTCTGCCAAACTTTCATGACCTCCCAAGGGTCAGAGGGACCATAATCTTCAATTTATGAAATTGAGGTATCCCTTGTGTTACACATGAAGTACTATAACTATTGTCCCAAAATTCCCAATTAAATTACCAGAGTCTCATAATATCCTTATGACCAATCTACCAAAATTGCACCTTAGTTTGAGGAGTTTAGATAGCCCATTTCAACCCTAAAATGTTTGTGCCCTAAACTAGGGTTAGGGTTTTGTGGGTCCCAAACTTTCCAAAACACCCTAAGATTTTAACCAGAGGGTTATAGTTACCCTAATATCCTCCCTACAAAATTTCATAGTCATACAAGGTGTTTTGGCCACATGCCTTTCAAAACCCTCAAAACCCTCTATTTAGGGTTTGAGCTTGGATCCTAGGGTAAATCAACCCTAAACCACCTCATTTTCCCTAAGGGGGTGATAATGATCATACCAAGCCAGTGGTCAAAATATCAGCCTCTGCTGAGGTGAGTTGACCACTCAAAACCTCAAGTACACTTTTACTTAAAAATCCTTCTTTTACGGTAGAACTAGGGATTGATCATTCCCTAACCAAAACACCTTCAAATGAGGTGAAATTATTACCAGAGCCCTAAGATGCCCTATAAAACAACCCACCAAAATTTGGGGGAGTTTTGAGATGTTTGTGACACCCAAATAATTTATTCATGGATTATTAAATTTTTCTAAAAACTATAGAAAAATGTTCTCCAAAAATTCTAATTTTTGGATATGTCCTAGATATAGATAATAATAGCCCATAACCCAAATTTCAAGTCATTTGGAAGTTTGGTTTGGAATGGGCATCAAATTCATTCTCTGGTCAGCCCTATGTATAGATCTCACCACAACGAGTGTTGTGATCTAACCAGTACTCCGAATTGACTCAAATCAATTTTAAAATAAAGTAGACTCATAGATCAACAATTTTCATGCTAACAGTTTTTCCTGATATAGCCTCTAAGTATTTTTCCCAATTTATTTAATGTGATAGATAATTTCATTCAGAATTGCTTTAAAAAAAATACAATCTAATCTTTATGGTACTGTTCATCTTCCTCAATAGCCCGAACAGAGCTTTAAAAACTCATTTTCTGTAGCATTTCCGTGAGCTACTGCTGGCCATCCGGGCACTTTCCCAGCCAGCCACCACCACCACCACCTCCGTTGAGGCGATGGGTACCGTCGGGTGGCGGCACGGCCGCCGGAGTGGCGGTTTCCGGCGAACCCGACCACCATTTTTTGGAAAAACCTTGGAAAACTTCACCCGATCCAGCCCTTTTGAGCCCGATTTTCTCTCCTCATAACTTCTAAGATCTATCCATAGAAGAAGGAGTAGAGGAGGACCTTATTCGTGGTTTGGAGGCGAGCCGATCGTCGTGATGCCATTTGCGTGGTGGTGGCGTCGCCGGAATTTTGCAACAGCAAGTGAAACTCCTTGGCTCCTTCAAGAAGAGTGTGGACTTGAACCCTTGGAGTTCAGAGAAGCTTTTAAAAGGGAGAGATGGGGTGTTAGGTGGTTGTAGGCTTCTCTGCCATTTTTTTTTGGCCATGGTCAAGGTTGGAGGCCATGGTAGGTGGGGGGATGAAGCATGATCTGCATGGCTGAAATCAGTCAAATATCATTTGGCTGAAATCTCTTAGTCTTAGTGAATTGAATGAGGGTGGTTGGGGAGGGGAAGGATGAGTCCCAAAGACTTTTTCTCTCTTCTCTAAGTGGCTGCCATGGACGGGGAGGTGGTTCTAGCAAGAGAGTGGGCCCTTGATGTAACACCTCCCCTGTAAAGACCATATAATATGGGTCCGGCCGGGGCCCCACAACATACGGACACCATAGCTTTAGTATTAAAAGATGATATGAAACTACCCAAACTCAAAACTCCAGATAAACACAGCGGAAACATAAAACTAAAAGGCAGAAGTTATCCACTAACAATAGAGTATCGAAATGGCCTTAAGGCCTTACACAATATAAGTCCGAAAATATAAAAGTGTCAAGCACTCCTAGGCTACCTCGGCATGCAAGCCGGACCTGATCAAACAACATCAGCAAAACAAGGAAAAGAAAATAGCCAAGCACATCAACACTTCATGAGGCTTAGGGCTTTTCGCCAGGCGCGCTAGCTCCTGCCTGCGATCCTTGCCCTGTAAGGATTTGAAGTAACGTGGGTCAGCAAAGGCTGACCTCTACTGTGTAACAAACACATCTCCTCCCGGCCATCCCTAACGGACCCCGGGGTACCACTCCACCTGCAAGTTAACACTTCGTATAGCAAAAGAGCATATATATTAAAACGGTAAACAGGCTTGGATGTCTCATACAGCATACATGTTCTCTATGTTTTGTACAAAGTAAAAGGGGCCTACTATGCAACACGAATGCAACCCGGGTTTCACCCAAAGCACCCTAGCTCGTATGCATCTAGCACAACATCAAATATTTGGGTACTTCCATTTCCCCACTGGCTTAAAGCCGCAAACAAAAGGGAAACACCGTGTCCCCAACGGCACACAGGCCGTCACACGAAACCTTGCAATGGCCCCACCCGCACATGGATCTTAAACCCCGGGCTTGCGCGCATAATCTGACGTCGCACGTCAGGGTTCCGTCTCATACTGATCGATTCTAAGAAGCCTTGCTGGACCCCACCCGCTCATGGCCACATTGCCTGGGCTTGCACTCCGCTCGACATTCTCGTCAGTCTCACACATGGGCTAGTCTCGCCGGGACACTTTCCCCATATGACTTGCGCATCATGGGATAGCCAGCCGACCACGGAGACCTAGCCGCACCTTTGCACAGCACAAAACAAGGTTTCCCCACCCCAATTACCACTCGCACCGTGTCTTTCCCGTGCTCCAAGGAAACCATCTACTGCACAAAGCGGAGCTAACCTCGTCCGGTTCCGACTACGAGTACTCACTCAAATACAAGGGGGAAAACGCATACATACAACGGCGTATTGCCGCAACGGATTTTCTACCGAAGCTCGCTATGCAACATCACCGGGTCGGACTATCGGTCGCGACCACGGCTTCACCCACAATGCCTAATCCGCTAACTGAGCGGATCTCTAATGCAAGCATGCCGGGATGAACATACTCAACCCGGAGGTTCCTCTTGAACCGCTACACGAATCCCTCTCATTTGAGTGATTCGGCGCTCAAAATATGAAAGGAAGGGGATGCTATTCATGCATCCTAAATCCTAAAAACCGAGAGGAGAAGTGTCGTTACCTTCCGTCCCCTCTTCCTAGCCATGGAGAAGATTTGCTCGGTTGAACACCACCGCAACGCTCCCACCTTCGCGGATTTGAACTCCGCTCGCGAAACGGACCTCCGAAGCTTCGCCGGCGGCCGAAACTTGGCCTCCTTGCTCTCCCTTCTCTCTAGAACTTAGAGAGATAAAAGAAAATGGGGAATGAGGGTTTGGAACCCTATTCCCGGCCTTAAACCGCCCAGAGAGGCCCCCCACCGTTGGATCTTCCAAGGAAAAGAACGAACGGCCACGATCGGAACCCAAATTAGAAAATCTGGGCCGAACACGGGTTGCAACACGGCTGTGTGCATGGCCGTGTTAGCCATTCGCCGTCTCGATCGATTCGAAAACCAGCACACGGCTCCTGACATGGCCTTCGACACGGCCTTCGACACGGCCGTGTCTCGCTCCACATGGCCGTGTCGTGACCCGTGTCACGGCACCCGTTTTCAACATTTTCAGTCAGAGAAGTACACGGCCTCTGACACGGCCCCTGACACGCCCGTGTCACCTGGGACACGGCCGTTTACAGGCCCGTGTCATGCCCCGTGTGCAATACCTCAGAAAGTTTCGAAACTACCCGATGCTACACGGCCTGGGACACGGCCGTGTGCCTGGCCGTGTTCCATACTCGACTATCGTCGACCTTAACATGGTCGACCACAAGACCAACTCGACACGGCCTCCGACACGGCCGTGTCGGGACCCGTGTCACCTGCTCAAAAAAAACTATTTTGGCCAAAAGCGATCCCCGTCGCTCCAACAACATTTTGGGGAGTTACAATTCTCCCCCCCCCCCTAAAAGAATTTCGTCCCGAAATTTAAAACATAGAAAGAACATAAATTCAAAACGATACCTGAGGAGAAAAGATCGGGGTACTCCTCCAGCATGGCCTTCTCTCGCTCCCATGAGAGCTCCTCGCAGCCACAATTGTTCCAACGGACCTTTACGAGTCGGACCTCCTTGTTACGCAGTTGCCGAACCTCCGAATCTTCTATCCCGACAGGATGTACTCGCGTCCCCAAGTCTTCCTCTACCGGCACCGCCGCCAGTTCAATCACCACGCTTGTCTCTAACAAGGCTTTCCTCAAGACGGAGAAGTGAAAAACGTCATGCAATCCACTTAGCTCCGTGGACAACGCCAACCGGTACGCTGCCTCTCCCACTCGCTCGATGACCTTGAATGGTCCCAAAAATCTCGGACTCAGCTACTTGAGTCGGCGAATTCGTGAAACGCCTTTGAACGGCTTGATCTTAAGATACACCCAGTCGCCCACCGCGAATTCCACATGTCTGTGGCGAGCATTGAAATACTTCGACTACCGATCTTGAGCTACCTTCATGCGCTCTTGGATGGTCCGCACTAGCTCACTAGCATCAGCTACCACTTCTTTCCCCAAAATCTTTGTGTCTCCCGCCTCTGTCCAAGACATCGGTGTTCGACACCGCCTCCCATAAAGAGCGTCATATGGCGCCATCTTGATACTAGCTTGGTAGCTATTGTTATACGCAAATTCCACCATGAAGAGGTGATCCTCCCACTTCTTGCCGAAGTCGAGAGTGCACATCCTTAGTATATATTACAAAGTACGGTTCGTTCTCTCAGTTTGCCCATCGGTTTGAGGATGAAAAGCCGTACTGAACTTGAGTTTTGTGCCCAAGCTCTTCTGCACCAACCGCCAATCCTTAGACGTGAAACGTCCATCTCGGTCACTGACTATACTCTTCGGAATCCCATGAAGTCGCACAATATTGCGGACGTACAACTCCACCAACTTTTCCACACCGTCCTCCTTCCGGTTTGGGATGAAATGTGCCACTTTGGTCAAGCGGTCTACAATCACCCAAATGGCATCATTGCCTTGCTGCGATTTAGGCAACCCATGCACAAAATCCATGGAGATGTCCTCAAATTTCCATTCGGGGATTGGAAGAGGCTTCAAGAACCCGCCCAGCTTCTGACACTCGGCCTTCACCAAGGCACAACTTTGGCACTGACTCACACACAAAGCTACGTCCCGCTTCATCCCAGGCCACCAATTGGACTTCTTCAAGTCCAAGAACATCTTGTACTACCCGGGTGAACGGAGTACTTAGTGAAGTGGGCCTCATACATCAACTCCTCGCGGAGCTTGCCGAACTGCGGTACACAAATCCTTCCGCCCTTCCTCAGAACCCCATCAACCATCTCCCAGGCGCTACCCTCGCCCTTAAGAGCTTCCTCCACGAAGGGTTGGAACTCCTCATCCACACGGGTCGCTTCCCGAATACGATCGCATAAGTCATTCTGCATCTCAATCCAGTTTAGCCGAGCCACGCTAGACTCGCCTCTTGCCACACATTCCAAACCAAGGGACTCCCAGTCCCGCCTTAACCGCTCATCGTGAGATTCAATCCAACTTCCTTGGCCCGAGTATTTCCTACTCAAAGCATCCGCCACCACATTGTCTTTTCCTGGCGTGTACAGAATCGCCACCTCGTAGTCCCCAAGGAACTCGACCCACTTGCACTGCCGCATATTTAGGTCCTTCTGATCCATGAGATACTTTAGACTCTTATGGTCCGTGAAGATCTCCACCTTCGCACCGTAAACGTAGTGCCTCCACAGCTTCAAAGCAAAAATTACCGCCGCCAATTCCAGATCATGGACGGGATAATTTCTCTCATGAGGCTTCAGCTGCCTCGACCCAAAAGCTATCACACTGCCATGCTGCACCAATACGCACCCTAAACCGCATCCGGATGCGTCGCTGAAAATCTGAAATCCTTCGGTCCCCTTTGGTAGACTTAGGATCGGTGCCATCATCAGCCTCTCCTTCAAGGTTTTAAACGCTTGACTGCACTCTTGAGTCCACACTAACTTCTGATCCTTGCGAGTTAGCGAAGTGAGGGGTAGAGCTATCCGCGAAAAGTTTTCCACAAACCTTCGGTAGTACCCGTCTAGTCCAAGAAAGCTCCGGACTTCCGCCACAGTCCTCAAAACTGGCCAATCTCTGATGGCTTCCACTTTCGTTGGATCTACCGCCACCCCATCCCCACTAATCACATGGCCTAAAAACGCCACCTTCTCCAACCAAAACTCGCACTTGGAGAACTTCGCATAGAACTGGTTCTCTCTCAATACTTGCAACACTGTCCTCAAGTGCACCTCGTGCTCTGCTTCTGACTTGGAATACACCAAAATGTCATCAATAAAAACTACGACGAAACTATCCAAGTATTCGAGAAACACTCGGTTCATCAAGTCCATGAACACGGACGGCGCGTTCGTAGACCCGAACGACATCACCGAGAACTCAAAATGACCTTATCTCGTACCAAAGGCTGTCTTGGGTATGTCTTCGTCATGAATCCGCAACTGATAATACCCGGACTTCAGGTCCAACTTGGAGTACACCACCGACCCCACTAACTGGTCAAAAAGGTCGTCTATCTGAGGAATTGGATACTTGTTCTTAACCATCAATTTGTTCAACTCTCGGTAGTCTATGCACAGACGCATGCTACTGTCCTTCTTCTTTACTAATAACACCGGCGCACTCCACGGTGAAGAGTTGGGCCTGATATACCCTTGCTCCAAAAGCTCCTGCAACTGAACCTTGAGCTCGGCCAACTCCTTTGGTGCCATCCTAAATGGTGGACGTGACACCGGTCTAGCCTCGGGAACTAACTCGATGGAGAAATAATTCTACCGCCGAGGAGGTGCTCCCGGTAGCTCCTCGGGAAAAACATCTCCAAACTCCGCCACCACGGGCACTTCCCCAAGAGACAGCCTGAAAAGGCTAACCTCCAACAACGCTACTAGAGCTACACCTCCCTGGTTAACAGCTCGCACTAGCTGAAGTGCCGAAACTAGAGAACAAGCCACTCCATGCAGGCCTTCAAACTTGACTTCCGCTTGCCCCATGCCCCTCAGGGTTACCACCTTGGACAAGCAGTCGATACTGGCACGCTGCTCTGCTAGCCAGTCCATCCCCAAGATCACATCGAACTCGGACAATGGCAAGATCGCCGCTACTAACACGAAGTCGACCCCCTCAAGACACCAACAAATCCGGCCTCTAGCCCTGGTAGTCATAGACGACCCATTGGGCATGCGCACCTTCAACTCTGAGTCCGTTGAGAAGGACTCAACTCCAATCCTCCGGATGAAACTTTCCGCAAGGAAGGAGTGCGACGCTCCCGTATCGAAAAGTACCCTAGCGGGGTACCCTGATACCACTACAAAGCCTACACACATGCAACAAACATAAAAAGGCTTGAAAGGAAGAAGTCTAAGGTGCAGGTTGAATTCTCGTACCTGTCACCACATCGGGTTGAAGGATTGCTTCCTGCTGCCCAAGGTTGTAGGCCCTTGGCTGCACTGGTTGAAACCGGGAAGCACTCGACTCCGCCATCTTCCCTTTCTCTGCGGCACTGGGGCCGGAGCACACAGTCTGCTCCTGCCTTAGCTCTTGCTCAGCGCCCCCTTGGGTACAAAATCTTGCTATGTGGCCTGGCTTGCCACAACTGTAACACGTCTGCGGTCCCTTAGAGCGTGACCCTCCGGACGTCCAATTACTTTTCTCGCCCGACTTAAACGGGGGAGGCTTCTTCTTCCATCGGCTCCCTTCCGCCTTTCCATGGGACTGAGCCGACTTCTTCTCTTCCCCCTGCTTGGGTGTGAAACCCATTCGGCGTTGGGATCGCTCCATATCGCTCTCCAAGATTCGGGCCGCCTCCACCAATTCGTTGAAGCCCGCACGCTTCATCGATATGAGGGGTTGTCTTAGATTTTCCCTCAATCCGTGGTAGAAGAGATTGTCCCTCTCTTCATCGTCCGCCATGGTCGTCCCCGCATAACGACCCAATCGAGTAAATTCCTGAACATACTCATCCACTGTCTTGTCCCACTGCACAAGATGTAGAAACTGCCTCTGGAGGGCTAACCTTGTTAATGCGGGAATGTACTTCTTCAGAAAGGCATTCCCAAATTCCTCGATGGACGGTGTGCGTCCTGGGAACTGCCGACCACTGTGGATCACCCACCATAACTTTGCATCTCCCTGCAACATAAAGGCTGCGAACTCTGCCTTTTTCTCATCTGGCGCCTCTGCCGCCCTCAGAAGCTCCTGAATCCTAGCCCACCAATCCTCTGCATCTGTGGGCGTGACGATTCCCTTGAAGGTTGGAGGGTGGAAACTCAAAAAGTACTTCATTTGCCGGTCCCCATGCCCGACAACCACTCTCTCGGCCTGCGGCTCCGCCCGCCTGGCCTCGTCAACCTGCACGGTCGCTGCCGTGACCGGGGTACCAGGAGTTGCTACCTGAGCAACGGGAGCTGCTACCTGTGCTGTCGCTGCAGCTTGGGCCGCCACCATCGCTTCTGCAAGCATACGACAGAAGTCGGCTGGTGTGACCCCCATCCCTAGCGGACCTTGCGCAGTCGCACTACTTGCCGAGAGCTCTTCTCTTGGCCTCGAGGTCCCAGCCTCGTTGCTTGCACTCTAAACACAAGCAAGAAAACACAAATCAGTCTCTAATCGCAAGACTCGAACACCAGGACACTCATGGTCCTGCGATACTCCTATGTGGATAACTTCTTATACGCGACTCGACTTATACTTTCGACCGCGAAACTTCTCACTGGAACGCGAACCTCGCTCTGATACCAAATTGTAACACCTCCCCTGTAAAGACCATATAATATGGGTCCGGCCGGGGCCCCACAACATACGGACACCACAGCTTTAGTATTAAAAGATTATATGAAACTACCCAAACTCAAAACTCCAGATAAACACAGCGGAAACATAAAACTAAAAGACAGAAGTTATCCACTAACAATAGAGTATCGAAATGGCCTTAAGGCCTTACACAATATAAGTCTGAAAATATAAAAGTGCCAAGCACTCCTAGGCTACCTCGGCATGCAAGCCGGACCTAATCAAACAACATCAGCAAAACAAGGAAAAGAAAATAGCCAAGCACAGCAACACTTCATGAGGCTTAGGGCTTTTCACCCGGCGCGCTAGCTCCTGCCTGCGATCCTTGCCCTGTAAGGATTTGAAGTAACGTGGGTCAGCAAAGGCTGGCCTCTACTGTGTAACAAACACATCTCCTCCCGGCCGTCCCTAACGGACCCCGGGGTACCACTCCACCTACAAGTTAACACTTCGTATAGCAAAAGAGCATATATATTAAAACGGTAAACAGGCTTGGATGTCTCATACAGCATACATGTTCTCTATGTTTTGTACAAAGTAAAAGGGGCCTACTATGCAACATGAATGCAACCCGGGTTTCACCCAAGGCACCCTAGCTCGTATGAATCTAGCACAACATCAAACATTTGGGTACTTCCGTTTCCCCACTGGCTTAAAGCCGCAAACAAAAGGGAAACACCGTGTCCCCAACGGCACACAGGCCGTCACACGAAACCTTGCAATGGCCCCACCCGCACATGGGTCTTAAACCCCGGGCTTGCCCGCATAATCTGACGTCGCACGTCAGGGTTCCGTCTCACACTGACCGATTCTAAGAAGCCTTACTGGACACGACCCGCTCATGGCTACATTGCCCGGGCATGCCTTCCGCTCGGCATTCTCGTCAGTCTCACACAAGGGCTAGTCTCGCCGGGACACTTTCCCCACATGACTTGCGCGTCACGGGATAGCCAGCCGACCACGGAGACCTAGCCGCACCTTTGCACAGCACAAAACAAGGTTTCCCCACCCCAATTACCACTCGCACCGTGTCTTTCCCGTGCTCCAAGGAAACCATCTACCGCACAAAGCGGAGCTAACCTCGTCCGGTTCCGACTACGAGTACTCACTCAAATACAAGGGGGAAAACGCATACATACAACGGCGTATTGCCGCAATGGATTTTCTACCGAAGCTCGCTATGCAACATCGCCGGGTCGGACTATCGGTCGCGACCACGGCTTCACCCACAATGCCTAATCCGCTAACGGAGCGGATCTCTAATATAAGCATGTCGGGATAAACATACTCAACCCGGAGGTTCCTCTTGAACCGCTACACGAATCCCTCTCATTTGAGAGATTCGGCGCTCAAAATACGAAAGGAAGGGGATGCTATTCATGCATCCTAAATCCTAAAAACCGAGAGGAGAAGTGTCGTTACATTCCGTCCCCTCTTCCTAGCCATGGAGAAGATTTGCTCGGTTGAACACCACCGCAACGCTCCCACCTTCACGGATCTGAACTCCGCTCGCGAAACGGACCTCCGAAGCTTCGCCGGCGGCCGGAACTTGGCCTCCTTGCTCTCCCTTCTCTCTAGAACTTAGAGAGATAAAAGAAAATTATGAATGAGGGTTTGGAACCCTATTCCCGGCCTTAAACCGCCCAGGGAGGCCCCCCACCGTTGGATCTTCCAAGGAAAAGAACGAACGGCCACGATCGGAACCCAAATTAGAAAATCTGGGCCGAACACGGGTTGCAACACGGCCGTGTGCATGGCCGTGTTAGCCATTCGCCGTCTCGATCGATTCGAAAACCAGCATACGGCTCCTGACACGGCCTTCGACATGGCCTTCGACACGGCCGTGTCTCGCTCCACACGGCCATGTCGTGACCCGTGTCACGGCACCCGTTTTCAACATTTTCAGTCAGAGAAGTACACGGCCTCTGACACGGCCCCTGACACGCCCGTGTCACCTGGGACACGACCATGTACAGGCCCGTGTCATGCCCCGTGTGCAATACCTCAGAAAGTTTCGAAACTACCCGATGCTACACGGCCTGGGACACGGCCGTGTGCCTGGCCGTGTTCCATACTCGACTATCGTCGACCTTAACATGGTCGACCACACGGCCAGCTCGACACGGCCTCCGACACGGCCGTGTCGGGACCCGTGTCACCTGCTCAAAAAAAAACTATTTTGGCCAAAAGCGATCCCCGTCGCTCCTACAACATTTTGGGACGTTACAATTCTCCCCCCCTTAAAAGAATTTCGTCCCGAAATTTAAAACATGGAAAGAACATAAATTCTTAACGATACCTGAGGAGAAAAGCTCGGGGTACTCCTCCAGCATGGCCTGCTCTCGCTCCCATGAGAGCTCCTCGCAGCCACAATTGTCCTAACGGACCTTTACGAGTCGGACCTCCTTGTTCCGCAGTTGCCAAACCTCCGAATCTTCTATCCCGACAGGGCGTACTCGCGTCCCCAAGTCTTCCTCTACCGGCACCGCCGCCGGTTCAATCACCACGCTGGCCTCTAACAAGGCTTTCCTCAAGACAGAGACGTGAAAAACGTCATGCAATCCACTTAGCTCCGTGGACAATGCCAACCGGTACGCTGCCTCTCCCACTCGCTCGATGACCTTGAATGGTCCCAAAAATCTCGGACTCAGCTTCTTGAGTCGGCGAATTCGTGAAACGCCTTTGAACGGCTTGATCTTAAGATAAACCCAGTCGCCCACCGCGAATTCCACATGTCTGTGGCGAGCATTGAAATACTTCGACTGCCGATCTTGAGCTACCTTCATGCGCTCTTGGATGGTCCGCACTAGCTCACTATCATCGGCTACCACTTCTTTCCCCAAAAGCTTTGTGTCTCCGGCCTCTGTCCAAGACATCGGTGTTTGACACCGCCTCCCATAAAGAGCTTCATATGGCGCCATCTTGATACTAGCTTGGTAGCTATTGTTATACGCAAATTCCACCATGAAGAGGTGATCCTCCCACTTCTTGCCGAAGTCGAGAGTGCACATCCTTAGCATATCTTCCAAAGTACGGTTCGTTCTCTCAGTTTGCCCATCGGTTTGAGGATGAAAAGCCGTACTGAACTTGAGTTTTGTGCCCAAGCTCTTATGCACCAACCGCCAATCCTTAGACGTGAAACGTCCATCCCGGTCGCTGACTATACTCTTCGGAATCCCATGAAGTCGCACAATATTGCGGACGTACAACTCCACCAACTTTTCCACACCGTCCTCCTTCCGGTTTGGGATGAAATGTGCCACTTTTGTCAAGCGGTGTACAATCACCCAAATGGCATCATTGTCTTGCTGCGATTTAGGCAACCCATGCACAAAATCCTTGGTGATGTCCTCAAATTTCCATTCGCGGATTGGAAGAGGCTTCAAGAACCCGCCCGGCTTCTGACAATCGGCCTTCACCAAGACACAAGTTTGGCACCGACTCACACACAAAGCTACGTCCCGCTTCATCCCAGGCCACCAATAGGACTTCTTCAAGTCCAAGTACATCTTTGTACTACCCGGGTGAACGGAGTACTTAGTGAAGTGGGCCTCATACATCAACTCCTCGCGGAGCTTGCCGAACTGCGGTACACAAATCCTTCCGCCCTTCCTCAGAACCCCATCAACCATCTCCCAGGCGCTACCCTCGCCCTTAAGAGCTTCCTCCACGAAGGGTTGGAACTCCTCATCCACACGGGTCACTTCCCGAATACGATCGCATAAGTCATTCTGCATCTCAATCCAGTTTAGCCGAGCCACGCTAGACTCACCTCTTGCCACACATTCCAAACCAAGGGACTCCCAGTCCCGCCTTAACCGCTCATCGTGAGCTTCAATCCAACTTCCTTGCCCCGAGTATTTCCTACTCAAAGCATCCGCCACCACATTGGCTTTTCCTGGCGTGTACTGAATCGCCACCTCGTAGTCCCCAAGGAACTCGACCCACCTGCGCTGCCGCATATTTAGGTCCTTCTGATCCATGAGATACTTTAGACTCTTGTGGTCCGTGAAGATCTCCACCTTCGCACCGTAAACGTAGTGCCTCCACAGCTTCAAAGCAAAAATTACCTCCACAAATTCCAGATCATGGACGGGATAATTTCTCTCATGAGGCTTCAGCTGCCTCGACCCAAAAGCTATCACACTACCATGCTGCACCAATACGCACCCTAAACCGCTTCCGGATGCGTCGCTGAAAATCTGAAATCCTTCGGTCCCCTTTGGTAGACTTAGGATCGGTGCCATCATCAGCCTCTCCTTCAAGGTTTCAAACGCCTGACTACACTCTTGAGTCCACACGAACTTCTGATCCTTGCGAGTTAGCGAAGTGAGGGGTAGAGCTATCTGCGAAAAGTTTTCCACAAACCTTCGGTAGTACCCGGCTAGTCCAAGAAAGCTCCGGACTTCCGCCACAGTCCTCAAAACTGGCCAATCTCTGATGGCTTCCACTTTCGTTGGATCTACTGCCACCCCATCCCCACTAATCACCTGGCCTAAAAACGCCACCTTCTCCAACCAAAACTCGCACTTGGAGAACTTCGCATAGAGCTGGTTCTCTCTCAATACTTGCAACACTGTCCTCAAGTGCACCTCGTGCTCCGATTCCGACTTGGAATACACCAAAATGTCATCAATAAAAACGACGACGAACCTGTCCAAGTATTCGCGAAACACTCGGTTCATCAAGTCCATGAACACGAACGGCGCGTTCGTCAACCCGAACGGCATCACCGAGAACTCAAAATGACCATATCTCGTACCAAACGCTGTCTTGGGTATGTCTTCGTCACGAATCCGCAACTGATAATACCCGGACTTCAGGTCCAACTTGGAGTACACCACCGACCCCACCAACTGGTCAAAAAGGTCGTCTATCCGAGGAATCGGATACTTGTTCTTAACCGTCAATTTGTTCAACTCTCGGAAGTCTATGCACAGACGCATGCTACCGTCCTTCTTCTTTACAAATAACACCGGCGCACTCCACGGTGAAGAGCTGGGCCTGATATACCCTTGCTCCAAAAGCTCCTGCAACTAAACCTTGAGCTCGGCCAACTCCTTTGGTGCCATCCTAAATGGTGGACGTGACACCGGTCTAGCCTCGGGCACTAACTCGATGGAGAAATCAATCTCCCGCCGAGGAGGTGCTCCCGGTAGCTCCTCAGGAAAAACATCTCCAAACTCCGCCACCACGGGCACTTCCCCAAGAGACAGCCTGGAAAGGCTAACCTCCAACAACGCTACTAGAGCTACACCTCCCTGGTTAACAGCTCGTACTAGCTGAAGTGCCGAAACTAGAGAACAGGCCACTCCATGCAGGCCTTCAAACTTGACTTCCGCTTTCCCCACGCCCCTCAGGGTTACCACCTTGGACAAGAAGTCCATCCCCAGTCCAACACGAAGTCTAATGGCAAGATCGCATCGAACTCGGACAATGGCAAGTCCGCTAGCCAGTCCATCCCCAAGATCACATCGAACTCGGACAATGGCAAGATCGCCGCTACCAACACGAAGTCGACCCCCTCAAGACTCCAACAAATCCCGCCTCTAGCCCTGGTAGTCATAGACGACCCATTGGGCATGCGCACCTTCAACTCTGAGTCCGTTGAGAAGGACTCAACTCCAATCCTCCGGATGAAACTTTCCGCAAGGAAGGAGTGCGACGCTCCCGTATCGAAAAGTACCCTAGCAGGGTACCCTGATACCACTACAAAGCCTACACACATGCAACAAACATAAAAAGGCTTGAAAGGAAGAAGTCTAAGGTACAGGTTGAATTCTCGTACCTGTCACCACATCGGGTTGACGGATTGCTTCCTGCTGCCCAAGGTTGTAGGCCCTTGGCTGCACTGGTTGAAACCAGGAAGCACTCGACTCCGCCATCTTCCCTTTCTCTACGGCACTGGGGCCGGAGCACACAGTCTGCTCCTGCCTTGGCTCTTGCTCAGCGCCCCCTTAGGTACAAAATCTTGCTATGTGGCCTGGCTTGCCACAACTGTAACACGTCTACGGTCCCTTAGAGCGTGACCCTCCGGACGTCCAATTTCTTTTCTCGCCCGACTTAAACGGGGGATTCTTCTTCTTCCATCGGCTCCCTTCCGCCTTTCCATGGGACTGAGCTGACTTCTTCTCTTCCCCCTGCTTGGGTGTGAAACCCTTTCGGCGCTGGGATCGCTCCATATCGCTCTCCAAGATTCGGGCCGCCTCCACCAATTCGTTGAAGCCCGCACGCTTCATCGATATGAGGGGTTGTCTTAGATTTTCCCTCAATCCGTGGTAGAAGAGATTGTCCCTCTCTTCTTCGTCCGCCATGGTCGTCCCCGCATAACGACCCAATCGAGTAAATTTCTGAACATACTCATCCACTGTCTTGTCCCGCTGCACAAGATGTAGAAACTGCCTCTGGAGGGCTAACCTTGTTGATGCGGGAATGTACTTCTTCATAAAGGCATTCCCAAATTCCTCAATGGACGGTGTGCGTCCTGGGAACTGCCGACCACTGTGGCTCACCCACCATAACTTGGCATCTCCCTGCAATATAAAGGCTGCGAACTCTGCCTTTTTCTCATCTGGCGCCTCTGCCGCCTCAGAAGCTCCTGAATCCTAGCCCACCAATCCTCTGCATCTGTGGGCGTGCCGATTCCCTTGAAGGTTGGAGAGTGGAAACTCAAAAAGTACTTCATTTGCCGGTCCCCATGCCCGACAACCACTCTCTCGGCCTGCGGCTCCGCCCGCCTGGCCTCCTCAACCTGCACGGTCGCTGCCGTGACCGGGGTAGCAGGAGTTGCTACCTGAGAAACCGGAGCTGCTACCTGTGTTATCGCTACAGCTTGGGCCGCCACCATCGCTTCTGCAAGCATATGGCAGAAGTCGGCCGGTGTGACCCCCATCCCTAGCGGACCTTGCGCAGTCGTACTACTTGCCGAGAGATCTTCTCTTGGCCTCGAGGTCCCAGCCTCGTTGCTTGCACTCTAAACAAAAGCAAGAAAACACAAATCATTCTCTAATCGTAAGACTCGAACACCAGGACACTCATGGTCCTGCGATACTCCTATGTGGATAACTTCTTATACGCGACTCGACATATACTTTCGACCGCGAAACTTCTCACTGGAACACGAACCTCGCTCTGAAACCAAATTGTAACACCTCCCCTGTAAAGATCATATAATATGGGTCCGGCCGGGGCCCCACAACATACGGACACCACAGCTTTAGTATTAAAAGATGATATGAAACTACCCAAACTCAAAACTCCAGATAAACACAGCGGAAACATAAAACTAAAAGACAGAAGTTATCCACTAACAATAGAGTATCGAAATGGCCTTAAGGCCTTACACAATATAAGTCCGAAAATATAAAAGTGCCAAGCACTCCTAGGCTACCTCGGCATGCAAGCCGGACCTGATCAAACAACATCAGCAAAACAAGGAAAAGAAAATAGCCAAGCACAGCAACACATCATGAGGCTTAGGGCTTTTTGCCCGGCGCGCTAGCTCATGCCTGCGATCCTTGCCCTGTAAGGATTTGAAGTAACGTGGGTCAGCAAAGGCTGACCTCTACTGTGTAACAAACACATCTCCTCCCGGCCGTCCCTAACGGACCCCGGGGTACCACTCCACCTGCAAGTTAACACTTCGTATAACAAAAGAGCATATATATTAAAACGGTAAACAGACTTGGATGTCTCATACAACATACATGTTCTCTATGTTTTGTACAAAGTAAAAGGGGCCTACTATGCAACATGAATGCAACTCGGGTTTCACCCAAGGCACCCTAGCTCGTATGCATCTAGCACAACATCAAACATTTGGGTACTTCCGTTTCCCCACTGGCTTAAAGCCGCAAACAAAAGGGAAACATCGTGTCCCCAACGGCATATAGGCCGTCACACGAAACCTTGCAATGGCCCCACCCGCACATGGGTCTTAAACCCCGGGCATGCCCGCATAATCTGACGTCGCACGTCAGGGTTCTGTCTCACACTGACCGATTCTAAGAAGCCTTGCTGGACCCCACCCGCTCATGGCCACATTGCCCGGGCTTGCCCTCCGCTCGGCATTCTCGTCAGTCTTACACAAGGGCTAGTCTCGCCGGGACACTTTCCCCACATGACTTGTGCGTCACGGGATAGCCAGCCGACCACGGAGACCTAGCCGCACCTTTGCTCAGCACAAAACAAGGTTTCCCTACCCCAATTACCACTCGCACCGTGTCTTTCCCGTGCTTTAAGGAAACTATCTACCGCACAAAGCGGAGCTAACCTCGTCCGGTTCCGACTATGAGTACTCACTCAAATACAAGGGGGAAAACGCATACATACAACAGCGTATTGCCGCAACGGATTTTCTACCGAAGCTCACTATGCAACATCACCGGGTCGGACTATCACTCGCGACCACGGCTTCACACACAATGCCTAATCCGCTAACGGAGTAGATCTCTAATGCAAGCATACCGGGATGAACATACTCAACCCGGAGGTTCCTCTTGAACCGCTACACGAATCCCTCTCATTTGAGAGATTCGGCGCTCAAAATACAAAAGGAAGGGGATGTTATTCATGCATCCTAAATTCTAAAAACCGAGAGGAGAAGTGTCGTTACCTTCCGTCCCCTTTTCCTAGCCATGGAGAAGATTTGCTCGGTTGAACACCACCGTAACGCTCCCACCTTCGCGGATCTGAACTCCGCTCGTGAAACGGACCTCCGAAGCTTCGCGGGCGGCCGGAACTTGGCCTCCTTGCTCTCCCTGCTCTCTAGAACTTAGAGAGATAAAAGAAAATGGGGAATGAGGGTTTGGAACCCTATTCCCGGCCTTAAACCGCCCAGGGAGGCCCCCCACCATTGGATCTTCCAAGGAAAAGAACGAACGGCCACGATCGGAACCCAAATTAGAAAATTTGGGCCGAACACGGGTTGCAACACGGCCGTGTGCATGGCCGTGTTAGCCATTCGCCGTCTCGATCGATTTGAAAACCAGCACACGGCTCCTGACACGGCCTTCGACACGGCCTTCGACACGGCCGTGTCTCGCTCCACACGGCCGTGTCGTGACCCGTGTCACGGCACCCGTTTTCAACATTTTCTGTCAGAGAAGTACACGACCTCTGATACGGCCCCTGACAAGCCCGTGTCACCTGGTACACGGCCGTGTACAGGCCCGTGTCATGCCCCGTGTGCAATACCTCAGAAAGTTTCGAAACTACCCGATGCTACACGGCCTGGGACACGGCCGTGTGCCTGGCCGTGTTCCATACTCGACTATTGTCGACCTTAACATGGTCGACCACACGGCCATCTCGACACGGCCTCCGACACGGCCGTGTCGGGACCCGTGTCACCTGCTGAAAAAAAACTATTTTGGCCAAAAGCGATCCCCGTCGCTCCTACAACATTTTGGGGCATTACACTTGACCTCCCAGGCCATGCATGGCATAAAATCCTTATTTCTCTCTCTTCATAAACCGGGAATAGTGCTGTCACGGGCGTGTCGCATGGTGACACGGGCGTGTCATACCCGTGACCTGCTCTGGTTATGCCGGGCTATGATGAATGAAGTATAGCGACTGGGCACGGGCGTGTACTGTTGAACACGGGCGTGTCTAAGCTAACACGGGCGTGTTATCTGATTCAGCCAAACCAGCCAACAGGCTGAAGTTTTGCCAGAAATTGTCTAAGTACAATGGCGTTGAGTGAGCTGAGCTCACTCAGCGCCGTTCACTCTATGGCGTTGAGTGAGCTCAGCTCACTCAACGCCTTTTACTCTATGGCGTTGAGTGAGCTCAGCTCACTCAACTCCATACCTTATATGGCAAGACGGCATTGAGTGAGCAGAGCTCAATCAACGCCATTTACTCTTCGGCATTGAGTGAGCTCAGCTCACTCAACGCCATAACTTTTATGACAAGACGGCGTTGAGTGAGCAGAGCTCACTCAACGCCATTTACTCTATGGCGTTGAGTGAGCTCAGCTCACTCAACGCCATAACTTTCATGGCAAGACGGCGTTGAGTGAGCTCTGCTCACTCAACGCCATTTACTTTATGGCATTGAGTGAGCTCTGCTCACTCAACGCCATACCTTATATTGCAAGACGGCGTTGAGTGAGCAGAGCTCACTCAACGCCATTTACCCTATGGCGTTGAGTGAGCTCAGCTCACTCAAAGCCATAACTTATATTGCAAGACGGCGTTGAGTGAGCAGAGCTCACTCAACGCCATTTACTTTATGGCATTGAGTGAGCTCAGCTCACTCAACGCCATAACTTTTATGGCAAGACAACGTTGTATTGGCCCTTGGAGGTCAATTTGACCCAATTAGGGTTAGAGTTGACTTTGGTCAACTTAGCTACTTTGACTGCCCTCCATGGGTCCTTAGTGACCAATTGACCCCTTACTAGGGTTATGAAGGTATGGGTGGGGTCTTGGAGTCTTGGTGAAGCCCCATGATCACCTTAAAGCAAGGTTTTGGAATTTAGTATTTGCAGACCATAGTGCCCCTATCCACACCACCAGGTCCACTTGACTTTTCTTGGGCTTCCTAGGGTTTTGTCATGACGAAACTACTCTTAGGGGTCTAGTTGGAAATGGGATGTTACAGTGTAAGCCCCCAGCAGCTATAATGCGATCTTTGGGCGGCCTTTGATCAGCGCCTTTAGGTGTGTACCTCTTTCCATAAGTGCTTGAAGATTAATTCGGGAGGAACCCAGATCAGGGTAAGGGGGGATCCAAAGGCGGCTCGGGAGTGCTGTATGATGGCGGTCAACACCATCTCATGGAAGGGGATGTAGAGGAGTTGAGAAAAAGATGACTGGAGGAGAGGAGGTTGAGAGTGAAGGAGGAGGTGAAAGAGGCATTGCGGGGGAGCCAGCAATGGTAGGAGAGCAGGTGGCCGGAGGAGAGGAGCTGGTGAGAGATGAAGCAAGGGTGGAGGGAAGTCTTGTAGCAGAGGTGGAGATGGCTGGAGGAGAGGAGTCGGAGAGTGAAGGAGGAGGTGAAAGAGGCATTGTAGGGGAGCCATCAATAGCAGGAGAGCAGGTGGCCGGAGGAGAGGAGCTGGTGAGAGATGAAGCAAGGGTGGAGGGAAGTCTTGTAGCAGAGGTGGAGATGGCTGGAGGAGAGGTGTCAGAGAGTGAAGGAGGAGGTGAAAGAGGCATTGCGGGGGAGCCAGCAATGGAAGGAGAGCAGGTGGCTGGAGGAGAGGAGCTGGTGAGAGATGAAGCAAGGGTAGAGGGAAGTCTTGTAGCAGAGGTGGAGATGGATGGAGAAGAGGAGTCGGAGAGTGAAGGAGGAGGTGATAGAGGCATTACGGGGGAGCTAGCAATGGAAGGAGAGCAAGTGGCTGGGGAGCGGGAGCGTAGAAGGAATGAAGGAAGTATTGGGGAAAAGAAGAGAAAGATGGCATCACCAGAGGGGAACCTTGGAAGAGAGAAAGGGAGGGACCAGGAGAGGGTTGCTGTCGGAAGGCTTTGGAGTAGAGTACGGGGAAAAGGATCTGGAGGAGGATCTGAGAAAGCCAGAGGAAGAAGAACCTTCAAGGTTGAGGGCGGTTGTGGAAGTTTTGGAGGTGGAGATCCTCACAAAGGACGGAAGGAAGGAAAAGATAAAGATCAGCGGAGAGCTCACTCCCAAAGACCAGGAGGAGATCCGGAGGTGCGTGCAAGAGAACATCGACATCTTCTCCTAGAGTGCAACGGACATGCCAGGGATTGACGCAGACGTGACATGCCACCGTCTCAACCTTGACCCAAGGTCCGTCCCATCCAACAGAAAAAGAGGTCCATCGCCTCCAAGATGGCCATACCTATCAGAGAAGAGGTGGAGAAGCTGCTCCAGGCGGGATTCATATCTGCCAACAGGTATCCGGGGTGGGTGAGCAATGTTGTAATGGTAAAAAAAGGGGGAGGGGAAATGGAGGATGTGTATTGATTTCTCTCTTTTAAATAAAGCCTGCCCTAAGGATTGTTACCCCCTGCCTCGAATCGACGCGCTGGTTGACTCAGCCGTCGGCTTCTCACTAATGTGTTTTTAGATGCTTTTTCAGGGTACCATCAGATTCGCATGCACCCTTCGGATGTCAAGGACGTCACCTTCGTCACGGAGGACGGGTGCTTCAGTTATAACATGATGCCCTTCTGGCTAAAAAATGCGGGAGCAACGTATCAAAGGATGATGGACCGGATTTTTCGAGAGCAGAAGGGGCGGAACCTCGAGATCTATGTGGATGACTTGATGGTTAAGAGTCGGGACCTCGGGTCCCATGTCTTGGACTTGCAGGAGACGTTTACAACTATAAGGAAGTATAAGATGAGGCTTAACCCTTTGAAATGTGTATTCGGGGCCAGCAGGGGGAAGTTTTTGGGACACCTCCTTACTCCTGCGGGGGTGGAACCCAATCCTGACAAGGTAAAAGCGATGCTAGAGCTGGGATCTAATAAGAATGTCAAGGAGGTCCAACGTCTTACTGGCAAGCTAGTAGGGTTGATCAGGTTCCTCTCTAGGGCAGGAGAAAGATGCTCCTCCTTCTTTCGAACTCTAAGGGGAGGAAGGGAGTTCGAGTGGACCTTAGAATGCGAAAAGGCCTTTGCGGCTTTAAAACAACAGCTTACCCAGACGCCGCTACTTCAAGGGCCGAGGGAAGGGGAGAGTTTGTTCCTCTATTTGGGGGTAGGGACAGGGGCGATTAGCTCGGTCCTCGTCCGAGAGGAAGGAAAGAAGCAATTCCCCATTTATTATGTAAGCAGGGTCCTCAAAAAGGCAGAGCTGAAATATCTATCCTAGAAAAGCTGGCCTTCGCTCTCATCGTCTCAGCCCGAAAGCTCAGACTATACTTCCAAGCTCATGCCATTCAGGTTGTGACGGATCACCCTCTTCGCCGCATCCTCGAGGGGGTCGAGCACTCGGTAAGATTGGCCTAGTGGTATATCGAACTCAGCGAATTCGACCTCTCCTACGTCCCTTGAGAGGCTATTAAAGCACAAGTAGTGGCAGATTTCTTGGTAGATTATGCGGTAGAGGTCGAGGAGGTGGAGGTATCTCCCAGGGCAGCTTGGGAGATGTTGGTGGATGGAGCTTCTAGTAAGAATTCTTTTGGGGGAGTGGTCATCTTGACGAGCCCCGAGGGGACTAGGATCGAGCAAGCCTTGAAGATACACTTCGCCCTCACGAACAATCAAGCCGAGTACTTCGCTGGGCTTCGGCTGGCTAGGGAGTTGGGCATACAGGATAACATGGTCTTCACGGACTCCTTGGTTGTGGCAAGACATATCAACGGAGAGTTCGAGGTGAGGGAACCGACCCTCCAGTTGTACCTAGTAAAGATAAAGGGTATCATTTGGCAGTTTCATAGCTTCTCCATCCAGCACGTTCCTCGGGAAGAGAGTGCTAAGGCAGACTTGCTCGCAAAGCATGGTCCTCAGGCCGGAGGGACTATGACCGAACTCTTAAGGCCTTCCATAGAAGAAGGGGAGATAATGGAGGTTGACAAGGAGATGTCTTGGATGGATCCTTTTGTGGCCTTCTTGGCATCGGGACATCTACCCGAGGGGGATCTCGAGAGGAAGCGGATTAGGTACAAGTCAGCTTATTATCTGTTGAAGGAAGGATTACTTTACCGAAAAAAATTATCCGGATTTCTAGCCCGGTGTGTATCCGAGAAGGAAGCATCAAAGGTATTGGAGGAGGTCCATTCGGGGGAATGCGGAAGCCACTCGGCGAGTCGTACTTTGGAAGGGAGGGTACTAAGGCAAGGCTATTTCTGGCCTACCCTCCGGAAAGATGCGGAGGAGCTTGCTAAGAGGTGTAGAAAGTGTCAGGAGTTTGCTCCCTTGTAGCTCCTCCCAGCACAGAGGCTGCGAACGATCACCTCTCCATGGCCCTTCGCCATATGGGAACTGGACCTAGTGGGGCCGTTTCCAAAAGCTAGCGTCAGAGGAGGTTCCTACTGGTCATGGTGGATTACTTTTCGAAATGGCATGAGATGAAGGCTTTGGCAAAGGTGACATCGCAAGTGGTCAAGAACTTTGTGTGGGGAGAGATAATTTGCCGGCACAGGCTCCCTTTGGCCATAATCACCGACAATGGGCCACAATTCGCCAGCAGGGAGTTTGTGGACTTTTGTGTACATCTTGGCATAGACCTTTGGTTTGTCTCGGTTCATCACCCTTGAAGCAACGGCTAGGTGGAAGCAGCAAATAAGATCATTGTGAATCTCTTAAAGAAGAAAGTGGAGAACTTGAGGGGGAGCGGGGTGGAGAAACTCCCCTCCATCCTGTGGGCTCTGCGAACTACTCCGAATACGGCCACAGGAGAGACGCCTTTCAAGCCCTCCCATGGCTCGGAGGCCGTCATACCTCTGTAGTTTGAGGTTGAATCTCCCAGGGTAACAGCAGCAAGGGAGGGAGATGAAAGGTGGCAGGTCGATAATGGAGAGGAGCAGAGGCTTTCACTCGACCTCGTGGACGAGCTCCAGGAGCTAGCATCAATCCGACAGGAGGAGGTCAAGCGCCGGATGTATAGGTACTTTGATAAGAACATCCGGATCAAGCAATTTCAAAAGGGGGACTTGGTCCTCAAGAAGGTGGATGCCTCGGGCAGGGGGGCCTCGGTAGGAAAGCTAACCCCCAATTGTGAGGGTCCCTTCATTGTAACGCCCCCGATTTTTTTGCGATTATTTTAATCCTCGTTTGGCATTACGTCGACGCGTTTTCTTAGCTTGTGCCATCTGTGGAGTGTGGTCTTAACTCCTTAAAACTTGGTGCCCTATTTTGTAGCCTGTTGGCAAGACCTCCCTAGCAAGCCGAGTCGTTTTGGGTGACCCGGTGTGGCCTCTCGGGGGATGCTTGTGTTTTGGCTTCAGAAGGCTATAACTCGAGTTCTGTTCGTCGAAAGTTAATTTTGACTTTGCCGTTGTGTTCGTAGCGTGGATATCTAGCTACGGTGCGAATTTCGTCGAATTCCGAGGTAGTTCGGTTTTCGTGTCGTTTTGGGTCTGCCATTAGTCAAATCTAATTAGAAACCCTTTTAAATTAAGTGAACCGGTGGCTTGGGTGGCAGTTAGGCTGAACCGTCATGGCTAAGCTTATATAAAAGCCTTATTAAGAAGTGGCGGGCCCACTTCTCCTTCCTCCTTCTTCCCGAGACTAGAAGAAATCGTTGTCCCTGTTCGCGGAAAACAGAGGAGAACCGCCGGTCCTGCTTCTCCTTCAGACGGCGATTCTGGGAGTGTTCGTGGACGGATTTCGATTCCGAATGCGGCGTTTTCTTGCTCTCGCTCAGATCTTTGTTCTGACGGTAAGAGGTTTGATTTTCGTGGAGTTTTAGGAGACTTGGATTTCCGGTTCTTGTGCTTTTCCGCCATTAAAGTGCGGGTTTGCTTGTTAGGTGCTACTCCTTCTAGTGCAGAGCGAAGAGGAGGGAAGGCCGACCAAGCTTCGCCGAAAATCGAGGAAAGTGGTATTCTTGCCCTTGCCATTTTTGTTCTTTTGATATTATATAATGTTTCCAGATTAGCCCTAGGGTAGAAACCAAGCATATTCTCTTTTACCTTGCTGAATTTAGGGCTTAGATTCTCCTATGAGCCCCCTCCTTGTGCTGTTTTGCTAGACCTGATGGCTGTTTTAACCATTTAGACTCCAGATTTGTAGTTCTAGTTGGGTGTTTTTGCGGGTGGAGCCGAGAGAGAGAGTGAGGGAGGTTGTTGTGGTAGGGCTCTGGTTAGAACCAGTCTTGGTAGACTCTTGGGTTTTGGTGTCGAGTGTGGTGCACACACTCAAAGCCAAAAGCCGCCCTGACTTGGCATTGAGTGTGGTGGAAACACTCAAAGCCATAGTTCGGTTTGTTCCTTGCGGCTGAGTGGTGGGGTAATTGAGTGAGAATTTTCGTCTAAGTCAAAATCGACGGGAATAACCAAGTGATTCTCGCTGATTTCGACGTGATTCCCACTGATCAGCGAGAATCATCCTTGATTCCCGCCGATTCGGCGAGAATTATCCTTGATTCCCGCCGATCGTCGAGAATCATTCTGGATTCTCGCTGATTCGGTGACAGTCATCCTGCATTCCCGTCGATTCAGTGAGAATCAGTCGGCATTCCCACCGACCTCCTCTTGTTGGCGTTGGCTTAATGTTTTACTGCGGAAATGAACTTTGGCGTAGAGTGAGTTGACCTCACTTAACGCCAAAGCTTCTTTGGCGTTGAGGGAGGTAGACTCACTCAACGCCACTGTTGGGATTTTAGGTTTTGGCTGAAGGCGTTGAGGGAGTGGACCTCACTCAATGCCATAGCTATTTTGGCGTTGAGTGAGGTTAGCTCACTCAACGCCGCTGCCTCTTTTGCTGAAGGCATTGAGGGAGTGGACCTCACTAACTTCCATGGCTATTTTGGCGTTTAGTTAGGATAGCTCACTCAACGCCAGAGCTGTTCTTACGGAGGGCATTGAGTGAGTGACTCTCACTCAACGCCATGGCTGTTCTAGGCGCTGACTGAGGCTAACTCACTCAATGCCAAGGTCTGGTTAGGCGCTGAGTGGGTTCCACTCAACGCCAAGCCGTGTTGAGTAACTTCAATACTATTTCTCTTTCCTCGATTTACGTTCCCGAGTGAATTCCTTGATCATATTTGTAGTTTCCTTGTCGGCCATGTTTTTATTTCCTAATGGCCGAATCGTGGGTCGTGGTTAGTAGTGGTGGTTTGAAGCTCTTCATGGGGGAGGTGTTTGTAATTTAGCCAAGGCCACCCTTATTCTTCTATCTTGCTCCAGGTACGGGCTGGGCAAGGGGGTGGAATATCCCTTGTGCTTTCACATGTAGACCCTTGAGCTTGTTGGCTTGGAAATGGTGGTTGGGGGACTGAGTTTGCCTCCAACCCGGATCCATGCTGTTTGTTTTTGCTACTACCATCTCCCACAGCTTATGGTGTTATAAGTTTCTTTCTTGGTAGATTGCAGCACTTTGGGCTCTTGGTAGCCTAGTAGACCCTGCAGGATATAGTTTCTTGGTATGGTTGGTGCTGTTTCCTCGCACGTAGTGCATTCCTTGTTGTCTTGCCTTGGGCAGTTGTGACTTTTTCTGCTGTGTGTTTTCCTCTTTTATTTATTCCCTGGTTGGCACTTCCATGCAGATTTTCATTGTTTTGCTTGCTGAGGTATTCTTTCTTCTTTTGAATGCCTCAGTTTCTGAGCAGTAGCTAGTTTGGTGGCTAGGTTGCGGTGGTGTTGCTGGTGGTCTCTTAGACTTTGGAGATCCTGTTGCTTTGTTAGTGAGGTAGTTTTTCAGTACTTTTCTTACAGACAAACATATTTTCCCGTGGGTTCGTGTCAGGTTGTTGGCGCTCACTGGTAGTTTTTACCTTTGTACTAGATATATTACTTTTGCTGCTACCATTTTCTTGAGATAGTCTACTTGCTCTGGGGAGGATTTATGCTAGGTTGCTAGTTATTTTAAAACTACAACTATTATTTTTCTAAGCACATCACATGATCAGCATGTTTTATAAAAGTAAATCACTATTTTCCAAACAACGTATAAAGATCATTTTCTTATATATAATGTAAATTAAATGTAGAGTCTTACATAGCATAAGTGGTCCTCTTAGGGCTCTTATGCACCTCTTAGGATGTCAAATCTAAATAAAGTAATTTTCCGCAGCGCTTAAGTTTAGTTTTTAACTGTGGACTAAGTGATCCACTGAGCCGAGGGATACGGCCTCTAATGTATAACTAATTTTCTAATCATTAAACTCATGAATTTCTTTCATAAAGTGTTGTAGATGGTTTTGCCTGAGCGTTAGCAGTTATCCCCTGCTTGACGTGGCATCATGACGTGCGTTTTCTCATACTCTGATAATTCTTTAATTCGGAGAAAATGTGGGTACTGACAGTTGGTATCAGAGGGAGGTTGCTAGACAAGTTAGTTGGGCAACCTTCCTTTGATTGCTTAAGTAGTTCAGCATCATGTCATTCACACACCAATATGTCAGCAGCACGTCTTGGCAATATCACGAACACTACACTCATAGCATAACATAAAGTATACGGCGCATATTGTGTAGTATGGGATGCATAATATGTGTTCGTATATGGATCCACCATAGGGGCAACATGGGAGGGTTATGTAGTATGGGATGCATAACCTCACCACATGGCTGCGACTAGCACGTTTTCTTTTCTTCGTTGCACGCGAATGTTATGTAGTATGGGATGCATAACATTTTCATGCGTACGCCGCTCATAACATGCATTAGGGCCTTTTTAGAATGCATAACACAAACATGCATAGCATAATATTGCATAAGCACAACGTGCCAAGCTAAAGAGTGGCAGGATGACATATATACACACATAAGTTTTCGAGTCAGAAATAATATAAAATCATGCATTCCCGATCTAGGCACAACAATTAGTATGGTGGTGGTTAACCATCCTAGGTTAGGGCATAACATCAATTTTCGTAAAAAGATAAACTCCTAGAGCAAGTTTAGCAGCTTTAAGTTCATATCTATATATGTATTGTCTGTACTTGTAGTTGGGTCTAGCTGTTGTATTAGGATCTAACTAGTGTTACTATGACTTTAGGATGACGAGACGTCCTTCCACTAGATCGACTCCCCTTTCTGAGGGTGAGTCATCTGGAGCTCAGAATGATGCGGTAATCGAAAGCTTGCGACAGAGTAGCGATTCCTTGAGCAGGCAGTTGGTGGAGGTACGAGCCCAGATTCAGTCTTTGGTAGCAGTTGTGGCAGGTCAGACCCAGGGAGTGCAAGGCCCTGCAGGGGGGTTGCTGTTCCTCCCCCTCCTACACCCTTAAGACCTCCAGTGGTGGTGCCAGCAGAGATGGCCTTCATCTCGCAGTTTCGGCGGCTGAGCCCTCCCACTTATGACGGGAAGACTGATTTCATGGTGTTAGATGACTGCCTGATCTCCATGGAGGAGATGTTCTCGTACTCAGGGATTGCAGACGATCATAGGGTGATGATAGCCGCCTATCAGCTTAAAGGTTTGGCTAAGGTTTGGTGGCTGAGAGAGAAGGAGAGCTTGGTATCTTGATGCTCTTTGGAGGTGTTCAAGGAGATGCTATTAAGGAAGTTCTGTAACGACCCCATCCGTTAAATGACGTATAGTAGAAGGTCCGGCCGGGGCCCCACACTATATGCCACAAACAGACGGTGAGGTCACAGGATAATACCAAACCAAACGAGTCCTAACTCAGAGCATTCTAGCGAAAGCTTATTAAGTGCAAGAACTCAAGCCATTGAATGTCCACTAATATATATAAATATCACATTTATATAGATAACCAGGAATGTTTACATCTCACACCGCACACGGCCTTACGGCCTTACAAGTTACTCTTTACAACACATATAATTTCATACATCGGCACGCAGGCCGGCCACACATGAAATTCAACACTTCGCACGGCCTTCAAGGGCCTACCAGCAGCTTGGGCTTTTGCCCGCTCAATCCATCAGCCCGCAACACCTGCATAAGGACGTCCACCCCATGGGTGATAAACAAAGCAACGGTCAGCATTCAGCTGACCAATTATAACGACCCCACCCCTTACCCGGGGCAGTGGTTTCTTCCCTGCATGTATAGCAATTTCAACATATAAAGCACATACACCCAACATCACAAACGCCGGCCTCAATGCCAGGCGCTCCGTGCACTCAGGGCACCTTTCATGGTTTGCACTTGGTAGGCGGGCATAAGCCTCCAAACCCTTGTTGAAGACCTCACGCACCCGTCTCACTCAGAGGTACGCACCACACCAAAACCCGTGAGCACTATCAGTCGACCTACCCCCGTAGTGTAACAAGCCTAGGGAATTCGCCCTGCTGCTTTGCTACCAATCGACCGCTCACCCGATCTTAACCTTGCCACTTGTTGGAATGGGCATAAGCCTCCAAACCCCTGTTGAAGACCTCTCGCACCCACCCACTCAGAGGTGTTCATCGCCACTTGGTAGAATGGGCATAAGCCTCCAAACCCCTGTTGAAGACCTCACGCACCCACCCACTCAGAGGTGTCCGCACTCCATCAACCAGCTCTTACAAGCATACAACCAAAGGAGCTATACAAAGCATCCTATACACCAAACACATCGTCCTCACCATCTCCGCAGGCTAAACGATGCATACACGGAGTCTTCTCCGGATCGCAATATAAACATCACCAATCCCGACATACGTCTGGATGGGCTTCACACAGCATGCCTATGCCGTACTACAGACTTCCGGCTCTAGATGCAGACTCAACTGCTGGAATCACTTCCGCGTTTCCATCTCTTGATGGAGGATCCCATGCACATGCAAAACAAAGGGCTTCACCTGCCCAAGGAAGAAAGATCGTTACCCTTGACGATCGCTTCGGCGCCATAGAAAACTAGCCGGATGGAAATCACCGCAGCGGCCTTGCCTCCGCAACGCTGCTCTCGGCTCTCTATTCGGCTCGACGAAGCTCCACCGGCCTCCTCCTCCTTCTCCTCCAAGCTCCTCTCTTTCTTAAGATGAAAGGCTAAGTGGAATGAGCTTTCAACTCAATCCACGGCCTTAAAGAGGCTGGAAGTGCTATGGATCACATGATCCAAATAGAAGGAAACGAACGGCCGAGATCTGCCCAAGAAACCAAATTTTGCCTGACACGGCCTGTGACACGCCCGTGTCACAGGCCGTGTACCCTTAAGCGGCACACGCGGTTTGGAACCGACTGAACAACACGGGGCTCGACACGCCCGTGTCGAACCTGACACGCCCGTGTCAGTCTTGAGACACGCCCGTGTCCCCTGCTACACGGCACCCAACGGCTTCCAAAACCAGTACACGGGTCGGAACACGGCAGCCGACACGCCCGTGTCCAGCCTGACACGCCCGTGTTCATGGCCGTGTTCACGGCCGTGTACAGCTCTGACCCGAATAGGCCAAATTTTGGGATTTAAATCGAACACGCCCTGGGACACGCCCGTGTCCCAGGCCGTGTACCCCGACACGCCCTGGGACACGCCCGTGTCCCAGGCCGTGTCTACCAGCCTGCTACTCAAAATTCAAGTTGAGTCTTTTGGGGCCTTTTTGGGGTGTTACAACCCTCCTCTCCTTATAGAAATTTCGTCCCGAAATTTAGCGCAACGCACAAGTATCAACACAACCACGCTGTTGCGATACAACCCAAAACGATCCAGGTTTAGAGTTCAGAGGCCACAGCTTGGCTCGCCCCATGGAATCGTACCACCACACTGTTTGACCCAAACAGAAAAACATACAAACATACAACAAACAACAAAATAAAGTGCACACTCCACTTTATTTCGGCTTCTCCGCATCTCGCAGAATCCGTCTAGCGGCCTCCATCAAGTCCAAAGCACGGATTTGCTGTTCTGCTTGATTTGAGCTTTGCGGCTCCTCCATCTCAAGAGTGTATATTCGCGGTTGCGCCCGCGATGCAGACGACTCTACCACAGCTTTACCCTTCTCGTCATACGACGCACCTGACTTTCTTTCACCCTTGGCCGCACCATTCCAGCAAAATCGCGCGATATGTCCTGGCCTCCCACAAATGAAACATGTCCGCGGCTCAACCCGTTCTTGCCCAAACGTTGCTCCTGATGCAACATCTGAAGAAGTTTGTTCAGCAGGCCTGAACCGCTTCTTAACACGTTTCCTGAACTCGGACTGCTCGGATGGCGGAACGTTGAAGTCGGACTTTTCCACCGCTACGATCTTCTTCTCCCGCACCCGCTTCAAATCCTTCTCTAGCGCACTAGCGGTATGCACCAACGCTTGGAATCCTTGGTTCACTGAACTCGGAGAGCCAACCTCAGCTCATCACGCAGCCCTTCATAGAACCTATTTGTCTTCCGCGCCTGGTCCGCAAACGTCGACCCCGCATAACGACCGAGCTTGGTAAACTCATGCAGGTAATCGTCCACGGTCTTATCACCCTGTACCAGACGTTGGAATTCATTTTCCATGGCAATTCTCTGCGCCATTGGCAAATATTTCGCCCAAAACAATCTAGAGAATTCGTCCATCGATATGTCGCCCAGATCTCTACCGCCCAACTGGTGCAATTCGATCTCATCCCACCAAAGCCTCGCCTCTCCTTCCAGGAGGAAAGTGGCTAACGGGACTTTCTGCTCCTCATTAATCCTGAGCGCAGCCAGGATTCTTTTCACTCGAGAGAGCCAATCCTCGGCCTCTGTTGGAGACGTTGCCCCGACAAACGTAGGCGGATTAAACTCCATAAAGTGCTTAAGTTGCTCGTCCGCTGCTTGCACAGCAACCGGAACCTCAACATGCTCTTGCCTCGCACCAACCTCAACCTGCTCTTGCCTCGCACCAACGTGCACTGGCGCCACAGCGGGCCTCGCTTGTCCAAAAGGTTGTGCCTGAAGCATAGCAAAGATCATCTCCGCAACTAAGCGCACCGTTTCCGCAGAAGGGGGAGGTGTAGGCACCTCAGGTGGTGCCGCACTCTCATCCGAACGCTGGGGCTCCGACTGCCCAGCTCCACTCCTCGTCACCTATAGGTGAACAAGATAGCATTACTTCCCATGGTAATACGACAAACTCACCGAAAAGACACACATTCCTAGTGGACATTCTTGAGTTCATTAGCGTTACAGCAGGTCGCACGAACACGTGCTCGCCACCCCACAAAAGAATTCGACCACGAATTCGGAAGGGAAGACCGACAAAAGCGCTGATACCAAAATGTAACGACCCCATCCGTTAAATGACGTATAGTAGAAGGTCCGGCCGGGGCCCCACACTATATGCCACAAACAGACGGTGAGGTCACAGGATAATACCAAACCAAACGAGTCCTAACTCAGAGCATTCTAGCGGAAGCTTATTAAGTGCAAGAACTCAAGCCATTGAATGTCCACTAATATATATAAATATCACATTTATATAGATAACCAGGAATGTTTACATCTCACACCGCACACGGCCTTACGGCCTTACAAGTTACTCTTTACAACACATATAATTTCATACATCGGCACGCAGGCCGGCCACACATGAAATTCAACACTTCGCACGGCCTTCAAGGGCCTACCAGCAGCTTGGGCTTTTGCCCGCTCAATCCATCAGCCCGCAACACCTGCATAAGGACGTCCACCCCATGGGTGATAAACAAAGCAACGGTCAGCATTCAGCTGACCAATTATAACGACCCCACCCCTTACCCGGGGCAGTGGTTTCTTCCCTGCATGTATAGCAATTTCAACATATAAAGCACATACACCCAACATCACAAACGCCGGCCTCAATGCCAGGCGCTCCGTGCACTCAGGGCACCTTTCATGGTTTGCACTTGGTAGGCGGGCATAAGCCTCCAAACCCTGTTGAAGACCTCACGCACCCGTCTCACTCAGAGGTACGCACCACACCAAAACCCGTGAGCACTATCAGTCGACCTACCCCCGTAGTGTAACAAGCCTAGGGAATTCGCCCTGCTGCTTTGCTACCAATCGACCGCTCACCCGATCTTAACCTTGCCACTTGTTGGAATGGGCATAAGCCTCCAAACCCCTGTTGAAGACCTCTCGCACCCACCCACTCAGAGGTGTTCATCGCCACTTGGTAGAATGGGCATAAGCCTCCAAACCCTGTTGAAGACCTCACGCACCCACCCACTCAGAGGTGTCCGCACTCCATCAACCAGCTCTTACAAGCATACAACCAAAGGAGCTATACAAAGCATCCTATACACCAAACACATCGTCCTCACCATCTCCGCAGGCTAAACGATGCATACACGGAGTCTTCTCCGGATCGCAATATAAACATCACCAATCCCGACATACGTCTGGATGGGCTTCACACAGCATGCCTATGCCGTACTACAGACTTCCGGCTCTAGATGCAGACTCAACTGCTGGAATCACTTCCGCGTTTCCATCTCTTGATGGAGGATCCCATGCACATGCAAAACAAAGGGCTTCACCTGCCCAAGGAAGAAAGATCGTTACCCTTGACGATCGCTTCGGCGCCATAGAAAACTAGCCGGATGGAAATCACCGCAGCGGCCTTGCCTCCGCAACGCTGCTCTCGGCTCTCTATTCGGCTCGACGAAGCTCCACCGGCCTCCTCCTCCTTCTCCTCCAAGCTCCTCTCTTTCTTAAGATGAAAGGCTAAGTGGAATGAGCTTTCAACTCAATCCACGGCCTTAAAGAGGCTGGAAGTGCTATGGATCACATGATCCAAATAGAAGGAAACGAACGGCCGAGATCTGCCCAAGAAACCAAATTTTGCCTGACACGGCCTGTGACACGCCCGTGTCACAGGCCGTGTACCCTTAAGCGGCACACGCGGTTTGGAACCGACTGAACAACACGGGGCTCGACACGCCCGTGTCGAACCTGACACGCCCGTGTCAGTCTTGAGACACGCCCGTGTCCCCTGCTACACGGCACCCAACGGCTTCCAAAACCAGTACACGGGTCGGAACACGGCAGCCGACACGCCCGTGTCCAGCCTGACACGCCCGTGTTCATGGCCGTGTTCACGGCCGTGTACAGCTCTGACCCGAATAGGCCAATTTTGGGATTTAAATCGAACACGCCCTGGGACACGCCCGTGTCCCAGGCCGTGTACCCCGACACGCCCTGGGACACGCCCGTGTCCCAGGCCGTGTCTACCAGCCTGCTACTCAAAATTCAAGTTGAGTCTTTTGGGGCCTTTTTGGGGTGTTACAAGTTCTTACCCTCGGTCGAGCATGACTGCCTCATGAACAACTTCCTCCATCTGAAGCAAAGGCAACTCACGGTGTGTGAGTATGAGATAGAGTTCAGCAAGCTGAGCCGTTTTGCCCCAGGATTGGTCAGCATTGAGGCTGATCGAGTTAAGCGATTTCTCGGTGGTTTGAGGAGTGAGGTGCAGCAATTGACCAGTGCTTATGGGTCAGAGACTTATGTAGGAGTAGTGGAGGCTGCTCTGAAGGTGGAGGCTATTGAGACCGCGAAGAGCAGAGGACAGTAAAGTAGGAAGGATAAGAGGAAGTCTGTGGAGGAAAAGAAACCCCAGGTACCCGGTACGGTTCCTGGAAAGAAGAGCAAAGTGGTGTGAAGTTTCTATGGCCGGTCAGGCCACCCTATCGAGAGATGTTTCAAGATGGCAGCAGCTCAGAGGAAGGAGCAGTTTCATGCGATTCAGGGTGCTCCGAGGAGAGATGTCTCCTGTTCTATTTGCAAGCGACCCAGACATGATGCTGCCCAGTGCTGGTCTAAGGATAAGGTCTGATTTCAGTGTGGGCAGAAGGGCCACATCAAGTCTAGGTGTCCTCAAGTCCAGCCTGCCCTTCATGCAATGCCTCTTCAGGCATTACCTCTCAACCTCAGCGTGTGGACAAAGGAAAGGGAAAGCTGAACGTGATCTCTTCCGAGGAGGCTGAAGCTTCGACTCAAATCATCTCAGGTTAGTTGTCTTTCCAGCCTGAATGTTTTGTTCTTGTCTTACTAGAATGTTTATAGTATTGTTTTGGTAGTTCCTTAGTTTTATATGTTCCTATTGGGAAGTTTAAGGTGAAGAACCGCTAGGCGCGTGTTCTGTTTGACTCCGGTGCTACCAACTCGTTTGTGGCTAGAGCCTTTATAGAGTGACATCGGTTTACTTTAGATCGAGTTCGGGATACCTTTCGTGTCAAGTTCCCCTCTGGTGAATCTGTTGTCAGATTTGGACGTGTTAGATTTCCCTATTTTGTTGGGGGACTTCCTTGCGAAGGCAGACCTGAAGATGATTGATCTGGAGGACTTCGATCTTATTTTGGGCATGGACTGGCTGTCTAGGTATGATGCAGTCATTCAGTGTAAAGGGAAGCGCTTGGACTTCATCAGGGACGACGGTCAGCCCGGAAGCGTGTATGCAAATCTGAGCAAGGATTCTCCTGTCATCTCTACGGTATGTGCTCAGAAGCTTTTTCTTTCGGACTGTTTTGCTTGTTTAGTCTCGGTGGTTGGGACCGTTGTTAGTGTACCGCGCTTAGAACAGATTCCAGTTGTTCGTGATTTCGCCGATGTTTTTCCTGATGATCTTCCTGGTCTTCCTCCCGAGCGGGATATTGAGTTTGTGATCGATTTTGAGCCGGGTACGCGTCCTATTGCTAAGGCGCCGTACTGGATGGCCCCTCGAGATCTAGAGGAGTTGCGAGTCCAGTTAGATGTGAAAGTGAGGGTAAGATCTATCTCAACTCTAGAGGGGGGTGAATAGAGTATTTTAAAGTAAATTTACAATTTAAAATTGCAAAGTAGTAAAGACTTAATTTGTGTATAGGTGTAAGGTGCTTTGATGTAGAAATAAAACTAAGGCAGTAAAATAAAAATCACAACACACAGCAAAGAATATACATAAGTAACCAGAAGACACAAGGATCTATAGTGGTTCCCCAAAAACCTGGGTACATCCACTCTTCTACCACCCTTGGTAGGAATCCACAGCAGGATGAGTTGATGAGGTTTCCTGAGCACCAATGAGCTTTTGATAAGGTGCTCAAAAACCAAAAAAGATTTTTTGATAAGGTGTCTTTCCACCACTGAGTTTTGACAAGGCTCTTAGAACCAGATTCAAGACTTTTGAAGGGAGTTTTGATAACCCTTTTACAGCAGGAAAAGAAAAAGGAAGACGTGAAGTTGTCTTCTCTGTCTCAATTATTGAGAGAAGACATAGTGGATTGATTGTGTTATTAAAGCTCCCCCTGAGATGTAGATGGTTCAGGAGTGAGAGCTTTGTTAGGGTGATAGGCCTTCAGAAACTTCAGATCACCAGCAGAAGATGATTTCAGCAGAGGCTGAAATATGAGTTGTCTGGAGTCTTTGATGTTGAAGCTGTGAACACTTTTCAGTATGCTAATTTTCAATCTAACTCTTCAGGATTGATCACTTGATTTTTCTCTGAGTTGATTTGTCTATCTGTGTATGTGTGTATTGAGTAGTTGTTCTTTCTCTTGATCTGCTGTTGGATATTTTATTCTCTGATGATCCTCTGTCCAAGATAGCTGTTAGCAGTCATAAATGTCTTCCATAAATATTTTGTCTTCTGGAGGAAAGTCCAATAAACATTCTCTGAGAAATCCCTTGAAAATTGCTCAAAAATAAATGAAAACGGCTAACAAATCTCTGGAAATAACTGCTGAGAGAATTTGAAAAACATTCCAATGGCCGACTGAATTTGAATCCTTAAAGTCGTCGATCTCTTAGAAAAACGTCGATCTGAGCTCTACGATCGTTGAACTGAGCTCAGAGATTGGATTTGAACATCAGATAGAAAACTTCAAACTGAGCTCTACGATCGTCGAACTGAGCTCAGCGACCTGAAGAATAAGTGAGGATAGATCGTCGAACTGAGCTGAGTGACTTGGAAACAAGATGAAGGCAGATCGTCGATATGAGCTCGAAGATCATCGACCGGAGTTCGACGACTTAGCAGAGTTTAGCTCAGAGATCGTCGAACAGAGTTCGACGTTTCGTCGACCTGAGCTCGACGAAAATTGTCTTTTTCTCAGCTCTAAGTCTTGATCCTTGAATGGTCCTGGGGGCAGCTTCAAACCTAAGTTCTAAGCCCTATACTCATTCTAACTTGACCTTTTCAACTATACATCTAGGTCAAACTGATTTCCTAAAAACATAGTGATCCTTGCCCAAATTTGTCACAACCCGCATTTTCTCCGAATTAAGAATTATCAGAGTAAGAGAAAACGCGCGTCATGATGCCACGTCAAGCAGGGGATAACTGCTGACGCTCAGGCAAAAACCAACTACAACCTTTATGCAAGAAAATTGTGCGCTTAATGAATAGAAAATCAGTTATGTTTAGAGTCCGTATCCCTCGGCTCAGTGGATCATCTAGTCCACAAAAGAAAACTATATTTAAACGCTGCGGAAAATACTTTAATTAGGTTTTACACCCTAAAGAGCGCATAAGGGTCCCAAGAGAACCACTTATGCTATGCAAGACACTACTTTTAGTTTACATAATATGTATAAGAAACGGTTTTCATACGTGATTTGGAAAGTAGTGTTTAAGTTTGCAAAACATGCTGATCATGAGATTTATTTACAATAGCATTTATAGTTGAAAATACCTAGCAACCTAGCATAAATCCTCTCAAAGCAAGTAGACTATCTCCAGAAAATGGTAGCAGCAATAGTATATATATCTAGTACAAGGTAAAAACTACTAGTGGGCGCCAACAACCTGACACGAACCCACTAGCACATATATATGTCTGTAAGAAAGTACTGAAAACTACCTCACTAACAAGGAAAACAAAACTTCAAAGTCCGGAGTCCACCAACAACACCACCTACTAGCCACCAGACTGGCTACAGCTCCGAACCTGAGGCATTCCAAAAGAAAACAGAATACCTCAGTAAGCAAAATCAAGGTAAAAACAACTGCATGTAAGAGTCAACCAAAAGGACAAAGTAACTGAAAACATGCAGAAGAAAGAGTCACAACTGTCCAAAACAGGACAACAGGAAATGCACAACGTGCAAAGAAACAGCAACAACCCAGCCCAGGAACCACATCCTGCAGGGCCTACTAGGCTGCCAAGAGCCTAAAATGCTGCAAAACTACCACGGAAGAAACTTCTAACACCCTAAACTGTGGGAAGTGATAGTAGCAAAACAACAACGAGGAACCGGATCGAAGGCAAACGCAGTCCTCCAATCCACCATGTCCAAGTCAAAAGCTCGAGGGTCAAAACGTGAAAACACAAGGGATCTTCCCACCCGAAATGCCCAGCCCATACCTGGAGCAAGAAATCCATGGGTGGCCTTGGCTATATCACAAAACTCCACCCCCATAAAGAGCTACAACCACCACTACTATCCACGACCCACGATTCGGCCTCTAGGAAAATCAAGAAAACGGCCGACAAGGAAAAATCCAGATATACAACTGGAAATCCACTCGGAATTGAAATACAACGTAAAGGAAGAAATGTTGAAATGAACCAACACGACTAGGCGCTGAGTGAAACCCACTCAGTGCCTACCTAAACCTTGGCGTTGAGTGAGCTAGCCTCACTCGCCGCCAAAATAAAGTTACTACCCACAAACCCACTAAGGAAAACGGGGCTCGACAATAGTCGAACGACCAAGGCAGAAGATCCAGAACTCGAGTAGTTACCTGCCACTTGAGTATCTAAACCCCCGCACTCGAAATCAGCTAAATTAGCCTAGCAAAAGGAAATATAGAAAACGCACGGTCAGTGGCGCTCGGTCAGTGGTCGTGCGCACTCATTGGCTGATGATCGTGCGAAACGAACCTGGAAACCTGACAGAAAACCTAGCAACTGCGCACGATCACTGTCGCACGATCACTGGTCGTGCGCGCTGTTGCCAGCGCTCGTGCGATTGCCCGAGACAGAACTTTGGAAAAAAATGAAATTTATACGCGCACGAACAGAGGCACACGACCAGTGGTCGTGCGCCCTAAAGGCTGATGACCGTGCGCGGCAAACCTGTACCGTTTGGAATTTTCCGAACGACACCGGAACGCGCACACGACTCACGCCACTGCAGTAGCAGTAGACGACTATCAACTTCGCACGCTACTACCTTTCAAACTATGCCTAACCATTCGAATAATACCAAAACGAAGGAAATTGGCAACCACACCCCCCTCCTAACTCTCCCACTCGGCTACGCCCGAACCGGAGCAACAATCAAAATTAAGGAAAAACAGCGGCTTCACGCCGACAATTTGGATTCCAAACATCACCACATAGGGGGGGGGGTTTCAGTAGGACGAACTAAGCCCTATGGTTAGCAAGAAAATGAGAATAACAAGGCCTCTAACCTAGGCTAACCGGGAGTTCAATTTCAGTAAATAAATTCGAAGAAAACACTTGGCAAGGGCAAGAATACCACTTGCCTCAATCTCCGGCGAAACTTGGGCTGCTTTCCTCTTCTTCGCACGGATCAGAACGGCCGCAACCCTAAAACAAGCACCGGCCATTAATGGCGGAAAAACCTCCAAAAACCGAAATCTCCAACTCATGAAAACTCCACGAAAAACGAATATCTTACCGCCGAAATGAAGGTCTCGACGAGAGCAATCCGAATCCACTCTCGGAATCGAATTCCGTCCACAAACGCTCCGGGAATCGGCGTCCGAAGGCAAGGCTCGGCGGTTACTTTCTCTCGTACAAAAGGGGGGCCGGCGGTTTTTCTATCGGAGAAGATGAAGGAACGATGGCTCTCATCCTATTATATATATATATAATTATATAATTATATATTTAATTATAAAATTACATAAAGCACCAAATCGACGCGAAAACCGATTCACCTCGGAATTCGACGAAATTCGCACCGTAGCTAAATACCCACGCTACGAACACAACGGCGAAGTCGAAATTAACTTTCGACGAACAGAACACGAGTTATACCCAAGCAAAGCCAAACACAAACATCCCCCCGAGAGGCCACACCGGGTCACCAAAACGACTCGGTTGCTAGGGAGATTTTGCCAACAGGCTACCAAACAGGGCACTCAGTTCTAAGGAGCTAAACCGTACTCCACACATGGCACAAGCCACGGAAACGCGTCATCGTAACGCCCAAATGAGAATAAAAAAATAATCGCTGAAAAGGCGGGGCGTTACAGTCACTCCCCCTAAAAGAAAGTTTCGTCCCGAAACTTTACGCACAACCCTCCTACAAATGAAGGAAAAAGGTAACAAACAGAAGTTACAAAGGGAAACATACCGATCCAATCAGCGAAACAGGTGAGGGTACGCCCTCCTCATGGCCGACTCTAGCTCCCAAGTCGCGCTCTCCAAATCCTGATTCTTCCATAGAAACTTTCACCATCGGTATGGACTTCTTTCGCAGCACACGCTCCTGAGTATCCAAAATACGAACTGGCATCTCAATAAAAGAGAGGTTGGGCTCCAACTGGGGCACAACATCTAAGAGTTGCCCACTGCTGCGCACACATTTCCGCAATTGGCTAACATGAAAAACATTATGAACACCAGGGAAGTTCGCTGGCAAATCCAACCTATATGCCGACACACCAATCCGCTCCAAAATCTCGAACGGGCCCACATATCTTGGGTCCAATTTCCGATTTTTACCAAATCTCTTTACACCAACCATTGGAGAAACCTTGAGGTATACATGATCCCTACTAAAAACTCCAATGCGGACCTACGCTGATTGGCGTTCTTTTCATACCTCTCCTGGGCTAAACGAAGCTTCTCCCGAATAAGCTTCACGGCGACTTCCATCTCTTCCAGAGCATCAGGACCCAACAAAGGCTTCTCACCAGCCTCAGCCCAAAACAACGGAGTCCTACAGCGCCTCCCATACAAAGCTTCGAACGGAGCCATCTGCAAGCTTTCCTGATAACTGTTATTGTAAGCAAATTCCATGAGTCGCAGACGCTCATCCCACGCTCCACCGTGGTCTAAAATATAGCACCGGATCATATCCTCAACAATCTGATTGACCCGCTCCGTCTGCCCATTGGTCTGAGGGTGGTACGCAGTAGAATACCTCAGATCCGTACCCAAACCCTCCTGCAGACTCTGCCAAAAACGAGAAGTAAACCGGGAGTCTCGATCTGAAATGATACTAACCGGCACACCGTGGAGTCGGATGACTTCATTCAAGTACAACTCCGCTATCTTCTTCATCGGGTAAACAATCTTATAAGGCACAAAGTGAGCACACTTCGTCAATCTATCCACTATAACCCAAACAGAATCATATCCTCTCGGGGATTTTGGCAAACCCGTAATGAAGTCCATAGATATACTCTCCCACTTCCAAGTCGGGATCTCTAGCGGAGTCAACTTACCACCAGGCCTTCCATGATCGGCCTTCACACGCTTGCAAGTGTGACACTCAGCAACATATCGGGCTATATCTCCTTTCATACCATACCACCAAGCAATTTGCCTTAAGTCACGGTACATCTTCGTAGATCCTGGATGGTAGGCAACGCTGGAACCATGAGCCTCACTGCAAATCATACTCCTAATGTCCCCAACAGCGGGAACGCAAAACCTGCCGCGGTACTTCAAAGTACCCGCATCATCAATAGCAAAATCTGGCAATTCTCCCTTCTCAGTCCTGGTAAAAAAGGTGCAACAGATCTGGATCGTCCTTCTGATGCAGTCTAGTCAAAGAAATCCAGGACGGCTCTTCCACAGATAAGCTACTCTGCAAACTACAGCATCCCACTGAAATATCCATAAGGAGGAACTCCTCAACTAATCGATCGGCGGAGAGGTTAAAGATCTTTCCCGTCTTTCGGCTCAGGGCGTCGGCCACCACATTGGCCTTGCCCGGATGATACTGGATTTCTACATCATAATCCGCCACATACTCAAGCCATCGCCGCTGACGCAGATTCAACTCCTTCTGCGTGAACACGTACTTCAGGCTCTTATGGTCAGTAAAAATCTTGCACTGAGCCCCATAAAGTAAGTGTCTCCACAACTTCAACGCATAGATAACCACTGCAAACTCAAGGTCATGCGTAGGATAATTCTTCTCATGAGTCTTCAGCTGCCTTGACCCATAAGCAATTACTTTTCCGTCCTGCATTAATACGCATCCCAGACCGATATGCGACGCATCCACATACACATCAAAATCTACGCCCTCAATAGGAAGGGTCAGAACGGGAGCAGTACACAGCCTCCTCTTTAACTCCTGAAAAGCTTCTTCGCACTTCTCGCTCCAAACAAAAGCCACATTCTTCTGAGTTAGCTTGGTCAAAGGTGCGGCTAGAGAAGAGAAACCCTCCACGAATCTCCTGTAATAGCCAGCCAGCCCCAAGAAACTTCTGATCTCTTTAGGAGTATTCGGCCTACTCCAATCCGTCACTGCTGCAATCTTTTCTGGGTCAACCGAAATCCCATCCTTGTTCACCACGTGGCCTAGAAAAGAAACCTGAGGCAACCAAAATTCGCACTTGCTCAACTTGGCGAATAACTTGTGGTTCCTCAATTCTGACAGGACCAAACGCAAATGCTGCTCATGCTCCTCAGCACTGCGAGAATAAACTAACACGTCATCAATGAAGACCACAACGAACTTGTCGAGAAAATCCTTGAACACCCTGTTCATCATATCCATGAAGGCTGATGGTGCGTTGGTTAAACCAAACGACATCACCAGAAACTCAAAGTGTCCATGCCTCGACCTAAACGCAGTCCGTGGAATATCTGCCTCACGGATCCTGAGCTGATGATAGCCCGAACGAAGATCGATCTTAGAGAACACCGTGCTACCACGCAACTGGTCAAACAAATCATCGATCCTCGGCAGAGGGTACCTGTTCTTGATAGTGACCTTGTTCAACTCTCTATAGTCGATGCAAAGCCTCATCGACCCATCTTTCTTCTTTACGAACAAAACAGGAGCACCCCAAGGCGACGAACTCTGCCTGATAAAACCTTTAGCCAACAACTCGTCTAACTGAATTCGCAACTCCTCTAACTCGCGAGGGGCCATCCGGTACGGCGCCTTAGCAATAGGACGCGTACCCGGCTCCAAATCAATAACAAACTCCACCTCCCGCTCAGGAGGGATACCAGGAAGGTCATCAGGAAAACATCGGCGAAACCACGAACAATAGGAATCTCCTCCAAGCGTGGCACGCTTACAACGGTTCCAACCGCCGATACTAAACAAACACTACTATCAGAAAGAAACAATCTCTGAACACATACCGCAGAGAGAACAGGAGAATCCTGACACGGATCAGCATACACGCTGCCGGGCTGACCGTCGTCCCTGATGAAGTCCAAGCGCTTTCCTTTGCACTGAATGACCGCATCATACCGAGAGAGCCAGTCCATGCCCAAAATGACATCGAAATCCTCTAGATCAATCATCTTCAGATCCGCCTTCGCAAGAAAATCCCCCAACAAAACCGGGCAATCCAAAATACCCATATCTGACAACACAGATTCACCAGAGGGAAACTTGACATGGAAGGAATCCCGAACACGATCTAGAGACAACCGATGACGCTCCACAAAGGCTCTAGCCACGAACGAGTGGGTAGCGCCGGAGTCAAACAGAACACGCGCCCAACGGTTCTTCACCTTAAATTTCCCTATAGGAACGCACAAAGCTAAGGAACTAGCACAACAGTGCCGCAAACAATCTAGCAACTAAACTACCAGGCTAGAAAGAAAAGAAAAACAACAAACAACTAACCTGAGATCACCTGGGTCGAAGTCTGAGCCTCCTCGGAAGAAATCACGTTCAGCTTCCCTTTTCCCTTGTCCACATGCTGAGGTGGAGGTAAAGCCTGTAAAGGAACTGCAGGAAGAGCTGACTGAACCTGAGGACACTTCGACTTAACGTGACCCTTCTGCCCACACTGATAGCAGACTCTATCCCTGGACCAACACTGGGCCGCATCATGCCCGGATCGCTTGCAAACTGAACAGGAGACATCTCTCCTAGGAGCACCCTGAATAGCATGAACCTGCTCCTTCTTCTGAGCTGCCGCTTTCTTAAAACACCTCTCAACAGGATGGCCCGACCGGCCACAAAAACTGCACACCACCCTGCTCCTCTTACCCGGAACAGCATCGGGTACCAGGGGTTTCTTCTCTTCTACCAGCTTCCTCTTATCCTTCCTCAACTGCTGGCCTCTGCTCTTTGCCGTCTCAATGGCCTCAACCTTAAGAGCAGCCTCTACAACTCCAGCATAAGACACTGACCCATAAGCACTGGCCAACTGCTGCACCTCACTCCTCAAGCCACCGAGAAATCTCTTCACTCGATCCGCCTCAATGCTGACCAAAGCAGGGGCAAAACGGCTCAACTTACTAAATTCTATCTCATACTCACCCACTGTGAGCTGCCTTTGCTTTAGATAGAGGAAATCATTCATAAGACGGTCACGCTCAACGAAGGCAAGAACTTCCTCAACAACATCTCTTTGAACATCTCCCACGAGCACCCAGCCACTAAGCCCTCCTTTTCTCTCAGCCACCAACTCTTAGCCAACCCTTTGAGCTGATAGGTGGCTAACATCACCCTCTGGTCACCTGAAATTCCTGAGTACGAAAACATCTCCTCCATGGAGATCAACCAGTCATCTATAACCATGAAATCTGCCTTCCCATCATAAGTGGGAGGGCTCAGCCTCTGAAACTGCGAGATGAAGGCCATCTCCGCTGGCACCACCACTGGAGGTCTCAAGGGTGCAGGAGGAGGAGGAACAGCTAACCCCCCAGCAGGAACTTGCGCACCCTGAGCCTGGCCTGCCACAACTGCCACCAAAGACTGAATCTGGGCTTGCACCTCCTCCAACTGCCTGCCCATAGCTTCGCTACTCTGACGCAGACCCTCGATCACCGCATCGTTCTGAGCTCCAGAAGATTCACCCTCAGACAGGGGAGTCGATCGAGTCGCAGGTCGCCTAGCCATCCTAAAAATCATTACAACGCAGATCAGATCCAAACCCCACAACTAGAACCGAATACCAGTACAGACAATACATATGTAGATATAGACTTAAAGCTGCTAAACTTGCTCTGAGAGTTTATCTTTTTCACAAAAATTAGATGATATGACCTAACCTAGGATGGTTAACCACCACCTTACTAACTCTTGTGCCTAGATCGGATGCATGAATTTATGTTAGTTTGAAAACTTATGTGTGTACATATATCATCCTGCAAATCTTTAGCTTGGCGCGTTGTGCTTATGCAATGTTATGATATGCATGATTGTGCTATGCATTCTAAAAACAAAGGCCCTAATGCATGATATGAGCGGCGTACACATGAAAATGTTATGCATCCCATACTACATAACATTTCCATGCAACGAAAAAAGAAACGTGCTAGTCGCAGTCATGTGGTGAGGTTATGCATCCCATACTACATAACCCTCACATGTAGCCCCTATGGTGGATCCATATACGAAACACATATTATGCATCCCATACTACATAATATGCCCCGTATACTTCATGTTATGCTATGAGTGTAGTGTTCGTGCTTTTGCCAAGACGTGCTGATGACATATCGGTGTGTGAATGACATGATGCTGAACTACTAACAGCATCCAAGGAAGGTTGCCCAACTAACTTGTCAAGCAACCTCCCTCTGATACCAACTGTCACAACCCGCATTTTCTCCGAATTAAGAATTATCAGAGTAAGAGAAAACGCGCGTCATGATGCCACGTCAAGCAGGGGATAACTGCTGACGCTCAGGCAAAAACCAACTACAACCTTTATGCAAGAAAATTGTGCGCTTAATGAATAGAAAATCAGTTATGTTTAGAGTCCGTATCCCTCGGCTCAGTGGATCATCTAGTCCACAAAAGAAAACTATATTTAAACGCTGCGGAAAATACTTTAATTAGGTTTTACACCCTAAAGAGCGCATAAGGGTCCCAAGAGAACCACTTATGCTATGCAAGACACTACTTTTAGTTTACATAATATGTATAAGAAAAACGGTTTTCATACGTGATTTGGAAAGTAGTGTTTAAGTTTGCAAAACATGCTGATCATGAGATTTATTTACAATAGCATTTATAGTTTGAAAATACCTAGCAACCTAGCATAAATCCTCTCAAAGCAAGTAGACTATCACCAGAAAATGGTAGCAGCAATAGTATATATATCTAGTACAAGGTAAAAACTACTAGTGGGCGCCAACAACCTGACACGAACCCACTAGCACATATATATGTCTGTAAGAAAGTACTGAAAACTACCTCACTAACAAGGAAAACAAAACTTCAAAGTCCGGGAGTCCACCAACAACACCACCTACTAGCCACCAGACTGGCTACAGCTCCGAACCTGAGGCATTCCAAAAGAAAAACAGAATACCTCAGCAAGCAAAATCAAGGTAAAAACAACTGCATGTAAGAGTCAACCAAAAGGACAAAGTAACTGAAAACATGCAGAAGAAAGAGTCACAACTGTCCAAAACAGGACAACAGGAAATGCACAACGTGCAAAGAAACAGCAACAACCCAGCCCAGGAACCACATCCTGCAGGGCCTACTAGGCTTCCAAGAGCCTAAAATGCTGCAAAACTACCACGGAAGAAACTTCTAACACCCTAAACTGTGGGAAGTGATAGTAGCAAAACAACAACGAGGAACCGGATCGAAGGCAAACGCAGTCCTCCAATCCACCATGTCCAAGTCAAAAGCTCGAGGGTCAAAACGTGAAAACACAAGGGATCTTCCCACCCGAAATGCCCAGCCCGTACCTGGAGCAAGAAATCCATGGGTGGCCTTGGCTATATCACAAAACTCCACCCCCATAAAGAGCTACAACCACCACTACTATCCACGACCCACGATTCGGCCTCTAGGAAAATCAAGAAAAACGGCCGACAAGGAAAAATCCAGATATACAACTGGAAATCCACTCGGAATTGAAATACAACGTAAAGGAAGAAATGTTGAAATGAACCAACACGACTAGGCGCTGAGTGAAACCCACTCAGTGCCTACCTAAACCTTGGCGTTGAGTGAGCTAGCCTCACTCGCCGCCAAAATAAAGTTACTACCCACAAAACCCACTAAGGAAAACGGGGCTCGACAATAGTCGAACGACCAAGGCAGAAGATCCAGAACTCGAGTAGTTACCTGCCACTTGAGTATCTAAACCCCCGCACTCGAAATCAGCTAAATTAGCCTAGCAAAAGGAAATATACAAAACGCACGGTCAGTGGCGCACGGTCAGTGGTCGTGCGCACTCATTGGCTGATGATCGTGCGAAACGAACCTGGAAACCTGACAGAAAACCTAGCAACTGCGCACGATCACTGTCGCACGATCACTGGTCGTGCGCGCTGTTGCCAGCGCTCGTGCGATTGCCCGAGACAGAACTTTGGAAAAAAATGAAATTTATACGCGCACGAACAGAGGCACATGACCAGTGGTCGTGCGCCCTAAAGGCTGATGACCGTGCGCGGCAAACCTGTACCGTTTGGAATTTTCCGAACGACACCGGAACGCGCACACGACTCACGCCACTGCAGTAGCAGTAGACGACTATCAACTTCGCACGCTACTACCTTTCAAACTATGCCTAACCATTCGAATAATACCAAAACGAAGGAAATTGGCAACCACACCCCCTCCTAACTCTCCCACTCGGCTACGCCCGAACCGGAGCAACAATCAAAATTAAGGAAAAACAGCGGCTTCACGCCGACAATTTGGATTCCAAACATCACCACATAGGGGGGGGGTTTCAGTAGGACGAACTAAGCCCTATGGTTAGCAAGAAAATGAGAATAACAAGGCCTCTAACCTAGGCTAACCGGGAGTTCAATTTCAGTAAATAAATTCGAAGAAAACACTTGGCAAGGGCAAGAATACCACTTGCCTCAATCTCCGGCGAAACTTGGGCTGCTTTCCTCTTCTTCGCACGGATCAGAACGGCCGCAACCCTAAAACAAGCACCCGGCCATTAATGGCAGAAAAACCTCCAAAAACCGAAATCTCCAACTCATGAAAACTCCACGAAAAACGAATATCTTACCGCCGAAATGAAGGTCTCGACGAGAGCAATCCGAATCCACTCTCGGAATCGAATTCCGTCCACAAACGCTCCGGGAATCGGCGTCCGAAGGCAAGGCTCGGCGGTTACTTTCTCTCGTACAAAAGGGGGGCCGGCGGTTTTTCTATCGGAGAAGATGAAGGAACGATGGCTCTCATCCTATTATATATATATATATAATTATATAATTATATATTTAATTATAAAATTACATAAAGCACCAAATCGACGCGAAAACCGATTCACCTCGGAATTCGACGAAATTCGCACCGTAGCTAAATACCCACGCTACGAACACAACGGCGAAGTCGAAATTAACTTTCGACGAACAGAACACGAGTTATACCCAAGCAAAGCCAAACACAAACATCCCCCGAGAGGCCACACCGGGTCACCAAAACGACTCGGTTGCTAGGGAGATTTTGCCAACAGGCTACCAACAGGGCACTCAGTTCTAAGGAGCTAAACCGTACTCCACACATGGCACAAGCCACGGAAACGCGTCATCGTAACGCCCAAATGAGAATAAAAAAATAATCGCTGAAAAGGCGGGGCGTTACAAAATTAGTAATAGGGTGTTCCAACAATCTCCCCCTATTTGGGTTAGGATTACTATTTACAGAGCTCAGTAATAAATACAAAAGCAAATACAGAAAAGCAAAAATTAAAGCAACCGAGCAGAACATGCAGCATAGCAGCATTCAGATAGAATATCAGCAAGTGTTTTAAAATGAATGTACTGTCTACTTACAGATATCACTTCTTTTCACTTCCTTTCTTAAATAAGATTTCCCTGTTGGGATTGAGAGCCTCTTTCTTTGACCTTCTGTCATCATCGGCACCTAAGGAGGTTTGAGATCTTGGCCTGGGAACCACAGCCTCAGGATGCAGTTTCATGTAATCCACTGGGTCAAAGAACTTCCTTGAAGCATATCTTTCCAGTTCTGCCTTCCTTTGCTCTGACAAGGTAGTGATGTTGGAAGTGTCTTTTCCTTGCTCTCTGACCTTCTTCAACTAATCTAAGGCAGCAAGTTCTTTCATCCTAGCAGTCCATGCTAAAGGATTGTTCTCTGGATCTTCAAAAGGGATTGCAGGTTCATATCTATTAATTGTTTTGAAGCAGTAGAAGTCCTTGTATCAACTGTTTCTCTGAGTTTATAAGGGAAAGGACCTTGAGTTGAGTCCATATGTCTTTGTCCTTCCCTTTGTTGTCTTGATTGAATCCTGTGTTCTCTCTGATTACCTCTGTATTGTCCCCTTTTGGACTGATAACCTCTTTGATATTGCCCTTTGGGATGATATCTCTGTGAAGATTGGGAGGAGCTTTGCTTTGGAGCAGAGGTTTGAGAAGTTGAGCCTCCACCTGATCCTGAATCTAGAGGAGGAGGAGGAGGAGGCTGAAACTGGGATGATCCTTTCTCATACTTATCCAACTTTCTTCTTTTCCTCATGGCCTTTAGCTGGTTTTTAGAATACTGCATCCAAGATTCAATTATGTGGAAGTCATGTAGAATATAATAGGGTATGTCATTAACATCCTTGGCTTTGCAGGAGGGACCTTCATCAGGGCCTTACTTCTAGCTTTACTTTTCCTAATAATAGTGCCAGCAGAGTCATCAGATTCTGTATTGAATTGATCACTTTCAGAACTCTGTGGTCTGTCATACAAATCATCTATACTTTTGATGTATTCCTCTTGAACTTTTGATTTCTCAGTATCAATAGGGGCAAGAGGTGTTGATACAATAGCAGTAATCACAGCAGGACTCTCAGCAGGAGCAGATGAAATAGCAGGAGTCTCAGATACTTGTACTTCCAAATATTTGGCAAATTCTTCATCAGCAGTATTATCAATATCAGTAGGCAGTATTACAATGTCAGTAGATCCAACAGATATAACAGCAGTACAAACAGAAGCAACAACATCCTCAGCCTTAAAAGAGTTGACATATGATGCAATCAGACTGGGATCACATTCTGAAATAGGCACAATGGACTTAGTAAGGTCTTCAACTTACTGAACTGGTAAATATCTTCTGTGAAGAGAATCAAAAGCACTAAACAGTGACCTGAGGTCCACTGTAAACACTGGTACTGGAGCAACAACATGCACTTATTCATCTTCATGAGGCATCTCCCCCTGCCTTGATTTAGCCAGGACTGGTTCAAGGCACTCCATTGAAGGAATTTCCTGAGGAGAGGAGATAGCTGACAGCCTGTCAGATAGCTCCTGGATAGATTTGAGGAGTGGAGACAAGGAGGTCTCCAGCAGGGCTACTAGCTTGGGGGCCAGTATCCCATAAAGATTATCTGCTAGAGCTGAAAGATCCACTTGCTCAAGGGATACTTGTGTATAAGTGAAGGAAGAGGTGGCTGGAACTGATGGAATGGCTGGTGTGGTGGTAGGAGGTATAGGGATGGATGGCTAAGTAGTAGAGATTGTGGAGATGGATGGTACTAGAAAGGAGATGGATGATATGGGAGTGGAGATATATGGTGAGAAAGATGGTTGATCAAGGATATCATTGAGGAGCTGCTTCTATGAGGATGATGGAGGCTCAAGAGGTAAGGAGGGGGAATCATCCATAAAGGAGTCATCCAAAATGTTGAAAGATAGAATGGAAGAATCAATGGGTGGATAGTAGTACAGAGGGTGTAATGGTTCTGAGGTGGTGGCTGGAGGAGGTGAAATAGGTGATGAAATTGTGATGGGGGAGGAGATGGCTGATTGGATGGTTGATGAGGAAGGTAAGGCAGAAACAATAGGAGGTGGAGAAGGAGGAGCAGAGGAGGAGGCAGGCAGTTTCTCAATGAGGGCAGGAACCTGAGTGGAAGAGACTGAAACAGTCCTTGTGCCTGAAGCAGATGTTTCTGCAGCAGCCCTGTTGGGGTTGATAATCTTCCTGTCCCATTTGTTAAAAAGGACACAGGTGAGCCTTTTTGATGCATTGATGTGCATCCCATTTGAAACCAGTAATTCAGAGCACCTGGAATGCAAGAAAACCCCTAGAATCCTCCCAAAAAAGACAACTTTTGTTAATTTTCTTCTTGATCAAGTCAAAGAAGATAGTTCCCCAATCTAGATGTTTCTTGTCAACTATTGCTCCCATTAAACAGAGTTGATACCTTGAGATGGTATCATGAGCTGAGTTCTTTGCCAGAAGCACTTTCCCCACAACATCAGCCAAAAATTGAAATTCAATTGATAGATTCTTTTTCAACAGCTTATTAGGGTGTACAGTAGAGTGACCCATTCTATCTAACATGGAATCAAATTCTTCTCCAGACAAATCAATAGAGTCATCTCCAGTACTTAAGGTGAATACTTCAGTCAGAAGAATAGGGGACAATGGTACCTGAGTCCGTTGATCGTGTCGACTATAGAATTTTCATTCTCATTGGTTGCAGTAAAAACCTATTCCTTTATTTCATCTGCCGCAATCTTTATTCTGGTGGTCATAAACTGAACTAACTGCTGTTCTCGGAAAAGATTCAAAATATCTTTGAACCTCTGATCGCTGCCATCGAAGGAGTTCATATCTATGTCAAAACCTGTATCAAATTTCATTTTGGAAAGAGCGGCAACCGACACCGCCATTTGTACCTGCAAAGATTGAACAAACACGACCAAGTGTATAGAGTTTGGAGGGAAAGAGAAAAATTTGAAGAGAGTATGAAAGCGTAAAAGACGAACGGCGGCCGAAGAAATGATTTTTATATTAGGGTTCGATGCCAGAAAGGAAAAATCGTTGAACTCTGTTCGATGATTTGGGCTTCTAATGGAATACGAAGAGGTTTCAATGTCATCGATCTCTGTTCGACGACATTGACGAGCGTCGAGCTCTGCTCGACGACCGCTTAACAGAAAGAAGGATAGCTTAAAGCTATCAGGCGGCGCTGAACTCAGGTAGACGATTCAAGAAACGTCGATCTGCGTTCGACGATTTATGGGAAACCGTCGATCGCCATTCGACGATTTCTGGGGAAAATGTCGAGCGGAGTTCAGAGACAAAAACTATCCTACAGACACAAAAAGAAATGAGTTTTTAGCCTAATCTTGGTCTGTTTTTAGATTTTCAAAATCTTGGAATTTATTTTAGGCTTCCTCCATCTAACATGCCTAACTGATTTAGGAAGAATGTATGATTCTTTTCATCCAAGGGTTTGGTGAAAATATCTCCCCTTTGCAAATCAGTTGGGATATATTGAAGTTCAATTTTGTTTTTCTCAACATTATCCCTTAGAAAATGATGCCTAATTATTATGTGTTTTGTCCTACTATAGAGGACTGGATTTTGTGCAATGGAAATAGCACTACTGTTGTCATAAAATATTTTAGACTTCTCTAAGTTGTAACCATAGTCTAGGAGTTGATTTTGAATCCACAAAATTTGTGAACAACAACTACCTGCAGCCATATATTCAGCTTCAGCAGTTGAAGTTGGCACAGATGTTTGTTTCTTACAAAACCATGAGACAAGTCTATCACCAAGAAACTGACAAGTTCCACTGGTGCTTTTCCTGTCTATTCTGCATCCAGCATAATCAGCATCTGAAAATCCAGTAAAGTCAAATGCTGAATCTTTTGGATACCAGAGACCTAGTTTTGGACAGCTTTTAACATACCTAAGAATCCTCTTTACTAAAGTTAAGTGTGACTCTCTAGGTCTAACTTGGAATCTAGCACATATACATGTAGCAAACATTATATCAGGCTTACTAGCTGTAAGGTATATAAAGAGCCAATCATTGCTCTATATGTTGTCTGATCAACTGGTTTCCCATAGTCATCAGCATCCAATACAGCATTGGTAGGCATGGGTGTTTTCATACATGATGCATCAGACATACCAAATTTCTTAACCAGCTCTTTTGCATACTTGGTTTGATAAATAAATATGCCTTCAGCATGTTGTTTGACTTTCAATCCCAAGAAGAAGGAGAGCTAACCCATGCTACTCATTTAAAATTTAGAGTGCATAAGCTTGGAAAAGTTTTTGCACAAGTTTGAATCAGTAGAACCAAAGATGATGTCATCTACATATATTTGTACTAGTAGGGTATGGGACTTATGGGTTCTAATAAAAAGAGTTTGGCCTACTCTACCCCTTATAAAATCATTTTCCAGGAAAAAGCATGCTAGGGTCTCATACCATGCTCTAGGAGCTTGCTCTAGACCATATAATGCTTTATGCAATTTGAAAACATAATCAGGATAAGTTGAAGAGATAAAACCTGGAGGTTGTCTAACATAGACTTCCTCTTTGATGTCTCCATTTAGAAAAGAACTCTTCACATCCATTTTGTAGACCTTGAATCCCTTGTGAGCAGCATAAGCCAGGAAGATTCTTATGGCCTCTAACCTTGCAACTGGTGCAAAGGTCTGGTCATAGTCTACCCCCTCTTCTTGAGAATATCCTTGAGCAACTAGCCTTGCCTTGTTCCTTATAATAATTCCTTGATCATCCAATTTGTTTCTGAACACCCATTTTGTTCCAACAATGGAATGATCCTTTGGCTTAGGCACTAGTTCCCAAACATTGTTTCTTTCAAATTGATGCAACTCCTCTTGCATTGCAATGATCTAGTGTGGATCTTGCTCTACATATTTAATTGATTGAGGTTCAATTTGAGAGAGAAAGAAAGTGTGCATCAGGTTTTGGTTGACCTAATTTTTTATTTGCACACCAGCTGAGATGTTTCCAATCACATGGGAGATTGGATGATCTTTCGATGTTACTAAATAAATAGGGGTTGTTGATTGTTCACACACCCGTGTTGTTGTTTCCTCTTGTGGAACAGCAACTGGCTCTTCAAGAATATTTTCTTCCAGATGTTGAGCAGCTTCTTCATCTTCACTACTTTCATCCTTTTGAGTAACTTGCAATCTGTCCAATTCTTCAGCTAGAGAATGTACATACAAATGTTCTATGGTAGAAGCATTCTTCTCCTTGAAAGACATATTTGTTTCATAAAAGGAAATTTGGACAGATTCTTCTATTTTTTGAGTAGTTTTATTATAAACCCTATAAGCTTTACTGATCATGGAGTATCCCAAAAACACTCCTTCATCAGCTTTTGCTTGAAATTTTGCTATATATCTCTTGTCATTGCTGTGAATATAACAAATGCAACAAAAAATTTTGAAGTAATCTACTTTTGGTTTCTTCCCTTTTAGTAATTCATAGGGAGTCTTGCCCTTAAGTTTATGTATCAAACTTCTATTCAGTACATAGTTGGAGGTGTTCACTGCCTCAGCCCAAAAGGATAGAGGAAGGTGAGTATCTGACAACAATGTAGTTGTAGATTCAATTAAGGTTCTATTATACCTTTCTGCTACCCCATTTTGTTGAGGAGTTCTAGGAGCTGAGAATGTATGCATGATCCCTTCACTCTGATAGAACTCTTGCATAAGAAGAGAATCAAACTCTGTCCCATGATCACTTTTGATCAGGGCAATGTGAGTATTGAACTCAATCTGTATACATTTGAGAAACTCTGTCAGACACTTAAAGTTATCAGACTTCTTCTTCAAAAAGAATACCCAAGTGAATCTTGAGAAGTCATCTACAATCACCAAAGTATAAGATTTCCCTCCTAAGCTTTGTACTGTAATGGGTCCAAAAATATCCATGTGTAACAGATACAAAATCCTTGGTGAATCACTCTTATTAAGTGACTTAAAATTGTTTTTAGTTTGCTTCCCTAATTGACAAGCCTTGCAAAGTCCTTCCTTCTTGTAGGGGCCATAAGGTAGTCCTCTAATAAGGTTGTCCTTGGATAGCCTATGAATGGTTCTAAGGTTAATATGTCCTAGTCTCTTATGCTATAGTATATTAGGTTTGGATATGGAATTGAACAGGCAAATATCTACTTTAGATGAATGAAAATCTACTAAGTAAATGTTACCTTTTCTATTACCTGTCAACACAGTTATGTTGTCTTCTGACTTGACCTTGCATATAGATTTGTTGAAAGTCACTTGTTATCCTTCGTCACAAAGTTGACTGATACTTATAAAGTTGTGCTTGAGTCCTTCAACATAAGCTACTTTCTTGAAGGTGACTGTTCCAATTTGGACTGCACCATATCCTTTTGTTGTTCCAAAGTTTGAATCACCAAAAATTACTTCGGGTCCAAGCTTGGCTTTAAAGGATGTGAAGTTGTCCTTGTTCCCTATAATGTGCTTTGAGCACCCACTATCCAGATAGCATAGCTGGTTTGATGTTGGATAGGTCTTCACCTGTACATACAAGAATTTACATGTTTTGACCCAGTTTACCTTGGGCCTAGGTTGATATCCTTTAAATTTAGAAATGAAAGACATCCCAGGTTGACTCTTATAACCTTCAGGATGGTATCTCCTAGGAGGTACTATCCATTCAGTATAGGGGTTGAAACCTTGGGATGTAGGACTTCTAGGATTGAATTTAGATGTACCTTTGAAAGATTGTTCAAAGCCATGATCTATGTTTGACGATCGTCGAGCTGAGGTCGACGATCTTGGGTCAGATCGTCGAGCTTTGTTGGAAGATCGACTGTCCTGGAGTTCAGAGTTCAGGTGTCGTCGAGCTGAGTTCGAAGATTTTTTCTTGGATCGTCGAGCGCCGTTCGACGATCGACGAGCTCTGTTCGACGCATTCTGTTGAACTATAACTTTCTTTGGAAAATCTGCATTCTTCCAAGCTACCTCTACAACTTCCTTCCCTTTATCAGAGAAAATTTGATTTGAGTTGTCAGAACTATAGGCTGGCTGGATAAAGCTCCCAAGCCCAGTGTATTATTAAGTCTAGAGTTCACTGTGCTTGTGATGTCCATCAGTTTGATGCTTCTCCCATTGAGAGATTCTTCAAACTGCTTGGCCCTGGATAGTTCACTTTTCAGTGAAGCTATCTCCTCCCTATAGCATTCTAACTCTTCAGAGAGTTTGAGGTTCTCTGATTTTAAAGTGCTATGCTCAGATAGTTGTCTTCTGAGGGAAATGATTTGCTTCTCAGACTCTAATAGATCTAGGCATAGTACTTTAAACTCATGTTTAAATTCCTCAGAACTAAAATCAAATGAATTGATTACCTGATCTTCTTCTTGTTGAATTTCTGAATCTGACTCTAACTCTTCTGCTTCTGAATCTGTTTGAGAGGCATTGATATCCATCATGCAAAATTCTTTTTCATCAGCATCATCCTCATCATCACTGGAGCTGGATGATGCTTCATAATCCTCTTCAGCTTCACTCCATGTCTCAGCAACAAATCCCTTCCTTGTATGTTTGTTCTTACAGGAGGATGGTTTGTCTGAGCTGTTCTTCTTAAAGTCTTTCTCCTTTCTTCTTTCTCTTCTATCTTTCTTGTCCTTGTTTTTGTTTTCTGGACAGTTAGGCACAATATGGCCTGGTTTCCTGCAACCAAAACATATAACTTCCTTGTTGTTATTTGATTTATCATACCTTGGCTTATCATGTCCCTTGTATGATCTCTTTCTGAAGTCTTTTCTGGCCATTTTGTAGAATCTTTTGGCCAATAAGCTGAGTAGCTCCTCATTGTCTGTGACCTTTACTTCAGGCAGGTCCTCAATAGCTTTGAAGGCTATTGTCTTCTCTTTCCTTGTGGGTAGTAAGGCAGCCTTCTGTTCTTCTTCTCTATTTTTAATGAGCAGCTCATAAGATTTTAGCTTGCCCAGGAGAGCTTCAGTGGTAATCTCATTTAGACTTCTGGCATCTTTGATTGGCGAGATTCTTGAATCCCAAGTGTTGGGGAAACACATTAGGATTTTGTCATTCAGCTCAGTCAATGAGATTTCTTTATCAAGAGTCTTTAACTCATTGACAATCAGACTTAATCTATTGTACATGTCTGCTACTGACTCAGCTTCTCTTTTCTTGAAAGTCTCATATTGGGATATGAGATGGGATCTTCTATCTTTTCTCTCATCAGCAGATCCTGAGACAATCTCAGAAAGTTTGTCCCAAATTTCTTTGGCTGAGTTGCATTCAACTACCTTCTGAAATATCTCATCAGACATTGTCTGAGCTAAGATATTCATGTCCTTGGCATCTGCAGTCTTCCACTTCTTTATTTCAGCATCTGTTCCTGAAGGATGTGGAACAGCACTTGTACTTGTGTTTGTTGGTGGACTTGGGCACACTGTCAAAACAAAATTAAATATGTCTTCATCAATAGAATTTATATAAAGTCTAATCCTTGCTTTACAAAGTGCAAACTTGGATAGATTGCACACTGGAGGCCTTGTGCTTGCATAATCTTTGTTCTGTGCCATGTCTTTATATATAGTTAGATATAATGAAAATAACCCTCTTACAAGATTGATCTTATCAACGATCTTTTGGTTCAGGTGTTAGCCTGTATGAACAACCAACCTGGCTTTGATACCAAATGAAAGTGAGGGAAAGATCTATCTCAACTCTAGAGGGGGGTGAATAGAGTATTTTAAAGTAAATTTACAATTTAAAATTGCAAAGCATTAAAGACTTAATTTAGGTATAGGTGTAAGGTGCTTTGATGTAGAAATAAAACTAAGGAAGTGAAATAAAAATCACAGTACACAACAAAGAATATACACAAGTAACAAGAAGACACAAGGATCTATAGTTGTTCCCCAAAAACCTGGGTACATCAACTCTTCTACCACTCTTGGTAGGAATCCACTGCAGGATGAGTTGATCAGGTGTCCTGAGCACCAATGTGCTTTTGATAAGGTGCTCAAAAACCAAACTAGATTTTTTGATAAGGTGTCTTGCCACCACTAAGTTTTGACAAGGCTCTTAGAACCAGATTCAAGACTTTTGAAGGGATTTTTGATAACCATTTACAGTAGGAAAAGAAAAAGGAAGAGGTGAAGTTGTCTTCTCTGTCTCAATCACTGAGAGAAGACTTAGTGGATTGATTGTGTTATCAAAGCACCCCCTGAGATGTAGATGGTTCAGGAGTGAGAGCTTTGCTATGGTGATAGGCCTTCAGAAGCTTCAGATCTCCAGCAGAAGATGATTTCAGCAGAGGCTGAAATATGAGTTGTCTGAAGTCTTTGATGTTAAAGCTGTGAACACTTTTCAGTATGCTAATTTTCAATCTAACTCTTCAGGATTGATCACTTGATTTTTCTCTGAGTTGATCTATCTATCTATGTATGTGTGTATTGAGTAGTTGTTCTTTATCTTGATCTGCTGTTGGATATTTTATTCTCTGGTGATCCTCTATCCAAGATAGCCGTTAGCAGTCATAAATGTCTTCCATAAATATTTTGTCTTCTGGAGGTATGTCCAATAAACATTCTCTGAGAAATCCCTTGAAAATTGCTCCAGGATAAATGAAAACGGCTAACAAATCTCTGGAAATAAATGCTGAGAGAATTTGAAAAACATTCCAAAGGATGACTGAATTTGAATCCTTAAAGTCGTCGATCTCTCAGAAAAATGTCGATCTGAGCTCTACGATCGTTGAACTGAGCTCAGAGATTGGATTTGAACATCAGACAGAAAACGTCGAACTGAGCTCTACGATCGTCGAACTGAGCTTAGCGACCTGAAGAATAAGTGAGGATAGATCGTCGAACTGAGCTCAGTGACTTGGAAACAAGCTGAAGCCAGATCGTCGATTTGAGCTCGAAGATCGTCGACCGGAGTTCGATGACTTAGCAGAGTTGAGCTCAGAGATCGTCAAACGGAGTTCGACGTTTCGTCGACCTAAGCTCAACAAAATTTGTCTTTGTCTCAGCTCTAAGTCTTGATCCTTGAATGGTCCTGGGGGCAGCTTCAAACCTAAGTTCTAAGCCCTAGACTCATTCTAACTTGACCTTTTCAACTATACATCTAGGTCAAACTGATTTCCTAAAAACATAGTTATCCTTGCCCAAATTAGTAATAGGGTGTTCCAACAAGATGACTTGTTGGTGAAAGGGTTTATCAGGCAGAGTTTGTCGCCTTGGGGTGCTCCTATTCTATTTATGAAGAAGAAAGATGGGTCAATGCGGCTTTGCATCGACTATAGGGAGCTGAACAAAGTCACAATTAAGAACAGGTACCCTATGCCGAGGATCGATGATTTATTTGACCAGTTGCGCGGTAGCACGGTCATCTCCAAGATTGACCTCCGTTCAGGCTATCATTAGCTTAGGATCTGTGAGGTAGATATTCCACGGACTGCGTTTAGATCGAGGTATGGACATTTTGAGTTCTTAGTGATTTCGTTTGGATTGACCAACGCTCCATCAGCGTTCATGGATATGATGAACCAGGTGTTCAAGGATTTCCTAGATAAGTTCGTGGTGGTCTTCATCGATGACGCGTTGGTTTACTCTCGCAGTGCTGAGGAGCATGAGCAACATCTGCGCTTGGTTCTATCGGAGTTGACGAACCATAAGTTATTCGCCACGTTGAGCAAGTGCGAATTTTTGTTGCCTCAGGTGTCGTTTCTTGGCCACGTGGTGAATGAGAATGGGATCTCGGTTGACCCAAAAAAGATCGCAGTAGTGATGGATTGGAGTAGGTTGGGCACGCCCAAAGAGATCAGGAGCTTCCTAGGGTTGGCCGGCTACTACAGGAGGTTTGTCGAGGGTTTCTCTACCCTAGCTGCACATTTGACTAAGCTGACTCGGAAGAATGTGGCTTTTTTTTGGAGCGAGAAGTGCGAAGAAGCCTTCCTAGAGTTAAAGAGGAGATTGTGCACTGCTACCATTCTGACCCTGCCTACCGAGGGCGTGGATTATGATGTATACGTGGATGCTTCACATGTGGGTCTGGGATGCGTATTAATGCAGGTTGGTAAGGTGATTACTTATGGGTCAAGGCAACTGAAGACTCATGAGAAGAATTATCCTACGCATGACCTCGAGTTCGTAGCGGTTATTTATGTGTTGAAGCTGTGGAGACACCTACTTTATGGGGCTCAGTGCAAGATCTTCACCGACCATAAGAGCCTGAAGTACGTGTTCACACAGAAGGAGTTAAATATGCGCCAGTGTCGGTGGATAGAGTATGTGGCCGATTATGATGTAGAGATCCAGTATTATCCAGGCAAGGCCAATGTGGTGGCCGACGCCCTGAGTCGGAAGACGGCGAAAATCTTTAATCTCTCCGCCGACCGTTTAGTGGAAGAGTTCCTCCTTATGGATATATCAGTGGGATATTGTGGCCTGCAGAGTAGTTTGTCAGTGGCAGAGCCGTCTTGGATTTCTTTGACCAGACTTCACCAGAAGGACGACCCAGATCTTCTACACTTATTCTTCAGGACATAGAGAGGAGAGTTGCCGGATTATTCCATCGATGATGCGGGAACTTTGAAGTACCGCGGTAGATTTTGCATCCCCGCAATTGGGGACATTAGGGGTATGGTTTGCAGAGAGGCTCATGGATCCAGCATTGCCTACCATCCAGGATCTACATAGATGTATCAGGACTTAAAGCAAATTGCCTGGTGGTATGGCATGAATGGAGATGTAGCCCGATTTGTTGCGGGGTGCCACACTTGCTAGTGGGTGAAGGCCGATCATGGAAGGCCTGGTGGCAAGTTGACTCCGTTAGAGATCCTGACTTGGAAGTGGGAAAGTATATCTATGGATTTCATCACGGGTTTGCCGCGATCCCAGAGGGGATTTGATTCCGTTTGGGTCATAGTGGATAGACTGACGAAGTGTGCTCACTTCGTGCCATATAAGATAGATTACCCTATGAAGAATATAGCAGAGATGTACATGAATGAAGTCATCCGACTGCACGGTGTGCCGGTAAGCATCATTTCTGATCGAGACTCTCGGTTTACTTCTCGTTTTTGGCAAAGCCTGCAGGAGGGTTTGGGTACGGATCTGAGGTATTCTACTGCGTACCACCCACAGACTAATAGGCAGAAGGAACGGGTGAATCAGATAGTTGAGGATATGATCTGATGCTACATTTAAGACCATAGTGTGGAGCGTGGGACGAGCGGCTGCGACTTATGGAATTTGCATACAACAATAGTTATCAGGAAAGCTTACAGATGGCTCTGTTCGAAGCCTTGTATGGGAGGCGCTGCAGAACTCCATTGTTTTGGGCTGAGGCTGGTGAGAGGCCATTGTTGGGTCCTGATGCGCTCGAAGAAATGGAAGTCGCAGTGAAGCTTGTTTGAGAGAAGCTTCGTATAGCTCAGGAGAGGTAAGAGAAGTACGCAAATCGGCGTAGGTCTGCCTAGGAGTTTTCTGTGGGGGACCTTGTATTTTTTAAGGTTTCCCCGATGGTGGGTGTAAAGAGGTTTGGTAAGAATCTGAAATTGTACCTGAGGTATGTGGGCCCATTTAAGGTTTTTGAGCGGATTGGCATGTCAGCTTACAGGTTGGATTTGCCAGCAAACTTCCCAGGTGTTCATAATGTTTTCCATGTTAGACAATTGCGGAAGTGTATGCGCAGCAGTGGGCAAGTCTTGGACGTTGTGCCCCTGTTGGAGCCCAACCTCTCTTTTGTTGATGTGTCGGTCCGTATTTTGGATACTCAGGAGCGGGTGTGCTGTGAAAGAAGTCTATTCCGATGGTGAAAGTTCTTTGGAGGAATCAGGATTTTGGGAGCGCGACGTGGGAGTTAGAGTCGGCTATGAGGGATGCTTACACTCAGCTGTTTCCCTGATTAGTTTGGTTTGTTTTTCTTCTTGTAATGTTTGGATTATTACTTTCCTTCTATAGTAGAAGTGTTGTGGGTAAAGTTTCGGGACAAAACTTTCTTTTAGGGGGAGTGACTGTAACGCCCCCGATTTTTCTTCGATTATTTTAATCCTCGTTTGGCATTACGTCGACGCGTTTTCTTGGCTTGTGCCATCTGTGGAGAGTGGTCTAAACTCCTTAGAACTGGGTGCCCTATTTTGTAGCCTGTTGGCAAGACCTCCCTAGCAAGCCGAGTCGTTTTGGTTGTCCCGGTGTGGCCTCTCGGGGGATGCTTGTGTTTTGGCTTCGGAAGGGAATAACTCGAGTTCTATTCGTCGAAAATTAATTTCGACTTCGCCGTTGTGCTCGTAGCACGGATATTTAGCTACGGTGCGAATTTCGTCGAATTCCGAGGTAGTTCGGTTTTCGTGTCATTTTGGGTGTGCCATTAGTAAAATCTAATTAGAAACCCTTTTAAATAAAGTGAACCGGTGGCTTGGGAGGCGGTTAGGCTGAACCGTCATGGCTAAGATTATATAAAAGCCTTATTAAGAAGTGGCGGGCCAACTTCTCCTTCCTCCTTCTTCCCGAGACTAGAAGAAACCGCTGTTCCTGTTCGCGGAAAACTTTGGAGAATCGCCGGTCCTGATTCTCCTTCGGACGGCGATTCCGGGAGTGTTCGTGGACGGATTTCGATTCAGAAAGCGGCGTTGTCTTGCTCTCACTCAGATCTTCGTTCCGACGATAAGAGGTTTTTTTTCGTTGAGTTTTAGGAGACTTGGATTTCCGGTTCTTGTGCTTTTCCGCCATTAAAGTGCGGGTTTGCTTGTTAGGTGCTGCTCCTTCTAGTGCAGAGCGAAGAGGAGGGAAGGCCGACCAAGCTTCGCCGGAAATCAAGGCAAGTGGTATTCTTGCCCTTGCCATTATTATTCTTTTGATATTCTAGAATGTTTCCTGGTTAGCCCTAGGGTAGAAACAAAGCATATTCTCTTTTACATTGGTGAATTTAGGGCTTAGATTCGCCTATGAGCCACCTCCTTGTGCTGTTTTGCTCAACCCGATGGCTGTTTTAACCATTTAGACTCCAGATTTGTAGTTCTAGTTGGGTGTTTTTGTGGGTGGAGCCGAGAGAGAGTGAGGGAGGTTGTTGTGGTAGGGCTCTAGTTAGAACCAGTCTTGGTAGACTCTCGGGTTTTGGTGTCGAGTGTGGTGCACACACTCAAAGCCAAAAGCCATCTAGACTTGGCATTGAGTGTGGTGGACACACTCAAATCCATAGTTCGGTTTGTTCCTTGCGGCTGAGTGGTGGGGTGATTGAGTGAGAATTTTCGTCTAAGTCAAAATCGACGGGAATCACCAAGTGATTCTCGCCGATTTCGACGTGATTCCCACCGATCGGCGAGAATCATCCTTGATTCCCGCCGATTCTGAGAGAATCATCCTTGATTTCCGCCGATCGTCGAGAATCATTCTGGATTCTCGCCGATTCGGCGAGAATCATCCTGCATTCCCGCCGATTTGGCGAGAATCAGTCGGCATTCCCGCCGACCTCCTCTTGTTAGCATTGGCTTAGGGTTTTCCTGTGTAAATGAACTTTGGCGTAGAGTGAGTTGACCTCACTCAACGCCAAAGCTTCTTTGGCGTTGAGGGAGGTAGACTCACTCAATGCCACTGTTGGGATTTGTGGTTTTGGCTGAAGGCGTTGAGGGAGTGGACCTCACTCAACGCCATAGCTGTTTTGGCGTTGAGTGAGGTTAGCTCACTCAACGCCGCTGCCTCTTTTGTTGAAGGCATTGAGGGAGTGAACCACACTGAATGCCATGGGTGTTTTGGCATTGAGTGAGGATAGCACACACAATGCCAGAGCTGTTCTTGCGGAGGGCGTTGAGTGAGTGACTCTCACTCAACGCAATGGCTGTTCTAGGCGCTGACCGAGGCTAACTCACTCAACGCCAAGGTCTGGTTAGGCGCTGAGTGGGTTCCACTCAATGCCGAGCCGTGTTGAGTAACTTCAATACTATTTCTCTTTCCTCGATTTACATTCCTGAGTAAATTCCTTGATTATATTTGTAGTTTCCTTGTCGGCCATGTTTTTCTTTCCTAATGGCCGAATCGTGGGTCGTGGTTAGTAGTGGTGGTTTGAAGCTCTTCATTGGGGAGGTGTTGTGTAATTTAGCCAAGGCCACCCTTATTATTCTATCTTGCTCCAGGTACGGGCTGGGCAAGGGGGTGGAAGGTCCCTTGTGCTTTCACATGTAGACCCTTGAGCTTATTGGCATGGTAATGGTGGTTGGGGGACTGAGTTTGCCTCCAACCCGGATCCATGCTATTTGTTTTTGCTACTACCATCTCCCACAACTTAGGGTGTTAGAAGTTTCTTCCTTGGTAGATTGCAGCACTTTGGGCTCTTGGAAGCCTAATAGACTCTGCAGGATGTAGTTTCTGGGTAGGGTTGGTGTTGTTTCCTCGCACGTAGTGCATTCCTTGTTGTCTTGCTTTGGGCAGTTGTGACTTTTTCTGCTGTGTGTTTTCCTCTTTTATTTATTCCCTGGTTGACACTTCAATGCAGTTTTTCCTTGTTTTGCTTGCTAAAGTATTCTTTCTTCTTTTGAATGACTCAGGTTCTGAGCAGTAGCCAGTTTAGTGGATAGGTTGCGGTGGTGTTGCTGGTTGATGACTACTTTTTAGTCATCATTTTTGGTATAGTTTAGTAGCCTAAATCCCTAAGTTTATTTATAATTTTGTTTATATTATGTATGTTTTGTTTTATTTTCTCATTTAATGTCCTTTAGGTTATGATATTTTAATTTCTTATGTGTGTTGATCTTATAATTTTATGTTTTATATTGTATGTTTTGTAACAATATAATTTCTTATCTCGTATGTTTTATATTATCTTATGTGTGTTCATTGTTTTTTGGTATAATTTCTTATATTGTATGTTTTGTATATTTTAATTTCTTATGTGTGTTGGTCTTTTGTTTTATATTTTATGTTATATATTGTATGTTTCATGTGGTGTTTTCAATTGTTGTTATTATTATTACATGTCTAATGATAGTCTTGGTTTATTTTATAGGAAGCAAGCAGCCCACTTCACTATTGGAGCAGCCCGGCCACATTTGGAGCAGCTCGGCAACCTTTGGAGCAGCCTATGAAGCCTACCCGAGCCCCCTATACAGCCCAAAAAGCCCCCATGCAATCCTAAGCCTCACCCGAGCCCGGCCACCTTTGGAGCAGCCCACAACCCTTTACCCGAGCCCCATAAGCCTCCATGAAGCCCACCTAGCAGCCCACATGATGTGGCCAGCCACTTTGCACTTCCATTTATTACATGCATGCATGTTTTCCCCATGAAATGGCCGGCCACTCCCCTCTCTCTCTCCTTTATTATTTTCTTCCCCTCTATTTATTTCAAATTCACCCCTTCTTCCCCTCTCTCTCATGCTCATTTATTTCTCATTCATCTCCCCCTCTCTATTTTATATTTTCTTTATTATCATACATGAATCATCCCACTCTCTCTCCCTTCATTTAAAATAAAATGCATGAACCTTTCTCCCCCCATGAGGCCGGCCACCTATTTCATTTTTTACTCTACATCCACCCCTTGGTCTCCCCCATCTAGAACCTTCCCCTTCATCTATAAAAGGAGCCCCTCCCCCTTTGCTTGAAGTTAAGTAGTTTTTGGTTTCAAGTAGTTTTAGTCTAAAGTAGTTTTGAGTGAAGATTTTGTAGAGAGTTAGAGAGCAAGCTTTCATTTCAAGTATTTATTTTCTTGTTGTTTTATTTCATTTCTCCAAGCAATAGTAGAGTAATTTTTGTTATTTTATGTACTCTCATTTCTAGTTTAATGATAATGCAATTTTCCTTTCTTTTGGTTTCTCTTTTTATTATGCTTAGCTAATTCTTTTTTTGCCCGATCGCGAGGATCTTTGCAATAGAATAATATCTTTCATTTTATGTTTGCATTTTGTATTTTTCTATTTTGATCCTTCCTTGAATTATTTTGTATCGACTCCGTATTTCTAGTATACGGTAGTAGATTCCGATCTCATATTTGAGTAGCCGAGAGGCTCGTGAATATGAAAGATCACTCAAGGAAGGAAGGAGTTGAACGCACCCCTAGAGATAGGATGACGTAAATCCTCCGGATTGGAGTCAAATCCAATAGTGCGGGTCACTTCGATAATGCGACTTTAGGCCATTTTGATTTGAAAGAGATTTCGGTCGAAACGTCTATAAGTTAGGGGATTTAATGCTCTAGCGAGATTACTTCCTAATATCGGATCCGTCACGGTCTTAAAAGAATTACAAATGTTAAACTAATCTATTCCGTTATTTTATTTCAAAGTGAATCGTCGATCGAGCACTCTTTTCTCGCAATAGTTTATTTCTCTTTTTAACTTAGTTTATTTTCATTATCAAAACTCATTTAATGTTCGGTAGAATAATAGAGTCGTTGAGAGTAATAGTACTTGCCTGCCCCTTGTTTTTATACGACCTTGATATTTTTCATATCCTATGCTATATTTCGATAGGTACACTTGCCTTAATCGAGTATAGATTGGAGAATACGATTTTCTCTATCAAGTTTTTGGCGCCGTTGCCGGGGATTATTTTTGGCAATACTACGAAAGCATCGAATTTATTACTTCTACTAAAAACAAAAAAAAATTATTATTATTATTATTATTATTATTATCATCCATTCACCTCATCTTATTTCTACCCAACCTAAAATCTCTCGAATAGGGTAAGGGGCTTTAAGCGCCACCATTTTACCTAGTACCGGGCGAACCCTTCACCGGGTAGTCCTCGGAAGTTCGGGAGCCAATCCACTAAAAAAAAATAAAATCTATTTTCAAAAAAATATTTATATTTAAAAGAAAACAAATAAAAAAAACTAGTTTTTCTTCTTTCTTTTTGGTAGCAGTTAATTTTTTTTTATGGAATCATCATATTTTTGCGCTTTTTGCGGGTCGCCCGACCATTTTTATTCTGAATGTCTTTCGGGAACCCCTCCCTCTCTTGATTTTAATTTTTCTGGGAAGGTCAAACTGGCCAATTTGACCCTTACTCCAATTTTTGTCCAACTTGGGAGATGGGCAACCCGTATTTTTCTTATGATTTTGCCCCGCAAAGCGCCGCGCATCTAAATTTTTATTTTAATTCTATCGATCATGGGTATCTTGAATTGCAAACTTCTATTGATAATATTAGTTCGCATTTCAAGACCATGATGGATTATCTTTCTCGCGAGGCCGCTTCTTTTTCTTTGTCTTCTTCTCCGTCTCCTCCAATTTCTTCATGTATTGAGTCACCGGATATCCCGGCTTGTCTTGTTCCTCTCGAGGAGGATAACTATTCGGATATCCTGGATTGTTTCCTTCCTCTTTTGGAAGACACCACTATGAATATTCCGGTGTGCTTCTTACCCGTTGAGGATGATGAGACATCTCCTATCTCGCCATCTGAAGACGTTGGTGATTCCATTTCACTTCAAATTTTAACTGTTCCAAATTTTTCTAGTTTTAGCGAGTCTTTTTCTTCTTCTTCTTTTTTTTAGAAAATTCTTCTTTAGTCCTCTCTACTCCTTCTTCTCCCGAAATTTCACAAGTCTCTCCTCCTTCTTGTGAAATTTCCGATGAGGAAATTTTTTTTTCTACTTCTTTTATTCCTCTTTCTATTTTTTCGTCTTTTTATTCTCCTTCTTTTGACGACCCATTCTTCCCCATCTTACATACGGCGGAGTTCTTCTATAACTCCGTCCGTTCCTTTTTGGGCGTCATTCTCTTGAAGTTTCCACCGCATGGCGGTGCGATTCTTCAATTTTTATTTTTTTTAATTTACTCCCCTAAGCGCATACTTAGGGAGTTACCTCCTCATCTTAGTTTTTATTTTCCATTTAGCTAACAAATAACGTCGGGCTCGGGCGACGTTAAACAGAGAGCGCTCTTGGGAGGCACCCCTTGCTTATCCTTTTTGTTTCTTTCTTTTTGTTTATTTTGTTTTGCAGGAATAAAACCCCCGGTGGTTCGTTTGGCTCCATCATTTCATCTCTTCCTTAGGCCCGAGCCGGTGTCCAGCTCAAGCATGGGGGAGCGACATCTGCATTCGGCCTTACGACTCCGGGGAAGTCGTTTTTTTTAACTTTATTGTATCCCCCCTCCCCTTTCTTCTTCCTTTTTCTTTCTTGTTTTTATTTTTCATTGAGGGCAATGAAAGGTTTAAGCATGGGGGAGGGTTTAGTGTTTTATTTCTTTTTTTTTCTTTTCAAAAAAAAAAATTTTGTTTTAAATTTCAAAAAAAATTAGTATAGTTTTATTAAGTTTTTTTTTATCTTTCATTAGTACTACTTCTATTTAGCCTTATCGAAAACCCAAAAAATTAGAAAAATCAAAAATTCCAAAAAAAGATAATATCTCAAAACCCAAAAAAATGAAAAAAAATGTCAAAAAATCAAAAAATAATAAACCTCATGCTTAGATTTTTGTTATTTTCAGAAATTTAGTTTGAGTTAGTTATAAGCATTTTTATTTGCTAATCTTTATTTCATCATGTTTAGTTAAATTTAACTTTTAGTGATTTTGTTTTGAGGATAATCTTATGATTTTAATTTAATTAGAGTAATTTATTTAGCATCTTTTCTCTTTTATTTTAAATAGTTTCAATTTTGTAGTAATTTTGCTAAAACAATTTTGGATTCCAATTATTATTACTTCATGCTTTTAGATTCTTAGGAAATCTCAATCTACTAGTAGTTGCTCTCTACTATTTTAGTTTGTTTTCTAAAATCTTGTTTAACCCCACCATTTTTCCTTTTATTTGTTAGATCATATGTCATGGGAATAAGGAGATGTTAGTTCCTTATTCTCTGGTACACATATGCAACCCAAAAAATGAAGAGAGGAATTAAAAGTTCATATATGTCAGGGGAAGTGATAGGATGTTAGTCTATCATTTTCTGGTATTACATATATATTATTTAAAAAAAGTAAAAATATTGTGTGGGGTGTGAAAAAAAAAATTTGATGATCACCTCTAATCAAAGACCACTTCATGTTAATTTCCTCCCTAAACCCCCTTAGCCAATATCATTGTCTTAGTTTTTAAATTAAAATATGTGGAGAGCATAAGTAGTAGGTTGTCTTCTTCCTTAAGTTTCTTTCAAGTTATGGTTTTTATAATTTCAATCTAACCTTGTTTGCACTTTACTCCATTTTGAGTGCTAGTTAATTTATTAGAGAATTTTTGGCTAAGTACTTCTCTCTTTTCACTTTAAGTTCATAATTTATGACTTGATTCTTAAATCCCTAAAGTTTAATTTTTGGCTAGATTTTGCTGTTAATAAATTTTTAGTTTATTTGAAAATTTTATAATGTCTTATAAATATTTCTCTTTCTTTTGCTCTGGAATAACAAAAGTCTAAGCATGGGGGTGTTTGATGACTACTTTTTAGTCATCGTTTTTGGTATAATTTAGTAGCCTAAATCCCTAAGTTTATTTATAATTTTGTTTATATTATGTATGTTTTGTTTTATTTTCTCATTTAATGTCCTTTAGGTTATGATATTTTAATTTCTTATGTGTGTTGATCTTATTATTTTATGTTTTATATTGTATGTTTTGTTACAATATAATTTCTTATCTCGTATGTTTTATATTATCTTATGTGTGTTCATCATTTTTTGGTATAATTTCTTATATTGTATGTTTTGTATATTTTAATTTCTTATGTGTGTTGGTCTTATGTTTTATATTTTATGTTTTATATTGTATGTTTCAAGTGGTGTTTTCAATTGTTGTTATTATTATTACATGTCTAATGATAGTCTTTGTTTATTTTGTAGGAAGCAAGCAGCCCACTTCACTATTGGAGCAGCCCGGCCACATTTAGAGCAGCTCGGCAACCTTTAGAGCAGTCTATGAAGCCTACCCGAGCCCCCTATGCAGCCCAAGCAGCCCCCCATGCAATCCTAAGCCTCTACCCGAGCCCGGCCACCTGTGGAGCAGCCCACAACCCTTTACCCGAGCCCCATAAGCCTCCATGAAGCCCACCTAGCAGCCCACATGATGTGGCCAGCCACTTTGCACTTCCATTTATTACATGCATGCATGTTTTCCCCATGAAATGGCCGGCCACTCCCCTCTCTCTCTCCTTTATTATTTTCTTCCCCTCTATTTATTTCACATTCACCCCTTCTTCCCCTCTCTCTCATGCTCATTTATTTCTCATTCATCTCCCCCTCTCTATTTTATATTTTCTTTATTATCATACATAAATCATCCCACTCTCTCTCCCTTCATTTAAAATAAAATGCATGAATCTTTCTCCCCCCATGAGGTCGGCCACCTATTTCATTTTTTACTCTACATCCACCCCTTGGTCACCCCATCTAGAACCTACCCCTTCATCTATAAAAGGAGCCCCTCCCCCTTTGTTTGAAGTTAAGTAGTTTTTGGTTTCAAGTAGTTTTAGTCTAAAGTAGTTTTAGTCTAAAGTAGTTTTGAGTGAAGATTTTGTAGAGAGTTAGAGAGCAAGCTTCCATTTCAAGTATTTATTTTCTTGTTGTTTTATTTCATTTCTCCAAGCAATAGTATAGTAATTTTTGATATTTTATGTACTCTTATTTCTAGTTTAATGATAATGCAATTTTCCTTTCTTTTGGTTTCCCTTTTTATTATGCTTAGCTAGTTCTTTTTGTGCCCGATCGCGAGGATCTTTGCAATAGAATAATATCTTTCATTTTATGTTTGCATTTTGTATTTTTCTTTTTTGATCCTTCCTTGAATTATTTTGTATTGACTCTGTATTTCTAGTATACGGTAGTAGATTCCGATCTCATATTTGAGTAGCCGAGAGGCTCGTGAATATGAAAGATCACTCAAGGAAGGAAGGAGTTGAACGCACCCCTAGAGATAGGATGACGTAAATCCTCCGGATTGGAGTCAAATCCAATAGTGCGGGTCACTTCGATAATGCGACTTTAGGCCATTTTGATTTGAAAGAGATTTCTGTCGAAACGTCTATAAGTTAGGGGATTTAATGCTCTAGCGAGATTACTTCCTAATATCGGATCCGTCACGGTCTTAATAGAATTACAAATGTTAAACTAATCTATTCCATTATTTTATTTCAAAGTGAATCGTCGATCGAGCACTCTTTTCTCGCAATAGTTTATTTCTCTTTTTAACTTAGTTTATTTTCATTTTCAAAACTCATTTAACGTTCGGTAGAATAATAGAGTCGTTGTGAGTAATAGTACTTGCCTGCCCCTAGTTTTTATACGCCCTTGATATTTTTCATATCCTATGCTATATTTTGATAGGTACACTTGCCTTAATCGAGTATAGATTGGAGAATATGATTTTCTCTATCACTGGTGGTCTCTTGGACTTTGGAGATCCTGTTGCTTTGTTAGTGAGGTAGTTTTTCAGTACTTTTCTTACAGACAAACATATTTTCCCGTGGGTTCGTGTCAGGTTGTTGGCGCTCACTGGTAGTTTTTACCTTTGTACTAGATACATTACTTTTGCTGCTACCATTTCCTGGAGATAGTCTTCTTGCTCTAGGGAGAATTTATGCTAGGTTGCTAGTTATTTTAAAACTACAACTATTATTATTATAAGCACATTGCATGATCAGCATGTTTTATAAAAGTAAATCACTATTTTCCAAATAATATATAAAGATCATTTTCCTATATATAATGTAAATTAAATGTAGAGTCTTGCATAGCATAAGTGGTCCTCTTAGGGCTCTTATGTTCCTCTTAGGATGTCAAACCTAAATAAAGAATTTTTCCGCAGCGCTTAAGTTTAGTTTTTAACTGTGGACTAAGTGATCCACTAAGCCGAGAGATACGGCCTCTAATGTAATACTGATTTTCTAATCATTAAACTCATTAATTTCTTTCATAAAGTGTAGTAGATGGTTTTGCCTGAGCGTCAGCAGTTATCCCCATCTTGACGTGGCATCATGACGCGCGTTTTCCAATACTCTGATAATTCTTTAATTCGGAGAAAATGCGGGTTGTGACATTCATTATAAAAGAAGTTTTCAAGTCAGGGGGGTATCACCTCCAGGATGTGGATTGGTTAACCCCTGGATCGCACTTGCAGCAGTGATGATCTGGAGTGTTTCTATCCATAATGATAATTTTCCTCTGAATATGTTTGAGTATTACTTTAATGATCTTACTTTTTGGATGTGTCATGATTTCCTAGCACAATGCACCTCAGGGCGTCCTTCTTAGAAGACGGTGGTTGGAGGAGAAAGAGGAGAGGAGACCCTGAGCAGACCCGCTGACCAGGCTCTCATCAAGCTAGTAGGGCTATAGGGTCACTCGGAGGTTGGAAGAAAGAGGAGAGGAGACCTCGAGCAGACCCGCTGACAAGGATCTCATCAATCTAGCAGGGCTGTAGGCTCACTCAGCGGTTGGAAGAAAGAGGAGAGGAGACCCCTAGCAGACCCGCTGACCAGGCTCTCATCAAGCTGGAAGGGATGTAGGCTCACTTGGCGGTTAGAGGAGAAAGAGGAGAGGATACCCCGAGTAGACCCGCTGACCAGGCTCTTATCAAGCTGACAGGGCTGTAGGCTCACTCGGCGGTTGGAGGAGAAAGAGGAGAGGAGACCCCGAGCAGACCCGTTAACCAGGCTCTCATCAAGCTGGCAGGGCTGTAGGCTCACTCGGCGGTTTGAGGAGAAAGAAGAGAGGAGACCCCGAGCAGACCCGACTACCAAGCTCTAATCAAGCTAGTAGGGCTGTAGGCTCACTCGGCGGTTGGAGGAGAAAGAGGAGAGGAGACCCCGAGCAGACCCACTAACCAGGCTCTTATCAAGCTGGCAGGGCTGTAGGATCACTCAGCTGTTGGATGAGAAAGAGGAGAGGAGACCCCGAACAAACCCACTGACCAGGCTCTCATCAAGCTGGCTGGGCTGTAGGCTCACTGGGTGGTTGGAGGAGAAAGAGGAGAGGAGACCTCGAGCAGACCCGCTAACTAGGCTCTCATCAAGTTGGCAGGGCTGTAGGCTCACTCGGTGGATGGAGGAGAAAGGAGAGGAGACCCCGAGCAGACCCGCTGACTAGGCTCTCATCAAGCTGGCAGGGCTATAGGCTCACTCGGCGGTGGGAGGAGAAAGAGGAGAGGAGACCTCGAGTAAACCCGCTGACCAGGCTCTCATCAAGCTGGCAGGGCTGTAGGCTCACTCGACGGTTGGAGGAGAAAGATGAGAGGATACCCCGAGAAGACCCGCTGACCAGGCACTCATCAAGCTGGCAGGCTTGTAGGCTCACTCGACAGTTGGAGGAGAAAGAGGAGAGGAGACCTCGAGCAGACCCGCTGACCAGGCTCTCATCAAACTAGCAGGGATGTAGGCTCACTCGGCGGTTGGAAGAGAAAGAGGAGAGGAGACCCCGAGCAGACCCGCTTACCAGGCTCTCATCAAGCTGGCAGGGCTGTAGGCTCACTCGGCAGTTGGAGGAGAAAGAGGAGAGGAGACCCCGAGCAGACACGCTGACCAGGCTCTCATCAAGCTGGCAGGGTTGTAGGCTCACTCGGTGGATGGAGGAGAAAAAAGGAGAGGAGACCCCGAGCATACCCGCTAACCAGGCTCTCATCAAGCTAGCAGGGTTGTAGGCTCACTCGGCGGTTGGAGGAGAAAGAGGAGAGGAGACCTCGAGCAGACCCGATGACAAGGCTCACATCAAGATGGCAGGGTTGTAGGCTCACTCGGTGGTTGAAGGAGAAAGGAGAGGAGACCCCAAGCAGACCCGCTGACCAGGCTCTCATCAAGCTAGCAGGGTTGTAGGCTCACTCGGCGGTTGGAGGAGAAAGAGGAGAGGAGACCCCGAGCACACCCGCTGACCAGGCTCTCATCAAGCTTGCAGGGCTGTAGTCTCACTCGGCGGTTGGAGGAGAAAGAGTAGAGGAGACCCCGAGCAGACCCGCTGACCAGGCTCTCATCAAGATTTCAAGGCTGTATGCTAACTCGGTGGTTGGAGGAGAAAGGAGAGGAGACCCCGAGCAGACCCGCTGTCAAGGCTCTCATCAAGCTAGCAGGGCTGTAGGCTCACTCGGTGGTTGGAGGAGAAAGAGGAGAGGAGACCCCGAGAAGACCTGCTGAGTAGGCTCTCATCAAGCTGGCAGGGCTGTAGGCTCACTCCGTGGTTGGAAACAATAACCAAAGGGGGATCATGCCACTTCTGCGGAGTCTTTACCTCCTCACCATCACCACTTACCTTTTTACTCTACCGTGCTACAGTTTTCGTGAGCAAGGACTTGTTTCCATTTCAATACTGGATAGGGGCATAGAAGCTGCAGTTGGAGAGCATAAATGTCTTACGGCTGTAATTTGGGTTGGGTGTTTTCTAGAGGCAGGTAACTGAGGTCTTGACATAGAAGCTGATTAATCAGGGAAACACTGAACCTGCCTACTAACAAAAGGGGGGAGGGATACTTCAAGATGACTTCCAACATAAAGAAAAAGAAGAGAGGGGGAGGAATAATTGACCCCCAGGTCCACTCGCACCGAGAGGAGCCGGTAGACAGCGTGAGAGGAAGGAGAAGGTGTCCCCACGCTCGCGAGAGTGGCAGAGGATCGCCAGCTCGCCCCCTGGGCCAGTCTTGCTGGTAACAGCCGGCGAGGGGAAACATAACCCCCTCTCGCCTCCAAAGATCTCGAGGATCTCGCGAGCTGTCCAAGCGAGAGAAAAAGAAAAATATAGAGGAGGAAGAAAAGAAAAAGTCTAGCTTCAGGCGCAAGCAAAAATATATATATATACACATGAATCAAATTCGTGTTTTAATACAGTACCTTCCCAAATCAGGAGAGGCATTGTAATCATAGCAAAAAGGAAAGAAAAAGGCTGTTGTGCTCAAGGATCCCTAGACCTTCTCGCTCGCCGAAGATTCCTTGTCCTCGCCATAAATCTCGGGCACGAGGTCCTGGGCGGTGATGTCCTTGCAATCATCTTTAACTACACCCATCTCTCGCATCATCTTCAGGATGAGCTCGGCGGTCTGTATATTGGCATCCCGAAAAAATTCTTTGACCTCGTCATGCGTATAATGCACAGGAGGAGGTGGAGCGACCTACGAGCGAGAGGTGGAGGCCTGTTTGAGCTGGGCATTCTCTGTTTTCAGCCCCTTCACCTCCGTCTCCAACTCCTCCACTCGCGATCACAACCTTTCAACTATCTCAACATTCTGCAAAAAGAACAAACCGTTAAATCTAGCGGGAGAGTGCTTGAGAAGGCCGGCTAAGTATCAACTCACCACTCCGCCACTAACCTTGGCGAGAAGGCTCTCGGCCACCTCCAGTGGCTTGGTGAGATCCCCAGACTTCTCGCGCTCGGCAGCGAGTTTAGTGTCTATTTGCTTCCAGCATTGAGTGTTGAAAATTAGGCGGTGCGAGAGTCGATGAGAGAGCTTGAGGGTACGCAGCTGCGAGTGGGCCGTCCTGAAGATGAGATCTCATGTGGTGGCCGCGTAGAGCGCGTCAGGGGTGAGACCCCCATAGAAGCCGAAGCCCAAGGAGAAGGCGTAGGAAGAAGACTCGGCTTACTCTCCCCATGAGGGGAGAAGGGTAGAGATGGAGATCCGATGTGCCCCCTTATCCCAGATGAGCGTAGGCTCATTGGCACCATCGGGGACAGACAGGCCCATGTTGAAGTTCAGGTGGGCGGAGGATCAGGATACTGGAGAGGAGCCTCCCCGCGAGAAGGGGACCAGGGAGGTTGGTGAGAAGAGCTCGCGGGAGGTGCGAGAGGGGCCGCGTCTTGCGGAAGCGAGATAGCCCTATGCGGAGAGGTCAAGGGAGGCGAGTGGGGAGATTCAGATCCCAGGGATATGGGGCTCAAGGATCCCGGCATCGTCGCTGTGTCCCCACGGACCTTGCCCTTCTCGGAAGGGAAGGAGACTACTTTCTTCAACTTCATCTTCAGTTTCTTTGAGGGGCTGAGGAGAGAGGGGGCCGAGTCCTCAGCCACCCTCTTTCGGGGAGGAGGGGCCAATGAATCTTTGGCCGCCTCGACCGCCATATTGGCGAGAGCCACATCTTTAGATGGCTTGATATTACTTCTGTAGGGAGGGTGCACCGGCACGTTCCTCTCTCATGGGAGAAGCTAGACAGAGTCAGGTAAAAGGGCCAGCGAGAGGAAAGTACTGAATGCAAGAAAAAGACGAGGGGGTCGAGCATACCTTCTCCGGGGAGCAAGGGGAGCAGTGAGGCGAGCCCCCGTCTCAAAAACCTGACGTCGAAGTTCTTCCCCGCGAGGTACTCGCAAAGAAGCTTGTCTGTGCCGCCAACCTGCGGAGTAACATAGAAGATTTCTGCGGGCGAGACGGGCGTGAGAGGGACGCCACCCAGGTTCCTGCGGATGAAGACGAAGCGGGTTAGCCAGTGATGATTCTTGTTTGGTGTCTCGCAGACTTTCAGATTCAGCCCGGTGAAGAAGGAGACCCCGTCTTGATTGGCGTGGTAGACGAACATCTTCTGGAAGATGGTGAGACTGAATTCTATTCTCTCTCACCGCATGTAGCACTCAAACACGACGATAATAGAGATTGCATTGGGGTTCAACTGGGCTGGCACGACACAGTAGTACTTGAGAACTTGCTTCACCTCGGGCCAGAGGGGAAGCCGGAGCCCCGCCTCGAAGTGCGAGACGGGGAAAGCGAGCTCGCCCGGGTAGAATGTATTCATGCTCTCGCCAGCCTTGGGAGGGCATGACTCGTAGCCCTCCGGCAAGAAGTCGCTCCGCAAGGCCTCGTATTAATCGGCAGAGAGGCGACCAGGAGGGAAATTGTGGTCGGAGAATCTCTTCCCACAGCGGCTGCAGCCCTCACCATCCTCTGGCCTCCTTTTTCCCATGAGTGCGTGAGACAATGGGGAAGTGGGCGAGTGGAGAACCAGCGATAGGACATGAAGAACAGTAAAGAGGAAGGGTGAGGGGCTGGAGCGCGAGACGAGCTGGGGAAAGACGGGGAGCCGTGAGCGGAAGTCTAGGGAAAGACGCTTCCAGCACTGGCAGCGGGGGTATTTATAGCCCTCATATGTAGGAGGATAAGCGGATAGAGAACTATGCCGGGGAAGGGCAAGCATCGGCCGACCCTTCTCTCTCCAAGCCTCGGGCGGCGGAACCCTAAGTTGGCCATCAGCCCAAGAAGGCGGTGAAAAGATTGATGCAGAGGAAAATAAAAGTAACAATGGTTAAAAATTAGCATAAAAGAAGGTATTAACGCTGTCGCATCAATTAAACAGGCAAATCACCAAATTGATAAATTTAATCACGCATAAAGACGGGTGGCAAGTTCGAAGAGCACACAGCTGGCGCTATATAAGCAAATATTTTATTACAGAGACAAGGCAAACGAAAGAGCTAAGAAGCGAGAGGCGAGAGGTGAAAGGAAAGAAGGCGGAGCTCTCGTCAATTCTTATCCCACCTCGATTGTCCTCCCCTGCGGCTTCTCACGCAGGGAGGACGACTGGGGAGGTGGAAGGCGCAAACCGCCTCAACACCACTGCGGGCGAGATGGATCTGTTGGTCGACATCATCCAAGATTGCCTGAGGGTTTGTCTGGTCCACCTCAATGTCGGCGTCTATCTCAGAAGACAGGCGAGCGTATTCCACCTCTAGCCAGTCAATCCGGTGGTCTGCGGCTTGCTTCCCATTTTCCAGCGCTTGAATGATGCGCGCGTGCTTCCGCAGTATCTCAGCCACCTTATGCTTCATCTCTATGGGTCTATGGGGTCTCCCAGGTAGTCCTTATCTCATCTATAGAAGGCGGAGGCGAAGGGGCCAGCTGCCTGGAGTAATCGTCGACCGGCGAGTCGGCAGCCAGTGAGTCCTCGATAGGGGTTCCACTCGCACCTATGGAGGAGCCAAAGAGATAAAGCGGCAAGGAAAAAGCATGCGACAAGAAGAAGAGAGCAGGTGTGAGAGGTAGAGCCTCTTACCGAATCGGCGGGTGGAGCCCGATGTGATAGAAGGGTCATCCCTCCTCATCACGGGGGTGGAGGGGGGAGTGGAGGCTTGGGGCGAGAGAGGCCTGGAAGGAAGATCCGAAATGTTGATGCGAATGGTCTCAGGATGATGAGGAGGCGCCGAAATTTTCTGGGAAAAGGTAGCAAGTAAAAAATGTGTGGTGCAAAGAGATCATAGCAGGCTTGAAAGACTTACCTCTTTTCCTTTGAGACTAGATGGAGTGGGAGGTACATACCCCCTCGGAAAGGAGCGAGAAGGTTCTCCTGCCGGGAGGGGAGACTCCGGAACTTTTGCCTTTTTTGGGAGAGAGGTGGATGGTGGTTCCGAAGAAGAATCGCGCACCGGGATCTTGTTCAGACCCGCCGCCGTCGCCTTGTTCTGCTGGCGAACGGCCGCGATGCGGTCCCAAAAACATTGAATGAGTGACATAGAGGCAGATGCTGGAAGAGGATGGAGGAAAGGGAACGGCCCCTTGCGGGGAGGCGATTTCCGTATTTATAGACTAGGCAAGGGGCCCACCAAAAGATTCCCCCCAATAAATTCGTCGTACTACCACGAGCCTTGGTCGAACTATCTTTCCGAGCTTATAAACAACCTCGAAAAGAGCGGGGATTGTGTACAACCTCGGACTCGAAGGCGAGCGAGAGGGCCCAGGAGTGAGGGCCAAGGAAACAAGAGCCGAGCGAGAGGGCTCAGGCGAGAGGTACAAGGAAATAGGAACCAGGAGAGAGGCACCAGGTGAGACGTGCCAGGAGGCAGGGCATGGAGTGAGGTTCACTACATAAAGTGGGATGGCCTAAGTGGAGCATGGCCTCAGATAGGTGAATGTCGTGACTAGAAGCTTTCCCAGCGAGTGACCAACTCACCTCGCGAGAGGACTCCAGGAGTGGAGCTCTCGCCCAGGGTAGCCCTCTCGCCATGCGAGAGGACCCTATGGGGGAGTTCTCGCCAGGTGCCACTTTGGTTAAAGACCGATTCAGGTAGGGTCGGGCCCACCTTTTGGGCCCCAGGGGTGTTTTACCCTTTTACCCCGGGTGGTCTGCATTTAGCCCTTGTGGACAGCGGTGTTTGGCTGTTGGCAGACCTAGCCAGGGATGTTCTGGTAATTTCAGGGTGGTGTAAATTTGTTATTTGCAGTCCCAGTTCAGAGGCCTATAAATAGACCGGTAAGGCGCCTTAGAAGGGAAAGCTTTCTTGACTCCTTCCACTTCTTCTAAGGCACCTAGCTCATCATTGGCTAGGGAGGGGAAGAGCTTTAGTCTCTTCCGGGTACGAGGTGGGACCTCCTTGCTGGAGCCTCCGGTCTAGTTCTTTGCCTCAAGTGTGATCCTAAGGGAATAAGCGTAAGCTGCCCCAGTAGTTTCGAGCTTTAGGAGGAATCGACCTTGTTGGTTCCAACAAGAAGCCTCATCAAGCTCAAGTGATGATGAAGATGATGCTGAAGAAAAGGAATTCTGCATGATGGCTATCAATGCCTCTCAGCAATATTTTGATGCAGAATAGGGATAAGTCTCAGAATCTGAAACTCAAACTGAAGAAGACCAGGTAATTGACTCCTTTGACTTTGACTCAGAGGACTTTAGGTTTGAATTTAAGGCACTTTGTTTAGACCTGTTAAAATCTGAGAAAGAGATTATCTCTCTCAGAAATCAATTGTCGTAACATAGCACCTTAAAATCATACAACCTCAAACTCTCTGAGGAGTTAGAATGCTGTAGGGAGGAGATAGCTTCACTAAAAAGTGAGTTATCCCAGGCAAAGAAGTTTGAAGAATCCCTTAATGGGAGATGCATCAGACTGATGGACATCACAAGCACAGTGAACTCAAGATTCAACAGTACACTGGGCTTGGGTGCTTCTTCCAGCCAACCTATAGTATTAACAACCCCAATTAAATTTATTTCTGATAAAAGAAAGGGTGTTGTAGCGGTAGCTAGGAAGAATCCAGATTTACCTAAGGAAAATCAAGTTCAACAGAAAACATCGAACAGAGCTCGACGATCGTCGAACACAGCTCGGCGATCTAAGGCTGGATCGTCGAACTTAGATCGACGACTTCTTAACTCTAAACTCTGGTATAGTCGATCTTCGAACGGAGCTCGACGATCTGACCCAAGATCGTCGAACTCAGGTCGACGATCGTCGAACGGAGCTCAGAGCTTTAAACCTTCTTTCAGAGGTAAATCTCAAGTCAATCCTAGAAGTCCCTCATCCCAAAGCTTCAACCCTTATACTGAATGGATAGTACCTCCTAGGAGATACCATCCTGAAGGATATAAGGGTCAGCAAGGGATGTCTTTCATTTCTGAATTTAAAGGTTATCAACCTAGACCCAAGGTAAACTGTGTCAAAAACATATAAATTGTTTATGTGCGGGTGAAGACCTATCCAGCAATGAACCAACAATGGTATCATGATAGTGGGTGCTCAAAGCACATGACAGGGAGTAAGGACAATCTCACATCCTTCAAAGCCAAACTTAGACCCAAAGTGATCTTTGGAGATTCAAACTTTGGTCAAACAAAAGGATATGGTGCTGTTCAGATTGGCTCAGTCACATTCAAGAAGGTGGCTTATGTCGAAGGACTGAAGCATAACCTAATCTGGATCAGTCAACTCTGTGATGAAGGATATCAAGTGACATTCAACAAATCCTTATGCCAGATCAAGTCAGAGGATAACACAACAGTGTTAACAGGTAAAAGGAAAGGTTACATTTATCTTTTAGATTTCCTTTCAACCAACATAGATATCTGCTTATTTAATTCAGTCTGCAAACCAAATGATTTATGGCATAAGAGACTAGGACACTTAAACCTTAGAACCATTGCAAGGCTGTCCAAGGACAACCTTGTTAGAGGACTAACTTCTGGCCCCTACAAGAAGGAAGGACTCTGCAGGGCTTCTCAATTAGGAAAGCAAACTAAAAATTGTTTTAAGTCACTTAATAAGAGTGATTCACCTAGGATTTTGTATCTATTACACATGGATCTTTTTGGACCCATTACAGTATAAAGCTGAGGAGGGAAATCTTACACTTTAGTGATTGTAGATGACTTCTCTAGATTCACTTGGGTATTCTTTCTGAGGAAGAAGTCTGATAACTTTAAATGTTTGACAGATTTTCTCAAATACATATAGATTGAGTTCAATACTCACATTGCCCTGATCAGAAGTGATCATGGGACAGAGTTTGATTCTCTTCTTATGCAAGAGTTCTGTCAGAGTGAAGGGATCAGGCATACTTTCTCAGCTCCTAGAACTCCTCAACAAAATGGGGTAGCTGAAAGGAAAAATAGAACCCTAATTGAATCTGCCACTACATTGTTGACAGATGCTCACCTTCCTCTATCTTTTGGGTAGAGGCAGTGAACACCTCCAACTATGTGTTGAACAGAAGTTTGATAAATAAGCTTAAGGGCAAGACTTCCTATGAATTGCTCAAAGGGAAGAAACCTAAAGTAGACTATTTCAAAAATTTTGGTTGCATTTGTTATATTCACAATAATGACAAGACGTATTTAGCAAAATTCCAAGCTAAAGATGATGAAGGAGTGTTTCTGAGATACTCCATGATCAGTAAAGCTTATAGGGTTTATAATAAAACTTCTCTTAAAAATGAAGAATCTGTTCATGTATCTTTTGATGAGACTAACATGTGTTACAAGGAGAAGTCTACTTCTACCATAGAACCATTGCAGGTACACTCTCTTTCAGAAAATTTGGACAGGTTACACATTGTAGAAAAGGATTCAGTACATTCAACTATCCAACAAAGAGCTGAAATCAGTGAAGATGAAGAGGATACTCAACATCTTGATGTTCACCATCTTGGAGTAAACCATTCTGAAGATCTCCATAAGAGGAAACAACAACACAGGTTGGTGAACAATCAACACCCCCTGTTGATTTAGTAACAACAAGAGATCACCCAATCTCCCAAGTGATTGGAAACATCTCAGCTGGTGTGAAAACAAGAAATCAGGTCAACAAGAACCTGATGCACACCTGCTTTTTATCTCAAGTTGAGCCTCAATCCATTCAAGATGCAGAACAAGATCCACACTGGATCATTGCTATGCAAGAGGAACTACATAAATTTAAGAGGAACAAAGTTTTGGAGCTAGTACCAAGGCCTAAGGATCACTCAATTGTTGGAACAAAGTGGGTGTTCAGAAACAAGTTGTATGATCAAGGAGTTATTGTAAGGAACAAGGCAAGGCTAGTTGCTCAAGGCTACTCTCAAGAAGAAGGAATTGACTATTACCAGACTTTTGTACCAGTTGTAAGGTTAGAGACCATAAGAATATTCCGTGCTTATGATGCTCACAAAGGATTCAAGGTCTACCAAATGGATGTGAAGAGTGCATTTCTCAATGGAGACATCAAAGAGGAAGTATATGTTAGACAACCTCACGGTTTTATCTCTCCAACTTATCCTGACCATGTTTTCAAATTGCATAAAGCATTATATGGTCTCAAGCAAGCTCCTAGAGCATGGTATGAGACCTTAGCATGCTTTCTTCTGAAAAATGATTTTATAAGGGGTAGAGTAGACCAAACTCTTTTTATTAGAACCAATAAGTCCCATACCCTACTAGTATAAATATACGTAGATGATATTATCTTTTGTTCTACTGATTCAAATTTGTGCAAAAAGTTTTCCAACCTGATGCACTCTAAATTTTAAATGAGTAGCATGGGTGAGCTTTCCTTCTTCCTAGGATTTCAAGTTAAACAACATTCTGAAGGCATATTTATTTCTCAAACCAAGTATGCAAAAGAATTGGTTAAGAAATTTGGTATGTCTGAAGCATCTTGTATGAAAACACCTATGCCTACCAATGATGTATTAGATACTGATGAACATGGTAAACATGTTTATCAGACAACATATAGAGCAATGATTGGCTCTCAATTGTACCATACAGCTAGTAGACCTGATATAATGTTTGCTACATGTATATGTGCTAGGTTCCAAGTAAGAACTAGAGAGTCACACCTAACATTACTTAAGAGGATTCTTAGGTATGTGAAAAGTTGTCCAAATCTAGGACTCTGGCATCCAAAAGACTCAGGATTTGAATTAACTGGATTTTCAGATGCTGATTATGCTGGATGTGAAGTAGACAAGAAAAGCACCAGTTGAACTTGTCAGTTCCTTGGTGAAAGACTTGTCTCCTGGTTCTGTAAAAAATAGACATCAGTGTCCACTTCAACTGCTGCAGTTGAATACATGGCAGCAGGCAGTTGTTGCTCACAGATTCTGTGGATTCAAAACCAGCTCCTAGAGTATGGCTACGACTTAGAAGGTTCAAAAATATTTTTTGATAACACTAGTGCTATTTCTATAGCTCAAAATCCAGTCCTCCATAGTAGGACAAAACATATAGAGATTAGGCATCACTTTCTAAGAGGCAATGTAGAGAAAAATAAAATTGAAATTCAATATATCCCAACTGATTTGCAAAGGGGAGATATTTTCACAAAACCTTTGGATGAAAAGAAACACATCTTCTTCCTAAATCAGTTAGAATGTTAGATGGAGGAAGTTTAAAATAAATCCCAATATTTTTAAATATAACAACAGACCAAGACTAGGCTAAAAACTTATATTTTCTAGTGTCTGTAGGTTCTGTTTTGTCTCTGAACTGCGCTCGACATTTTTCCCAAAAATCGTCGAACGGAGATCGACGCTTTCCAATAAGCGTCGATCGGAGTTCAGCGTTTTCCAGGAAGCACTAGGCTATCTTCTTCTGGTCAACGATCGTCGAACGGAATTCGACGCTCTCCAATGTCGTCGAACGGAGATCGACGATAACGTAGACTCTTCAGATTCTATTAAGAAGCCCAGATCGTCGAACAGAATACGACGATCCTTCCTTTCCGGTTTCGAACCCTAATGTAAATATCATTCTTTCACCGTCGTTCTTCTTTTGCGCTTTCATATTCTCTGCAATTTCTTTCTTTCCCTCAAAACTCTACTACACTTGGTCGTATTTGTTAATTTTTGCAGGTATACAATGACTGTTAACGTTGCCGCTCTCACTAAGATGAAGTTTGATACTGGATTTGATATCGATATGGATTCGTTTAACGGGAGCGATCAAATATTCAAAGAAATTGTCGAACTATTGAGAGAACAACAGTTGGTGCATATTATGTCTACCGGAATGAAGATTGCGGCAGATGAGATAAAGGAATGGGTATTTACAGCAAATAATCTGGATCAAAATACTATAGTCGGTACTATAAGCGGGACTCAGGTATCTTTATCACCTACTCTCCTAAGTGAAGTATTTCATTTAAGTACTGGAGATGATTCTACTGTGATGTCTAGAGAGGAATTTGATTCAATGTTTGATAGAATGGGTCACTCTGCAGCTAACCCTAACAAATTATTGAAAAAGAACCTCTCTATTGAGTTTAGATTTCTGCCTTATGTTGTGGGGAAAGTGCTTCTGGCAAAGCACTCAGCTCATGATACCATATCCAGGTATCAATTCTGTTTGATGGGAGCCCTGGTAGACAAGAAACACTTGAATTGGGGCACAATTTTCTTTGATCTGATAAAGAAGAAAATAAACAAGAGCTTTGTGAATTTTGGGAGGATTTTACGGTATTCCTGCACTCCAGGTGCTCAGAACTGCTAGTCTCAAATGGGATGCACATCAATGCATCAAAAAGACTGACCTATGCCCTATTTGGTAAGTGGGATAGGCAGATAATCAAACCATCAAGGACTACCATGGCTTCAGGCATAAGGACTCTTGCAGTCACTTCCCCTTAGGCCTCTGCCCTCATGGAAGAGTTACCTGCCTCCACCTCTTCTTCTCCTTTTCCACCACTTGATTCTACCTCCATCTCCACATCAACAATCTCAACATTCATCTCTTCCCCAATTACCATTTCTTCACCAATCCCACCTCCAGCCACCTCAGAACAATTCCATCCACTTCACTTCTATCCACCTCTTGACATACCCTCTTTCAGAATCTTGGAAGACTCCTTTATGGATGATTCCACTTCCTCCCCTACTGAGCCTCCTTCTACCTACTCATACAAACAGCTCCTTCATGACATTCTCACTCAACCATCCTTCACACCATCCATCTCCACACCCATATCATCTATCTTCACCATCCCAATCTCTCAACCAACCATCCTACCATCCACAATACCATTGACCACAGTTCATCCATCACCAGCCCAAACAATTCCCTCCTCCACCTCTACTCAAGTTACACTTGAGCAAGTGGATCTATCAGCCTTGGCAGATAGGCTATATGGGATACTGGCCCACAATCTAGTAAGCCTGCATGAGACCACCAAGGCTCCACTCCTGAACTCAATAAATGAGCTATCTTACAGGCTAAACTCACTCTCCTCTCCTCAGGCAATCCCTTTTGTGGGGTGCCTTGAACCATTCATCACTGAATCAAGGCAGGGGGAGATGCCCTATGAAGCTGAGGTAATGCCTGCTGCTCTAGGTGATTTGCTGCTGCATCAAATCTCCACTGCTGCTCCAGAACCAGTACTCACAGTGGACCTCAGGTCACTGTTGTATGCATTTGATCTTCTTTACAGAAGCTGCTTACCAACTATGGGAGTTGAAGACCTCACTAAGTCCATTGTGCCTATTACTGTCTGTGATCCCAGCCTGATCATATCTTATATAAATTCTCTTAAGGCTGTGGAAGTTTCTGATTGTGTTGTTGCTTCTGCTGCTGCTGAAGGTGCTGAATCTAATGATATTGATATGTTGCCTGCTAATCCTGTTGATGCTGCTGCTGCTATTGAACTTTCTATTTTTCTAGAAGAACATGTTGTTTTTAAGGTTCCTTCTGCTCTAGAAGTTCCTTTTGCTCCTGCTGCTACTACATTTGATCCTACTCCTGTTCTATCTACATAAAAGTCTAAACAAAGAGAAGAGTATATCAAAAGCATTGATGATCTATATGACAGACCCCAGAGTTCTTAAAGTAATCAATTTAACACTGACTCTGATGATTCTGCTGGCACCATCTCTAAGAAAAGGAAAGCAAGAAGCAAAGCAATGATGAGAGTTCCCCCTGCTAAGGCCAAAGATGTAAATGATATACCATACTATATTTTTCATGATTGTCAAATAACCAAGCCTTGGATGAAATATTCTAAGAATCAGTTAAAGGCTATGAGGAAAAGAAGAAAACTTGACAAATATGAGAAAGGATCTTCTCAGTCTAATCCTCCTCCTCCTCCTCCTCCAGATGCTGGTACTGGTGAAGGATCTACTACTCAACCTGGATTTGCGTCAAAGCATAGTTTTTCTCAATCTTCTCAAAGATATCAACCCAGAGGTCAACATCAAAGAAGCCATCATTCTAGAAGAGGTCAGTTCAGAGGAAATCAGAGAGAGTACAGGACCTATTCCAGACAATAAAGGGAAGGAAAAGGTCCAATTGATTCTACTCAAGGTCCTTTCCCTTACAAGCTTAGAGATTCAGTTGTCACCAGGACTCCTACTGATTCAGAATCTATCAATAGATATGAACCTCCAGTCCCTTTTGAAGATCCTGAAAACAACCCAGTGTTTTGGACTGCCAGAATGAAAGAGCTTGCTTCTCTAGATCAAATGAAGAAGGCCCAGGAGCAAGGTAAAGACATTTCAAACATTACAACCCTATCAGAAAAAAGAAAGACTGAATTAGAGTGATATGCTTCAAGAAAGTTCTTTGATCCAGAAGATTACATGAAGCTGCACCCTGAGGCTGTAGTCCCAAGGCCAAGATCCCAAACATCCATAGGTGCAGATGACGACAGAAGATCAAAGAAAGATGCTCTCAATCCTAATAGGGAGATTCTATTTAAGAAAGACAATGAGAAGAAATGATTTCTATAAGCAGACAGTACATTTATATCTCTGAATATTGCTGATATTCTATATGAGTTCTGCAATGCTGCTATGTTTTTCTTCTGCATTATTGTGTTAGCTTTTGTTTCTATATGTATGCTTTTGTATTTCCTATTGTGTCCTGTAAATAGTAATCCTAACCCAAATAGGGGGAGATTGTTGGAACACCCTATTACTAATTTGGGCAAGGATCACTATGTTATTAGGAAATTGGTTTGACCTAGTTGTATAGTTAAAAAGGTCAACTTAGAATGAGTCTAAAGCTTAGAACTTAGGTTTAGAGCTGCCCCCAAGACCATTCAAAGATCAGGATTCATTGCTGAGACAAAGAAAATTTTTGTCGAGCTCAGGTCGACGAAACGTCGAACTCAGTTCGACGTTCTTTGAGCTCAACTCTGCAAGTCGTCGAACTCCGGTCGAAGATCTTCGAGCTCAGATCGACGCTCTGTCTTCAGCTATTTTCCAAGTAGCTGAGCTCAGTTCGACGATCGTAGAGCTCAGGTCGACGTTTTCTGTCTCTAGTATAAATCCAATCTCTGAGCTCAGGTCGACGATAGCTGAGCTCAGGTCGACGATTTCTGTGAGAGATCGACGCTTTCAGAATTCGAATTCAAGAATAGTTATGGAATTAATTCAGATTCATTCAAAGTTATTTCCTACATTTATTGCAAAGGATTTTCTAGCCGTTTCAAGCAATCTAATGCAAGTTTCAAGGAAGACTAAAAGGAATGTTACTTAGGACTTTCCCTAGAGACAGTTGTCATTTATGGAAGTCATTTATGACTGAGTAACGACCATCTAAGTTAGAATCTAATATACTCCTTCAGAATATGTTTGTGAAAATACAACAGATCAATACAATTATAGAGACAAGAGATATACAGCAGAATTAGATTGAAAGATACACAGAAGAGTGAATAATAGATACTCTCTGATCAAGAGTTCATCTTCTGAGATTTACAAATTTACTGAATCCCAAATCTTCAAGAACACAAGAAAGTTTACTGTGGAGGAAATCTTCTGCTACTCAACTCCTCCAAATCATCAAGTGTTCAAAAGCTTCAACATCAAGAACTCCAGACATTAAACATTTCAGCATCTGTTTAAATCATCAATTGCTAGAGATCTGAAGCGACTAAAGACCTATCACCCTAGCAAAGCTCACCTTCCTGAACCCTTACAGATCTCAGGGAGAGCTTTGACATCAAAATCCACTTGTCTTCTCTAAGACTGTTGACAGAGAAGAACAACTCAACTTTTTCTTTCTTTTTTCCTTTCCCTCCTGTAAAAGGGTTTTTCAAAACTCGCTTCAAAAGTTCTGAGATTGGTTTCTGAGACCTTGTCAAAACTCAGTGGTGGCAAGACACCTTATCAAAAAAAAATCTAGTTTTGGTTTTTGAGCACCTTATCAAAATCTCATTGGTGCCCATGACACCTGATCTACTATTCCTGGAGTGGATTCCTATCAAGGGTGGTAGAAGAGTGGATGTACCCTAGTTGTTGGGGAACCACTATAGTTCCTTGTGTCATCTGGTTGCTGTGTGTTTGACTTTGCTGTGTGCTGTGTGTTTTCTTAGCTCTTGCTTTAGTTTTTATTTAATAACAAGCACCTTACACATATAAATAAATTAAGTCTTCCACTGCTTTATATTTTTAATTGTAAATTATTTTAATAATACTCTATTCACCCCCCCTCTAGAGTTAAGGTAGATCTTTTCCTCACTTTCAGGCTATGTATTGATTATCGCGAACTGAATAAGCTGACGGAGAAAAACAAGTATCCGATTCCACGGATCGATGACTTGTTCGATCAGCTAGCGGGCTCAACCGTCTATTCCTAGTATGATTCAAAATCCGGGTATTACCAATTGTGGATTAGGTATGGTGACATTCCCAAGATAGTGTTTGGCACACGCTACGGCCACTATGAGTTCACAGTGATGCCGTTCGGCTTATGTAATGCGCCTTCGGTATTCATGGATCTCATGCATTGAACGTTCCGCGAATACTTGGTTCTGTTTGTGATTGTGTTCATTGATGATCTCCTCGTGTACTCTCAGTCAGAGGAAGATCATGCAAACCATTTGCGGTGGTATTGCACACCTGTCGGAGGAATAAGCTATTTGTAAAGTTCTCTGAGTGTGAGTTCTGGCTCTCGTCGGTGGCTTTTTTTGGCCATGTGGTAAGTGGAGAGGGCATAGCGGTGGATCCGGCAAATATAAGTGCCATTTGTGATTGGCCAGTGATGTCTTCGGTGGCCGAAGTCAGGAGTTTTCTAGGACTGGCAGGCTACTATAGACGATTTGTGGAAAACTTCTCCCGGATTGCTTTGTCTTTGACTACGTTAATGAGAAAAGATCAGAAGATCGTTTGGACGCCGGAGTGCGCGCGAGCTTTTGAGGAACTAAAGAGTCGTTTAACTACGACGCCTGTTTTGACGTCTCCATGTGGTACAGACGGTTTTGAGATATACAGCGATGCGTCAGGAAGCGGCTTAGGCTCCGTTCTCCTGCAGTTTTTCAAGGTGATCGCTTATGGATTACGTCAATTGAAAGTTGATGAACATAATTACCCCGTCCACGACTTGGAGTTGGCGGCGGTGATCTTTTCGCTTAAGTTGTGGCAGCACTATCTTTATGACGTGAAGGTAGATATTTATACAGATCATAAAAGCCAAAAGTATCTGCTCGATCAAAAGTATTTGAATATGCGACAAAGGAGGTGGATGGAAATCCTAGGGGATTATACCTTCGACATTCACTATGTTCCTGGAAAGGGAAATGTGGTCGCTGATGCCTTGAGTCGTCGGACTCCGGTGCGGGAAAGTTGGTTGCGGATACATGATGTGCGTCTACTCCAGGAGTTGGAAGCGTTGGAGATATCTTGTATAGAAAGGAATTCTTCGGCCGATGCATGCTTGAACTAGCTGGAGGTTCAATATGACCTTGCAGACAGGGTTCGGCGGGCAACGGAGTTTGATGAAAGTCTCCAGCGCTATGCAAAGGAGGGGTCTGGAGACCAATTCTCCTGTGAATACGGTTTATTACGGAAGGATTGCCGATTGTGCGTCCCTTGTGCGGGTAAATTGCGAGAAGAATTGTTATATGAAGCACACTTTACAAAGTACTCAATTCACCCTGGGAGCACAAAAATGTACAAGGACAAGAAGAAATTGTTCTGGTTGCCCGGTTTAAAGAAGGACATAGCCGCGTATGTGGCTAATTGTCGTACTTGTGCTTTGTTAAAGGCAGAATGTCAACGACCGAGTGGTTTCCTAAAATCATTGCCGGTTCCGCAGTGGAAGTTTGAGGATATTTGATAATGCGTTTTGTAGCCTAAACTATTATTGTATTTTCTATTTTATATTGTACAAATTATGTCTATTATTAGTTTATTTTTATCCTTTTTATGTAAATTTTATTGCCACTAACTTTTTCCTGTCTTTTTGCAGGTTGTTAGAAAAATTGGCAAAATGACCTGACACGCCCCCCTTTCATGCCCTCCCTGGGCGTGACCTAGGGCGTGTCACCCGATCCCGAGGACTCCTGCTGGAAGGGACAGAAAACGGTCAAAAACCGCTGTCACGCCCCCCTGACACGCCCTCCCTGGGCGTGTCACCAGGCGTGACCAGGGCGTGTCGCCCTCTACCGCAAAGCCTGCCGCCGCATTAAATGTCGTTCCGCCTCAGCACGCAAACAGTACTGTCATGCCCCATGTCACGCCCGTGACATGGGCGTGACACCCTCCTTTTTCGGTGACTTACGGCTTTCAGACCAATGATTTGGACATGACGTGCCTGTCACGCCCCCCTGTCACGGGCGTGACCTAGGGCGTGACCACCGACGTACCGAAGCAATCATCGCTCCCGCCAGAATCCAGTGCCCGAGGTCAACATAGTACTGTCACGCCCCCTGACACGCCCCCCCTAGGGCGTGTCGGAGGGCGTGACCAACCCGAGAAAAAAAAATCTATAAATTGAGCCCCCCCTCTCCATTTCAGCAAGCTTTGGTTGAGAGGGGGAGGTGCTGCCCCTTTGGTTCTTGAGTTTTTTATGCTTTCTCTCTCTCTCTCTCTCTCTCTCTCTCTCTCTCTCTCTCTTCCTTTGTAATTTTTGCTTAATCATGGTTTAATATTTAGTTGCCCTAGCTTTCTTTGTAATCTTTAGTGTTGCTTAGTGCTTAATATAGGGCTAGAATAGGATTTAATTTTCATGCACTTGTAATTTCAATTTCAATAAGGTAACTTGCCTTTTTTCATTAATAAAAGTGTTCTTCCTTTACTTGTGTTCCTTTATATGCTTTTCTACTCATCTCCCCTCCTCCACTCCATTATGATTAACTAATTCTCCTTGTACTCGATCTTGATGATCCGAGGTTAGAGCGATTATGTTATGATGTTTTAATTAATCTTTTCTTTTTAGGTTAGGGACTTGAATTACTCTTGATTAATCACGGGTTGGAGGTATATTTTCGATATATACTCTCCGCCTTTGCTTTCATTCTGGGATAGCCGAGAGGCCGAAAGAATGAAGTGAGCATTTAAGAGTAAAGGGAGTTGTAGGCTTCCGATTTAGACGAGAGTCGGTCGGACCTTCCTATAGTGGTGTAAAATCCTCGAGAGAGGCAGACGTCCAAATCTCCCGGATTGGAGTAAAATCCAATAGTGGTGTTCATCGCGTAAAGCGAGTTTTAGGCTTCCGATTTAGACGAGAGTCGGTCGGACCTTCCTAAACTCAGTTGGGCACGACTTCGAGAGAAGCGTGTTCAGCTTTAGGAACCTCCACGGTCAAGGACCTTTATCCTTTTAAGTTCAGATTTTTATTGCATTTTCTTAATCGTCTTTAGCCGAGGTGAATCTTGATTGGGTGCATTTCCATTTCATATTTTCTACCTTTCGTAGTAATCGCCTATCTTGTGCTCTTTAATTAACTGCAGTAGTTTCCTTTCTAGCATAGTTCTTTGCTTAATAGCTTAACTTAATTGCGGTAGTTCTCTTTCTAGTATTGCTTTAATTCCTCCCTTGCACTTAGATTTTCTAAAACCCTAGTTTTTCCGTCGATAAGATAATAGCGTTCGTGTGAGTAAGCTTAGCCAACAGTTCCCGGATTTCAATACGACACTTGTGTCCCCTTGCTACAATTCGATAGGTATACTTGCCTCATTGGGTTGCTAGTTCGGTTGCGTTTATTTTCTTCGAACCCTAGCGCGCAACAAGTTTTTGGCGCCGTTGCCGGGGACAACCAACTTCCGTTGATATTTTGAAAACACGAACCTATTAATTTTATCTCCTCTCTTTCTCATCCTCTTTCTTTAAAATTTTAAAAATCAAAAAAATTTTATCACCGCTCTTAATAGAAACCAACCTCACAATTTTTCTACGCCACCTAATTCTCTCGAAAAGGGCAAAGGGCTTTAAGCGCCACTGTCTTGTCTAGTACCTTGCGAACCCTTCACGGGGTAGTCCTTAGGAAGTTCGGGAGTTAATCTATAAAGAAAAATCTATTTCAAAAAGAAAAAAATTTCTAATCTTTTTTTCTAGTTTATCCTTTTTCTCTGCCTCTTCTTCTTTTCTGTTCTTTTAGTGCATGACCCGCGGGAGTCCGTCGGTTATTTTGGACTTGGACCACGAAATTGAGCGTACTCTTCGGAGAAGATCGCGATTTCAAGGTCCTACTATCCAAGTGCCGGTTGAGGACTCCGAGTCATTTGCTACTTTAAGAATGGAAGAACCCAACGTAGATGAGGCCATGCAAAGGACTATGTCCTATTATGCACGACCGAACCTCGAGGGAACAGAATCAAGTATAGTCCACCCTGCTATAGCAAATAATAACTTCGAACTAAAGCCTAACATAATTCAAATGGTGCAGCAATATGTGCAATTTGACGGACTTCAAGATGAAGATCCGAACGCACATATAGCTAGCTTTCTTGAAATTTGCGACACCTTCAAGATAAATGGTGTCACAAATGATGCGATCAGGCTGAGACTCTCCCCCTTCTCTCTAAGAACTAAAGCTAAGCAGTGGCTGAACACACTTCCGAAAAATAGCATAACCACTTGGAATGAATTAACTGAAAATTTTTTGGCGAAGTATTTTCCGCCAGCTAAAACTGCAAAACTTAGGAACGACATCTCTGCCTTCGGACAAATAGACTCTGAAACCCTATACGAAACCTGGGAGAGATTTAAAGAATTATTAAGATGATGCCCACATCACGCGCTGCTTGTATGGTTACAAGTGCAGACGTTTTATAACGGGCTAAATCAAAGCACGAAGCAAATGATAGACGCAGCTTCTGGCGGTACTTTAAATCATAAGACCCCGGAAGCCGCTCTTGAGCTTTTTGAGGACATGGCCATGAACACTTATCAGTGGAATGTGCCTAGGTCCCGCCCGAACAAGCTTGCAGGTATCTGTGAAGTGGACGTCTCCCAGCTCGCTCTGCAAGTAGAAATCCTAAGCAAATAAATCTCGGAGATGACTGCTGCCTCCGCCCCTCAGGTATGGGAATATGCAACCCCTACTCCGGAACATTTAGATTATGTTAATAATATGCCTATAACTGCTTTTAATAATTTTTATGCTGCGAATTTTCATCCTCCTGGTTTTAATTTTCCGAATAGTTACAATCCTGCTTTATGAAATCATCCGAACTTTTCATGGAGTAATCCATCGAATGCGATGCGGCCATCCCCACAAAATGATTTTTCTGCACCACCACCACCACCACTTCTTCAAAATTAACCAAAACCTCCAAGCTTGGAGGAATTACTTTCTAAATACATCACCACAAATGACGCTACCATAAGAACTTTAACCGGAAGCGTAAAAAGTTTAGAAAATCAGGTAGGACAGCTCGCGAAAATAATTTCTGAGCGACCCGTAGGGTCTCTTCCTTCCAATACCGAACCCAACCCGAGAGAGCAAGCGAAAGCTATAACTCTTCGGAGTGGGAAGCAAGTCTCCGGTATGGTAAGTGAAGAGCCCGAGGCAAGCTCCGCTCCCGCCTCTAAAAATCAAAGCTCCGCTCCCGTTTTTAAAAATCAAAGCTCCGCTCCGCTTCCACCCTCTGCTGAAGAAGTAATCACCCCTATTTTATAAAATAATCTCACTCCACCACCCATCTTCAAAAATAATTCAAGTCCTCCATACCCCTCTGAACTTAATAGACAACGTCAAGATGATCAGTACTCCCGCTTCTTAGAAATCTTCAAACAAATCCACATTAATCTTCCCTTCCACGAGGCTATTTCGCAGATGCCGAAATACGCCAAATATCTCAAAGACCTCCTCACAAACAATAAGAAGTTAGAGAATCTTTCGCACGTCATGCTAAACGCCGAGTGCTCCACCGTTTTAACAAACGGTTTGCCGAAGAAAATCAGTGACCCGCGTAGTTTCTCTATCCCGTGTGTCTTCGATGATCTTTTTGTTAAACACGCATTAGCCGACTTAGGCGCGAGTATAAACCTGATGCCCTTTTCGTTGTTCAAAAAGTTAGGGATTGGTAGCCTTAAACCCACGCGTATGAGTATCCAGCTAGCCGATAGATCCGTCAAGTACCCGTTAGGAATAGTGGAGGACGTTCTAGTGAAAGTCGACAAGTTCATCTTCCCGGTGGACTTTGTCATTTTGGACATTGAAGAAGACGTCGAGGTTCCCCTGATCCTTGGCCGACCCTTCCTTGCCACCTCCCGAGCCATCATTGACGTAAGCAATGGTAAGCTCTTTCTTCGAGTAGGCGACGACGAAGTCACATTTTCTATCACCCCTTCGATGAAGAACACCTTAGCGAACGATGACTCATGTTTTTTCGTAGACGCCGTGAGTGATGATCCTTCCTACTGCCTCTCTGACTTTGAAAAAGAATTTTCTACTTTTTGCTCCTCTTCTCTTACAACTGAATCACTGCAAGGAAGTGATGAATCTTCTTATTGTCTTTCTGAGTTTGAAAAAGAATTTTCTGATTTTTGTTCTTCCTCTTTTCTTCCCACTGAATCACTACAGGAAGCCGTCTTAGCTGCTAGCCCCACCCCTTATTACGTTCCTTATAAAAAAGTTTATGAAGATATTATTTTTGAAAAAGAAAGAATCTCAAAATCCTCTTATGAAGAACCCCCTACCCTAGAACTTAAAGAACTTCCCGAACACCTTAAGTATGCTTTCCTAGAAAAATACTCCAAGTTACCAGTTATCGTTTCGGCCTACCTCACGGATATGCAAAACGATAAACTTCTTCTAGTTCTACGTAAGCATCGCCAGGCTATTGCTTGGCAAATTTCTTATATCAAGGGCATAAGCCCATCTTTCTGTACCCATAAAATTTTAATGGAAGATAATTCACGTAACTCTATCCAACCTCAGCGCCATATAAACCCAAACATGAAAGAAGTAGTCAAGGGCGAGGTTATGAAATTATTAGACGCAGGAATTATCTACCCTATATCGGACAGTAAGTGGGTTAGCCCCGTTAAGGTAGTTCCAAAGAAGGGAGGGATAACTGTAGTTAGTAATGAGAATAATGAATTAATCCCGACGCGGACGGTGACGGGTTGGCGTATGTGCATAGATTACCATAAGTTAAATGACGCCACCCGCAAGGACCACTTTCCTTTACCGTTTATCGACCAGATTTTAGAACGTCTCTCCAGCCATAGCTTTTATTGTTTTCTCGATGGCCTCTCAGGGTACTTTCAAATACCCATCTCTCCCGAGGACCAAGAGAAAACTACGTTTACTTGTCCCTTCGGCACCTTCGCGTACCGAAGAATGCCGTTTGGATTATGCAATGCGCCAGCTACATTCCAGCGATGTATGCTCGCAATATTTGACAAGTACGTAGAAAGCATTATGGAGGTATTCATGGACGATTTCTCCGTGTTCGGCGATTCCTTCGATAGATGTTTAGAAAACCTCGAAAAAGTCTTAGAACGATGCGAAGAAACTAACATTGCCCTAAATTGGGAAAAATGCCATTTTATGGTGAGGAAAAGGTTAGTTTTGGGTCATAAAATTTCTGCTAAAGGTATTGAGGTAGACGTTGCCAAGATAGAAGTTATTGAGAAGTTGCCGCCGCCTACAAACATAAAAGCTATAAGAAGTTTCCTAGGCCACACTGGTTTTTATCATCGTTTTATAAAGGACTTCTCCAAGATCACTAAGCCCCTCACCCATCTCTTAGAAAAAGACGCTCCATTCAATTTTGATGACTCTTGTATTTCTGCCATTGAATTAATTAAAGATAAGTTAATTAACGCACCGATTATGATAGCTCCAGTGTGGGACCTTCCTTTCGAGATTATGTGCGATGCGAGTAGTTTTGCGGTGGGAGCCATATTAGGTCAACGCATATCTAAAAACTTCCACCCCATCTATTACGCTAGTAAAACCCTCACATCTGCACAAGAAAATTACACCACAACCGAGAAGGAGCTCTAAGCTGTAGTATTTTCGTTTGATAAATTCCGCCCTTATATTACTCTTTCAAAAATCATTGTTTTTACGGACCACTCGGCCCTCAAGTACCTTCTTGCCAAAACGGATGCCAAGCCTCGCTTGATTCGCTGAGTCTTACTCCTCCAGGAGTTTGACTTAGAGATCCGTGATAAGCGAGGAGCCGAGAACTTGGCCGCCGACCATCTATCCAGATTAGATAACCCCTTTGTAGAAAAATTAAATGAAAAATGTTTTAATGACTATTTTCCTGACGAGAAGCTGCTTTTAGTTGATATATCTACTTCTCCTTGGTTCGCGCACAACGCCAACTATCTAGTGGCCCGGGTGCTCCCAAAGGAGTTCTCCTCTCAGCAAAAGAAGAAATTCTTTTCTGAGCTGAAGAACTACTTTTGGGAAGACCCACATCTTTTCAAAATTTGTGCGGATCAAGTGATAAGAAGATGTGTTTCTTTTGATGAAGGAATTAATATTCTAAAACATTTGCATGAAGGCCCGACAGGTGGGCACTATCAAGCTGCTCGCACCGCTCATAAGGTGCTTTGCGCGGGTTTTTACTGGCCTAGCCTGTTTAAAGACGCGCAAGCCTTTGTGAGCAGGTGTGATAGTTGCCAACGGTCGGGCAACATCTCTAATAAAAATGAAATGCCGCAAAATTATTTCTTAGAGTGCGAAATTTTCGACCTCTGGGGAATTGATTTTGTTGGCACCCTTCCTTCTAGCTTCGGAAACAAATATATTTTTGTTGATGTTGATTATGTGTCATGATGGGCTGAGGTTCAAGCTCTTCCTACGAACGACTCCCGAGTTGTAGTTACATTTTTAAAAAAATTATTTTCTAGATTCGGTACGCCTCGCGCAATCGTTAGCGATAGGGGTTCCCATTTCTGTAACGCACAATTTTCAAAAATCCTTACCAAATACGGCGTTACACAAGCTTTCCACTGCCTACCACCCCCAAACTAACGGTCAAGTCGAAGTAGTTAATAGAGAAATAAAAAGAATATTAGAAAAGACTGTTTCAACTTCTAGAAAAGACTGGTCAACCAAACTTGACGATGCTCTATGGGCCTACCGAACAGCGTACAAAACCGCCCTCGGATGTACGCCATATCGGCTGGTCTATGGAAAATCGTGCCATCTGCCCGTAGAGTTAGAACACCGCGCCTTTTGTGCCTTAAAATTTTTAAACTTCGATCCCCACTAAGTCGGTGACCTTCGAAAATTTCAACTAAATGAACTCGACGAGTGGCGCTCTTATGCTTATGAAAATAATAAACTTTATAAAGAGCGGACGAAGCGTTTACACGATAAACACTTAAGGCACCCTAAAAACTTTAAGCCAGGCGACCAAGTTCTTTTATATAATTCTCGTTTACGTTTATTTTCGGGCAAATTAAAATCTCGCTGGTCTGGCCCGTTTTCTGTTTTAGAAGTATTTCCTTATGGAACTGTTTTAATTTCTCACCCTGATAAGGGTAATTTCAAAGTGAATGGTCAGCGTCTTAAACTCTACTTTTCTGGTGATGATGATGTCAGTCCAAACATTATTAAGTTTCTGCTTCACGAACTTTAATCTTGAACTTTTAATTTTTTTTGCTAAAGACAATTTTATTTCGGGACAACAATATTTTTGGACAAAATTATTTTTTGATGCGTCGAGCTCAACGACGCTTTAACCAAAGGGCGCTCTTGGGAGGCAACCCAAGTTATCTTTTTCGGTTTTCTTTATTTTACAATTTTTGCCTCGGACAGCTCCGACACGCTGAAGCTTCTGCGATCGCCTGCTCCAACATTGCTGAATCCATCACAAGTCCAAAGAAGACATTCGGGGAGCGGCATCACTCAGCTTTCGTAGCAAATAAATCCGGGGAAGTACCTGTATTTCAATTCTGTCTTTCAATTCTGTACTTTATTTTTCTCTCCTTCTCCAATCCCCTTCTTTAGCCATTGAGGACAATGTCTGTTTTAAGCTTGGGGGAGGATTTCCTCCTTCATTTTTGCGTAGTGTAAATAATCTTCTTTTTGTATATATTGTAAATATTTCCAAAAAAAAAATGAATATCTTAAAATTCCAAAAAAAAAAGAGAAAAAATCCAAAATAAAAAAAAATAGAGAATATTTCACAAAATTAATTTAAAAAATATATGTGTTTTTGAATGGTTTAGACATTTTGGTATTTCAATAGTACCCCTAGTTTTTAGTTTTGTTTTACTCAAAATCTCCTATAAACAACTTAGTTAATTATAATATTTCTAATCGTTCTTTTTAATTATGTTTCACAAGTAAAATGTTGGCCATGCTGTGTTTCTAATTCACGGTAGCATGTTAAGGTGAAATATTTTTCTAAAAACTCGCATTTCTATTATGGTTTTTTGTTGTTTATTTCCTTTACTTTCTCGAAAATTCATCATCCACTATTTTCTTTTTCGTTTTTGAATAATTTTTGTAAAGTCAACTTTTGAATAACGTAGTAGATGTGAACGATCCAAGTCACCTATTATTTCTATTTTCAAGTTAATTTCATCAATCTTCTTTTATTATCTAGGACTCGCTTTTTGAAATTTTTCAAACCTTTGTTTTAAATAAATTCAAAAGCGTGAAAATGATTTAGGCCGTTTTTGTTTTCGTTTGAGCTTTCCTGCTAACCTAAAAACTTTTACCACTAGTTAACCGTTTTTGAGCCTTTTTCTGATTACATTTGATAGCTCCTCCCTTCATTTCAGTTTCACCAAAGCCAACATTTCCAACCTATCGAATCACACTAGCCTTTTTGAGTTTCATAAATTATTTTGACGATTTTGATAGGGTATTTTGTGATTTTTGTGGGAGAATGGTTTTCGAAAAAAAAGTATGTTCGAAAGTGATGTTTATTTTTGTTTGGTCAACTCAAAAAGGAAAATAAAAATATTTATGGCCTTTGTTTTGATAAAAAAGAAAAAAAATGGAAAAGAAAAAGAAAAAAAAAATGTGTATATATTTTTATGAAAGTTTTTGAAACTCTTTGCTTTGGTTTAGTGTGATTTTTTAACCTTCACGTTTATCTTTGAATTCCACTCCTAATCATTTTCCTAAACCAAACGTTTCTGTCCTATTTAAGTCCTTTTGATTCATGCTTTTTGATTTTTATTTAACAACTAAGAAAAGAAAAACAGTAAATCAGTTTTTGTTTTGGATTTAAACCTAGATTTTTGTTAATTAAATTGATATAATTATAATGCGTTGCTTGGATCTAGTAACAACTCAATGCGTGTTTTTCATTTTCGTTTCTTTGCTTAAGTCCATTTAAAAAATCTCGTTAAAATTTTGGATGATTTGTTTTTATTAAGTAAAGTTTATAAAAGTTTTACCATACCTAAATAATTGTTTTAGACTTACATTTCACCTTTTCCCTACTAAGAATTTCGCATAGTACTTGTGTTGGCATAATTAGAACTTTTTGATTTGTCCTTTTATAAATATCTAGTTTTTATATTTTTGCTTGGGGACAAGCAAAGCTTAAGCTTGGGGGAATTTGATAATGCGTTTTGTAGCCAAAACTATTATTGTATTTTCTATTTTATATTGTACAAATTATGTCTATTATTAGTTTATTTTTATCCTTTTTATGTAAATTTTATTGCCACTAACTTTTTCCTGTCTTTTTGCAGGTTGTCAGAAAAAGTGCCAAAATGACCTTACACGCCCCCCTGTCACGCCCTCCCTGGGCGTGCCCTAGGGCGTGTCACCCGATCCCGAGGACTCCTGCTGGAAGGGACAGAAAACGGTCAAAAACCGCTGTCACGCCCCCCTAACATGCCCTCCCTGGGCGTGTCACCAGGCGTGACCAGGGCGTGTCGCCCTCTGCCGCAAAGCCTGCCGCCGCATTAAATGTCGTTCCGCCTCAGCACGCAAACAGTACTGTCACGCCCCATGTCACGCCCGTGACATGGGCGTGACACCCTCCTTTTTCGGTGACTGACGGCTTTCCGACCAATGATTTGGACATGACGTGCCTGTCACGCCCCCCTGTCACGGGCATGACCTAGGGCGTGACCACCGACGTACCGAAGAAATCATCGCTCCTGCCAGAATCCAGTGCCCGAGGTCAATATAGTACTGTCACGCCCCCTGACACGCCCCCCCTAGGGCGTGTCGGAGGGCGTCACCAACCCGAGAAAAAAAATCTATAAATTGAGCCCCCCTCTCCATTTCAGCAAGCTTTGGTTGAGAGGGGGAGGTGCTGCCGCTTTGGTTCTTAAGTTTTTTATGCTTTCTCTCTCTCTCTCTTCCTTTAAATTTTTTGCTTAATCATGGTTTAATATTTAGTTGCCCTAGCTTTCTTTGTAATCTTTAGTGTTGCTTAGTGCTTAATATAGGGCTAGAATAGGATTTAATTTTCATGCACTTGTAATTTCAATTTCAAAAGTGTAACTTGCCTTTTTTCATTAATAAAAGTGTTCTTCCTTTACTTGTGTTCCTTTATATGCTTTTCTACTCATCTCCCCTCCTCAACTCCATTATGATTAACTAATCCTCCTTGTACTCGATCTTGATGATCCGAGGTTAAAGCGATTGTGTTATGATGTTTTAATTAATCTTTTCTTTTTAGGTTAGGGCCTTGAATTACTATTGATTAATCACGGGTTGGAGGTATATTTTCGATATATACTCTCCGCCTTTGCTTTCATTCTGGGCTAGCCGAGAGGCCGAAAGAATGAAGTGAGCATTCAAGAGTAAAGGGAGTTGTACGCACCCCTCGAGAGAGGCAGACGTCCAAATCTCCCGGATTGGAGTAAAATCCAATAGTGGGGTTCACCGCATAAAGCGAGTTTTAGGCCTCCAATTTAGACGAGAGTCGGTCGGACCTTCCTAAACTCAGTTGGGCACGACTTCGAGAGAAGCGTGTTCAAGATTTAGGAACCTCCACGGTCAAGGACCTTTATCCTATTAAGTTCAGATTTTTATTGCATTTTCTTAATCATCTTTAGCCGAGGTGAATCTTGATTGGGTGCATTTCCATTTCATATTTTCTACCTTTCGTAGTAATCGCCTATCTTGTGCTCTTTAATTAACTGCAGTAGTTTCCTTTCTAGCATAGTTCTTTGCTTAGTAGCTTAACTTAATTGCGGTAGTTCTCTTTCTAGTATAGCTTTAATTCCTCCCTTGCACTTAGATTTTCTAAAACCCTAGTTTTTCCGTCGATAAGATAATAGCGTTCGTGTGAGTAAGCTTAGCCAACAGTTCCCGAATTTCAATACGACACTTGTGTCCCCGTGCTACAATTCGATAGGTATACTTGCCTCATCGGGTTGCTAGTTCGGTTGCCTTTATTTTCTTCGAACCCTAGCGCGCAACAATATTTCTATGGATTTCGTGCACGTATTGCCGAGATCTCAACGTGGTAATGAATCAATCTTGATGATTGTAGACCGGTTGACAAAGGTTGCTCACTTTTTACCGAACAAGCGGGATGATTCAGTGGAAATGTTGGGAAAGATCAATGTGGAGCAGATTGTTCGATTGCACGGTGTTCCCCGGAGCATCGTAAGTTACCAAGATGGGCGATTTACTTCGAAAGATTGGTGGCTAATTCATCAGTTGTTGGGCACGAAGTTAGCATTCAGTACTTCCTTTCATCCGCAAACGGATGGCCAAACTGAACGAACAAACAGAACAATGGAGGATATGCTCCGTATGTGCGCCCTGGACATCGGTAAGAAATGGAAAGATCATCATATTATGGTGGAGTTTGCCTATAATAATAGCTACCAAGCGAGTATCGGTATGGCACCGTTTGAAGCTTTGTATGGTCGCAAGTGCCGTACACTATTAGCTTTGGCAGAAACTGGCGAATCCAAACTATTGGGAAAAAGGGAAGTCGAGGATGCTATCTTAATAGTATGCTCTGTTCGAGAGAGACTACTAATAGCCAAGGATCGGCAAGCCAAGTATTACAATATTAAGCACCGGAACGTGGAGTTCGCGGTGGGTGACTGGGTCTATTTAAAGATTAAGCCCTTCAAAAGTGTATCTCGGATTCGGCGATTGAAAAAGCTAAGTTCGTGATACCTTGGTCCGTTTGAAGTGGTGGAGCAAGTTGGGGAAGCTGCCTATCGGCTAGCTCTTTCATCAGAATTGGGTGGACTGTATGATGTGTTCCACATCTCGGTACTACGAAAAGCAGTCAAGGATCCAGCTCAAGTGATTGAGAATGATCGGGTGCCGGTTGAGTATGGGCTCACGATAAAGGTGAGGCCCATTCGAATCGAGGATCGAGCCGAGAAATAGTTATGGAACAATACGATCGGGATGGTCAAAGTCCGGTGGGACAATTGTGGCTAAGAAGAGCTAACATGGGAGCGGGAGCAGACCATGCGAGCTGAGTTCCCCACGTTATTTGTGTAAACTATTTGCTTGTCTGTATGGTGTTGCAACATATATGTAGAAGTATCACTTTTTGTGTCATGCTTACATCTCCCTACTGCATCCAAATTTCGGGACAAAATTTTATTAAGGAGGGGACGATTGTAACTCCCCAGAAATCTCAAAAATGCCAAAGTGGGATTCAGGTTGTCTGATACGGCCTGAGACACGGGCGTGTCTCAGGGCGTGTCAGGTGTACACAGCCTAGGACACGGGCGTGTCCCAGGGCATGTCCCTAGTCTCGACAAGTACTCGAGACCTGATCGTCGAGTGTGGAACACGGCCTGTAACACGGGCGTGTCATAGGGGCGTGTTTGGCACACGGCTAAGGACACGGGCGTGTGCCTTAGCCGTATCCTGCTCGAGTAAATTTGGAGATCGTGTACAAGGGTGAAACGACCGGGTACACGACCGTATACTGTGTGATACGGGCGTGTCAGGCTTGATACGGGCGTGTCAATGACCGTGTTTAGGTTTATTTTCAGTCGGTTGTGCACCGCTTCAGGAACACAACCTGTGGCACGGTCGTGTCACTACCCGTGTTCGACGCAGAAAATAAATTTCAGGGCTGATCAAAGCCGTTCATTTTCTTTGACCAAGATCCAATGGTCTAGACTCTTCCTTGGGTTGATAAGGCCGGGAGTGAAGAGGAGAATGCTCATTTGAGTTTCATCATTCTCTTTCTAAATTTAAGAGAGAGAGGGGAGCAAGGCAAGGAAGAAGAAGAGGAATCCGGCCGCAGGTGGTGCTACGGTGGTCCAAATCGCGAGCCGAGTTCGGATTTGCGAAGGCAAGGATGTTGTGAAGGATTTCATCCGTCTCAATTCTCTCCATGGCTCTGAGGCAACTTCCAAGGGTAACGATTTCCTTCTTGGACATGTGAAGTCCTTCTTTCTTGCATTTGCATAGGGAAAACCCGTCCCCGCGAGTGTGCGGTGGGTTGTGGTGTCCCTTGGGGTAGATATGTGAAGTCCCCTTTGTTAGAGTTCGGAATTGGAGTACGGATCAAGGCATGCTGTGTGAAGCCCATCTGGACGCGCTGGTCTGGATTGGTGATGCTTGATTGCATGCGGAGGAATCTCCGAGTATTTGATTGTTTGTATGTAACCTGTGGTGCATACCTATCGCTTGGTGCAGCAGGAAGTACTGGAGGAAGTCCAGGAAATTGTGAGAGTTTGTTCAACTCTTGTGTCCGTGAGTGTCACTTTACGTGGTGTTGAGCCGTTGGGCTGCAACTATATAAAATGAGGCTTTGTGTCGAACAGGCAAGGTGAAACCGACCCGCGCCTTTATTTTTGGCCTCAGGTACGATGTACTTTGTAGTGGCAAGGCGATTTGAGCAACATGGGGTGGCTGATCCGTACCTGCGTTATGTAGGCTGGACATGAGAGCGCCAAGGAATGGGGCTTTCATCAGCGGCATAATGAGAGTCTTGGGCCTACGTGCCGTACTAAATGCTCATTGGTGGGATCCGGTGTTTCCGGTACACCCGAATGTGACCTGAGTGCACGGAGCGTTGGGCCATCGTGCCGGCGTTTGTGATATTGACTGTGTGGTCGTGCACGTCTTGCGGGGGTTGCTATACATACTGTTGAAACATGATTTATAGGGATGGAATTCCGCTGCTCCGTGCCAGGGGCAGGGTCGTTATAATTGGTCAGCTGAATGCTGACCGTTGCCCTATTTGCCACCGCTTGGTGGATTGGTTCTTGCAGGTGCAGGATATTTTGTTCAGTTTGCGTATTCCGCTATATTTATTGTTCGTTTCTTGCTTGATTTGCAGCTCGCCAAATATATATAACTTGTCAAAAAAAGATAAGGATAATCGTCTGACTTTGACGGATACCATTTCTAGTGCGCACATGAATTCATCAACGATAAATTTTTGAGCTAAGAAAGATTAATGATCGGCGTTGCGAACTGAGGGAATTATAGAAACATAGAATTATAACTTGGCTGCCTGAAAGATCAAACCTTGCGGATTGTGGTGAATACCAATATTGACTCTGACTGAAAAGAAATGATCCACAGCTTAGGTGACCAAGCGGGCAGGTCATATTGCATTGCTTTTCTCACAGGGTCACAAAAGCTGTAAGAACCCACTACAAAAACAGCGGACTGCGTGGATACCAAAATACAGTCCGGCTGAAAGAAATGATTCTCAACCTAACCAAGCGGGTAGGTGCATATAACATTGCTTTCCACGCAAGATCACAATTGCAAGATCAACCCAACTGACTGACTGAGCGGACTCATAAGATGCAGTCCATGCCCTACCAGAAATCACCTGCAAGATGAGAATGAGTTATTAACTTAGGTGGCCAAGCGGGCAGGTGCATATATCATTCCTTTTCTCGCAAGGTCACAAAGGCTGATCCTCGGCAAAAAAGAGAAAGGTCTTCTGCCCCCTTTTGCCTGGAGTACAACCCATGTTGATCTTTCGGGCAGGTGCATATAGAATTGCTTTTCTCTGAGATAAACGTGGTTGTGGGTCTCCAACAGGCACTGCTTGGTGGTTCCAAAGAGTATTCGAGGGTCACAAGCTAGGATGATCTGCGGTTAGGTGCATATAATGATAAAATTAATAAAATTCGCGCTTTCAAAATATAAACAATAATAACTCCCGGCAATGGCGTTAAAAACTTGATGGGAGAAATTTGAGATTAATAATATCTACAAATTCTACAAATTATAAGCAAGAGCACTTATCATTCATAGTATAAGATATTTTAAGATAAAAGATCAAGTGTCATATTTTTTTTGGGCCTGTTGAATATTTGTACTCACCCATAATAATAATATTTTATCGATTATAAAAAGAGTGATTAAATTATTGATAATTGTTTTATAAAATAAAGATTAACACCTTATCTAGAATCCCCTTGGATTAAAATAAACTTTCATGAAATAATAAAATGCAAGCTTTTAAATTACTTACTTTGACTGTGTAGGTTCCCAAAATACTAAAACGCATCTCTCGAGAATACACTCACTAACCTTAGGTTGATCGAATAAGACCCCTCGGTCAGTCAAACCCACTAAGCTTTCTTTAGGAGGTGAACCCTAATATTGGATTTCAATCCAATTCGGAAGATTTATGTCATCCTCTCTCGAGGAGTGCATGCAACTCCTTTTATCTATGAGTGATCTCCTCGTATCCACAACCTCTCGGTAAAATCTAGGAAATGGATCTCCGATCAAAGAACATATTCATGACATATGAATTTGGCGCAACTAAGTTAAAAGATAAATTGAAGTGAATAAAAGTAGAGAGATTGGAAATTTTGAGAAAAATAAATAAAGTTTATTTCATCCAAAGTTCATCATGAATGATAAGGTCGGCCCACTCATGTGAGTGTCCATATACCGCTTAATACTATACAATGCCCATGACGTGGGGGCTTGTAACTTTTAATATTGTGGAAAGAATTCTATTACATCTAGAAGCAGACATGGCTCGTGACATAAGTCACGCCTCTATGTCACGCCCGTTACTGGGGGATGTGTACCTGTAATTTTTCTAGTTTTTCTCAGATTCATCTCCTTATCAGTCCCGTCAGCTTCAAAATGTTAATTGCAGCCCAGATTAATCTAAAATTAGAAAACAAAGTAACTAATAGAAATATTAATATAAACTAAATAAAAATTGATTATTTATTAAAAAGCTATATTAAAATAACTATAAATTCTGTTTTATCACCCCTCTTGAGGTTTCTTCTTATAATAACCACATGAAGGCTTCCAAAATTTTCATAATAAATTTTATTAGTTGTTTTTTCGCTACTCTCATTTCTTAATAGACCCAAATTAAACTAACGTTGTGGTAAATCATTGTCCTTGTTTATGAGTGTCCTATTTCAGTGTTTTTACTATTAACATATAGATTGATCTAATTGTGATTTATTCAACAATTATTCTAGAATCATGTGGATTTTGCAAATTTGGATTTTAAAGTTAGATCATTTTGTTGATATCACTCTTTATACATGTCTTATTTTAGTGTTTATCAACACAACATTGATACACAATTATCTAATTGTCCCATTTCCGTGATCTTTAAATATTCAGGCCGCCAAATGATTTAGTAGTGATTATGCGAACCAACATAATAAAAGGAAAAATGCAAAATATCAAGCTCTGTAAAGCCCTGATCAAGGTTATTTGAATGTATGCCATCTATACTATATAAAAGGTCATATTTAAGAATCCTCAATTTTGTCCGCTACTGAAAACACATGGACGAGACCCAACATATTATGATTGTAATGATATAAAACCTGTAACAAGACACCCAATAATAATATGAGCAAAAGAAGTAAAAATTACAATCATAATATGTAGGGTCAACATATCACTATTATATCTATTAACACAGTGATTTACTATTTAAAATCATGATTAAAATAAGTTTGTCGTACACTTCTTATTATTTACAATTAGTTCCCCTTGCACTGCATATTTTTAAGAAAATATGCTGAGTTAAGATTTTCTATATTTAGATTCAATAAAATCTATCTACATTTGGGATTTATAGTTGATTAATACACAACCTTCACTCCGTATCTTAAACAATTTATTTTTCTCAAGCTATGACAGTACCATGATCACTCTCTTTGACGGTAAAGCAAAATAGGCACCAAAATAGATTGATCAGTATTTGTTCGATAAAAGTTGTTACCTAAAATAACATCTTATTCACCCCAAATTGTTAACCAAATTCATTTCTATTTATTAATTAATACCAACACCCGCACAACGGGAAGCACAAAATGCAAGAAGAAGCTAACTTTATCATCTCTATGAGGATGCTTTATGTACCCAAAAAAATACAATAATTCCTCTTCATAGAAGGGGTCCATGACCAAGAGATATCTTACCAAAAGGGCTTAACGCCTTGCATACAACCCATACGTGAGAACTACGACAAATCCAATGCAATAACACTCTAAGAACATAATGTTTTATTTATATTCGACTTTAACAGCATTAAAAAATATGCTAAACAAAAGCTCAACTACATCTCAGGACTGCACCTTGTAACAACCAATAATAAAGTAGAACCATTACAACATACTTCCATGGAAACTGACAATGACAAACAACAACAAAATGAAACCTACAATTATATAATTGCATACATGTCACACTAAATTATGTGTTTGAATTAATAATCTGCAAGTCCCAACAATTTACCTAGAAATATCCTATCGCAAAAAACCAGCATTCCAACAGTACCTGCTCACCGTGTAGGAAGAAGACCAAGAAATATGACAGTTGAAGACTGATAACTTCGATGCAATGCCCTTGCAAAAGAACTATGCCAATTAGGTAGGAGTAGACCTACACCCAACCAAGCTTTACTTCTCCTCAAATTAATATAAGCATGTTCAAACATTTCATAACATTACTGACATCTCCATTCCCCAACACAATTATAGAAGCCGTGATAACATCAAACAATCTCCTGCAATAACAACTACATCAACCGCTATAGACCAGCGAACAAAAAGTCATACCTCTGATTGTTCTACCTCAAAGGAATGCTTCTAAAAAAAACATATATATTGACCATGTAGTCTTGCCACAACTACAAGAACAAATATTAGATAGAGCGAGCGACTTTATGAAAGATGCTTGGTCGGTGAACCTCAAGTAATAAAACCATAGAACACCTCAATAACTTTTGAAAACTTCATTGCACAACAAATAACATATCTTGTATGCGCAATGAAATATTATCCAGGAATATAAGTGTAATAAGTACGTAAAGATCCACCTACTACTTCAATCACTACCATGGAAGAATTTTTCACAATGAAACATTTTCAATGTGTTGTTGTGCTGGTTGAGCAAGAGTAGACCACATGTTTAAAACTCAAGAACTACTCAAAATTTTTATTGAAATAGGCCCTGAGGGACGACATTTTAGATAGAATATACATGCATACAACTACAATTCCTCCTTTACATCTATGGGGTTTACTCTAGGCGAATGAATACAAACAATTGACCAAAATATAAACACTTTTAGGGCACATCGGGTTAATCCCAGAATATGCAACATGTTCAACAAGGACCCTGGTCATCCGCCTTTATTAGCATACTCGATTGTCTTGTCTGCTTAGGTCATCAAGTCTCAGCATCAGCAAGATCCAGGGCTCTCCGGCGGAGGACTCCATTTCCAGTCTATCCTTGTCACCTAGTCAGGATTCCAGAACCAGCCACCTTCAGCAGCGGACTCTCCACTCGACCCAGGTCATCTATCCTTTGGTGATACGCTTCTCAGATATTCCACCAACTCTATTCAAGCAGACTCAAGAATTAGCCCGCACAGGTCGCGGCCCTTCAGCCAAGATCGTGCCCTACAGCCAAACGGAAGCTCCAGATCGCGAGCCCAGTCTGCCCCTCTTGTGCAGACTAGCTTGTCTTTTCTTTTTTGTTTTCCGTCACCGCTGCCCGTTTCTCCTGTATCCCGAGTAACCGGTTATTTTAGCACTGCTCGTTTGGGCAGGCCCCCGAACCTATAAATACGGGGAAGCGGTGCACCCAACGCACGCAGACTCGAGCCCAGGAGCCTACTTATTAATGCCTGCAGACTCGAATCTCAGGCTATGCAGTCTCCAACTTGCCCTTTTTTCAGCACTCTTCCTCTACTTGTAATCTACCATTTGCAATCAAATGAAAGCCCGTCGGAAGAGAGGCATTTAGGTCACGACGGGCGAAGTCTGGTGTTTTTGTGGCTCACGACTCTGTTTCTTTCTCTGATCCGCTAGTAGATAACTTCTTGTAGTCGCCTCTTTTCCTTTCCTCTCCCCCGTATTCGAACCGTTAGCTGGTGGTGTCCATTTCCACGCATCAATAGTTAACAAGCGATATTTATATCTCAAGCAGTTTTTCGAAATCAGCGAACCAGTATGTCAGACCGATGTGCTCGCCATTCAGACCGCTCAAGTTCGTTTTAGGACTCTCTGTAGGATACGATCGAACAATCTCATTGGGAGGCTGAGCAATCTCGTAGGGAGACCGATCATCGTTTGGATACAATCAGTCAGGCATTGACCGCGCTGACTCGGCGGTATGTGCCTCAGCCCACAACAGATCCCGCGGACACTCCGGTCTGCCAGACCCTAGCTCGCCGAACTCTTCTTCGGCAATCTTTGGCAATCACGCCTTCTCCTCAAGCTCGCCCTGCAGCTCAGACCGCAGGTCATCTACGGCCTCAAGAAGATCAGTTTGCCTCTCTGTTGGATTTCTTCAGAGAGGCGGCCAGGGGAATTCCTGCCCGTTAGCTTTTCAAAGACTGCCAGTCCGCGTAGCCCGCGGATGCTCCTGCTCCAGTCCGTCTCGCCTATCCAGCTGATTATGAGGGGCCCTCCCCTTTTATGTATAGAATCCGATGGGAGTCAGCTCCAGGAAGTTTTAGGGAACCTCGTCTGCCTCTGTATACAAAGGAGACCGGTCCAGTGGCCCATATGCAGGCCTTTGAAGGGGTCGTAGCTTTGAGATGCCTCTCTGACGTAATCAAGTGCAAACTCTTAGTTAACACTCTCGATGGACAGGCGAGAGATTGGTTCTATGACCTGCCGTCAAGCTCAAATTCTTCTTTTGCCGATTTCCACAGTTAGCTCCTGCTGAGTTTTGCTACCTACAAGAAGAGAATGGATGGTCCAGTAGTGCTTTTTGATATCAAGCAGAGAGACAATGAGTCAGCTGCCCGATTCGTTGATCGCTTCTAGAAAGAGATCTAAGGGGTGCAGAATGTGAACCCAAACTATTACAGAGTCGCTTTGATCCACGACCTCCGGGAAGGTCCTCTGAAGTTCATGGCAACAACCAAAGCACCAACAACTTATAAAGAGTTGATCACTCTCATCAACCGGTTCAATAAATGCGAGAATGCCAACCAATCATACATTTCATCCATGACAGCTAAGGCTAAAGTAAGGTATGCTTCTAGTTCTTTAGCTGAACATCGCCATGCCAATCCTCCTCTCCCTAACTATCATCCTCCTGCTCAGAGGGGCCGTCATTTCCTTCACAAGAAACAATTCATTGGCCATCAATAGTTTTGTGATCAGTGATGACTGTTGGTGAAAGTTTTTAGTGTCAACTAAGTCCACCTATGGGGGGGGGAATAGGTCTCGTGCAGTCTTTTGCGGAATTTAAATAACACTTGAGGAGAACTCGATGTCCCTCTTTGTTCGTTGAAGCATTCTTGATGAACACGAAGAGCCCACGACCGGAGCACTCTCTTGGAGAGGATGTTCCCAAGATCGGCGATGGCAAGTGAATGTGGCTGTGATGCTTTGTAGATCCAAACTTCTTGACGAAGCAAGCAAGGTCTACCAACGATCTCAATCGGATCGGTTGTCTCAATTGATTCGGAATGAAGAGCTAACTTCGTTCAACAAATCGAGAGACAAGGGATCTCGAGAGAGAACCGTGAGATGCTATATTTAGCCTCGGTCCTGTCGTCAGATGATCAAAGAGGATCTAAGATCTGCGGCGGAGACAACTTGCGAGCGGCGACGACGACGGAAGGAGTTCCGCGATCGTCTAGGTTACGCCGGCCCCTTTGATTTCTCGTGAAAGATTACTATTGACGTTCAAAATACGCGAGTATATATCTTGTAGAACAACCCTAAATGACCGTTGTGGGGCCCACAAGAAGAAACCCTAGTTCCGGTCAAAACAGCGTAACCCATCTTGGTTCGGTCAAGCGAGCAGAGCAAATTTGCCTAAGGCAAATTCGGCAAGAATCATTGGTGATTCTCGACGAAGTCAGCGGGAAACACTTGTGATTCCCGTCGAATTTGCCTTAGCAGGATTCCAGTTGAAACTCTTATCATACGGAGGGAATTGGTGGGAAAGCAAAGTCATTCTCAACGAATCAGCGGGAATGCAACGTCATTCACGCCGAATCGGCGAGAATCAGTCGTCGATTCTGCCTTAGCATTAGTCTTGAAGGAGGACAGTCAACCAGATATAGTCGACGGAAATCGGCGAGTGATTCTCGACGATTCGGCGAGAATCACTAGTGATTCCCGTCGAATCGGCGAGAATCACTTAGTGATTCCCGTCGATTTTGACTTAGAAGATTTCTTCTTCCTTCCTCTGAACTTGGTCTTTGACCCATCTATGCTCCTCTTCTGCTCTTGATCTATCTCGACCCTGTACTTGAAAATAAGTACACTCCAATAAAGAGAACACACATGAGTCAACACACTGATCTGCTCAATGAGGGATTACGTTGCGCAGACCCGTGTATATTGACCCACTACACCCTTACATTGGTGTGTACTTAGCATGGAATAGCTGCAAGCAGAACTTGAAGAAATATCATCAAATACATTGTCAATTCAACTTAGCTTTTTCAGGGGCTTCTTCAAATCAGGTAAATTGTGGATACAATACACAACAATCTCCCCCTATTTGAAGAACCCTAAACCCTAAGAGCTAAGGTAAATAAGAAAGATGGGAATGAAAACCATAAAATGAACAATCAATTGATAATGAAATTCATTGCCATTCATTACCATTTTCCTTAGAGCATACTTAGCATTCTTAGCCTTTGGCAGCCACTTTAGTACCTCAGCACCTTAGCCTTAGCCGAGAGGGTAATCTCCCCCTTTTCGGCTTCTACAAATTTGGGACCTCACTTGGGGCCACATGCTCCCCCTCAGCTCTTGCATCCGTGCTCGAGCTTGAGTTCCTTGCTGATGCTCCCCCTTGATCCAAGATCCCTCAGCCTTACAGTCTTCACTCTTCATAGTTCAGTATGCCGAGTTAAGTTTTGAAGAGGCTGAACTTAGCCTCGTCTAGGGGCTTCGTGAATATATCTGCAACCTGCTTATCTGTGGGGACATAGCAGAGAGATATATCTTTGTTTTCCACATGCTCCCGAATGAAGTGATAGCGCACTTTAATATGCTTTGTTCTGCTGTGCGACACAGGATTGTTAGTAATTGCGATTGCGCTCGAGGTGTCTCAATACATCGGAACTTCGCTGAACTGCAAGTCATAAACTTTGAGCTGATTTCTGATCCATAGAAGTTGTGCGCAACAGCTTCCTGCTGAGATGTACTTAGATTTAGCCGTAGAGGTTGCGACATAATTCTGCTTTTTACTGTTCCATGAAATAAGCCTTCTTCCGAGGAATTGGCACGTCCCGGAAGTGTTTTTCCTATCATCCCTGCTTCCTGTAAAGTCATCATCTGAAAAGCCTATCAGCTCGACATCATTGTTCCTTGGGTACCACAAGCCAAGATTTGGTGTACCTTTAAGGTATCTAAGAATTCGCTTTACAACGACATAATGAGATTCCTTACTGTTCACCTGATATTTGGCATAAATGCATGTGGAAAACATAATATCCGGTCTACTAGCAGTAAGGTAGAGCAGGGATCCAATTATGCTTCTGTATTTGGTTTCATCAAAAGGTTTCCCTTTCTCATCCTTGTCTAGAGACACAGTGGATCCCATTGGAGTCCTCATAGAGGTTGCATTCTCCATTCCGAATTTCTTGAGGAGTTCATTTGTGAACTTCGTCTAAGAGATGAAAATTCCATCCTCAGACTGTTTCACTTGAAGTCCCAAGAAATACTTTAACTCTCCCATACTGCTCACTTCAAACCTTCCTTGCATAAGTATAGAAAACTTCTTGCAAAGATTGTTGTCCGTAGAGCCGAATATTATGTCATCGACATAGATTTGCACCAGCAAGATCTTTCCTTTGACTTCCCTAAGAAACAATGTCTTATCTATTTTTCCTCTCGAGAACTTGTTCTCAAGAAGAAAACTAGACAGAGTATCATACCAAGCTCGAGGAGCTTGTTTTAAGCCATATAATGCTTTATTAAGAAAATAAACATGATTAGGGAATGTAGGATTAACAAAACCTGGAGTTTGTGCGACATATACTTCCTCTTTCAAATTTCCATTTAGGAACACAGATTTCACGTCCATCTGATAGACTGTGAATCCTTTGTGAGAAGAATACGCCAGGAACAATCTGATCGCCTCGAGCCTTGCAACTTGTGCAAAGTTTTGGTCGAAGTCAATCCCCTCCTCCTGTTTGTAACCTTGAGCCACAAGCCTGGCCTTGTTCTTTTTTATGACACCGTGTTCATCTAGTTTGTTTCTGACGATCCACTTGGTGCCGATCACATTCTGGTTCTTTGGTCTGGGAACAAGCGTCTAGACGTTGCATCGTTCGAATTGATGCAGTTCATCTTGCATGGCCAATATCCATGACGCATCTTTGTTCGCTTCATCAAACTTCTTTGGCTCAATCTGTGACAGAAAACTAAGGTGCAAAATCTCATTAATTGTACCTCTCCGAGTTCTGACACCGTCACGAGGATATCCTATGATCTGATGTCTGGGATGATCCTTAACGTGTCGGAGCTCTAGGAGTCTGGCATCAGGAGCTCTGACAGCTTCTCGGGCTTCTCCTTCTTCTGAGAGATTCTCTCCATCCTGACCGTCATCATCTCCGGTTGACGTTGAGGTGGAGACCTTGACGTACTTAGGAGTTACATCTTTAGCGGTCTTATCGAGACTTAGCTGTTCAAGTCTATCACCTGCATTCTTCATCAAACACAACATTAATGGACTCCTCTACCACTAGGGTTTTCTTATTGAAGACCCAATATGCCCGACTATGGCTACTATAGCAGATGAAGATGCCTTCGAAGCATTTTTCTCTGAATTTAGTATGTGGGTACTTCCCATTATTAAGTACATAGCATCTGCAGCAAAAAATACTTAAATTGGACATGGTCGGTTTCCTGCCTTTCAATACCTCATAAGGCATCTTACGATGATTCTTGTTGATCAATGCTCGGTTCTGCACATGACAAGCCGTGTTGACAGCCTTTGCCCAGAAGTACTCTAGAAGAGAGGCGTCATTCAACATTGTCGTACATGCTTCAATGAGCGTTCTATTTCTCCTCTCTGCAACTCCGTTTTGCTGAGGAGTACGTGGGGAGGAAAACTCATGAAAGATACCATGTTCTTCACAGTATTCTGTCATAGCACCAGACTCGAATTCTGTTCCATGGTAACTTCTGATTTTGACCACGGAGCAGTTAAGTTTGTTCTGGATCTGCTTGACAAAATTAGTGAAGATGTCAAACGTATCTGACTTTTATTTCAAAAAGAACACCCACGTAAACCGAGAGTGATCATCAACAATCACTAGCGTATACGATTTGTCTCCTAATTAATGAACTTGCACTGGACCGAACAAGTCCATATGGAGAAGATAGAGACATCTGGAAGAGTCTTTGTCTGCAATGCCCTTAAAGGTAGCCCGAGTCTGTTTGCCCTTTTGGCATGAAGGACAACAGATATCTTTGATGCACTTAATAGTAGGGGCATCCCTTATTAAGTTCTTAGAAAAGAACATATTAATTATCTTGAAATTAATATGTGCTGATCTCTTGTGCCATTGTTCACAAAGAGATGCACTGCCTTTTGCTACTAGGCACACGGGGGTAGAAGAATCTAAGCTTAGAAAATCTAAACAAAATATATTTCTTCTCCTAATGCCAGTTAATACTGTCTCCGAAGAGGAACATGATATTATCAAGCACTTATCCTTGCATAACTTAACGTTGTATCCTTTATCACACAACTGGCTTACACTGATCAGGTTATGGTTTAACCCTTCCACATAGGCCACGTCAGTGATAGAGAATACACCGTTGTAAATCGTACCATAACCTCTGGTGATTCCTCGATCAGATCCTCCAAAGATGACTTTGGGTCCATTTTCGACTGGGGAGTAATCACGCAACAAGCTTCTTGTCCCAGTCATATGCCGGGAACATCCACTGTCCAAGTATTAGATAGTCATTTTGGTTGCGTTTGGACATACCTGCAAAATAGAATCAGTTTCCCTTAGAAACCCAATCGAACTTGGGTCCTAAATTCCTTGTTAGCACACTCCCCCTCGGATGGTTAACCCTACGAGTGGTCGGCCTTGCATTGCTAACATGAGGAGTCTCGTTGTATCTTCGATAAAACCAGCAATCCATGGCAAAGTGACCAACTTTGCCACAACGCCAACAGTCAAATCTGTTGTACATTTTCTTAGGCTCCTACTTCACCCTTGGAACGGTGGGTCCAGCCGGGGCCTTGGATCTGGAGGTGGAGGCGTCATGATGACAGCAGTCACATGATTTCTTCACCTCTTGTTACTTTAGTATAACAGGCTTGGCTTTTGGTGTCTGCTTCCTATTATGGCCGCTGGAGAAGTGGCCATAATTCTCCACTTGGATTTCCTCATAAGGTGCCTTGAAGACACTCTCACCATAGTTATGGGGGAAGGTCCAACCATCATACCGGCTCTTGTGCTTTTCAACCGAGGGCCAGAAGAAGTGGCTATAGGTTGACTCAAAGTCTTGCTCATTATAAGGAAAGCTAGGCTTTCTGAATACAACAGGATAGAGTGGAGCCTTTCCCTTTTCCGCAGCAGAGGCCTTCTTAGTAGCCTTATTTTTCCTCTGCTTTTTGTTTATCCTGGATGATTTGCAAGGCACACCCACATGCCCTAAGCCATCCCCCTTAGCCGGAGCAGAGAATTCATCAACCAGAGGAAGAATGGTCTTGGGCATGGAGAAGCTTTTGATAATCTTCCTTTCTGCCGCAAGCTATTCTTCCAACTTGTAAATTTCTTCCTGTTTTAGGTTAAGGAGCCTTAGAGACTCAGAGTGCTCAAAAGTCAGGCCCAGGTGTTCCTGTTGGTGAGAGATCAAGCTAGTGATCTCTTCTCTTAGGGACACACCCTCAGCCTAAAAGAATTTGACTTCCTTTTTCTGAGCCATCAACCTCTTGCGGCATTCCTCAAAGGTATTGAGTAGAAGCTCATACTTTTCGAGGAGCTCAGCTTCACGGGCAGATGGGCTATCCTCGAGATAATAATCAGAAGACTCAGAGTCAGAGAGGGGGGTAAGATCTTTTACCTTCCCAGTAAATGGGGGGTCATTCTCCTTCTTAGTCAGAGTGACCCACTAGCCCGAAGTAGGCTTCCTCATCATCACTTGAGTCTGAGGAATCAGACTCACTAAGTGTCTTTGGCTTTTTGGCTATATAGCTCCTCTCCTTCTTCTTATATCTAGAGGACCTGTGCTCCTCTCCATTCCCATTATCTATTTTTCTTTGGTGGCAGTCAGCGACGACGTGGCCCGGCTTATAGCGTCCAAAGCAAATAATGTCATCAGAGCGATGTTTGTTCGGTTTGGATTCATACCTGTCATAAGAATAATTCTTCCTCTGATGTCTGGAAGAGGAGCCGTCTCTCTTTCTTTGATTCCTCAACTTGAGGAACTTCTTGAACTCCCGAGTGATGAGGGAGAAGTCTTCTTCAGATATCTCTAAGACGGAAGAGCATGGCTCAGAGTCTTCTTCCTTATCCTTTTTCCGAGAGCGGGACGAGGCTGTACCCTTGCCTTTTCTCGAGTGATTGGGTTTTAGGGCCACAGTCTTCTCTCTGGAAGCGGCTTTATCGGCTTCTTCTTCAGCTTTTCTGGTGTTCAGCTGAAGCTCATAGGACAGAAGTTTCCCAAAAAGAATCTAGGGATCAGTTTCTGCCAGCATGCCAAATTCTCTGATGGCGCAGATCTTGGTGTCCCATTCCTTAGTAAGGGAACTAAGTAATTTGTCATTAAGTTCACCATCGGTGAACACTCTCCCATAGCCCTTCAGGGCATTGATGATCTTCAGGAAGTTCTCGAAAGTTACTCTGATTTATTCCTTGGGACCTTGCCTGAAGGCCTCGTACTTCTGGTTCAGAAGGGATCTACGATCATCCCTTACTTCATCAGTGCCTTCCATCAGGATGATTAGGCAGTGCCATATGTCCTTGGCAGTCCTGTAGTTGCAGAAAATCTGCATCATGGAATCATCGTCGGTGCTTACCAGAATGTTCTGAGCTTTCTTGTCAAGTCCGACAAGCACCATCTCATCCTTATCCATTTCGGTAAGTTTCTTGGGCACTTGCTTGGTTGGATCAATTGTGGAGGACTTAGTGGGGATATAAGGTCCCTCCTCCACTATCATGAAGAGTCAGGGGTCGACTGCTTCCATGTAGTACCTGATCCTTTCTTTCAAGATAGGAAAGTTCAGCTTGGTGCACACTGGGATCTTCCCTGAATACTTGAGTCCTTCCATTTCAGAGATCTTCTTTCTTCTTGACACTAGACAAGGGATCTTACTCAAGGTGTTAACCTTATTGACGAGTAACCTCCCTATGATACCACTTGAAAGTCTTTAGTGTCAACTAAGTCTACCTATGGGGGGGGGGGAATAGGTCTCGTGCAGTCTTTTGCGGAATTTAAATAACACTTGTGGAGAACTCGATGTCCCTCTTCGTTCGTTGAAGCATTCTTGATGAAGACGAAGAGTCCACGACCGGAGCACTCTCTTGTAGAGGATCTTCCCAAGATCGGCGGTGGCAAGTGAATGCGGCGGTGATGCTTTGTAGATCCAAACTTCTTGATGAAGCAAGCAAGGTCTACCAACGATCTCAATCGGATCGGTCATCTCATTCGATTTGGAATGAAGAGCTAACTTTGTTCAATAAATTGAGAGACACGAGATCTCGAGAGAGAAGCGTGAGACGCTATACTTAGCCTCGGTCCTGTCGTCGGACGATCAAATAAGATCTAAGATCTAAGGCGGCAACAAATTGCGAGCGGCGACGGTGATGGAAGGAGTTCCGCGATCGGCTAGGTTACGCTCGGCGGCTTTGATTTCTCGTGAAAGATTATTGTTGACGTTCAAAATACGCGAGTATATATACTGTATAACAATCCTAAATCACCGTTGTGGGGCCCACAAGAAGAAACCCTAGTTCCGGTCAAAACAGTGTAACCCGTCATGGTTCGGTCCAGCGAGCAGAGCAAATTTTCCAAAGGCAAATTCGGCGAGAATCACTGGTGATTCTCGACGAAGTCGGCGGGAATCACTTGTGATTCCTATCGAATTTGCCTTGGCAGGATTCCAGTTGAAACTCTTGTCATCCAGAGGGAATCAGCGGGAAAGCAAAGTCATTCTCGACCAATCGACGGGAATGCAACGTCATTCTCGCTGAATCGGCGAGAATCAGTCGTCAATTCTGCCTTAGCATAAGTCTTGAAGGAGGACAGTCAGCCAGATAAAGTCGGCGGGAATAGGCGAGTGATTTTCGACGATTCGGCGAGAATCCCTAGTGATTCCCGTCGAATCGGCGAGAATCACTTAGTGATTCCCGTCGATTTTGACTTAGAAGATTTCTTTTTCCTTCCTTTGAACTTGGTCTTTGACCCATCTTTGCTCCTCTTCTGCTCTTGATCTATCTCGACCCTATACTTGAAAATAAGTACACTCAAATAGAGAGAGCACACATGAGTCAACACACTGATCTGCTCAACGTGGGATTATGTTGCGTAGACCCGTGTATATTAACCCACTGTACCCTTACATTGGTGTATGTTTAGCATAGAATTGCTGCAAGCACAACTTGAAGAAATATCATCAAATACATTGTCAGTTCAACTTAGCTTGTTCAAGAGCTTCTTCAAATCAGGTACATTGTTGATACAATACCCTACAGTTGGCCTCCGCTCCCGCCTTACCAGCACAAGTTCTTCTAGTTCTTCAAGATGCTCCGCCTGCTCCAAGGCAGCATTGCAGCGACTCCATGAAAGAGTTTGCAGATCTTGGCCTTAGCATTGTTGAGGTCGTTCAGATTCTACAAAGGAAGTATAAAGAAAAGAAGCAAGGACCTCCAAGAAAGTGGAAACCAAGGAACTTTGATCTGTTCTCCGAGTTCAATAAGGAGAATGGACATTCAACCGAGAATTGCAGATCCCTTTGCCAGCTGGTTGAGAAGTTGGTTGCTAAAGGAAAAATGAATGATCTGGGAAAGAAAGACGCTTCGTCAAAGCCGTCTACCTCCAAAGGAAAGGAGGTGGCTAAAGTCCGTTGGGAATGTGAAGAGATTGAGGATTTTTGTTGTTTGGGGCCTATCAACGTTCAGAGTGAATGCATCGACGGAGATGATGAAGGAACCTTGGGGCGTTTCTTTTGCATTCATGGTGGGGCAGGGACTGAATCCACTCGCAAATATTCAATCACAAGGGTCTCTCGGGAAGAGGTCTCCTCTGCCTCTTCTTCTGCTCCATCAAGGGGAAATGACACTTTTTGTTAGGAAGACCTTCCCCCAACTATCAATCCAATCAACGATGTTGTTGTCATCAAAGCTGCCATCGAGGACACACCGTTGACATTATCCTGATTGATACAGGCAGTTCGGTCAACCTTCTATTCAAGTCAAAATTTGAGGCCCTGAAGACCGGAAAGCCTCTGCTTTCCACTAAAGGGACACTTTATGGCTTCACTAGAGAAAGGAAGGAGGTTGAAGGAAGTGTCACACTTTCAGTGAGACTTGCAGGAGTAATAAAGCTGATCCAATTCATAGTAGACGATGCTCCAAGCAGCTACTATGCAATCTTTGGGAGGCCTCTGCTCAAAAAGTATCAAGCTGTGATCTAAACCTACCACCTCGCAATAAAGTTTACTATTGATGGTCAATAATACAGGGTTAGGAGCATCGCAAAGAAAGCTCGAGAATGAAATGTTCGCACAGTCAATATGTTTGAAATCAATCCTCCCGCTTTACCAGCTGCAGCTTCAGATGTTTCTCCAAATTCATAGGAAGTTTATGATAGAGAAGGACCTCACCTGGAACCTACCCATGTGACTCAAGGAGTCCCCATTACAAAAGGGGAGGAGAGGAAGCTCTCCATCAACTCGGAGCTACCAAAAGATCATAAGGCCGAGTTGATCTCATATCTGCTAGAGAACCTGGATGTCTTCGCTTGGTTAGCAGAGGACATGCCTGGAGTTGATCCAGATGTCGCCTGCCAGCATCTCAACATCGATCAAAATGTCAAGCCTATACAATAGAATAAAAGAGATGTGGCAACCAAGCTTACTGATCCAATCAGAGAGGAGGTATCAACGCTCCTCAAGGCGAAATTTATCCGTGAAATTCAATATCCCGCTTGGGTATCTAATGTTGTAATGGTTAAAAAAACTGGGGGAAAATGGCGAATGTGTGTAGATTTCACGCGATTAAATAAAGCATGCCCTAAAGATTGCAACCCCTTGCCTCAAATAGATTCTTTAGTTAATTCTGCGGTTGGGTATTCTTTTATAAGTTTCTTAGATGCATTCTCTGGTTACCATCAAATTAGAATGCATAAGCCTGACATTCCTCATACAACTTTCATCACAAATGATGGTTGTTATTGTTACCTGGTGATGCCATTCGGGCTTACCCACGGAGCGGTCAATGTTCAATCACCCCTTGCCTTACTAACGAAGTGAAGGTTATTACGAAGGGGAAGTAAATCGCTACGCACCTTCTCTCCTTGGAAAGGCAGTCAGACTTTAGCAGTCCTTAGACCAACAGAAGGCATATTCGAGTACTAGTCGCCGACCATAAGATCTTCCTTCTTTTCTTGTTCATTCGCATACCGACCTAAACTCACACTTCTATTCCAGCTCCCTCTCCAACTCAGTCGACTTCACTAAAGCTCGCCTCTCCTTTCTTTTCCAGTCTTCGCGACTTCGTACCTCTCGCTTTGCTCGAGTTTCGCATACGCTCGCCTCTCCTTTTTCAGTTAGATAAGAACAGGGCTTCACGGAAACCCTTGTTCCTAGGAACGAAACGGTCCTCCTGTACCAAAAGGGCTTGTTCCCACTCCAGGGGATTTTTCCATCCCGCCAGGGCTCCGTGAGCGCAATCAATATACAGAATGTTTTCCCTTCTTTGTATGCGGTTGTGCAACTTCTTCGATGTACAGCCTAAGGAGGGTCGGCGTCTGCAGTTGCCCCCGCCCCATGGGAACACGAGATTGGCTCATCGGGTAGGGGCGATCCACGCCAGGCCGTCGACTTGTTGGTTTTCATTTTCTAGCACTTCTCAGTCTAGAGGTGGAAGTGGCGTTGTGCCTAGATACCCGAAGACCGATTTTCCCGAAAAGGTCGATACGATATGACTAATAAGACCAGATCCATGCAGAATTAGGATGTAAACTAAAGGGTGCTTCTCTCTTGTACTAATATAAGCGGATGAATAGAAGAAAGGTGGACTATATCATCAACTTCTTGCATTTGTCTAGGAAAGCTAGCCATGCTTTTTGGTGAATACTGTTAGGTTGAAATGCTTTGAGATCGTAAAGACTGAAATATTCCTCAATGAGGAATAATTGTCGTGATTTATGACTTCGGAAAGTACTTGATTGAAAGTAATCTAGCATCATGATAACATCTTTTCTACTTTGTACAGACCATTGATAGTAACCATTTTGACTACTATCAAAGTAGATATTTCCTCCAAATACTACCTTATAAGACTGTACATCTTGTAGAAATTTCTTAGTTACTCGAAGACTTAGTTGAGGTAGTTGATTCTTCATAGCGATACTAATGGTACCATCAGCATCAAAGAATCCTGCAAACCAATTTGATTGAGTATCTAGTGTAATAGGTAGAATTACAGAGATATCATGTACATGACAGACACGATGTAGTTGAAGTAGTCGTGTTGAATGTCGAATATGACCATTAATACAAATCATTAGTTTCATCATACCAAATTGATTATGTAGTCGATAACGAGAAGCTTTAGCACCTGATCGCATTTTCATACTTCCACCATGCATATTTTGGATATATAGTAGTAGTGGTAGATCTTCAAGTCCCATAGTAAATTTTGGAACCCTAAAATTGTCGGAAAGATGAGTTGCCTGGGATAAGAGTACGTTGAGAAACAGCTTTCGAAGTGATCTTTCTGACTTTCTTGATGAAATTGTCTCAGATTCTCGCTGAGACCTCTAGTTAATAAGGATTACGCATTCAAGCCCGTAGCATAATCTCTGCATTCTACCCCTTATACCAGTGAAGCATATTACTCACAGTAGAAACGAAAAAGCTTCTACTCAATAGCTTCCACAAATATTCAATACTTTCGAAAAAGAAACTAATTCCCTGACCGTAAAGACATATGTACATAAGATACAAATCTCATGTAGGCATACTCTAATCCAGTGATCAAAGCGGACGAGCCCATGGGTTTAGGGTATATAAAGATGAATAGGTTGTTCGGTGCCTTAATAATGCAAGGGTTAGTGCGGATCCTGTCGATGAATAGGACATTCTGTTCTAATGGTTCGCTGATTAGAAGTATGTCAAAGTAGCTAAGCAACGATGAGTACGTTAAGATGGTAAAGAGGGCATTCTCTTCTAATAGAATTGTTTGCCGATAAGCTGATAAGAAGCTTTTCGATGTTTTCTTACGAAGCTGCAAGGCTCTAAGCGCATTATAGATTAGAAACAAGAAAGACTATACTCTATTTGCTTGCACTCAAAGAGGTTGTTCAAAGAAGAAGTTATTTATATGAATGTTGTAATGCTATGTTAAAGGCGGATGAAAGAATTACATATATAGTCACCGACTTGGAAGCTAGTAATATTCTCAAGAAGCACTTTCGCTCTTTAGCGGCATTCATAGAGATTTAGGAACCTATTCCACCGCTTTTCTATTAGAAAGAGAGGTGAAGCTTATACTATGAAAATCAGTTGTCGCGATAGCGTAGTACTAATCATATCATATCATATCATAGGGTAATATTTAGTCCAAGATAGGAGGTGAGCAACTAGAAAGAGACGCTAGGCTCATAGGAGAAGAGCAAAGAGAGAGCGCTACGCGAAACTTTGGGTGAGGCGACCCGCAGGGGTCGCTCAACTGGATAAGGAGAAACGATAGATTTGATGCATTGAATGAGCTAAGGAATGCAGAGTGGGGAAGCAGCTCAAGAGAAAGAGCATTAGGATGAGGATCGAGTCTAAGTCTGGGATCACGTTATCTCTTTGTTGCAAGTTCCAATTAAGAAGTTTCCGAAGACCCAGAAGCGCTATGTCGGGGATGTTCCCTCGTCAACTAGTCGAGCTCAATTTCATCGAGCCTCACCCTTCTCTACTTTGACTCAGTATCTCAGTATTCTATAGAATATATCATAGTGAATATCATAGTCTGATATATTCTATAATATAGAAGTCTAGTATCTATCATATATAAGCAGTACAAAAAAGTAGACTTTATCTACCCTAAGCAAGAGATGAAAGGGGATAAGGATGAAGTTCTTATATATCCAAAAGACTGTGATAGAATGCAGAGTCTTTGAGTGCAAGAAAATACTGAGACTTCTATATCAGAACTTTGGGATAAATATAGAGGTAGGAATTTGTCGAACAAATCACACTCCTTCGTATACATTATGAGTCCATTGATGAAAAGGGGTTGGGGAAAGCTTGAACCCAATTCCTATAGTGATGGATATAAGCGCAATTGAGATTCCTTGGGAGTTATACATTTGTGTATTGATCAGACCATTAACTATTTCTTGAAGCTCGATCTCCCCTCTGGATAAACCATATAGCCAAGATAAACCATGAACAAAAATAGAAGAGATTTCCAATACACAAATGTAGAAGTTTCCGAAGACTAGTGACGTCATTACCGAGCTAAGAGTACGTTGAGAAACAGCTTTCGAAGTGATCTTTCTAACTTCTTTATGCAATTGACTCAGAAAGATTCTCGTTGAGACCTCTGGTTAATAGGGATTACGCATTCAATCCCGTTGCGTAATCTCCGCATTCTACCCCTAATACCTGCGAAATATATTACTAACAGTAGAAACGGAAAGGCTTCTACTAAATAGCTTCCCCAACTTTAATTTTATTCAAAACTCAACAGAGGTTTACAATAACAAAATTGGATCTCCGTGAAGCCGGAAAAAGAAGACGATGAATTCAACCTTGTTTTGGTTTCTATACAGACTCTCCCAGGACCGGTTGTCTCTCTCTCTCTTCTTGATCTCTTGATCAAGAGTAAAACCTTCTCATTGCACTTGCCTGATCTAGCAGAGACGTTCACTACTCTGCGAAAGTATAAGATGAAAATAAATCCATTAAAGTGTACCTTTGGGGCGAGTAAGGGGAAATTTCTTGGTCATCTCCTTACTCCGGAAGGACTTTCCCCTAATCCTGATAAAGTTAAAGCTATTCTTGATATGACACCTCCTAAGTCACTAAAAGAAGTTCAGCAGTTAGGAGGAAGGTTAGCATGTCTCGGGAGATTCATCTTTCGAGTTGGAGATAACAGTGTTTCTTTCTTTAGAACTCTTCGAGGAGCATCAAAGTTCGAATGGACAGAAGAGTGTTTAGAAGCCTTTGAGAAACTGAAGAAGCAGTTAACTTCAACACCCTTGGTGCAGAGCCCCTGATCATGGGAAATTTTGTTCTTATACTTGGTAGTTTGCTCGGAGGTAGTCAGCTCAGTTCTTGTCCGAGAAGAGAACAGGAGACAGTTTCTGATTTACTATGTTAGCCATATCCTCAAAAGCGTAGAAATAAGATATTCGATTTTTGAGAGGTTGGATTTAGCATCAGTAATGTCAGCTCGGAGACTCTGCCCATAATTCCAAGCACATGCAATTAAAGTAGTGATAGATCAACCGTTGAGAAGTGTGCTGGAAAAGCCAGATTATTCAGGGAGATTAGCTAAATGGGAAATAAAGCTGAGTGAGTTTAAAATTTCTTATGTGCCCAGAACAGCTATCAAGGATCAAATACTGGCCGATTACTTGATTGAAACAACAGAGTCCACCTCTGGTCAAGCAGAAAGATCTCCTTTGGCTTGGATCATCTATGTTTATGGGGCCTTAGGCAGAAATTCCTCAGGAGCAGGAGTGGTTCTTATTTATCCTAAAGACATCAAGGTAGAGCAAGCAATAAAGTTCATCTTTCCTGTTACAAACAATCAGGCAGAATATGAAGCTTTATTGGCCAGCTTAAAGCTTGCAGGAGAGTTGGAGATCGAGCATGTTTACATCAAAACGGATTCTATGGTAATGAAGTCACTAGTTTTGGGAAACTTTAAGACTAGAGATCCAATCTTAAAGAAGTACCATGTTATTATAAGAATCGAGGTCGACAAATTAAAGAGCTTTACTATCGAGCATATCCCGAGGACTGAAAGTGAAGAAGCAGATATTCTTGCTAAGCATGGACTTTCGTTATGAGGAACAACCTCCGAACTTTTTAGCCCAGTAGTGGTTAAAGAAGAGAAGATGCAGATTATGAGCACTCCTCCTAGATGGACCCATTCATTCTTTACCTATCTACAACGAACTTTCATCCAACAATCAAAGATAAGAAGAAGTTCAGAATAAAAGTAGCATATTACTATTTGGTATCAGACATTCTATATAGAAAGATCTTCATGTCAACTATGGCGAGATGTGTCTAAGAAGAAGAAGCTCCTGCCATGCTTCTTTAAGTTCATTCTGGTGAGTGTGGAAGTCACTCAATAGCAAAGACTTTGTAAAAAAGGATCCTCCGGCAAGGATATTTCTTGCCTACTATGAAGAAAGATTCAGAAGTTTATGCAAGGAAATGTGCTCAGTGCCATAAGTTCTCTCCGCTTCAACATCAATCAGCTCAGCTACTCAAATAATTCGCAACTACATGGCCATTTGCAGTATAGGGGATGGATCTCCTTGGTCCTTTTCCCATGGCAAGCGGACAGAGGTGTTTCATTATAGTGATGATTGATTATTTAAGCAAGTGGATCGAGGCCAAAGCATTAGCTAAAATAATAACTCAGGTTGTAAAGAACTTCATTTGGGGCAAGATAGTATGCCGGTATGGGATTCTAATGGCTATTATCACAGACAATGAGCCACAGTTCAACAATAGTGAGATGGTTGATTTTTGCCAGCAGATTGGAACAGAGCATCATTTTGCATAAGTCCATCACCCCAGAAGTAATGGCCTAGTTGAAGCAGCGAACAAGCAGATTCTCAACTTGCTCAAGAAGAAAGTGCAGAATCTCAAAGGTAGTTGGGCTGATCAACTTTCTTTTGTTCTCTAGACAATGAGGACAACACCTTCATCAATAATTAGAGTGACTCCTTTCTAGCTCTCTCATGGTTCAGAGGCCCTCATTCCAGTGCTATTTGAAGTACCATAACCAAGAGTTCTGTTGCTAGATAGGACATGGAGGATTGACTTGAGCTGAACAGTGAAGAGATGAAATTCATCTTGGATCATATCGAGGAAATCATAGATTAAGCAACAATAAGGTAAGGAGAAGTAAAGAGAAGAATGGTCAGATACATTGATAAGAACGTAAGGATCAAACACTTTTAAGTGGGAGACCTTGTTCTTAAAAAAGTTGATGTTGCTGCAAGAACCGGCTCAGTAGGGAAGCTGAATCCGAATTGGGCTGGTCCATTCGTCATCAAGGAAGTGCTGAAGAACGGGGCATATCGTCTACAAACTAACGAGGGAAATGATGTACCGCATACATGGAGTTGGGATGATCAAAAACGGTTCTATTCTTGAACCAACTCCTCTCTTATTCTTCCTTTGTAATTTTTCAAAGTTTATTATTAATCAAAGGCCCCTTAATGACACTTTTTTGAGTGCTTTCCATCTCTTGAACAATTCAAAAGCAAGGATAACTGACTCTATGAGACATCGCCGTGTTCAGCTTTAACACCCCTTGAATCGTTGTTATTAGCATAACACCATAATGACCACATGTTGCGGGGAGATTTCGCACCGTAAAGTGGGAGCTTGAAGATTCTAGCACGGTGGGCTACTAAATTTGGGATCTCGGCTGGTATCTAACCTCACCTCTGTATTTTGGAGGGATAGGGTGGGTGCTAGTTCTACCTTGCCTTGTAAGGGATATCGTTATAACTTTGATGATCATGTGAGGAAATCCATGCTTTAAGCACTTGCCCATAGATCATCCTAGCTTGTGACCCTCGAATACTCTTTGGAACCCTCAAGAAGTTTCTGTTGGAGACCCACAGCTGGGTTGATCTCAGAGGAAAGCAATGTTATATGCACCTGCACGAAAGATCAACCTGGACTGTACTCAAGGAAAGAGGGCAGTAAACCTTTCTCCTCTCTTTTGGGTGAGGATTGAGTGTACAGCTTTTTGGACCCTGTATGGAAAGCAATGGGCTCCGTGCACACCTGCCCGTTTGGTCACCTAAGTCTATAACTAATTCTCATCTCGCTGGTAAAATTCAGGCAAGGCGCGAACTGTATTTTTTAAGTCCGCTCAGTCCGCCAATACTATGTTGATCTTACAGCTCCTGTGACCCTACGAGGAAAATAATGGGACCCGTACACACCTGCCAGCTTGGTCACCTGAGTTGTGAATCATTTCTCTACGTGGTCTATTTTTTGGTGTCCGCGCATTCTGCCAATTTTTGAAGTGGGTTGGTCTTACAGCTTCTGTGACCCTACGAGGAAAGCAATTGTATTCGTGCGCACTTTCCCGCTTGGTCACCTAAGCTGTGGATCATTTCTATCCAATCAGACACAAATCTAGTAGTCTCTACAGTCCGCAAAGGCTAATCTTTCAGGCTGCCAAATTTTTTTGTGATGTGGTTTACAACTTTTGTGACCCTGTGAGGAAAGTAATGGGCTCCGTGCGTACCTTCCCGCTTGGTCACTTATGTTTGTAACCCATTTTTCTAAGCATGTAGAGTTTATTTATAATTCTCTGTTTGTCCGCAATGTCAATTATTTATCTTTTCTTAGCTCGCAAATATTATTATTAGAATTTTGGTTAATGAATTTGCGGACTGGAATTTGTATTCGCCAGAGTCCCCCAACTATCCATATCTTTGTGGCAAGATTAAAAATCATATTCTTATCATGTTCAAGAAATTACGGCGAACTACACCTATCATTCCTACTGTTATATGAACTTGGCGAGCTGTAAGTCAAGTGTCGTGGCCTGGATTATTATCAATCTTGGTAATATTCGAGCTATAATTATCTCTAAGCAGGCGGCCTAAATTCCAAATGGCATGACTATGATAAAAATCTCAGCCCAATTGGGTTATATTTGAATAGGTGTTGGTGAGACCAAAGTGTGGCCCTTTAAGGGTTAGTTAGGGCCAGAGTGAGTTTGGGGGATGGAGGGGCCAATTCTAACCCAAGGGGTTGGGACTTTGGCCAGAGCCCCATGGTTAGTTTAAACACCCTCACATGGAGTTTAGGTGGATTATGGTGGATTTGCCATAGGACAATAGTTCAAACCCTAAGGTTGAACTTTGGGGGTTTGTGAAGGACATGGGGTGATATGTCCTTGTATGGACTTGGTGTTTAGTCCATGTGATCTTATGGTGGTAAAATGCCCTAGGAATGAATTTGGTAGTATTTGGACACAAGCACTCCACTTAAATCACTTGGAAAGTATTTATTTCTATACACCTTAAGGAATAATAAGGGGTCTTATGACCTTGGATCCTTATGAAATTTTGGTAGAAGTAATTTTATAGTGTTATTGACCTTTGAGATTTATTATAGAATGTTTAGAAAATAGTAGCTCATACTTGTAGGTATAATCTCCACCTTGCCCTTTTTGATGATTTTGAAGTAACCATGGTTAGAGTAACTTAGAATGATATGAAACTCTGGCAAGGTTAATTTAATATCATTTAGAGGAACTAGAAAATTATTTGGATCATTTGGACATTTCCTCTTAGTACTTCATATTTTAAGTGAACTAATGCACCATACTTTGATATATAGATAATAAATATTATATTTTAATGGAAAATTGTGTTACTTGGCCATAAAACTTTTTAGGGCCTAATGAAGTCTAGAAAATTATCACAAATCATTTGGATGAGTTTATAAGAATGTTTCTTCACAAAGTACACATTAATGGAATTATTTGAAGTATTTTATACATGGCTCACTGACCTTAGAAATTCATGAAACATAGTCAGTAGTGTTTTATGATCATTATAAGGGTCTGGTAATTTTTATATAATTTTTGGACAATAATTTATGGTACTCCCTTCATTAACACTAATTTACTTGAATTACCGTGAATTAATTATTTAGATGTTATTACATTTATAAAAGTCTCTGGAATTTGGATTTTATTGATATTTTTCTTTATCATTTCTATTGACTCTCCCTTCGTGGAAAATTATTTATATATAAGTGATTCTGGTGGACTCGGTTTGAGTTTCATTTTACTCATGTACTTTTATTCTTTTACTCTTCTTTCTGCAATCAGTATGGCCAGCAGGATCGGCATTTTGTAGTGACGACCCTCCCTGGCATGTTGGTTCAACTACAAAGAGGCTATTTTGGGCATAAGACCCCGGTGGTTTAAAAAAAAGGGTCTTACAGATACATCTAAGAAAGCTAGAAGAGTCATCCCATCATCACCAAGAAGGGATGAAGATACAGATATCACTGGAACATGTTCTTCATCAGAAGAATTATCAGATGATGAATTTGCACTATTTACCAGGCAATTAAAGAAAATGCTGAGAAGAAGGAAGTAGAAGAATAAAAAGAAACCTTCTGGACCAAGCTCTAGTAAAAGCAAAGACAATCACAGAGACAAATCTGTGGTCAGGTATAATTCTCATTAGAATTATCAATTTAAGATTGATAATATTTGCTTTTGTTATAACAGGTTTGGGCATGTCATTGATGACTATCCAGTAAAAAGAAAGGAGAACAAAAAATTAAAAGAAAAGAAGTTTTATAAAGACAAAAAATCAAAAAAGGTTGTGATGGCAAAGAAATCAAAGACCTTATCTGATAGTGATACTGATTAAACTGAATCAGAAGAAGAACTTGCTGGACTATTCTCCTATGAAGAAGAATTCAACAGAGAGGCCATATACAAGGGCAAAAGCTCCACAACTTCATCACACTATGGTGATTCTGAAGAAGATTTGGAGGTCAATTTGATGGAACTATATAATGATCCAGAAATAGAAATTCTTTACTATCAGGACACTCAGGTAATTTATGACAATTCTAGTTGTTCTAAAACTTCTGTATATGAGACTGGGGATGAGCTAAACTCAAGTGACTAAAAGTTTGATTCACATAAGTAAAACTCTGAGACTGAACTACAGTAGCTCACAGTCTAATTTAGAAAACTGTTGGAAGCCCTAGTAAATAGCAAGAAGCTTGTCAAAGAACAAGCTGTAGAGATAGCATCACTAAAACGTCTTGAGTATCATCATAAGATGGATACTAAGAAGATTGGTCTTCAAAGTTCTGTGTTGGCAAAGCTGACTAAGATCATTGATGATCAAATCATATTGCCGAAGCAAAAGGATGCAACCATTCAAGAGCTGGATATCTAACTCCTGAATGAGAAAAGATTAGTACAACAATTTTTAAACCTAAAACTGTACTTCCCATTATAGATACCTTCTCAGGAACACCTGGATGTGGTCTTGGGTATGTTAAAACAATGAGAAAAAGAGGCAAAAATATGACAGGATAAAAGGGTCCAGTCATTTCACAACCTGTGTTTTAGACAAAGGGAAAAGGAACCAAGAAGTCTGGACCAGTTAGACCAAGTTCATATGTGAATAGGAAAGCTATTCCTAATGTGCCTCCTCTAAGAAGAACTATTGCAACTGAGAGACAAAACAACCTTTTTCTCCTTGTCAAAATATAATTGTCAAGTTAGTTGATTCCTTTTCTAAGGAATGTCAGCACAATGTTCCTTCTATTCCTCCAAAGAGGAGGTATAACAGATATGAATACTGGTGTTATAGAAATGTAGGAAGCTTTATCTTGGACTGTTGGTTCAATTACACTGCCTCTCATGTTCAGAAAAGGTATCCATTTAAGAAGTTTATAGGTGGTGTCAATGGAGCCACAACTAACAAGAACCTAGGACTCAAAATAATTTGGGTTCCTAAGGAAAAATAAATTCTTATTTTGTAGGAATGTCCAAGAACCAGAGATAGAACAATCTAGCACTTGGATAGTGGGTGTTCCAGACATATGACTAGAACAAGAAGCAATCTGATGGAATTTATCCCTATGAAGAATGGACCAAAGGTGATCTTTGGTGGTGCTGACAAAGGAATAACCAAAGATTACGGTAAGATCACAAATGACTTAGTTACTTTCACCAATGTTAATTATGTGGAAGGGTTGCAACGCAACCTTATAAGCATAAGAAAACTTTGTAATCTTAGCTATGAAATTTTATTCCACAAGGATGAGTGCCTCTTAAATAATTCAAGTTACCAAGAGGTAATCTTGATAGGCACTAGATGTGGAAATGTATATTGTTTGAATTTTCTTTGTTTAAAGTTAGACTCACCCTTATGCCTAGTTGCAAATTAGAAAGCCTCACACTGTGTCAAAAGGCACAATAGGCTAGCTAATTTGAACTACAAGGGCATATGCAAACTTTGTAGTAAAGAGCTAGTTAGGAAAGGTCCTAACATGAAATTCTCAAAGGAGAGCATTTACTCTACATGCCAAAAAGGCAAGCAGACCAAAGCTTGATGGTGACATTATCCCGTCATTTGTTCGTGATGACGTGGTTGATGGTGCCGACGAGTTCTTTAGAGCTCCTTGGCGACATCGGATCTATTTATTAAGTTGATCGCTGCCATAACCATACATTTGAAGACTCGGATGGACGATGCTGTAATAATAATTTTGATGCATGCCAATTGCCATTGTCGCTACAACGCCATCGTCGCGAAATTTATTTCTCTACAACACCATCCTCGCTACAATGGCATCACCGCAACATTTATTTCGCTATAACACCATCCTCGATACAACGCCATCGCCATGAAAATAATTTCGCAACTACGCCATCGCCCTTATAACGACATCATCGCGTCAATAATTTAATAATTATTATGTTATATTATATTTATTTATTTTATTATAACATTATTTTAACTTGGGATTATATTTATTTATTTCCTTTTTTTTCTTTTATTTGATTTGGGCTGCATGTAGCCTACTTTTTGTAAGTCTTATAAAAGGCCATGATGTAGAAAGATTATGGAAATTGAATGAAAAAGGAAACCTAGAAGTCAAAGATTCAATTTTCCCCCTCCTTTCTCTTTCCCCCTTAGGGAATATTCGGCCCCCTCTTCCCTCTCCCTCTCTCCCTCTCTCTTGGCCACCGGCCACCACCTCCTCTTTCTCTCTTCTTCTCTAATTCACTCAACTATATCCTTCCACCACCTTCTCTAAATTTTCGGCCAGCCATAATGTTTTTTTGAAGAATTTCGACCAACCCAAGAATCTCTTTCTTGGTGAATTTCGGCCAAGACGAAAAGATTTGTGATCTCGTGGAATTATATTCGGGGTGAAGCGTGGCAGGTGAACGAGTTTCTCTCCATTAGGTGGGTTCTGGGGGGTCCGGTGACGAGCGATCTAGTTTTGGAGTAAATAAATCTCCGAGTGGGGTAATGAAAATTTCTACTTTCTCTATGTGATTTTTTTTCCCTCTAGATAATTTCTGTGGTGGAATACTTTAGCGTTGAATTTTGATAGCATTGAATTAATCGCGATATCCTTCGATCGTTTTTTTTGTGTATCTTTATTTGTTTAATTTCGAGAGAATTGACGAACCTTGTTTTCTTTTGTTGGGAGATTTCTACCTTTTTTCGAATCGTAATTTTTGGTTGATCTCTTTTGGTACAACCTTCCCTTGATCGGACCGGGTGGTCCTTTTAGCTGGAAAGAATATTGGCATATAGCCTTTGTTCGATCATTAACGGTGTGGCTACCCATACGTTAGCATTTAATTGATAATATTGCAAACGTGGGTGTTGTGAGTAAATTTTGTGTGAATGTAGAATTTGGGCGTCGAGAGGAAATCGACTTTGTCCGTTAAGAACCGATGTCAAGGCTTGAGTCTGCAACAATTTGGTATAAGAGGGAGGATCAAGTAAATTTCCTAATTGACACCCTCCTTCTTTTCTTAGGACGTCAACAAACACTTGTCTTGCACATTAATTTGTCAAAATATTACAAAATAAATTTTCTTCTGGTCTGCCAATAGCGTCCTAAATTTTTATTTTTCTGCAAATAAAATTAAAAAAAATTAATTAATAATCTACTATTTATTTTCAGCGAGAAAATAAAAAAAAATTATTTCCTTAGTGGTTTAGAAGAAATTATTCCATTGTATGTGTACCAGATTCGAGTGGAAAATTTTTTGTCCCGTTACCACTAAAATGGCCCTTGACGTTAACATTTCCTGATTCAAATCTTCTGGATTCATGTCAAATGTTAGGAAACTAGTTCATTCACCTATAATGGGTGAAATTAGGGACATGCTTAGGCAACTAACGACTAACCAAGCAACACCACCATCCCCTAGGCAACCCTACCATCATCAGGACCGTCGCCCTGAGCGAGAGGTTGACGTATCAAGGTCGTCTAGGAGCATTTCTCATACCTATGATGGGTTGGGAGGTCCTTAGATCTTCCCTAATTGGGCTGTTGGGATAGAACAATATTTTGAGTGTCTTTGTCTGTGGGACCTCCATAAGGTCCTAGTGGCGAGCAAGTAGTTAGGGGGACGATCCAAGACTTTCTTGTTTAACATGGAAAGACGTATTGGGTCCCCTATAGGTTGGCCGATCATGAAGAACCTCCTCACCGATTAGTACGCTCCCACGTGGATGTTCGATGAAGTGGCTACATTACGCCATGGCACTAGACCCATATATGATGAAAGGAGTGACATATTCCCTCAGGATAGACCCTTTCCCCGGGTTGGTAGAGCTACACATAGCATACCTTCACCCACCTATGGAGGAAATGGCAAGGTGAGGTTCCATATCCATAAGTGACTGCTAGGACTGCCATGATCCCGCGGTGTAAGAGTAGTCCTATCAATAGGGGCAGACAGACGATTATGATATGTGAGTTTAGTGGCGTATTTGATCTTGGCTCTAATGTGCATCCTATTCCGAATATGCCCGTAGTCCATTTTGAGTCTCCCCCTGAGCTGCCTGATTTGGTCGTTGACATTCCTGATGAGTCTACGGATGTGTCTAGGACTGAGCCCGCCACTGAGGGGGAGGCTGATTTAACTGACGATTTTAGTTATGTTGAGGATTTGGGTTACACAAGTGACATGGAAGAGGAATTCCCCTCTAAAGTGACACACCATATGAATATCCAACCTACCCTCGACCTTGCCCCTGATCAATCATCTATTCTAATTGAGGAATGGTCTAATGATCCTAACTTAATGGATGTTCTGACTGATTGGTTAGATTTACCTTATGACAGAAGGTTATTTTTGGATGACTTTAGCACTATGAACCCGAAGGATATGACTTTGATATTATCACCATTGCCTAAAGCTACATGTGAATTAGAAATTTTGTCGGGTTCTATTTTGCCTATTTCTGAGACCTTTATTGATTCTAATTTGAATGATGTATCTAGTGCATAATAATTTTCTAGCAAGGGAGTTGTACTTTTGGATAATGTTAATGGTGTAGACCCGAATGAGTTTCCTTTGATGATGTCTCCTTTGCATGAAATTCAAGACAAATTTGATTTTCTCCTGTCTTTAATTTTACCGACTCTCCCTCCTTATCTTATGACTCGATTAGAGGACTTGTTAGAACATGAACTTGTTATGCCTAGTCCGATGTATTTTGCGATATTTACTTTCTAGCCCCTCCATTGAATTTTCCGGTAGAGAAGCAGACCTGAGTTAGATGAATCATGCGGACATCGCTTGTGAGTCTTTTCGTGGTGAAATTATGAATGTTTTAGGGTGCCTTTTAGCTAAGGGCAATGCTCCTTGTTCGAAAGATTGGCAATTTGAGATGAAATCTTTGCATTTGTGCGTGGATAATCACGCCATAAAGGATCGATTTCACTTTCCCCATTTGAATGCCTTATGGGATATGTTTCCTAGTGCCAAGATTTACCAAAAGTGGTGTGATCCGCTCTGTTCTTTGCACCTCCTTATCGTTAGAGAGATCCGTATCGATGGTTTTGTCATTCTTTTGGGTCGTGGTATGATTATTTTGTTAGTTGAGGAAACATTTCATTGGCCACGTTTACACTCACTCATCCACATAATAATTAAAGATTATTGCACATGCCAACTCACTTTTAGTAATCCTCCGCATCGACTTACCGTTTTATCACCAAATAAAATAGTGCACGGATATAATGCACCAGTGCCACCAAACTTGATTCCGCTACCTCCATTTTATAATCCAAGTCATTTTGCATAAGAGTTAGTCTCTCATGTCCACAATTTATATAAGCACATTAATGAAGCGCTTACGACACAATATGAATTTTATCAATCTCATGCTAACTTACATAAGAGGGAGTCTCACTTTAAAATTGGCGATTTAATCTTTGTGCATCTCATCCCTTAATGGATGCCCTCGGGCACCATAAAAAAGTTGGTTGATCGGCGAACCGGTTCTTTTCGAATCTTAAAGAAATTAGTAGAAATCGCATATCTTTTGGAGTTACCTTCTTATTAGGGTATGCCAATATTTTCATTATTTCAGATTTAACGTCATATGTTTCTCCAGCACTTTAATTATCTGCCTGTCTGTTTGGATCAACTGAATATTCTAATGGGTTGGGTGGTGAGCTTGTTCCGGGATCGCTCCCTCCATCGGTCTCCACTGAAGGTATGTTGAATGTTGATGTTGAAACTTTTTCTCCTTCTTTGACTAATGTTTTTCTAAGGTTTCCCCAGACCTTTGTTTTGTCTGACAGGTTTTGTTTGATGGTGATGATTGTACTTCTGTGACCTTGATTTCCGAGCTGGACTTGCCTCTTACTGATGTTGTTTTCGGCTACTTTCCACTTTCGGGCCACTCATCGGTGATGAGTGATTTTGAGTGGGGGAGGATTGATGGAGACGTTGTCCCGACATTTATTCATGATGATGTTTCTGATGGTGCTGAAGAGTTCTTTGGAGAGCTCCTTGCGATGCCAGATCCATGCATTATCTTGATCGCCACCACAACCGTACGTTTGAAGACTCGGATGGATGATTCCGCAACAATAATTTTGATGCATACCATCGCCACTACAACGCCATCACCGCGACATTTATTTCGCCATAGCATAATTGCCGCTACAACGGCATCGCCATGACATTTGTTTCTCTACAACACCATTGCTGCTACAATACTATCGCCGCGACATTAATTTCTCTACAACGCCATCACCGCTACTATGCCATTGCCGCGATAATAATTTAAAATTATAATGTTTTATTATATTTATTTACTGTCTTGTTGCATTGTTTTAATTCGGGATTATATTTATTTATTTCCTTGTTTTCTTTTATTTGATTTGGGATGCATGTAGCCTACTTTTTGCAAGCCTTATAAAAGGCCATGTTGTAGAAGGACTATGGAAGTTGAATGAAAAAGAAAACCTAGAATTCAATGATTGAATTTTCCCCCTCCTTTCTCTTTCCATCTTAGGCAATATTCGGCCCCCTCTTTCCTCTTCCTCTCTCCCTCTCTCTGTGCTGTCGGCCACCACCACCTCTTTCTCTCTTCTTCTCTAATTCTCTCAACTATCTCCTTCCACCACCTTCTCTAAAATTTCGGCCACCCATAACGTTTTCTTGAAGAAATTTGGCCAACCCTAGAATCTCTTTCTTGATGAATTTCGACCAAAGAGAAAAGATCTGTGATCTCCTAGAATCAAATCAGGTGTGAAGCGAGGAAGGCAAACTAGTTTTTCTCCATTTGGCACGGTTCCGGTGGATCCGGTGACGAGCGATCTAGTTTTGGAAAAAATAAATCTCCGAGTGGGGTAACAAAAATTTCTCCTTTATTTGTGTGATTTTATTTTGCCTCTAGATAATTTCCGTGGTGGAATACTTTAGCGTTGAATATTGATAGCATTGAATTAACCGTGGTTTCCTTTGATCGATTTTGTTGTCTATCTTTATTTGTTTAATTTCGACAGAATTGACGAACCTCATCTTCTTTTGTTGGGGGAGATCTACCTTTTTTCGAATCGTAAGTTTTGGTCGATCTCTTTTGGTACAACCTTCGCTTGATCGGACCTGGTGGGTCCTTTTAGCCGGAAAGAATATTGGCATATAGCCTTTGTTCGATCCCTAATGGCGTGGCTACCCATATATTAGAATTTAATTGATAATATTATGAACGTGTGTGCTGCGAGTAAATTTTGTGTGATCGTAGAATTTGGGCGTCGAGAGGAAATCGAGTTTGTCTGTTAACAACTGGTGTCAACGTGTGAGCCTGCGTCAAAGCTTCATTCAAAAGCATTGAATCCAAAGACTCAATGAGGTGTTTATTCCTCTTGCTTATGGACTTGTTTGGTCATATTCCAGTTCAAAGTTTAGGAAGGAGAGTCTACACTTTTGTAATTGTAGATGATTATTCCATATTGACTTGGTTTTTCTTTCTAAGGAAAAAGTTTGAAACTCCATATGTCTTCAAGATATTTGTCAAACAAATACAAAATTAATATAACAGTCTGTGGTCAGAATCAGAAGCGATCATGGAACTGAATTTCAATCTGAATATATGACAAATTTTTGTGAAGAACTAGGGATTCTGCACGAGTTTTTCTCACCAAGAACACCCCAGTAAAATGGAAGTACTGATAGAAAGAACAGGACTCTCATTGATGCTGGAAGAACAATGCTGAGTGATTCTTTACTCCCAGAATATTTCTGGGCTGAAGCTATTAACAAAGCATGTCATGTTCTTAATAGAGCTTCAATCAACAAAAGGTTGAATAAGACTCCTTATGAATTAATGAAGGGCAGAAAACCGAACTTAGCCTATTTTCGATTCTTTGGATATAGATGTTATGTCCTAAATAATGGGAAAAGATACATAATTAAGTTTGCTAAGAAGTCTTATGATGGCATATTTATTGGTTATAGTTACCACAATATGGCCTATAGGGTCTACAACTTGAGGAATCAAGTTGTGGAGGAGTTTGTTCATGTTGTATTTGATAAAAGTTCCATGTTTTTCAATGATATTCCAGGTTTATCAAGCACAACAGGAGAAGACTTGAAGCTAAAGGAGTTGTCTATAGAAGATTTAGTTCTAGCAAGACAAAATATACAATATGGTGTCAATATTGTTGAAGAAGTGGTTGCACAGGAACCACCAGGGGAAAAAACTCAGCAATATGATGCAGATGATCCTATAGAAGAAGTCACATTACCAGTAGCTGGCAAACATCTAAGGGATCATCCAAAGGAATTGTTCATTAGAGATGCAGCTCAAGGTATGACCATAAGAAGCAAACATCACAACATTGTGATGTACTCAAGTTTTCTTTCCCAAACAGAACCAAAGAAATTTAAAGAAGCTAATGTAGATCCATTTTGGATAGGTGTAATGAGGAAGAATTGAACCAGTTGAAAAGATGTTATGTCTGGAAGCTAGTTCCCAGACTAGATGACTGTTACATCATTGGAACCAAGTGGATCTATAGGAACAAATTGGATGAGAATGGTGTTATAGTCAAAAATAAAGCCAGATAGGTTGCAAAGGGATATAGACAAGAAGAAGGCATAGACTTTGATCAAACCTTTGCACTAGTGGCGAGATTGGAAGCTATAAGACTCTTCCTGGCATATACAGCCTACAAAGGATTCAAGGTTTACCAAATGGATGTGAAGTCAGCCTTCCTTAATGGTAATCTTAAAGAAAGTGTTTATATTGAGCAACCCTCAGGTTTTGTTGATTCTACTAAACCAACTCATGTTTATTTTTAATTAAAAGCTCTCTATAGATTAAAACATGCCCCAAGGGCTTGGTATGAGACTCTGTCTAAGTTCTTTCTGGAGTATAAATTCTAAAGAGGGAAAATAGACAAAACACTATTCCAAAGGGAAGTCAAAGGCAAGACCATCTTAGTACAAATATATGTTGATGAAATTATATTTGGCTATATTGATGAGTCACTTTGCACCAGGATTGCAAAACTTATGCAAGGTAAATTTAAGATGAGTAACATGGGTGAACTCAAGTTTTTCTTGGGTCTCCAAGTTAAGCAAATTATAGATGGACTTTTCATTAGTCAATCAATGTTCACCAAGGATTTAATCAAGAAGTATGGCATAGAAATACCACTTCTATGAGAACTCCTATGGGTCTAGTATGTCTTTAGACAAGGATGATACTAGCAAGACAGTTGATATCACCTTGTATAGGGGCATAGTTGGATCACTACTTTATCTAACAACCAGTTGACCAGACATAATGTATGCAACTTGTGTGTGTGCCAGGTATCCAACAAGCCATAAATATATCACTATACAGTAGTTACAAGAATATTGAGATATCTAAAGGGCACACCTAATCTTGGCCTATGGTATCCCAGGAATAATGATTTTGAAATGATTGGGTTTTCCGATACATATTATGCTGGATGTAAAAAAGATAGGAAAATCACATCAGGCTCATGTCAATTCCCTTGAAGGAGTCAAGTGTCATGGAGTTGTAAAAAGCAAACAAGTGTAGCAATATCGACAGCTAAATCTGAATACATTTCAGCTGGAAGTTGTTGTGCACAATTGCTTTGGATTCAGCATCAGTTACAAGATTATAACTTACATCTAAGTAAAATTCCTTTATTCTGTGATTCTACTAGTGCTATTTCAATTACAAACAATCATTTGTCACATAGTAGAACAAAGTATATTGAAATTAGATATCATTTTATTAGGAAGCATGTAGAAAATGTAGATATTAGCTTAGAATTTGTTCCAACAAATAAACAAATTGTTTATATTTTTACTAAGCCCATAGAAGAAGAGAAATTTAATTTCTTTAAATTTGAACTTGGTATTTCGAAACTTTAGTTATTGATGCACATATAAAAAATGATATAAAATAAGATAAAAAATAATTAGTCTGTAATTTAGTTTACTCATTTAGATATCAAGGATACACAGCATAAATGTCAAGAATCTACAATTCAAAAAAAAAAATTTTACTATGTCAAAAAAATGTGTCGAGACACTAGAGAATGTGTCGAGGCATCTTACACAGTGTAGAGAAACCAGAAAGTGTCTCGATGTTATATATAGTAATGTGTCGAGACACAAGAAAGTGTGTCGACACTACATAACTACAAAGTGTCGAGACACTATAGTAAGTGTAAAGACATAAGGGTGTCGAGACCCTAAGGTATGTGTGTGAAGAGACATAATCCTTGGGTCGACACATCTCGACAAACAACATTTCCTTGTGTCGACAGTAGGTATTTACATTAAAATTTTATAAAAGTCTACTACGCTTTCTAGATTTCTTGAGCTTTTGATTCCAGAGTGTCGAGACCTAGAATTCTTATTAGTCAACACTAATCAATCCTTTCTCTCAACTCCAATGGCTCCGAAGAATGATGCAAACATCTTTGAAGGTTACAAACTCGTGCGAAATGGATTCGTCTCTGCACAAGAAGAAATTAGGAGCGTTATTGACCTAATCACTGAGGCAGGTATAGAATTTCTTCTTTCTGAAACAACAAAAATCTTTAAACTTGAAGTTTCAGAGTTCTTCACAAATGCAAAACTGGATTCAAAATCAACAATGATAAAGTATAAAGTGAATGGAGCTAAGGTTAAAATCAAAACTAAGAGGCTGGCAAGGATATTTCACATACCAATAATCAATCAGGAAGATGACATTGACACTATCAGGATTGCAGAAGCATTGGTGTGGTTTGGTTTGGCACCAACCACTAAGATTTGAGGCACCCTGAATAATTGGGAAGGTGTTGCTGTATAGGACTGGAGCACATGATAGGATACCAACATTTATGTTTGAGCTAATGATAAGAGTAATTTTCAAAATCAAGACCAACTAGAGTAGAGTGGTCTTTGACAAAATTGCAGAAAGTATCCACAAGCCCAATATGGGCAGAATTCTTAGTCTATACTTGGTTCATGCCATTCCAACAGCCTCAACCTCAAGAATGGATCCAAGATCAATCACATAAGGAGAATGGATATGAGAATATTAGCTAGATGGGATAGAGTTCTATACATGGGGACACTTATTGTGGAAAAGGAGAAGGTGAAAAAGAAAAAGGTTGTAGTTGTGGAAGAAGATTCTTCCAGTGAATCTAGAGAACAAGAAAGTTCAAGCTTTGAAAAATAGGATGATACAATAGCTGAGAATTCTCCGAGGATGACACTTAGAACTGGAGATCAGATGCAAGGGGAGAATATATAAGAGAATGATCGAATTGAGGGGGAGAACCTCAATGATTTACCAGAAATTGAATTGGATATAGTAGATATAATAATATTGGAAGTTGTACAAGAGCTGGAACAAACAAAGGTTCCTGAAAAGGAAATGCCTGACAGAGAGATGGAGGTTGAAATCCCCAAGGAGACTGAAGAAGAAATACTTCTGGATACAGATATAAATATCCAAGGGGAGATGACTGAACTTCTAGAGGACCCTATTCCAGATGCTAAAGCTCGGTAAGATGAGATCAACCTGGATACCACCAATATTGGTGAAGAAGTTGCACTAGTTGAGGGGGAGTTAGCAGATCAGTCCCCAACTACTGAAATAGCTAAAGTGCTTACATCTATGGAGGTGGTTAGTTCATCAGAATCTAAGGAGGAAGAAGCCTCTCAGCTAAAGAAGAGGAAATTGTCTGAACTAAAGAAGAAAAGTAAAAGCTACAAGAAGATTATACAATCTTGACCAACATCTGCTCCTCCAATGGATTCAAGCTCACTGCTAGTTCAACTATAGATTATGCTTGACCAGCAAAGAACTCAACTTGAGATGTATGTGGATGAATGCAACAAAGACTTGCAGTTTTAGCTGGCCCAAAAAATCGAATCAATTAGATTTTAGGTAAATCTATTAAAGGAAGATATGACTAATTACTTTAAGAGAGGAGCTCATGTTGTGGTATACATTTCTCAACAATAAGAGGAATCAAAGAAAATTGAAGATGAAATAGCTGTTAAACAAGGCTATGTCCTTGAAAATCAAAATAGAATGAATGAGAACATGTGGATAATGCATGATACTATATTGGTTAAGTTGGCTGAACAGACTACTGCTTTGGATACCGAGATAACATGTACCTCTAAGGATATTGTAACACAGCTATCTACACAAAAAGTTTCTTTTGTTGAGGATGTGAAGGCATCTCACAAATAATTGGATGACCATCTGGTCAAGGTCAAGAATTCTATATCCTCAGGACTCCAATATCTAGATGGTCAAGTAATATTTCACAAGAGTGTTCTAAGATATCATCTAGAAAGAGAAGTCATAAAGGGGAAGAGTGTAATGATAAAGGCAAGCTCTAAGAATTCTACTTGGATCTCAAATATCATCAGAGACACTTTAGGCCATCCTCCCCTATGGTAAGATGGAGAACAAATTATGGAGTCTTGTTGCCAACCAGCTCATTTTGAGGCCATTCAAACTCCTGTCCAATTCATGTATAGACCAGCTCATTTAAAGGACATTCAAGATACTGTCAGGTCCATGTACAGTCCTCCACCACAAGTTAATAATATAGTATGTGAGGAGGTGGAGATGACCTCACCTGCTTTCCTCAAGGAGAAAGAAGCTCAACTATCAAAGAAAAGATTCAGGGAACAGGCTTAAGCTAGGTTAGATTTTGAACAATGGAGTCCAAAATCTAGATCAATTATACTCGCTGCATGGAAAACAGTCAATACTAATGCAGCTGATATGGCAAAATGGTATACAGAGCAAGAGTGGGCTAAGCACTTAAAGCAGCAGGAGGTCATCCAAAAATTCAGAAATGATCTCAAGGCAGGGTACATCCCAACTAATTCTATTGAGACTAGCAAGTATTTCCCCAAGCCCTATCATTAACATGAAAGGCAAAGGATCAAGCAAGAAGAAATTATTAAAGCTAAGAATGCTAAGGGAAAGGAGAAAGTGGCTAATGACAAAATGCCAGAAGTGAAAGCTAAAATTCAATTTGGAAAAGGCATTGTCATCAGAGAGATAGAGGATTCTTAGAATATATTTTCTAAGCATTATGTAACTTTGCTTTTAGAACCGTGTAACAAATTAAAAAAAAATGTAATATTTGAACAAATTAAAATTAAAATTTTGGTTTCATTCGGTGATATCTGTGTTATTATTGTTGTGTTCCATTATATTTTGCTCCGCATTTTTCTCATACATTTTAATTATTGTATTTTGGTATTATAGTGTACATCATTGAATTGGGGTTATGACTTCTCCAAATAGGGGGAGATTTGTGGGTACATTAGACACAATGTACTTGATTTGAAGAAGCTCTTTCAACTCAATGATATACATAAGTATGTATTTGATGTATATTTTAGTTTATGTATGCAGGTTGCCTATTTCATATTGATTATACAGGTGGACACAAGAAGACTACTAGAAAGTGAGAAAAAAATTCTAAGTACAAAAGCGTCGAGTGAAGTAAGCAAATTGCCTAGTGAAGTCAGCACAGTCTACATTTATCAACTTGCAGTACAGAAAAATGGCTAGGTACAAAAGTGTCGACACACTTCAACTGTGTCAACACCTTTGCAGAAGCTATGTCGAGACTAAATCAGCAGTGTCGAGACAAGTCAGCTAACTCGACACATAGAAGATTCAAGACAACTGTGTAAAGATAAGTCATTTGTCTCGACACCTTGAAAACTAAGTCAGCAGTGTCGAGACAAGTAAGCTAACTCGACACTTTAAAGATTAAGACAGTAGTGTCGAGACAATACAAATGTCCCGATACAAAGAAGACTTAAAATTATACTAATTAAAATAGTGTTGAGACAAATCAACTGTCTCGACACAATGAAGTATTAAAGCATATAAGTGTATACACCAGGCAGACAGTTGTATAGAGAAAATTCAACTTTCTCGACACAAAGCAGAATTAAAGATGTCAATAGAGATGATAGTTGTGTCGAGACAAGACAACTGTCTCAACACTTTCAAATTCAGATTAAAATTCTTCTAAGTCAAATTGTGTCGAGACTGCTAAGATGTCTCGACACAAGTGTCGAGAAACATTGGACATCTCGACACCTATGTTTCTGAATATGTGTAGAGTCAACATACAAGTCCCAAGATAAGTCGGAACTGTCACATCTGCTATAGTAATACGATATTTCAACATAAATAGTTTAATGGATAATTTGAAGTATGATGTCAGATGTTGATATCATCATTCAGAAACCAGCCATCCACGAAGGCTATAAATAGAGGGGTTGTCTACACAGAAAAAGTAATCCATCAAGCAATCAGAAATTCTCATTCTAATTTCTTCTAAGTCAGGGTCGGGCAACAATCCCGAGAAGGAGGAAGAAGACGAAGGTCTTTAAGAAACTCTCTAGATCCTTTTATAAAGTTGATCTGAATATTAAGGTGGATCTGATCTAAAATTTCTTCAAGGAAATAAAGCCGAATAATATCAAGAAGATTACAGATCCAGAGAAAAATCTTTTCAGCCAGTCAGTTTATCAAGAAGAAATCCATCGCTATTGAATTGAAGAATCTGTGTTATCAGATAAGTAAGATTACATAATTCCTGTTTTCTAAATATTACTTATTCTATTTTACCTCTTAGTTTTGTAAGATCTCCTTGAAATCTGAGTGGGTAGGAGATCTAATCTCTGAGTTATAAGCCTATTTTATAAAGGCTGAGGTAGGGTTCTTGAGGGACCTGAGGTAGGTGATTTGAGTGGATCACTGAGTTGTAAGCCTGATTTGTAAAGACTGAGGTAGGGTTCTTTAGGGACCTGAGGTAGGAGATTGGGAGAATCTATGAGGTAGGACCTATTGTTCTGAGTGCAGGTTTCTTAATAGAAACTGAGCCTATAGGAAATTTGGATCTGAGTTGAAGAGGAGGAGCTATAACCTTATCTAACACATTGCTAGTGAGGAAGAAGGGGGAAAGTGGATGTACCCTAGATAGGGGAACCACTATAAATTCCTTATGTATTGTGTGCAGTGATTTGCTTTTGCTTGTGTTGTGATCTTAGATTTGCAAGTGATGAGTTCAGTGGTTCAATTGTGCTGAGTTATTGTGAAGCTAATCTCTCAAATAAATTAACTTCTGAACATAATTTCTACAGAACAGTTAAATGACAAAGAATTGAAAAAGTGTTTTAAAAAGACACATATTCACCCCCCCCTCTAGGTGATTATCTACCCTTGGGATTATCTTTCAAATGCCTAGTCAAATGTGAAGGAAGAAGGAAGATATCATTAAAAGAAGTCAACACACTCAATGCCTTCATGTAGGGCAAAATTATTCTAAGTACAGAAGTATTGAATGAAGGCAGTTCACTCAACTCCTCAACAGTTGGCAGAGTTCAGAAGGTGCTAAGGCAAATGGCATTGAGTGAAGGACAACCACTTAACGCTCTCAATGCCATGGATGCAGAAAGTGCTGAAGAATAAGCTTAGTCTAGAATCGTTTAGTGAAACCAGTTCACTCAACGCACTCAATGCCTGGAGTGATTATGTGAATTTGGATAAGTCCAGAATGGCTGACGTAAGTAAAAGTCAACACAGTTCAAATTCTTTGCGTGAAAGCTGCAGTATGCCTTTAATGGCGTCGGCGGGCAGCTGTTGTCATTTTCTACAAATAGAAGGTGGTAACTCGTACTTTTAGGCGTGTCCTACAGTGCAAAGAGCCGTTGATTTGCTGACTATAAAAGGGAAAGATTGGATGAAAAAATGAAACAATTGGGATTTTCTGCTTATGCATGGAAGCAGAACTTCGTCTTCTTCCTCTCAATTACCATCGAGCCTGAAGCATAAGTTCTGATCAGTTGATTAGAAAGCAAAAACAAATAGCTGTTGTGATTCTCATCAGCAACAACAAGTTTAGAATTGATTTTTGATTAAGAAGAGAAGCTGAGACTTCAGAGTCTGCTAGTCCTAGTAGCTGTTTTACGAAGATACAAAACTTCCAGATCCATTGTCTTCAACAACAGATCAGAATCTTGACTCTGAGTTACTTCCATCACAAGATACCAAATACTAAAGATCTTTTAAATTTGTTGTTGTAAAGAAGATAGGGCTGAAATCTGCTCAGCCCAGTAGGACAAACACAGAGAAAGTTCTCTGTTGTCTAATTGGTTCAAAAAAATTCTATTTTCTTTAGGATCCAGACTTGGATCTGAATGTAGGATTCCTGTAAGAATCCGAGTTGTAAGCCTGTATTATAAAGGCTGAGGTAGGTTCATTTGTTGATCTGAGTGTAGGATCCACTTTAGGTATGAGTGTAGGGTTGTCCTCCCATCCTGAGTTGTAGGGTCGTTGGCCGAAGGTAGGTGGTTTTATAATCACTAAGTTGTAGGGCCTTGTGCCTGAGCAGTAGGTCTTGGAGGAGACTGAGTGGTCCTGCGTTATCGAGTTGTATGCTCTTAAGGAGCCGAGTATTGGGGAAGAGCCTTGTCTTACAAATTGTTAGAAAAGCGGAGAGGGACAGTGGATGAACCCATAATCTAGGGAACCATAATAAAACAACCGTGTTGTCTATGATTATTCTTGAAAGCTAAACTAACTTAATCAGTAAGTACAGCATAATCGGGTAAAGGTCTAAAAGATTTAAAGAAAGAACAAAAACCTATTCACCCCCCCCTCTAAGTGTTTAGCTAACCTTGAAAACAAAGACTTTTAGTCGAGTTCGGCAAGTAACTGCTCGATAAGAGAATGAAGTGACGGCTAGGGTTTCCCGTTCCTTCCTTTTTATATATGGAATGAGGGTTAGACCGCCCGCCATATGTCACCCTAGTATTGGACCGCCCGTTATTATTTAATATTAAGTCTAATTGAAAAGACCGGTCCTAAAGAGCCATTTGGCGCATTTCCCGAAAACTAGGTTCAGCCATTTATATGAATTATCAAACAGTTTGAGCCAAAAATAAACTAAGTTAAAATCGTCCTGTATACAATTCACATGCGATGAATCATCGAGATTCGTCGTGACCACTCGACGGATATACACACCAGCATACTTTCAAGTCAAAATCGTTGAGTATGCATGACAATTTATCGAATATTGTCGAGTTTACTCAACACACTTGAAACTTCATCGAGTGGCCTTAAGTCCACTCAACGCTTTCAAAGTCCAGAATACTTTTAAGTAAAAACTGTCAAGTACACATATACTCACTCGACGAATCGTCGATATTCGTCATGATCACTCAATTCCTATAGAATCCTGAATGATTCTAAGTTAAAGAGTTGAGTGGCATTGAGACCACTCAACGACTCGTTGAGTCTCTAACTTTCTAAGTCAAAAGTGTTGAGTGCCATTGAGACCACTCACGCACTTGACACCTTATCGAATTGCATCGAGTTCACTCAACACCTCAGCATTTATAATATTTCGGAGTAAGAATTCGTCGAGTAGTGTTGAGATCACTCAATGCACTCAAGGCTTTGTCGAATCCAGGATTATTCTAATTTAAATATGTCGAGTGGCATTGATACCACTCAATGCCTATAGCTTCCAAAATATTTCTAATTCATATTTGCCCTATTAGACGAGTATCACTCGATGACTGTTACCAGTGCACCCCGAGCTTGAGTAAGCTTTCTTGAATCTAAATGTATGAGAGGGGTCCAGAACGAAATGAGACATTATAGTAGACCCACTTTCTAGGCTCTCACTAGCTGGCAGGGTCATAGGTTCTCTTGTGTGTAAGGTAAAAAGTTTATAGTTAGAACGACCCCGAGTAGATCCCGCTGACAAGGCACCCATCAGCTTGCAGGGCTGGAAGGTGCACTCGGACCCGAGTAAACCCGCTGTCCAGGCTCTAACTAGTTGACAGGGTTGTAGGCTCACTAGGGGGGTAAGGTAAAGTTTTTTGTTTGAATGACCCTGAGTAGATCCCGTTTACAAAGCTCTCATCAGCTGCCAGGGCTGGAAGGTGCACTCGGCCCCAAGTAGACTCGTTGTCCAGGCTCTCACTAACTGGCAGGGTCGGAGGATCGCTTGGGGGGGTAAGGTAAAAGGTTTGTGGTTTTGATGGCCCCGAGTAGACCCGCTATCCAGGCTCTCACTATCTGGCATATCTGAAGGCTCGCTCGGTGGCAATAAAAAATGTTCTTAGATTAATTAGATCAAGAGCCGCTCCTATTATCAGGCTCTCACCTAGCTAACGGGGCTGTAAAACTCATGACAAGCATTATGAAGTGCCTCGCCAATAGGTTTTCAAATAGCTAACACCTATCTTAAATAGGGATAAGATAATCCAGACCCATCTCAGTATCTTTCTCTCAGCATGGGTTTCTCGGCTTGTCTCTTTAGCATGTCCCTCTCGGCGTACCCTTCTCCGTTAAGTTTACCTAATTAATCTATTCAGCGAACGGATTGTGGTCATTGCCTAAGAGACTAAGGTTTGAGTGAATGTGCAGAAGCATTCGTGAATGGAAATAAGAGAGGAGTGAAAATTAACGATAAAAAGGCATTTTGGCAAAGACATAAAAAAAACTTATATCCCAAAAAGATTACACATTTTTAGTGGTCTTCCCCGTTACACGAAAGTTCAAAGAAAAGAAAAATTACATGTTAAAATAACAGGAAAAAGGTCTTTAGGATGAGTCATCGGGCTTCTCGCTGGAAGTCTCACCAGTAGACCTGTCTCTCCTGCCGAAAATTACTTTGTCATCTTCGCCCGGGGAGTGATCCAATCCCGATTGCTTATCGATGGATTCAATCAACCATGATAGGATCCTGTGCGGCGTGAGCGTCTCGCCTCCCTCGTTCAAAAACACAGACTCTCGCAGTACCTTGATCACGCACTTGACTGCCTCATGGGCATTCTCCTACATCATCACTTATATGTCATAATTGGAATATTGATGACGAATGATCTTCTCGTTCAGCTGCGGCGGAACAGGTGCCTTGGCCTCTGGCGCTCGTTTAAGCTCGACCTTCAACAGTGTGAACTCGCTCCTAAGAGCAGGCTCCTGCGCACGCGATAGTTTGTCCAGAGCAGAATCCTGCAAGGAAACTCGTTTAGAGCTAAGTAGTAGGAAATAGCCATGAGGCGGAAGGCCTTTAAAGTTTAACGTACCTCACTCGTCGGGCGGTGAGCGAGAAGTTTATGGGAGGCTGCCAAATCGGCCTTTAGGGTGACCACCTCGGCTGTAGCGAGATCCTGTAACTTGACTGCATCGCCCAGGTTGCGCTCAATGTTGAGGCTACGACGCACAGACATATGCATAAGCTCAAACGCGCGCAGCTGGGCTTGAACAGCTTCGTGGGCGTGAGCCCTGGTAGATTCTTGGTCGTATATGCTTGCATCCAACCGGCTTTAAAGCCTGAAGCCAAACATGAAGGCTTTACCGCTGCTTGTGTACTGCTCCATCAGTGAGGGAAGAAGCGACGAGATGGAGACCCGGTTAGCCTCCGGGTCCTATTGACGAAGGGGTTGGCCCTCTTCATCCATGTGCTTCCCGCAAAGTACGAAAATGTGATGCCCTCTCGGCACCGATTTTGCATGCACTTTCTTTAAGGCAGTGACAACCTACACGACAACATTCATTTCAGCTATGGCAAGTGGGTCTTCGAGTGGGCTTTCAGCAATGGATTTGCCCTTGTCCACCATGGATGGTTTTGACTTCTTGGAAGTGTATGAAGGAGGAGTGTCGGGTGGTGATCGATTTCCGCTTAAGAAAAGGGAGCCGAACTAGCAATCCAATTAGGCATGTATACCTATCGAACTGTAGCTAGGGGACACAAGTGTCGTATTTAAATCAGGGAACTGTTTAGTACACTTACTCACACGAAGACTATTATTTTATCGATGGAAAATCTAGGGTTTAAAGAAACTAATTGCAATTAAGAAAAGGAAATAAAGCTAAAGAGAACTACTTGCACTAAAAAGAAAGAGAGCATAAAAGAAATGATTACGATAAAGGGTTGGAATGATGAGATTGAAATGCACTCGATCAAGAATCACCTCGGCTAAAGTCGATTAAAAACACGATAAATAAACTTAAACTTAATAGGGTAAATGTCCTGGACCGTGGAGGTTCCTAAAGCTTGAACACGCTTCTCTCGAAGTCGTGCCCAACTAAGTTTAGAAAGGTTCGACCGACTCTCGTCTAAATTGTCGGCCTAAAGCTCGCATTATACGGTGAAACCCACTATTGGACTTTACTCCAATCCAGGAGATTTGGGCGTCTGCCTCTCTCGAGGGATGCGTACAACTCCATTTACTCTTGAGTGCTCACTTAAAACTATCGGCCTCTCAGCAAGCCAAGAATGAAAGAAAAGGTGGAGAATATATATCGATCATATATCTCCAACCCAAAATAAATCAAGAGTAATTCAAGGCCAAACCCTAAAAGAAAAGGTAAATTCAAAACATCATAACTTAATCACTCGAACCTCGGATCATCAAGATCGAGTACAAGGAGGATTAGTTAATCATAATGGAGTGGAGGTGGGGGATGAGTAGTAAAGCATAATAACACAAAGTATAAGAAAACGACACTTTTATTAATACTACAAGAGAGCTACACTTGCATGAAAATGAAAAGTTACAATTGCATGAAATGAAAATCCTATTCTAGCCCTACAATAGGATACAAGAGCAAGTGCATAAAGTATACTAAAAGCTAATACAACAAAAGCATTAAGCTAGGGTTAAGAAAATTACAAAATGAAGAAGAGAGAGAGAGGGAAGAACACAAAAAAAGGACAAGAAACAAAGGGGCAGCACATCCCATCTCAACACAAACTTGCTGAAATGGAAGGGGGATATGAATTTATTGATTTTTTTTCTGGGGTTGGTCACGCCCTAAGTCACGCCCAGGGAGGGCGTGTCAGGGGGCGTTACACATACTGGTTTGAACTCGGGCTCTGGATTCTTGCGGGAAGGATGATTGCTTCTGTAGTATGGCTGACACGCCCTTGGTCACGCTCGTACAGGGGGGCATGACACGTACGTCAAGTCTCAATAATTGGTCGGAAATCTGTCAGTCTTGGAAAGTGAGGCAAACACGCCTAGGGTCACGCTCGTGACGGGGGGGGCATGACAGTACTGTTAGCGTGCAGAGGCGAAAATGCACTTAATCCGGCAACAAACTTCGGGCAGAAGGGGACACACCCCGTATCACGCCTGGGGACATGCCCTGGGAGGGCGTGTTAGGGAGGAGTGACAACCATTTTCCAGTTATTTTGTCTCTGTCAACAAGCTTCCTCGGGATAGGGTGACACGCCCTGTGACATGCCCATGGAGGGCGTGACAGGGGGGCTTGACAGGTCATATTTGGCCAAAATTCTGAAAACCTGCCAAAAGACCAGAAAATGTTAGTGGCAATAATATTTATATAAGAAAGATAAAAAGTAAGCTAATAAGGCAAGATTAGCGCCTACAAAACTAGAAAATACGATAATATTTTAGGATAAAAAACGTGTTATCAAACTTCCACAAGCTTAAGCTTTGCTTGTCCCCAAGCAAAAATATAAAAACAAATCATAAAAAGGACTAATCAAAAAGTTCTAATTATGCCCACACAATTACTATGTGAAATTCTAAGTATGGAAAAGGTGAAATGCAAATCTAAAATATTTATTTAGGTATGGTTTAACTTTTATAAACTTTACTTAACGAAAATAAATCATCTGAAATTTTGACGAAATTCTTTAAATAGATTTAAGCAAAGCAACGAAAATAAAGAAAAGCATTGAGTTGTTACTAGATCCAAGCAACATATTATAATTATATCAATTAAATAACAAAAATCCATGTTTAAATCCAAAACTAATGTTGATTTACTTTTTTTCTTTTCTTAGTTATTAAATAGAATTCAAAAGCAAGAATCAAAAGGACTTAATTTGACCGAAGCGTTTGGTATAGGATTATGATTAGGAGTGGAATTCAAAGATAAACAAGGAGACTTATAATCACACTAAACCAAAACAAAGAGTTTCATAAAATTTCATTTTAAACAAAATAATTTTTTCTTTCTTTTTTTCTTTTTCATTTTTTTTCTTCTTTTTTTTCAAAACAAAGGCCATAAATATTTTTATTTTCATTTTGAATTTGCTAAACAAAAAAACAATTCTTTTAAGCATACTTTTTTCAAAAACTTCTCCCCAAAAATATCACAATATAACTTATCATAATCATGAAAATTCTTAATGAAAATCAAAAAGGCTAGTGTGATTAGATAGGTTGGAAATTTTGGCTTTAGTGAAAATGATATGAAAAGAGGAGCTATCAAATGAATTTGGAAAAATGGCTCAAAAATGGCTAACTAGTGGTGAAAGTGTTAGGTTGGCAGGAAAGCTCAAACGAAAACAAATACGGCCTAAATCATATTCATGCTTTTAAATTTATTTAAAATATAGATTTGAAAAATTCCAAAATCAAGCCCTAGATAATAAAAAAAGATTGCTAAAATTATCTTGAAAATAGAAATAATAGGTGACTTGGATCGTTCACATCTACTATACTATTCAAAGGTTGACCTTATGAAAATTATCAAAAAATGAAAAGAAAAATAGTGGATGACGAATTTTTGACAAAGTAAAGAAAATAAAGAACGAAAACCATAATGGAAATGCGAGTTTTTGAAAAAACATTTTACGTTAATATGCTACCGCGAATTAGAAACACAACTGGCCAACATTTTAATTGTGAAACATAATTAAAAAGGGTGATTAGAAATATTATAATTATTTAAGTTGTTTATATGATATTTTGAGAAAAATAAAAAAAAGCAAGGGGAACTATTTAAATACCAAAACATCTAAACTATTAAAGTAATACCAAAAAGCATATTTTTTTTTGAAATTTTTTCTTTTGGATTTTTAAAGTATTCATTTTTTTTAATTTTTGAAAAATATTCACAAAAAGCAAAATATTCACACATAGCAAAAAGAAGGAGGAAGTCCTCCCCCAAGCTTAAAATGGACATTGTCCTCAATGGAGAAAGGAGGTTAGAGAAGGAGAGAAAATGAAATTACAAAATTGAAAGTACAGAATTGAAAAACACGTACTTCCCCGGATTTATTCACAGTGAATGATGATTGAAGTCGCTCCCCCATGCTTGCGCTTTTGGATCTTCATAAAATGTCTTCTTTGGACTTCGTGATGGATTTAGCAACGTTGGACCAGGCTATCGCAGAAGATTTAGCTTGTCGGAGCCGTCCGGGACAAAAATTGTAAAATAAAGAAAATAGAAAAAGATAACCTTGGTTGCCTCCCAAGAGCGCCCTTTATTTAAAATGTCATTTGAGCTCGACGCAACAAAAAAAATAATGTCCAAAAATATATTGTCCAAAATAATAAGAATTAAAGTTTTTAACACAAAATAAAAGTTTGAAGTTAGAGTTCGTGCAGCAGAAATTTAATAATGTTTGGACTGGCATCATCATCACCAGAGAAATATAATTGAAGACGATGACCATTTACTTTGAAATTACCCTTATCAGGGTGTGAAATTAAAATAGCACCATAAGGAAAAACTTCTAAAACAGAAAACGGAGAAGACCATGGTGACTTTAATTTCCCCGAAAATAAACATAAACGAGAGTTATACAAAAGAACATGGTTGCCCAGCTTAAAATTTTTTGGGTGCCGTAATGTTTATCGTGAAAATGTTTCGTCCGTTCTTTATAAATTTTATTGCTCTCGTGAGCGTAAGAGCGCCACTCATCGAGTTCGTTAAGTTGAAATTTTTTAAGGTCACCGACAGAGCGGGGATCGAAATTTAAAAACGTTAAGGCCCAAAAAGCGCGGTGTTCGAGTTCTACAGGTAAATGGCATGATTTTAAATAAACCAATCGATACATTGTACGTCTGAGGGCGGTTTTGTATGCTTTACGGTAGGCACATAGAGCATCGTCTAATTTGGCAAACCAGTCTTTTCTAGATGTTGAAACAGTTTTTCTAAAATTCTTTTAATTTCTCTGTTCACTACTTCGACTTCTATGTTAGTTTGGGGGTGGTAGGCAGTTGAGAGTTTATGCATAATGCCATATTTAGTAAGGTTTTTAGAAAACTGTTCGTTACAGAAATGGTAACCCCTATCACATACGATGGCGCATGGCGTACTGAATTGAGAAAATAATTTTTTTAAGAACGTAATTACAACTCGGGCGTCGTTCGTAGGAAGAGCTTGGGCTTCAGCCCAACGTGAAACATAATCGACGACAACTATAATATACTTATTCCCGAAGCAAGAAGGAAGGGGGCCAAAAAAATCGATTCCCTAGAGGTCGAAGACATCACACTCAAGGAAATAGTATTGCGGCATTTCATTTTTATTGGAAATATTGCCCGACCGTTGGATAATATCACACCTGCTTACAAAGGCTTGCGCGTCTTTAAACAGGCTAGGCTAGTAAAAACACGCGCTTAGCACTTTGTGAGCAGTGCGAGCAGCTTGATAGTTCCCACTTGTCGGTCCTTCATGCAAATGTTTAATAATATCTAAACCTTCTTCATAAGAAACACATCTCCTTATCACTTGGTCTGCACAGACTCTAAAAAGATGTGGGTCCTCCCAAAAGTAGTTCTTCGACTCAGAAAATATTTTTTTCTTTTGTTGAGAGGAGAACTCTTTTGGGAGCATACGAGTCACTAAGTAGTTCGCGATGTGTGCAAACCAAGGAGATGTAGATGTGTTAATTGAAAATAGCTTCTCGTCAGGAAAGAAATCGTTAAAATATTTTTCATCTAATTTTTCTATAAAAGGATTATCCAATCGGGAGAGATCGTCGGCGGCCAAGTTCTTGGCTCCTTGCTTATCACGGATCTCTAATTCAAACTCTTGGAGGAGTAAGACCCAGCGAATCAAGCGTGGCTTGGTATCCTATTTAAGAAGAAGATATTTGAGGGTCGAGTGGTCCGTAAAAATAATAATTTTTGAAAGTGTTATATAAAGGCGGAAATTATCAAAAGCGAATACTACAGCTAGTCGCTCCTTCTCGGTCGTCGTGTAATTTTCCTGTGCAGATATAAGAATTTTTCTAGCGTAATAGATGGGGTGGAAGTTTTTACATATGCGTTGACCTAATACGGCTCCCACCGCGAAACTACTCGCATCACACATTATCTCAAAGGGAAGGTCCCACACCGGAGCTATCAAAATCGGGGCATTAATTAATTTTTCATTTATTAGTTTAAAAGCAGCTTGGCAAAGGTCATAAAAATAAATGGGGGGCCTTTTTCTAAGAGATGGGAATGGGGCTTGGTGATCTTGGAGAAGTCCTTTATGAACTGGCGGTAGAAACCAGCGTGACCTCGGAAACTTCTAATAGCTTTTATGTTTGTAGGCGGCGGAGGATTCTCGATAACTTCTATCTTGGCGATATCTACCTCAATTCCTCCCACAGAAATTTTATGTCCCAAAACTAACACTTCTTTCACCATAAAATGGCATTTTTCCCAATTTAGGGCAAGGTTAGTTTCTTTGCATCATTCTAAGACTTTTTCGAGGTTTTCTAAACAACTATCAAAAGCATCACTGAACACGGAGAAATCATCCATTAATACCTCCATAATGCTTTCTACGTACTTGTCAAAGATAGAGTGCATACATCGCTGGAATATAGCTGGCGTATTGCACATTCCAAACAGTATTCTTCGGTAGGCGTAGGTTCTGAAGGGACAAGTAAACGCAGTTTTCTCCTAGTTCTCGGGGGAGATGGGGATTTGAAAATTTCCCGAGAGGCCATCGAGAAAATAATAAAACATTGGCCGGATAATCATTCAAAAATCTGATCGATGAACGACAAGGGAAAGTGGTCATTGTGGGTGACGTCATTTAACTTACGATAATCTATAAACATTCGCCACCCGGTCACCGTTCGTGTTGGGATTAATTCATTATTCTCATTACTAACTACCGTTATCCCTCCCTTCTTCAGTACTACCTTGACTGGGCTAACCCACTTACTATCAAATATAGGATATATAATTCCTGCGTTTAAGAATTTCATAACCTCGCCCTTAACTACTTCTTTCATGTTCGGGTTTATACGGTGTTGAGGTTGTATGGAGGTACGCGAATTATCTTCCATTAAGATTTTGTGAGTGCAGAAAGATGGGCTAATGTCGTTGATATCAGAAATTTGCCAGACAATAGCTTGGCAATGTTTACGTAAAACTAAAAGGAGTTTATCATTTTGCGCATCCGTGAGTTAGGCAGAAACTATTACTAGTAACTTGGAATATTTTTATAAGAAAGCATATCTAAGATGTTCAGGAAGTTCTTTTAAATCTAGGGAATGGGGTATTCATACGAGGTTTTAGAAATTCCTTCTTTTTCAAATACTATGTCTTCGTAGACCCTTTTTAATGGAAAATTAAAAGTGGTGGGGCTAGCGGCCATGGCGGCTTCTTGCAACGATTCAGTTTGAAGAGTAGAGGAGAAACAAAAATCACAAAATTCTTTTTCAAAATCAGAAAGGCGATAAGAGGATTCTTCACTTAAGTGCAGTGATTCAGTATGAAGAGAAAAGGAGGAACAAAAATCAGAAAATTCTTTTTCAAAATTTGAGAGGCAATAAGAGGATTCATCACTAACGGCATCTACGAAAAAATAATAGTCATCTTTTGCTAAGATGTTTTTCATCGAAGGGGTGATAGGGGAAGTTACTTCATCGTCGCCTACTCGAAGAAAGAGCTTACCATTGCTTATGTCAATGATAGCTCGTGATGTGGTATGTAAGGGTTGGCCAAGGATCAGGGGAACCTCGATGTCTTCTTCGATATCCAATATGAAGAAGTCCACGGGGAAGATGAACTTGTCTACTTTAACTAAGACATCCTCCATGATTCCTAACAGGTATTTGACGGATCTGTCGGCGAGCTAGATACTCATGTATGTGGGGTTGAGGTTACCAATTCCTAACTTCTTAAATTACGAGAGGGGCATCAGGTTTATACTCGCACATAAGTCGGCCAATGAGTTCTTAACGAAAAGATCATCAAAGACACACGGAATAGAAAAACTACCCGATTCTTTGATTTTCTTTGGTAAGTCGTTTGTAAAAACCGCAGAGCACTCGACATTTAACGTGACATGCGACAAGTTCTCTAACTTCTTCTTGTTGGTCAGGAGGTCCTTAAGGTACTTAGCGTACTTCGACATCTAGGAGATCGCTTCGTGGAATGACAGATTAATGTGGATTAGCTTAAACATCTCTAAGAAGCGGGAGTACTAATCATCCTGACGTTGCTTATTAAGTTCGGAAGGGTATGGTGGAGTTGGATTATTTTTAAAGATGGGTGGTGGAGTTAGGTCTTTTACTAAAATGTAGGTGATAACTTCTTCAGAAGTGGGTGGAATTTTTAAAATGTTGGAGAAGCTTTGATTTTTAAAAACATGGGAGGAGCTTGCATAAGGCTCTTCACTAACCCTACCGGAAACTTGCTTACCACTCCGAAGAGTTATAGCTTAATCTTGATCTCTCAGGTTGGGCTCGGTATTGGAAAATTAGACCCTGCGAGTCGCTCAGAAATTATTTTTGCGAGCAGTCCTACTTGATATTCAAGACTTTTAACGCTTCCAATTAAGGTTCTTATATTAGCGTCATTTGTGGTTATATATTTAGAAAGTAACTTCTCCAAGCTTAGAGGTTTTGTATAATTTTGAAAAGGTGGAGGTGGTGCAAAAAAATAATTTGAGGTGGTGGGCGCATCGCGTTCGAAGGATTACTCCACGAAAAATTCTTGTGATTTCTTAAAGCAGGATTATAACTATTTTGAAAAGTAAAACCGGGAGCAGGAAAATTCGCTGTAAAAAAATTATTAAAAGAATTTCTAGGCATATTATCAACATAATCTACTTGTTCGGGAGCAGGAGTTGCAGATTCCTATACCTAAGGGGTAGAGGTAGCAGTCATCTCCGTAATTTTTTTGCTTAATATTTCAACTTACAGAGCTGCTGGGAGACGTTGTCCACTTCCAAGATACCTGCAAGTTTGTTTGGGCGGGACCTAGGAACATTCTACTGATAAGTGTTCATGGCCATGTCCTTGAAAAGATCAAGAGCTGCTTCCTGGGTCTTATGGTTTAAAGTACCGCCAGAAGCTGCATCTATGATTTGCTTTGTATTTTGATTTAGCCCGTTATAAAATGTCTACACCTGTAACCATACAGGCAGTGCGTGATGTGGGCATCATCTTAATAATTATTTTAATCTTTCCCAAGTTTCATAAAAGGTTTCAAACTCTATTTGTCCATAAGCAAAAATATCATTAATATGTTTTGCAGTTTTAGCTGGCGGAAAATACTTCGCCAAAAATTTTTCTGTTAATTGATCCAAGATTGTGATGCTGTTTTTAGGTAGAGTGTTCAGCCACTGCTTAGCCTTAGTTCTAAGAGAAAAAGGAAATAATCTTAGCCTAATAGCATCATTTGTAAAACAATTTATCCTTAAGGTGTCACAAATTTCAATAAAGCTTGCTATATGTGCGTTCAGATCTTCATCTTGAAGTCCGTCATATTTCACATACTACTACATCATTTGAATTTTGCTAGGATTCAGTTCAAAAATTTTATTAGACATCGTAGGGCGCAATATACTAGATTATGTTCCCTCAAGATTCGGCTGTACATAATAGGACATAGTCCTTTGCACGGCTTCATCAACTTGGGGTTCTTCCATTCTTAAAGTAGAAAATGACTCGGAGTCCTCAACCGGTATTTGGAGAGTAGCGCCTTGAAATAGCGATCTTCTCTGGAGAGTACGCTCAATTTCGTGGTCCAAGTTTAAAATAACCGACGGACTCCCGCGGGTCATGCACTAAAAGAAGAGAAGAGATTAAAAAGAAAAATAAAAAAAACTAGAAAAAGAGAACTAATAAATTTTTTTTGAAATAGATTTTTTTAATAGCTTAACTCCAGAACTTTCCAAGGGCTACCCAATGAAGGGTTCGAAAGGTACTAGACAAGATAGTTGCACTTAAAGCCCTTTGCCCTTTTCGAGATAATTAGGTGGCGTAGAAAAATTATGAATTGGGTTTCTATTAAGAGCGATAATAATAAAAACATGGATTTTAAAATTTTTAGGAGGATGAGAAAGAGAAATTATAAAATTAATAGGTTCGTGTTTTCGATATATCAACAAAAGTTTCTCCTCGGCAATGGCGCAAAAAACTTGGTGATCGCTTTCCTCTTAAGAAAAGAGAGCTGACCTAGCAATACAATTAGGCCAGTATACCTATCGAACTGTAGCTAGGGGATACAAGTGTCGTATTTAAATTCGGGAACTGTTGAGTACACTTACTCACACGAATACTATTATTTAATCGACGGAAAATCTAGGGTTAAGAGAAACTAATTGCAATTAAGGAAAGAAAATAAAGCTAAAGAGAACTACTTGCACTAAAAAGAAAGAGAGCTTAAAAGAAACGATTAAGATAAAGGGTTGCAACGATGAGATGGAAATGCACTCGATCAAGAATCACCTCGGCTAAAGTCGATTAAAAACACGATAAATAAACCTAAACTTAATAGGGTAAAGGTCCTTGGCCATGGAGATTCCTAAAACATGAACACGCTTCTCTCAAAGTCGTGCCCAACTGAGTTTAGGAAGGCCCGACCGACCCTCGTATAAATTGGAGGCCTAAAGCACTCTTTTCGCGTTAAACACCAATATTGGATTTTACTCCAATCCAGGAGATTTGGACGTCTGCCTCTCTCGAGGGGTGCATACAACAACCTTTACTCTTGAGTGCTCACTTCAAACTATCGGTCACTCGGCTAGCCAAGAATGAAAGCAAAGTTGGAGAATATATATCGATGATATATCTCCAACCCAAAATAAATCAAGAGTAATTCATGGCCAAACCTTAAAAATAAAAGTTAAATTCAAAGCAACATAACTAATCACTCAAACCTTGGATCATCAAGATCGAGTACAAGGAGGATTAGTTAATCATAATGGAGTGGAGGAGGGGGGATGAGTAGGAAAGCATAATAACACAAAGTATAAAAAAAGTGCACTTTTACTAATACTAAAAGAGAGCTACACTTGTAAGAAAATGAAAAGTTACAATTGCATGAAATGAAAATCCTATTCTAGCCCTACAATTAGCAAAAAGAGCAAGTACATAAAATACACTAAAAGCTAATACAATAAAAGCATTAAGCTAGGGTTAAGAAAATTACAAAATAAGGAAGAGAGAAAGAGAGAGGGAAGAAAACTAAAAAAGAACAAGAAACAAAGGGGAAACACCTTCCATCTCAACCTAAACATGCTGAAATGAAAGGGGGCTGAATTTATAGATTTTTTTTGCGGGTTGGTCATGCCCTAGGTCACACCTATGGATGGCGTGTAAGGGGGCGTGACATGTACTGGTTTGACCTCGGGCTCTGGATTCTGGCGGGAAGGATGATTGCTTCTGTACTATGGCTGACACGCCCTGGGTCACGCCCGTATAAGGGGGCATGACACGTATGTCAAGTCTCAATCATTGGTTAGAAACCCGACAGTCTTGGAAAAGGGAGCGAACACATCCTAGGTCATGCCCGTGACGAGGGGCGTGATAGTACTGTTTGCGTGCGGAGGCGAAAATGTACTTAATGCAGCAGCAGACTTCGGGCAGAGGGTGACATGCCCCGTGCCATGCCCGGGGACACGCCTGGGGAGGGTGTGTCAAGGGGGCCTGACAACGATTTTTCCTGTTATTTTGTTTCTATCAGTCAGCTTCCTCGGGATCGGGTGACACACCCTGTGAAATGCCCATGGAGGGCGTGACAGGGGAGCGTGACTGGTAAATTTTAACAAAAATTCTGGAAACCTACAAAAAGACAACAAAATGTTATTGGCAATAATATTTTCATAAGAAAGATAAAAAGTAAGCTTATAAGGAAAAAATTAGCACCTACAAAACTAGAAAATACGATAAAAGTTTAGGCTATAAAACGTATTATCTTCGGGCTTCTGCTTATGGGCTCTCGGCTGGGAAGAAAAGCCCGGCTCATTCCGAAAAGCAACGATTGCTGACTTGGCGAGAGCCAGGGTGCCTGCGGAACCCATTGTCTCGTCGAAAATTTTGTTGAGGGGGATACCTGCTAACCTATGAAAGCCGTAAAAGTAAGTCATATAGTTCGAAGCGATAGATTTAAGGGATAAGGTGATGGTCTCTAAGCTTCAAAGAAAAAAAAAGCAACTGAACTAGTAATCCAATAAGGCAAGTATACCTATCGAACTGTAGCTAGGGGACACAAGTGTCGTATTGAAATCCGGGAACTGTTGAGTACACTTACTCACACTAAGGCTATTATTTTATCGACGAAAAAACAAGGGTTTAGAGAAATAGATTGCAATAAAGGAAATGAAACTATGATAGAAAGAGAACTACTGTAGTTTATTAAAGGGCTATTAGAAGCGATTACAACGAAGGGCTAAAAATATGAAATGGAAATGCACTCGATCAAGAATCGCATCGACTAAAGTTTACTAAGAAATGCGATATAAAACCTTAACTTAATAGGGTAAAGGTCCTTGGCCGTGGAGGTTCCTAAAGTTTGAACACGCTTCTCTCGATGTCGTGCCCAACTAAGTTTAGGAAGGTCCGACCGACTCTCGTATAAATCGGAGGCCTAAAGCTCGCTTTACGCGGTGAACCCCACTATTGGATTTTACTCCAATTCGGGAGATTTGGACGTCTGCCTCTCTCGAGGGGTCCGTACAACTCCCTTTACTCTTGAATGCTCACTTCATTCTATCGGCATCTCGGCTAGCCCAGAATGAAAGCAAAGGTTGAGAGTATATATCGATAATATACCTTCAGCCCATGAAAAATCAAGAGTAATTCAAGGACTAAAACCCAAAAAGAAAAGGTAAATTAAATAATCATAACTTAATCGCTCGAACCTCGGATCATCAAGATCGAGTACAAGGAGGATTAGTTAATCATAATGGAGTGGAGGAGGGGGGATGAGAAGTAAAGCATTAAGAACATAATGTAATAAAGAGCACTTTTATTAATAATGAAAGAGAGCTACACTACTTGAAATGAAAAATTACACTTGCACGAAATTAAAATCCTATTCTAGCCCTACAATAAACAACTAAAACAAGTGCATAAATTATAATAAAAGCTATTACAAAGGCTAAAACTAAACTAGGGTTAAGGGAAAACACAAAATAAAGAAGAGACAGAGGTAAGAACATGAAAAAGACCAAGAAACAAAGGGGCAGCACCTCCCCTCTCAACCCAAGCTTGCTGAAATGGAAGGGGGGAGTTTGAATTTATAGGAAAAGTTCATGGGTTTGTCACGCCCTTTGACTTGCCCTTGAGGGGGTGTGTAAGGGGGCGTGATAGGTACGGGGTTAACCTCGGGCACTGGATTCTTGCGGGAAGGATGAATGTTTTTCTACATCGGTGGACACGCCCTATGTCACGCCCTTGTAGGGGGTGCGAGACATGCACGTCGCGTCGAAAAAATTGGCCGGAAATTCATTAGTCATCGAAAAAGGAGGGGTCACGCCCTATATCATGCCCGTGATGGGGGGGCGTGAGAGTACTGTTGGCGGGCTGAGTTGAAATGGAATTTAATGCGGTTGCAGGCTTCCGGCAGAGGGTGACACACCCCGTGTCATGCCCGAGGACACGCCCGGGGAGGGCATGTCATGGGGGCGTGACAGTCGTTTTTCCTGGTATTTTCCTCTAGCTTCTGGATTACTCTAGAATAGGTGACATGCCTAGGTCATGCCCGGGAAGGGCGTGACAGGGGGGCGTGTCAGGTCAATTTTTACAAATTTTTAGGAAAGCTGCACAAAGAGAGGAAAAAGTTAGGGGCAATAAAATTAACATAAGAAAGATAAAAATAAAGCTTAAAATACAAGATTTGTACATTATAAACTAGAAAAATACGATAATAGTTAAGACTACAAAACGTATTATCAAATTCCCTGAAGCTTAAGCTTTGCTTGCCCCCAAGCAAAAATATAAAAACTAGATAAACATAAAATAGGACTAATCAGAAAGATCTAATTATGCTAACACAAGTACCATGGGAAATTCTAAAATACGGAAAAGGAGAAACGTAAATCTAAAACAATTATTTAGGTACATTTTAACTTTTATATACTTTACTAACAAAAGTAAATCATCCAAAAATTTTTAAAAAAATTTTAAATAGATTTAAGCAAAGCAATGAAAATGAAAAAAATGCATTGAGTTGTTACTAGATCCAAGCAACGCATTATAATTATATCAATTAAATAACAAAAATCTAAGTTTAAATCCAAAACTAAAACAGATTTACTTTTTTTCTTTTGTTAGTTATTAAATAAAATTCAAAAGGCTTGAATCAAAAGGAATTAAATAGGACATAAATGTTTGGTTTAGGAATATGATTAGGAGTATAATTCAAAGATAAACGTGAAGGCTTAAATCACACTAAACCTAAACAAAGATTTTCAAAAAAATTCATTTAAAATAAAAATATATATTTTTTTCTTTCTTTTTCTATCCTTTCGATTTTTTTTATCTTTTTATATTTCAACACAAAGGCCATAAATACTTTTATTTTCATTTTGAATTTGTCAAACAAAAGCAAACATCTCTTCTGAGTACTACTATTTTAAAAAACTTTTCCCAAAAATATCACAAAATATCCTATCATAATCATGAAAATATTTTATGAAACACAAAAAGGCTAGTGTGATTAGATAGGTTGGAAATTTTGTCCTTGGTGAAAATGATATGAAAAGAGGAGGTATCAAATGAATTTTGAAAAAGGCTCAAAAGCGGCTAACTAGTGGCGAAAGTTTTTAGGTTGGCAGGAAAGCTCAAACGAAAACAAAAACGGCCTAAATCATTTGCACGCTTTTAAATTTATTTAAAACAAAGATTTGAAAAATTTCAAAAAATAAGTCCTAGATAATAAAAGAAGATTGATGAAATTATCTTGAAAATAGAAATAATCAGTGACTTGGATCATTTACATCTACTACGCTATTCAAAAGTTAACCTTACAAAAATTATTCAAAAACAAAAAGAAAAATAGTGGATGATGAATTTTTGAGAAAGTAAAGAAAATAAAGAAGAAAAAACCATAATAGAAATGCGAGTTTTAGAAAAATATTTCACCTTAACATGCTACCGTGAATTAGAAACACAGCATGACCAACATTTTACTTGTGAAACATAATTAAAAATGATGATTAAAAATATTATAATTAACTAAGTTATTTATAGGAAATTTTGAGTAAAACAAGATAAAAACTAGGGGTACTATTGAATTACCAAAATGTCTAAACTATTAAAGTAAGAACAAAAAAAGCAAATATATATTTTTTAAAATTTTGAAATATTCTCTTTTTTTTTGGATTTTTGAAATATTTTTTAATTTTTTTGGAATTTTAAGATATTCAATTTGTTGGTTTTTTTGAAAAAAAAATATACACAAAAAGAAAAAATATTTACACTAAGCAAAAAGAAGGAGGAAGTCTCCCCCATGCTTAAAATGGACATTGTCCTCAATGGAAAAAGAAGGGGATTGGAGAAGGAGAGAAAATTAAAGTACAGAATTGAAAGGCAGAATTTAAAAACAGGTACTTCCCCGGATTTATTTGCCGCGAAAGCTGATTGATGTCGCTCCCACAAGCTTCTTCTTTGGACTTTGTGATGGATTCAGCAACGTTGTAGAAGGTGATAACAGAAACTTCTGCTTGTCGGAGCCGTCCGAGGCAAAAATTGTAAAATAAAGAAAACAAAAAAAAGATAACTTGGGTTGCCTCCTGATGCGCGTAAAATACGGCAAGCGTACCGGTCGCTCAAGTAATAAAGTTGGGAATGAATCCCCAGATGTCGGTCTCTTGAGGAATGCAATTGGCGTCGAACGATTTAGACTTTGAAACTATCGTTATAAGAGTTAAATGAAATAAACAGAAAAAGAAAGGGGCTTTGGTTGGTGGTCTTACGACCGATTACACTAACGAGAGCTTTGCGGGTCGCAATCACCGCTTCGCAAGGCGAGATGGATGTAGCGGCCGCGATGCCGTACTTCGGTGGGCGAGTGGGCGGTAAGCTAGTGAGTGAAGTGTGTGATGTGAAGTAAAATGAAGTGAAGCAAATGCGTGGGGTGAACGAAAGAGAGCGAAGCGCATTAACAACAAATCTCACAAGCAAGATGAAAGCATAAACATTTCATTGCAAAAGAGATTAATCCGTTCATACTTGCATACATAAACCATACAACAAGAAAGGTTGGAGAAAGCTAAACCACAAGAGTGAAGATCCTTCGCGGGTGTTGGCCGGAGGTGCGGGTTGTCAAACCGCTTCCAAGCGCAGTCCGTGGAGGGCTTCCGGTACCGCCGAACTGTCACTTCGGTGGCCTGTAAGTCCGTTCTTGAGGCAAGCTTCGTCGTCTTCCTCGGTGGAGAACTTGGAGAAGAGCTTTAATGGCCGGAGGATCGCCGGAGGATGAGGGATGCTTCGGAATCACGGGAGAAAGTCCTCCCGTTGGTAGGAATGGAGGTGGAGGTGAATGGGACTGCTGGAGGGCGAAAACGGCGGAATGGCGAAGGTCCCGTAACGATTGTCTCGCCCTAATTCGCGGAACAGCATATTTATAGCTTGCAGAATAAATAGCGCGCACGACCACTGGCGCACGACCAGTGGTCGTGCGCGACCAAGGTCAGCGCCCGTGCGTGAGCAACCTGCAGACCTGCATCAGAAAATTAGTAGTCGCGCACGATCAGCAGCGCACGATCAGTGATCGTGCGAGGCAAGGCTGATGATCGTGCGGAAATAACCAGACAGACATTTGCAAAATGGATATGACTGCGCACGATCGGCGGCGCACGAGCAGTGGTCGTGCGCGGTATGGCAGTGATCGTGCGGAATGTTCAAGACAGAGTTTCACAAATGAGACCGGGCTGCGCACGATCAGTGATCGTGCGCCAGGAGGTCGATGGTCGTGCGTGGGTAAAAACGCACGACCACTGACTCCTTTGCCAAAAATAGTGAAACGCCTATCCGAATGCCCTCACGATCCCCAAACCTGCAGGAAACTGCACGGGGCATCGATTGCGGCAGCCACAGCGAATAGTGATAAACACAGCAAGAAAGAAAATGCACATAAGCACGGAAATGGGCCAAAAAGGTGCACAGGGCGTGGAAAACCGTAGCGAACCAAAAGGAGTGCAAATGGCGCTAAACGGTGTGCAAAGACATGGAAATAGGCCTAGATGAGTCCAAAATATAGTATAAAATAGGGACTCATCACACCCCCAAACTTAACCATTTGCACGTCCCGGGCAAATAATCACGTTGTGGGCTCTAAAACGGCTAGCTGACGTAGTAATTACAACCTACAGTAGGACGAGAAATCGAGAAGCTCACATGCGTAAAAAAATATAATAGAAGGAGTTTCTAATCATGCAATGCAATTTATAATTTTCGAAAAACGTAAATAGATACTGTCACTACTCAAAGAATGAATTCCGGAGAATCGCACGGTCATGGGAAGGCAGAAAGTAGGCAAGTCGGATGACGAGGTATTGCCAAAGACCGGGGCTCAAGATCACCTCCAAAGGAATCCACCAATGTCGGGGGCCATATGCTTGCCCGTTCGCACTTTCTCCACGATGCGGGTTTGACTCGAGCGTAAATCCGTAGGACTTGAGGTGAAGAGTGGGGCTTGGGTGTAGATGTAGGTATGGATGGACAAGATAAAGACGAAGGCTATGCACAACCCAACGGAGCTCGCACACAACAGAATTCTCGCTAACAACAAGAATGCGAGTGCACCACACCCCCAAACTTAGCTTTTACAACATGAGTGGGTGCACCGCCTACCATAAAACAAATTTCTCAATTTCAGATTTTTTTTTTTTTTTTTTCCATTTATACTTTTCCGTTTCTCTTTTCTTTTCTTGGTCACATTTTTCTTTTCTCTTTTCTTTTCTCAATAATTCAGCATTTATAAACATTGCGGCATATCCACACGTTCACAAAATCCGCCCATCACAACAACCCAACGAGAAATTAACGAAACAAGAGCTCAACGCGGGTGTGCGACTAGGAGTGGCTTGAGGCTCTGGTGACTTGCATGTGGAGCTGATCAAAAGGGAAGGTAGGCTCAACGGGGCTAGCGAGGGCTATGTTAGGACGGGTGCAAGGATCAACCGGGCCAAAATGATGGCCTACGTCACGCTCACGCTCGACTAACCGGGCACCAATGCTTCGAAAGTCGCTTGGGGCAAGTTCTTAGCCACCGAGAAAAGTGATCCGTCCTCCCGACTCGAGCAAAACAAAGCCAGCGACGCTTACACACATGCCTACACTACCGCGAGATCATTCCGGATTCAGAAGTTGAGTAGGACAGACAGTATTTACGAATATAGAAAAAGTATAAAATGCAAGCATGAGAAGAAACTAGCTCTATACAATTCCTACACAACGTGAGCACTCGATTAGGAGCACTGCACGAGTTTCGAACTACTGTACGACAAAATCCTACGTCAGCACCACAATCTTAAAACTTACACAACATAAGTACTCAACCCGAGCCGCGCGCGTGGTAAGAGTGCGCGCTCAGGTGGGTGCAAATGTGTGCGCACAGCAGGAGTCTACAAACATGAAGCATAAATAAATCTACCGGTGTGCGAATGAAATGTGCTCGTGAGTGCATAGGCGGCTCTTCCCCCCAAACTTGAATGAAAACAAGAACAACATGCAAAATAGCACTAGAATAAAGTCTACAGGGAAGAGTGTACCTATGCTCCGCAGAGGGAGCATACCGGAAGATGGCGTTATGAGTTGATGGAGTTGCTGCGCCGCACCAAAGAGAAGCTGAACCTGCGATTTGAGCCAAAGACAAGAAAATACAAAAATAGAAAATTGGAAAAAGAAAGGGGACCGAATGGTCCGAGCATGGGTTGTCTCCCGAATAGCCCTTTTGTTTACCGTCCTTAAGGTGGACCAAATACCTGTTTTAGCAGTTTATAAATAATGTTCGCACAGAAAAAGAAAATAAAAAGTGCAAGAATATAAAACACAGAATAACGTCTAAGCAGAGCGACGAAAAAGCAATCAACTCGGCGCCGACTTGGGGCGAGTCTCTCCGGTGGAGTGCGAGGGGGGAGCAGAATTTTTCATGGAATCATGAGGGAGGGATTTCCCCTTGCTCAGCTTATACGCTTCCTCGCGCCGGAAGGTGGAATAACGCTTATCGCTTAGGCGCTTAGCCTCCTTCATCTTCTCCACCGTGGGAGACTTCCACGCAGATTTTTCCACAGTTTTCGCAGATTTTGAAATCAATGGCGTCATGTCCGGCACCGCGACGGCGACCGGATCGGCCCAAGCAACAGTACGCCTAACACAGTCATTAGAATTATTACAAACTGAATTGTTCAGGGATTTCTCCCGAATAAAACTACTAATGTCATTGTCTTCAGTCGCTTTTGGGGGACATGGAACAATCGCCGTGTCTTCCACTGACTCGATCTCCTTCACGGTCACTACCACTTGCTCTACATCGGTCTTCTCGGGAGGTGCTTCCTTGATCATTTCGTCCAAACGGGCGGCGTTCAAAACTTGAAGTCCCAAATTTTCCTTGGATCCTGCATTTCTTAGCGAAACAATTTTTTGAATGTTGGAGGGGTGTGCGGAAGTATCATCGATGGCGGACGCATCGGTCGGCCAGATGACACATCCTTTGGAAAAATCCAAGGATGCGCCACTGGCCGTCAGGAATGGGACCCCAAGTATTGGAATGGAGTCGTTTTCTTTAGGTCCCATAACCTGAAAATCAGTAGTAAAATGTTTTCCATTCACCTCGATCTCAACTTTCCTCACACCGCCTTCAGTAGCAACTACATCTCCATTAGCTAAAATGAGTGACTTCCGGTCATCGGTGTTAATTTGTAATTGCATCTTCTCAACATCCTGCAGAGTGAGGATGTTGCTCGATGCTCCGGAATCACAAAGTGCGGTCGTTTTCACATCATTGATCATACAATTAATCACAAGTTCGTTGTTGTTCCCTAGCCTTTCCTCTCCCAAGCTTTTCCCTTGTTCATGGGGATTTCTTTCTGTGTTGCTTGGGAGGGTACCAAGCGTGCGCTCGGAGACCATTTGAGCCAATTGGCCCAACTGCGCCTCAAGCTTACGCATAGAAGCGGCTTGGTTAGTCATATTAGTATGGGACACTTCAACAAATTTCTCAAACATTTCAGCCAAAGAGTTGGTTGTCACAGCGGGAGGGCCTTGGGTGTAATTCGGGTGTGGCGGCCGCGGTTGGCTTCCGGAGGCGGCGGCATCATTTTGATGCTGCCCCGGTTGCCATCGTTGGCCTGGCGCGTTTTGGTTCCACGAAAAGTTCGGGTGATTTCGCGCACCCGGGTTATACACATTTCCAAACGGCGCACCCCTGTTTTGATTAGCAATAAAATTAACTGTTTCATTAGATAAGGCGGGATCATATGTTACCTCCGGTCCAGGGCACTCGAAGCTGTGATGATCGGATCCTCCGCATCCTTGACATGAGATGGCCAACACTGGAGCAGCAGCAGCGGGCCTTGATGCTTCCATAGCAAAGATTCCACTTGTCCCACGGGGGGTATTCCTTCCCGCGGTCCAAAAGGCGCTGTGCGTGGCGGTGTCCTGCAGAACTCTCAAAGCATCCTCAGGAGCAAGATTCATAATTGTTCCACCAGAGGCGGCATCAATCATGGCGCGGTGCTGAGGCTCGATGGAGAAGTAGAAGCTCTCCACGAGATTCCACGTTTGGAAACCGTGATTTGGGCACTTCCGCAGCAATTCATTAAAGCGCTCCCACACCTCCGCTAAGCTTTCTTGGTCGTTTTGCCTGAAATTGGCGATGGCACGTCGCATGCTCACAATGCGGTCGACTGGATGGAATTTGGCTAAGAACTTCGTGGTGAGAGCTTCCCATGTTGTGGCGGTTCCAGGAGGAAGGGAATGAAGCCATGACTTGGCTTTGTCACGTAGCGAGAAGGGAAACAGACGGAGCTTGACCGTGTCGTCAGGAATCCCAGCATAACGGAAGGTGGCACAGATTTCTGAGAAGTCTGCCAAGTGTAGATGGGCATCCTCAGTAGCCAGTCCAGAGAACTGCGCATTGTTCCGGATGATGTTTAGAATTGCCGGCTTGATCTCGAACTGCTGGTTCGTGATCGCCGGTCCGAACCCAGGATATATGCTCCCCACAGTGGGAGTGGTGTAGTCTCTCATGGTTCGGACATGCGGCGGGTTTACCTCGTTCTCATCCCCGTTACGGTTATCAGGGGGGTTCCCTCCAACACGGACTCCGTTGTCATGGTTCAATTGGTCTCCCATTGTGGTTGGATCAATTGCAGCGGCACGCCTTTGCGCACGAAGAGTTCGCTCGATCTCGGGATCGTAAGCAACGAGATCTCTCGCGGCACGTCCCTGCATCCACTGAAACAACAAAACAAAGAAACAAAAATCAAAAAGCACTAACTCTTATACCAATACTTCCAGAATCATAGTCGTTCAACAGTTGCATTCCCCGGCAACGGCGCCAAAAACTTGATGCGCGTAAAATACGGCAAGCGTACCGGTCGCTCAAGTAATAAAGTTGGGAATGAATCCCCAGATGTCGGTCTCTTGAGGAATGCAATTGGCGTCGAACGATTTAGACTTTGAAACTATCGTTATAAGAGTTAAATGAAATAAACAGAAAAAGAAAGGGGCTTTGGTTGGTGGTCTTACGACCGATTACACTAACGAGAGCTTTGCGGGTCGCAATCACCGCTTCGCAAGGCGAGATGGATGTAGCGCCGCGATGCCGTACTTCGGTGGGCGAGTGGGCGGTAAGCTAGTGAGTGAAGTGTGTGATGTGAAGTAAAATGAAGTGAAGCAAATGCGTGGGGTGAACGAAAGAGAGCGAAGCGCATTAACAACAAATCTCACAAGCAAGATGAAAGCATAAACATTTCATTGCAAAAGAGATTAATCCGTTCATACTTGCATACATAAACCATACAACAAGAAAGGTTGGAGAAAGCTAAACCACAAGAGTGAAGATCCTTCGCGGGTGTTGGCCGGAGGTGCGGGTTGTCAAACCGCTTCCAAGCGCAGTCCGTGGAGGGCTTCCGGTACCGCCGAACTGTCACTTCGGTGGCCTGTAAGTCCGTTCTTGAGGCAAGCTTCGTCGTCTTCCTCGGTGGAGAACTTGGAGAAGAGCTTTAATGGCCGGAGGATCGCCGGAGGATGAGGGATGCTTCGGAATCACGGGAGAAAGTCCTCCCGTTGGTAGGAATGGAGGTGGAGGTGAATGGGACTGCTGGAGGGCGAAAACGGCGGAATGGCGAAGGTCCCGTAACGATTGTCTCGCCCTAATTCGCGGAACAGCATATTTATAGCTTGCAGAATAAATAGCGCGCACGACCACTGGCGCACGACCAGTGGTCGTGCGCGACCAAGGTCAGCGCCCGTGCGTGAGCAACCTGCAGACCTGCATCAGAAAATTAGTAGTCGCGCACGATCAGCAGCGCACGATCAGTGATCGTGCGAGGCAAGGCTGATGATCGTGCGGAAATAACCAGACAGACATTTGCAAAATGGATATGACTGCGCACGATCGGCGGCGCACGAGCAGTGGTCGTGCGCGGTATGGCAGTGATCGTGCGGAATGTTCAAGACAGAGTTTCACAAATGAGACCGGGCTGCGCACGATCAGTGATCGTGCGCCAGGAGGTCGATGGTCGTGCGTGGGTAAAAACGCACGACCACTGACTCCTTTGCCAAAAATAGTGAAACGCCTATCCCGAATGCCCTCACGATCCCCAAACCTGCAGGAAACTGCACGGGGCATCGATTGCGGCAGCCACAGCGAATAGTGATAAACACAGCAAGAAAGAAAATGCACATAAGCACGGAAATGGGCCAAAAAGGTGCACAGGGCGTGGAAAACCGTAGCGAAC